>OY728154.1:108102922-108781440 GCA_963277665.1 Viscum album
TTATGCTTTTTCGCATAGGCATGCTAACAGCTATTGCTTCATCGCATATCCACGCTAACATGGTCCCCTCAATGGTTCGCCCCGCGGCCCCCCTTCACTATGGACTTTATGGTCCTTCCCTCCCAAAATGGGTAGAGGGTGTTGGGCATGTAAGACCTAGGGGTGTGGAGTGAACCCACCTCATTCGAGCTGCAAGACATTAAACTGCCACGCACCTCGTCCTCAACACATGGCACTAAACTGTGGTCTGACCCCGTGTATCACACGCAGGGTCCCCCCAGATCGGACATTATTTACTCATCTCATCTCCATGGGAATGGAATCTTCCTCACATGGAATTATATCATCCTTTTGGAGTGGCGTTTGTCCATGGGGGAAGGGCTGCCTCAGAGCGTAATCCCCTAGCCTCTCTCGCAGAAGGTAGCACTCATGCACCTCTGTACTTCCCCGCTGCCAAGGCCAGTGGAGTCCCTCTTCTAATGTGCCTTAACGCATCAATGGGACTCCATATTGGAGTAATTCCTGGCACTAAGGGCTGCTAACCATGCGTAAGGCCATGTTTCCTCTTTGGCCTGCTCAACGCATAAGCCCCTTTCCGCTTCTCACGGATGTACCCTTCACGAAGTGATCGTCTGTTCCCTACTGCCTCTTGTTTCTCACACCAACATGACTCATGTGGGATTAGAGTGAGCATCAACCATGACATCCCCACTATGGGCGCCTCAGAGCATAATCCCCATCCCAGCAAACTATGTGGACTTTGATCTGTGCTAATGCATGGTATGTAGGAAGCCTCCAAGAGGTTCAAGCCCACCACCCGGTCGTTCCGACCACTTCACGTCAGTTCACCAACCACTATTGGCCACCTCAGAGTGTAAGCCCTAAGCCCTTGTACTGCATGACGTTAAACTATATATCGTCCCACATGAGGTTAAACTGTATCGCGTCCTGCATGACGTTAAATTGTATCTCGTCCCGCATGATGTTAAACTGTATCACATCCCGCATGACGTTAAACTGTACGCCCTCATCCCGCATTGTAGAGACCCGTAGCTTGACGTACATGGACATTTGCGGAATACTTAGTACATAACAAAAACACACACACAAGGATCGTAATAGTTTAGTGTCTTTGGAAACTCGGAACGTAATCTTCTAATCATGGTGAAAGATCTTCAATATCTCCCATAAAGATCTTCCCCTTTTTTTTACCTAAAACCTTTATTTATATCCTGGGGAAAAGAAAACATAAAAGGGTGAGCTCAAATGCTCAGTAAGGGTAAACAAAAGAAATATCAATCACATCATATACATAAGAACATAGCTTTTGGAAATCTTAACCTGCAAAAGAGCTCATAATATCATAACATGGGATAAATCATAGAAGTGAAAATGAGATCCACATAATCATAACATAAAACTTGAAACTTTGTGGCATGCACACATAATCATAGAAAATCATTTCTTGTTAGTCATGACTCATTGCCAAGACTATCTTAGTGGACAAAGTCCCTTTCTGAATCGAGTAACCCTCGTTTCAGTCCTGTTTCACTGAACCGGTATAACCTACCATTCCAGCCATGTCTATCTCATGAGATATAAAATCTTTACCCAATGCATTGGAGGGAGATATAGGTCCCACCCATCTTATAATGAATCCTTTCTTATGTGTGCCACATAATCATAAAACATACATCATTGCATAACACATGTAACAAAAATGGGGTTCTTGAAACATCATGACATCATAAATCAATTCATATAAGATAAAGGAGTTAATAAAAATAATTCCATCACAACATGATCAAATCAATGTAATAATAGGGATAAAAACAGAACCCTTTATTATCTTAGATGGAAAATAATTTTGATAAAACACTTGAACTCCATTCTTGAGGAAAATATCCTTTCTTCTTCAAAAAAAAAATTTCCTTTCATAACATGTCATACAAATTTAAAATAAAATAATTTGATTAAAAATAAACTTGAAAACTTGTAAAGGAAGCTTCTTGGAAATAATGTTTTAAAAATCCATTCATGCCGTATAAGTTAAAAAAAACATTTTTCGTACTTTTGTCGGAAAAGTCAAAAAAGTACCTCGTACGAAAAACGACAAAAGATTCCTTTCATTTCTTTTACTAAAAACTCAACGAAGGGTAAAAAAAATGGATTTAAAACATTGTAGGTGGATGGAAATAATATTACATATTTATGAAACATGGATGTGGATGATAAAATACACCCCAGTAAATTTCAAAGTATAAACAATCTCCGATGAAAATGAGATTGTGATATTTCCCCTTACCTTAGGTCCGACTTGCTTTGTAAGTGTCCAAACCTCCTGTATAATAATTTAAATCATTTTATTGACTTATTACAGAATCATATTAATTGTTATGATATCATATATGGTTCACTTATGACATTATATTACCCGTTCTTTTGTAAATTCCATGTTAAAGAAGCGTTTTTGGTAAAATCGTTTCATTTATCTTAGGTGTTTTGACTTGTTGTTCTTGACATCATTATTACTTATATCATGATTTACTTACTTCCATAATATAAAATATGATTTATATATCATATATATTCAGTATATATATATATATAATAGATAGATAAATAAAATGAAAACACCATTCATGGAGACGGTAGTCCGTACGTACGCATGAACGTTGTTTTACTTTCCTTATTGTCTTGAAATGGAAGTAAGTAGATGACATACATATATATATATATAAATAAATCCAGTAGCTTTATAATGTCATATATTTCATTATTATTTCTTATATATACTTTATAATCATTCTTAAATGATTAACATGGAGAATGAATCTCATCGCGTCGTGGAGACGGTAGTCCGTACGTACGCACGAGCGATGATATCATTTCCATAAATATTGAACTGAATTGGAGTGGATTATACAATACATCAGAATCAATATGATGTTGTAATAACTATGTATAGTTATTCTTTACACCATTATACCCATCCATGTAAGGTGGTGGTGGAAAATAGATTACACCACGGCGTGGAGACGGTATTCCGTACGTACGCACGCACGGTGATTTCTTTTTCCGTAGGATGGATAGATGGTGAAATAGGGTTGTTTCATACTTATAATAACATATCAGTATATGAGTGATACTGATGTTATTACTTCATAATGAAACAACCTAAGAAGAAGGAGTGGAAGAAGAAATAAAGATGAAAGAATTGGTAACGGTAATTACCTCTTCTTTGAAGCGCCTCTTTGAGACCTCCTCTTAGGGCACTATAATTGGTCTTTGAGGAAGACCAGAACCTCTAGGATGTTTCTAGGGAAGTGGAGAAGAGATTTTTTCAGGGGTTGGCCGAGCTTGAGTGCTCAAATTGGTGTGAGGAGGAGGGGGAGGAGGTGTCCTTTTATAGGGGAGGAGAGGGGCACCTTAGGAATTCTTAAAAAGATTAATTTATAATAAATCTAACCCCACTTAAAAACTTCCAAAAATGACTCATATTCGAAGCTTAGATGAGATAGGGTTGTAATCTCATCAACCAATGAAATTTAGACATGTTTGGATATTATTTTAAACCTTATCAATTAGATTTAACTCTAAGTTAAATAATTTAACTTTTACCGTGTCTTTTTGTTTTCTTTCACTATATGGTTAATAAACTTACTATAACATTCCAAACGACCCCAAATTGTTTATTATTAATATATATATCCTTATCTAAGTCATTGTGCCGAACCTTAGATTTTTAGGAATAAAATAACAATTAATAATATAATATTTGATTTAAAAACTATTTTGTGTCAATTTTGACACTATTTGCTATATGATTTTAATGAAAGTCATAACAGAATTAAATGTTCGAACCAAGTTTCTTAAATCAACACTAATATATCATATTAACCTAGAAAATTATTATAATTCATAAAAAGTCTCAAATTACATTTATTTTGGTGTTTATAACATCAATCATGTCAATATTTAATTAATAAGATAATTACTGCATCATCATTGTGTCATAAATAAATTAAATTATTTGATGTCTAAAAATTACAAATAAAATACCATCATGTATGAAATCTTTTTAGCTTTCTAATGAATATTTACAATCGAATTTATCTTATGTATAACCCCATATTAAAAATGATTTACTTATTAAACTTTGATTTTATCTATTTTAACCCTTCTTTAAATAAATTAATAATAAATGTCCTAATCTAATCCAAGTGGGCCTAAATGGTCATATTTTATTCCTAAGTTTGTTTTTGGTCGAATTATACTTGTCCAATAGAATTAGGACATGTGTTAGGGTAATAGTAATATCATATTTACCCTTAGTTACCCTATTTACTATTAACCGCGGTAAAAAAAAGTAAAAAGTTACTATTCACCAAAAAATTATTTTTATCTCATTGAACCACATTTTACTTACTGATATCAACCGTGTCTATCGGATTTTTGAAATTCCATTCACAGAAGCGGTAAAATTATGTTTTATGCAAAATTCAGTTTTTAACCTACCACTTAGTAGTTTCACTATTCATCAAAAATTGGAGGTTTTCAGAAAAATGCCAAAATTTCATCCTAAGCTATATTTCATATTCCGAATTCAAAAATGAAGTCTATTTTACCAAATTCATAACATAGAAGTTGCATTAAGTAATTTTATAATTAAATCCCGCTGTTAAAACAAATAGCGTGTTTTTAAGAAACAATATCTATCAAAAGATTGATACTTGTTTATGTCTGGTTTAAATGTGAAATTACATTCAATAACCAAAATTGTATTAAATTGTAAAAATATATTCTAAATATACTTTAAAACTACTCAAATTAATAATTTATCACTATTAATTATTTCTATTAAAAAAATTGTTTTTTAATTATAATTTAGTAATTTTCACTATTCATCAGAATATGAAAGTTATCCGAAATGTACCAAAATTTCACCTTAGGCTAAATTCGATACTACGAATCCAAAAATGAATTCCATTTTGAAAAATAAAATTTACAAAATTTCAAAAAGTGGTTATTACTATTCATAACGGCTAGTTTTAATAATATTTTAATAGCATATCGTTGTTTAGTGAAACTCAGTATTGCGTACAACACACGCTATCGAGGAAGGTTGCGATTGCGTGTAATGCAAGGAAAGTCAAAGATGCGTGTTGTGCAAGCTTCTTTTGGTGTAGCGTACAACACAATAAAATTAAAAAGAATATTTTTCATATAATCTCGGGTTGTTACATTCTACCCCCCTTAAAATGAATTTCGCCCTCGAAATTCGTCGGGGTTATAAATGATTTACTATTTGAAAGTTTCTTTGATAGAAACCCACATCGTAAAAAGGAATATCAAAACCAATCTTTAAAAACAAAAGTATGAAACGTAACGGTTACCCAAATAAACTAATCATTGGGTTTCTACATAGGTGAAAATATGGATATGGAAGAGAAATCTAACCATCATGTTCTGATGGAGAGTGGTAGAGAACATGGCTATGGAAAAGCCAGTAATCACAAATCCATAGATTTGTGATGATATAAGGTACCATCTGATTTATCAGATATAAGATCACTAGGACAACACTTTTGGTTTTCAAGATCATTTCCCTAAAGTTGAAAATTTAGAATAAATACTTACTTTATTTTGGTACAATCTCACTATTGTTCGTGCCTTTAACAATTTCCACTTCATCTCTTAAATAAAAGAAGTTGAATTTGTTATTCGTGAAGTGTTAGCATATCATGTGATAGAATGACGGGTCATTCCATCTGTCTCAAACAAAAGGTTAGTAAAAATTATATGCATAAGTCGATCTATAGTGATATTAATCATATATGGTTCCTAAAATGGACTTATACTTCATATATCATACTGCTTAATATAATAAAACTAGTTTCTACTAAATAGGGACTTCCTGTAGGTCAGTGGTAGGCGATAAAGGCCAGTCGCACTTTGGTTGTGGGTTCGATTCCTACAGCCTTGTCCGAAGCGATGGGCTGTCGCCCGTCCTGCAGGTTGTCCTTTTTCTAAAACTACGTTACTATAACATCCCATTAATAATATCGAAAATCTTCTATCCTTAAACAATACTAACTTATGTCCAACATAATCCAGTCTAATCTTTAGGCTTATACATAATACTGCAGTCCACTCTCATAACATAGTGAAAACGATTACCAGAGAATTAATACCATCGTTGAACCCCATATATCATAAGATATGTTTTGTTATTCAAAGTCCTTAATCATGTATTCTCTTGAATACCCATTGAACCTTAGTGAAAACATGAGTGCTGTTAAAAGTTAACTCTTTCCACATACCAAAATCCCCAAAATTCTATATACTCAAACCATGATATCACTTAGTCCTTATATCAATCATGAGCTCATGAATACTGCTAAACATTTCATTTTCTCATTTTCCCTTCATTATGCGCATATCATCTACATTCCAAAAATATATGAATAACCTTTCATGGATAGTGGTACCATTAATCATACACTTTCATAACTCAAGGAAAGAAAACATTGTAACAATCCTTAGATGTCTCTTTATTCCATAGTACCATGAGATTTCTTATACAACATTACACATGATAAACATGTAATCATTCCACTACATTCTTGAACCATTGACCGAGCTTCAACAATTATTTCATCTCACATATCATTTGTAGTCTCATCATCATCATCAACATAAATACTACCCATACGACCATACTGATTCTCTTCATGAGACTTTCCCTTAGGGCATTTGTTTGCATAATGCCCATACATTCCACATTTAAAACACTTAACCATTTTTGATGTCGTAGCAATACCATTATCCTCATCCATGTTGTTAACTGAACCTTTTCCTTTGCATTTACTTGCTTTGTGTCCTTCTTTTCCACACCCAAAGCATCTTCCAGTTCCTTTGAAACATTCTCCTTGATGCCTCTTCCCACATGATTTACATAGGGGAAATTGAACTTTCTTTCCTCTATGATCATCATGAAACTCCATCTTTCTCTTATTAGCCGAGTCAGGAAACTTACCAAATTTTACTTTATTGATCATATTATGAGATTGCTGATTCGGCATAATAATGATGTTTGGACATCCAAATCCCATTTTATTAGGAGGAATATCATTCCATTGTCCATCATATCCTCCATTATCGTGAATCATCTTGTTTCCAGCCATTTTCTAAAACCCAAAAAGAATAGTGTGAGAGACAAAAATCATGTTAGGGAAAACAAAATAATAAAGGGGGAGTACCTTCAATATCTAACATCTTAGGTTTAATTCTATGATCGTTAGCGTAATTCTAGTACTATAACCTATACGTATACTTAACCTTAGGGACATCCCTAGACATACCTTAGAAATATCTCTAGGGATCTCACTAAAGTTCTCGCATCCTAGTTTCCAAAGGTTGACTAAACCTTTCCTCTGATACCAACTGTAGAGACTCGTAGCTTGACGTACATGGACATTTGCAGAATACTTAGTACATAACAAAAAAACACACACAAGGATCGTAATAGTTTAGTGTCTTTGGAAACTCGGAACGTAATCTTCTAATCATGGTGAAAGATCTTCAATATCTCCCATAAAGATCTTCCCCTTTTTTTTACCTAAAACCTTTCTTTATATCCTGGGGAAAAGAAAACATAAAAGGGTGAGCTCAAATGCTCAGTAAGGGTAAACAAAAGAAATATCAATCACATCATATACATAAGAACATAGCTTTTGGAAATCTTAACCTGCAAAAGAGCTCATAATATCATAACATGGGATAAATCATAGAAGTGAAAATGAGATCCACATAATCATAACATAAAACTTGAAACTTTGTGGCATGCACACATAATCATAGAAAATCATTTCTTGTTAGTCATGACTCATTGCCAAGACTATCTTAGTGGACAAAGTCCCTTTCTGAATCGAGTAACCCTCGTTTCAGTCCTGTTTCACTGAACCGGTATAACCTACCATTCCAGCCATGTCTATCTCATGAGATATAAAATCTTTACCCAATGCATTGGAGGGAGATATAGGTCCCACCCATCTTATAATGAATCCTTTCTTATGTGTTCCACATAATCATAAAACATACATCATTGCATAACACATGTAACAAAAATGGGGTTCTTGAAACATCATGACATCATAAATCAATTCATATAAGATAAAGGAGTTAATAAAAATAATTCCATCACAACATGATCAAATCAATGTAATAATAGGGATAAAAACAGAACCCTTTATTATCTTAGATGGAAAATAATTTTGATAAAACACTTGAACTCCATTCTTGAGGAAAATATCCTTTCTTCTTCAAAAAAAAATTTTCCTTTCATAACATGTCATACAAATTTAAAATAAAATAATTTGATTAAAAATAAACTTGAAAACTTGTAAAGGAAGCTTCTTGGAAATAATATTTTAAAAATCCATTCATGCCGTATAAGTTAAAAAAAACATTCTTCGTACTTTTGTCGGAAAAGTCAAAAAAGTACCTCGTACGAAAAACGACAAAAGATTCCTTTCATTTCTTTTACTAAAAACTCAACGAAGGGTAAAAAAAACTGGATTTAAAACATTGTAGGTGGATGGAAATAATATTACATATTTATGAAACATGGATGTGGATGATAAAATACACCCCAGTAAATTTCAAAGTATAAACAATCTCCGATGAAAATGAGATTGTGATATTTCCCCTTACCTTAGGTCCGACTTGCTTTGTAAGTGTCCAAACCTCCTGTATAATGATTTAAATCATGTAGTTGACTTATTACAGAATCATATTAATTGTTATGATATCATATATGGTTCACTTATGACATTATATTACCCGTTCTTTTGTAAATTCCATGTTAAAGAAGCGTTTTGGGTAAAATCGTTTCATTTATCTTAGGTGTTTTGACTTGTTGTTATTGACATCATTATTACTTATATCATGATTTACTTACTTCCAGAATATGATTTATATATCATATATATTCAGTATATATATATATATATAATAGATAGATAAATAAAATGAAAACACCGTTCATGGAGACGGTAGTCCGTACGTACGCATGAACGTTGTTTTACTTTCCTTATTGTCTTGAAATGGAAGTAAGTAGATGACATACATATATATATATATATATACATAAATCCAGTAGCTTTATAATGTCATATATTTCATTATTATTTCTTATATATACTTTATAATCATTCTTAAATGATTAACATGGAGAATGAATCTCATCGCGTCGTGGAGACGGTAGTCCGTACGTACGCACGAGCGATGATATCATTTCCATAAATATTGAACTGAATTGGAGTGGATTATACAATATATCAGAATCAATATGATGTTGTAATAACTATGTATAGTTATTATTTACACCATTATACCCATCCATGTAAGGTGGTGGTGGAAAATAGATTACACCACGGCGTGGAGACGGTATTCCGTACGTACGCACGCACGGTGATTTCTTTTTCCGTAGGATTGATAGATGGTGAAATAGGGTTGTTTCATACTTATAATAACATATCAGTATATGAGTGATACTGATGTTATTACTTCATAATGAAACAACCTAAGAAGAAGGAGTGGAAGAAGAAATAAAGATGAAAGAATTGGTAACGGTAATTACCTCTTCTTTGAAGCGCCTCTTTGAGACCTCCTCTTAGGGCACTATAATTGGTCTTTGAGGAAGACCAGAACCTCTAGGATGTTTCTAGGGAAGTGGAGAAGATATTTTTGCAGGGGTTGGCCGAGCTTGAGTGCTCAAATTGGTGTGAGGAGGAGGGGGAGGAGGTGTCCTTTTATAGGGGAGGAGAGGGGCACCTTAGGAATTCTTAAAAATATTAATTTATAATAAATCTAACCCCACTTAAAAACTTCCAAAAATGACTCATATTCGAAGCTTAGATGAGATAGGGTTGTAATCTCATCAACCAATGAAATTTAGACATGTTTGGATATTATTTTAAACCTTATCAATTAGATTTAACTCTAAGTTAAATAATTTAACTTTTACCGTGTCTTTTTGTTTTCTTTCACTATATGGTTAATACACTTACTATAACATTCCAAACGACCCCAAATTGTTTATTATTAATATATATATCCTTATCTAAGTCATTTGGCCGAACCTTAGATTTTTAGGAATAAAATAACAATTAATAATATAATATTTGATTTAAAAACTATTTTGTGTCAATTTTGACACTATTTGCTATATGATTTTAATGAAAGTCATAACAGAATTAAATGTTCGCACCAAGTGGATTAAATCAACACTAATAT
Source organism: Viscum album (assembly GCA_963277665.1). Classification (NCBI taxonomy): domain Eukaryota; kingdom Viridiplantae; phylum Streptophyta; class Magnoliopsida; order Santalales; family Viscaceae; genus Viscum; species Viscum album. Next base: position 108,113,222 of record OY728154.1, read on the forward strand.
ATCATATTAACCTAGAAAATTATTAGAATTCATAAAAAGTCTCAAATTACATTTATTTTGGTGTTTATAACATCAATCATGTCAATATTTAATTAATAAGATAATTACTGCATCATCATTGTGTCATAAATAAATTAAATTATTTGATGTCTAAAAATTACAAATAAAATACCATCATGTATGAAATCGTTTTAGCTTTCTAATGAATATTTACAATCGAATTTAGCTTATGTATAACCCCATATTAAAAATGATTTACTTATTAAACTTTGATTTTATCTATTTTAACCCTTCTTTAAATAAATTAATAATAAATGTCCTAATCTAATCCAAGTGGGCCTAAATGGTCATATTTTATTCCTAAGTTTGTTTTTGGTCGAATTACACTTGTCCAATAGAATTAGGACATGTGTTAGGGTAATAGTAATATCATATTTACCCTTAGTTACCCTATTTACTATTAACCGCGGTAAAAAAAAGTAAAAAGTTACTATTCACCAAAAAATTATTTTTATCTCATTGAACCACATTTTACTTACTGATATCAAACGTGTCTGTCGGATTTTTGAAATTCCATTCACAGAAGCGGTAAAATTATGTTTTATGCAAAATTCAGTTTTTAACCTACCACTTAGTAGTTTCACTATTCATCAAAAATTGGAGGTTTTCAGAAAAATGCCAAAATTTCATCCTAAGCTATATTTCATATTCCGAATTCAAAAATGAAGTCTATTTTACCAAATTCATAACATAGAAGTTGCATTAAGTAATTTTATAATTAAATCCCGCTGTTAAAACAAATAGCGTGTTTTTAAGAAACAATATCTATCAAAAGATTGATACTTGTTTATGTCTGGTTTAAATGTGAAATTACATTCAATAACCAACATTGTATTAAATTGTAAAAATATATTCTAAATATACTTTAAAACTACTCAAATTAATAATTTATCACTATTAATTATTTCTATTAAAAAATATTGTTTTTTAATTATAATTTAGTAATTTTCATTATTCATCAGAATATGAAAGTTATCCGAAATGTACCAAAATTTCACCTTAGGCTAAATTCGATACTACGAATCCAAAAATGAATTCCATTTTGAAAAATAAAATTTACAAAATTTCAAAAAGTTGTTATTACTATTCATAACGGCTAGTTTTAATAATATTTTAATAGCATATCGTTGTTTAGTGAAACTCAGTATTGCGTACAACACACGCTATCGAGAAAGGTTGCGATTGCGTGTAATGCAAGGAAAGTCAAAGATGCGTGTTGTGCAAGCTTCTTTTGGTGTAGCGTACAACACAATAAAATTAAAAAGAATATTTTTCATATAATCTCGGGTTGTTACATGCATGACGTTAAACTGCATCATGTCCCACATGACGTTAAACTATATTCCCCGAACTATGTGGACTTTGATCCGTTCTAACGCATGGTATGTAGGAAGCCTCCATGAGGTTCAAGCCTATCACTCAGTTGTTCCAACCCCTCCTCGTTGGTTCACAACCACTGTTATGGGATGTCTCAGAGAGTAAGCCCTATACCCCACACCCACGTCTCATCTTGACCTCTCCCTCGAGCCCACATGCCTCAGGAAGTTCAAGCCCTAGCCCGGTGGTCTTACCTCCTCTAAGATCCAATCCATGTGTTCATTCTCACGGATCTCCTCTTCGGGTGTCCCACCATCTCACCGAACTATGCGGACATTGATTCCCTTCCATGGGGATACGTAGGAAACCACCATGGGTTTCAAGTCCCTCTGCACTCCATTACCCATCCCGATCCTTACCCGGGCCGCCACATCCTGGTGGGAACATGCCACCTCATTCCATTCCATAGTATCCGGGAAGCCGCCCACGTGTTGGCCCCAATATCGGTGTTCCCCCTAGGGGGTCCTTCAATCTGATCCACTCTCAGTGTTCCGATCTGTCTGATCTATCTCCGCAAGATGTTAAACTTGCGGCATACCCTGTGTTAAACATAGAGAGCTGAGGAAAACCTCAGTTGGAGTAAAATTCCCCGCGTTTGATGTGGGATGCCTCGGGCTTCTACGCCCTCGAGAAGCCCTATAATAAGGGACAGAATACAGACATGCCAATCCCCAACGTCAAGGCGTGCCAATGACACCCCAACATTACCATTCTCCTCACTGAAGGTTGCTTCCTCGACCAGACCCCTTGGAGCGTCTCGACAGAAGCAGCGTAATTAACTGGAGTCCATGCAGATATGGCATCAGGAATGAGCTTCACGAACCCTTCATAAATCTATGAGGGAGACCTGGACTAGGTAACAAGATCTGAGGATGAATCCACGGAAGGAAGAACCGATATCCCATCATCCCAGTTTCAATCAAGGAGAAAACGTCCCTGGGCAAGGAACGGATGCCACCCGCCTATGGAAAGCGGGAATGCGGGGCAACAAGCCATGCTTCCTCCCATGTGTGACAGATGCGCGTGCGCGCCCCGGCGTAAAAGTGTCGGAAACATAAAATGGTGAACTCTATGTGAAGCTCTTCTCCTCAATATGGGGACTGGTAGCATTTAGGGTGTTGGAAGATTATCATGTCACCAGGTCCGGGAACCTAGCACTAGGACGTGAAACCCGCCAGGGGTTGAGGCAGTCAGGATGTTGACCACTCCGTTCTACGATGCCGTCAGCATGGATCCGTCTCACTGACCACGGAAGACGGAATGACGCTGGGATATTGGTTATCTATTTCTTTTCCAATTAGTGCTAATGGTTTCATCTCCCTGCTTCCAGGAATCAGATCGCTACATCCGGAGCTCGATTGCCACCTGCCCACCAGTGCAGGGGCAGGGGCAGTACCAACATGGACACCCTGCGTGGTCCCGACTTTTCCACAGCTACTTCGGCTCCGACTGCCACGACTGCCGGGCGCTCACGCCCCCTATCCCCATCAAAGATAATCCAACGAAGGGTGATCGACAACTTGGTTCATAAGTATGAGGATGAAGGGGTCATCCCCACCAAGGACATGGCCCGTTTGGATCTAGAGGCAGCTACGCCTCACCACCATCGCCGCCCCTGAGGGCCACGCAGGGAGCCGCCCCTCCCCACTCTGGCGTTCAACCGTTTCGGGAGCCTATCACTGGAACACCTCGACACCACCCTCCCCTATGCCAATGAGGTGGGGGATGTCTGGGTTCACCCGATCGAAGACTCGTCCTAAGGGTTCATGGTAAGGGCCCCCGCTAGGCTACGTCGATGCCGCCGTCCGACTCCTTGGGTTGTGGAGCAGGCAATCTCCGTGCCCGCACCACCAGCTCGAACCCACCTGACCCAAAGCCAATGTCGGGCACGAGCAGAAGAGAATGCCTGCCCTAGGGCACCAACATCAGCAACCATTGTTGGCCGAGCCACTGTTGACCCCTGTTATCAAACCCCCGTACATGTTGAGTAGGGGCAGTTACATGCCCAACCCGGATCGAGGCCCCGACTGCCCCGCATGCAGGTTGGGTCGACTCTACCGATCACTGGCACAGGCATTGGCCACCGCGGACCAAGTCACGGTAGTGCCATCCACGATGAAGGCCTACTCCATATGCCGTCGATCTAGAAAGCAGAAGGCTTGTCCGTGACAGCTATGCTCCGGGTATGGCTTTTTCCAGCACCCACTGCATTGGGTAAGTGGTCACTTCCCCTACCGTTGGCCATGAGTATGGAGCCATTGCATATCTGGTCACTCGCCCACATGGAGGTCCTCCACATGTCCCTTTCGAAATCTGTCCCAGTGCCATTTGCACCCCGGCCTCCTGTCCTCCTGGCCCCAGCACTATTTCCGCCAGAGGACTCCATGATGGAAATCAGCCTTGCCCTGAGGAGCCACCTAGGGGTAGGAAGGTGGGACATCGTCACCGCAAGAGATATGTCAGGGAAGTCCAGACGGAAATCAGACCAGTCCATTTCTCGGACTCTGAGGCGGAGTACGACTCAACGATGGAACCTTCCCCCCAACCCTTTGAGTCGAGGGCAGGGATGGGGACGCGGCGCGTCAGTCTCGTACTCCCCAAATGCGAGATCCACATGATTCATGCCTCCCTCCGAAGGTATATCCAGGAGATCGAGGACTTGGCGTACCCCCAAGGATCTAACCTACAGTTACCATGGGCCTCTCCGGAAGCAACTTCCACCTCGGTCAGAGAAGGAGGAGAACTTTTCTGGGGACCGATGAAAGAGTCGCAACGTGACACGCCCTCGGTAAGAACTGACACTGTGAAAGGAGGCCTATTCGCCAGCCCATCCTATCGCGACGTGGCATCCAGTACACTGAAGCCCTTGGGGGACAACTTAGGGATCGGCAGCCAATCAGACTGTTTGCTGTATTCTCCACCGGTCAGCCCACCGGCCCCTCGGCCTACCTTGGCACCGCTTCCAGTTCCCTGGTCATTCTCGGTTGATGAGCAGGGGCAGCAAGGGCCAGATCTCGAACCAGAGTTGTGGAGCTTCTGGACTATCCTCACAACAGGACACTTCCCTAAGAAGTTTTGGCTGGTTGTAGGATCGGATTTTCATATACCAGAATCGCTCACCTCGGGAGAGTTTGAATGTTTCTGCCAGACTCTCCAGGTGACTCACTCCTGTCTTCTCCATCAGTGAGTGACTTATCTCGGGATTCAAGCACATCTCGAGGATATCGTTGAGCAATGTCGTCGGGTCGACCTAGTCGCCCTCCTCGCGGTTCGGCACCCTGAGTCACTTTGCCACTACAGGGCCCTCCAGCAACAATGCATCCAGATTTTTCAATTACTCCACAAAGTTATTAAGGATTCCACCCCCTATACACACATCCATGGATGGGGGCAGTACGTTTCCCTTCTTTTCAGTGCGATTTCCCGACAGCCCGACTCACTGAGCGGCTCTGAAGGAATGCCGCCAAGGGCAGTGGCGGTCAATATGGACGACCTTTTGGGAGATGGAAACGGTATGGAAATACTCTATTTGGACTCAGCCCCTGAGGACAAGCCGCTACTGGATCCATCAGGGAGAGTTACTCACCAGCAGAGGAACCTCCCGGTCCTCCCCATGCCCACTGAAGCCTTAACACTAATCTGAAACGTTAGAAAGGGTAAAGAGCATGTAGGGGCTGTCAAGCTTGCCGACCCAACTGCCTCATTGTAGAAGGCAGAGGAAGATCCCAAGAAGGCCATGCTATGCCAACAGCTCACTGAGCAGAAGTTGTTGGTTGATGAGCTCTTGGCAGAACGTATTGCAGAGCGACGACCTGACTACGGTGATCCTAGGCCAGGACAGCAGGGGCAGGAGCAACTACCCCTTGATGAGATTCTCTCGGTCAACCACGATCATGCCGTCTTCGCCGATAAAGGAGAGGCTAGAGCTCATGGAAAGAGGGCATGATACGTTTCTCTAACCCCCCCCCCCCCCCCTGAGCGGCGTGATCCCCCAAGGGACCCCGCTCGGTTTCCTCCCGCTGCCCCGAGAGTCACTCCGCCAGCCGCCCCGTGAGTTGTTGTGCTTGACTACCAAATTGAAGAGACCAACAATGCACTTGTGGTTAGGGAAACCCTTCAGGACTAGAACCTGCGTCCAAACGATTTGATGGAAGTGCTCATCACCCTCTTAGAGGCTTTGGAAACTCGGCAGGTGGAAATCCCACCGGACGGCAAGCCATACCCAGCATGGGTAGATGACATGCCAGCCCCGCCAGGATTTGGGAACCCCAATTTCGCCCCCTTTAATGGAACTGGAGACCCGCCACAGCACTTGGTCCACTTCAAATCAAGGTGCAGGCCTATGTTAGGGACTCCGATGAAAAAGGAGGCCGCCAAGCTCCGTTGCTTCATTCAGACACTGGAAGGACCAGCATTCATCTGGTACAACCAGCTCCCTGTCTAATCTGTGACTAGCTGGGAGGACCTTCGCAAGAAATTCCTTTACCAATTCAGTTCCACAACCCGGAAGACGAACATCGCAGACCTCTTTAGGTGCAAACAAAGTCCCGATGAGCGAGTCGCGGACTTCGTCACCCGGTGGAAGGGGCTCACATACTCCCTTGACATACCACTAACTCAAGAGAAATTACTGACAATGTGCATAGGGAATGTCAAGGCAGAGCTGGTTCCTTCTCTGATCACTCAGAATTACCCTGGAGGGTTTTGGGACTTCTCAGAAAAGGCTCAGCGCCTCGAAGAAGCCCTGCAACAGGCGAGTTAGGCATGCCCACTACCTCCTATAATCCCTGCAAGGAGAGCTACCAGAGTTGAGCCCGCTACTGTGGCCCAGATAGAGGTCCCCAGGCAGCTAGAGTTGCTACCAGTGACGCCAGCTCCATAGCCCCATAGGGGTCCACCCCCACAGTGACTACCTCAAAATATGAAAGCGCCTCCGCATAACGCACCGCCACCACCTAGGTGAGATAATCCGGCTCCGCCTACTCGGCATGCTCCTCCGGCCCCTCGTCGGGGCCATCCTCCTAGAGCCCCCTTTCCAGACAGAAAGAATCAGGCATACTCGTTTGACGAGGCTCATGTCCCTTGTTATTTCTGTAGTGCTCTAGAGCAGAGAATAGTGCGACTGCCTGAGTGTCGGAAGCCAGAAGAGGCGCGTCTCACTGATCACCCTAACTACTGCCCTTGTCACTGGACCTTAGGGCACACCATCCAGCAATGCTACGTGTTCAAGGACTAGCTCCAAGACCATATTGACAAAAATATAGTCAGGTTGGGCCCATCCCTGGCACAAGTAGTAGGTGTCTTTGTGAGACCAGAGGGTGGTAGTGGCAATGAGGATGAGTGGCAGCAGGTTTCTGACTGTGGGTCCCGGAAGTAAAGTGACTAGATGTCCCGCAAGATGGTCGCCCGCACCCATGGAATCATCCGTGCCCACCTGAATCAGCTAGAGTCCTCATAATCTGTGAGCACTACCTCGACATCGTCATCCCAGCCAACCTTTTCCCAGAAGATCAAGCGGCGGCGCAAGAAAAAAGAATGTCCCCTACCAATGTCATTGATATCCCACACTCTTGGTGATTTTATGCCCCCAGAAATGGGGATCTCTTCGAGACTCCGTCCGGTAGTGGATGACTCCTCAAGTGAAAGTCAGGGGTACGCTTCGGTTAACACCGTAGAGTTGGTAAACCCCTTTTTGAATCACGACGATGAGGAATGCCAAGTGGACCTTCCCAATGTCCCCAGTCATCGCCAACGTCGGTGGAGCCACGACTGCGTGAATCGTCGGGGCATGGCAGTTGGCACTTTGAGCCAGGTTGTGCACGCTGCTGAAACCAGGCAGCAAGCCCAATACAGAGCTCAGCACATGTGGCCCCTTCATCCGGTGTCGACAGGTTTGCCTCTACCACCGTTCGTGGTGCTGGATCAGGCAGAACCGCCTCGGCCGTGCCATGACCACCTCTGCCCTGCCACCAGCTGACCCCATCTCTCTGGTACTAATCTGATAGCCACTCTTCGGGCTCTGAATAGTGAACAACCAGACATTCCTAGTACCAGTCAGCCACCGGTCCTGCCAACAGGTCTCATCATGCCTCCAATTGCAAAGCGGCATCCTGTAAGTAAAATCTCATGTTTTCCCTGAAAGTATGATGTTCTGAAGCACCTGGCTAGCTTTCTAGCAAGGATTTCTATCCTTGAGGCTCTTCACCTATTGTCCGAAATGTGTGAGGCACTCGCCGAGGCCCTAAAGTGCCCCCTCCATTTTGAGATGGAGGGAGCGGCTGCAGAAGCCTTCCATGCCGAGGCGATTGAGAATGCCAAATTTCAGGCGGTTATCTCATTCTCCAGAAAAGATGAGGACCCTCCCATACAGGGGCACATTCGCCCACTGTACATCACCGGCCAGTTCAATGGCGTGGCATTCCGATGCGGTCTTGTCGACACAGGTTCTGGGATTAACCAAATCCCAACTCAAACACTACAAAAGTTGGGGTTGTCTGAGGATGATTTTACTCCCTCTGACCTCAGGATCCAGGGGTATGAAAGGACTAATCAAACTCCACTCGGCAAGATTTGCTTGAAGACCCAGTTCGGTGGCCTAGTTGCCAACACTGAATTCATGGTCATCTCTCAGGACACCGCCTACAACGTGTTGATGGACAGGGCGTGGCTCCACCTTCAGGCAGAGGTCCCCTCATCATATCACCAGTGCCTCAAATACTCCATTAATGGTCGAGTAAGCGTTCTCCAAGGAGATGTGTCTCCTTTTGCCTCTTGTAAAGCCTGTTATCTGGACGCTGACTATTACATGAGCAAGGACAAGCAGATCCTGGCAGGTGAGGTTGAGTCTGCCACTATCACAAGTGATCCTAGGGCAGGTTTGGATGATGCCTACATCTTCCCAATCCATCTGTTGGAGGCCACAACCCCCCAACATGGGCCAATGTTTTATTATTTCGGGTACCAGAGAGGCATATTTCTGGTTCCAAGCGATGGTGGATAATCACCTCATACTCCTACACCAACCAGGCTTAGGTGATCCTCGAGCCTCCTACCCCTGTACGGTATCGGGACGTCAGGCTCATGGCAACGGCAGTACGTCATGCATGTCTCTTCCGTGTGGGCTGGAATTGACCGGCTCAAGCCGATGCACCACTACTGCTTTGATGTCATAAAGTGTGGCCCTTTGGGATGAAGGCCAGATGGGATTGGATCAACCTCCTTTGTCTCCATGGTCTCCGTAGTGCATGATTTTCCCAACGTGACGACCACTGCCACCCAAGCCGGCACCAGCTTCCCACCAGGGCCTGGTAGCCCCGAAACGACTCCCCCCACGGACGATCCCTCCACAAGTGGAGAGGAGGATATGGAAGATGCACCCCTACATTTGAAGAGGGCGTCTCCACCACGGTCAATGAGATAGTGCAGGTTATCCTCTGTAGCGAGGCGGACCTAAGACCCACATTGGTCAGCACCGGTATGCCCCATGAGTAGTGGCAACTGTACGTAGACTTTATTAGATAGCACCATGATGTGTTCTCCTGGAGTTATGATGAGATTCCAGGAATATATTCTCATATAGTCATCCACTACCTTTACCTTTCGACAAACCATTGCGGGTTCAAGCAGCCTCCCAGAAAGATTCACCCTTCTCACGGTGCCATGGTTGAGGCCGAAGTTGATAAGCTCATCAAAGCCAACTTCGTCAAAGAAGTTTAGTACCCCCGGTGGCTAGCCAACATTGTGCCAGTCAGGAAGAAGAACAGACAGATCAGTGTCTGTATTGACTTCTGCAACCTCAATCGCCATTGTTCGAAGGATGATTTTCCCCTTCCAATGACAGAGTTGTTGATCGATGCCACGACCAGGATCCAATCCCTCTCCTTCATGTATGGGTATTCCGGGTACAACCAAATCCGGATGGCCCCCGAGGATGAAGAGTTCACTGCCTTCAGGGCCCCCAAGGTACTTTCTATTACCAGGTTATGCCCTTCGGCCTGAAGAGCGCGGGTGCCACCTATCAATGGGCCATGCATCACATATTCAATCCGATTCTTGGGACGCTGGTGGAGTGCTACGTGGATGACCTGGTGGTTAAATCCTTCCAGCACTAGGACCATCTCAAAGACCTTGACAAAGTTTTTGGCTTCCTCCGTTCTTGCCTCCTGAAGATGAACCCATTGAAATGCGCCTTCGGGGTCACCTCCGGAAAGTTTCTTACCTTCGTTGTTAGATACTGAGGCATCAAGATCGACCCGGGGAAGATCAAGGCCATCATCCAAATGCATCCCCTAAGTAATATTCAGGAGCTCAGAGGCCTCCAAGGCCACTTCACCTATATACGCCGATTCATTGAGAATATGGGTGGAAAGTGTAATCCCTTTTCCCGGCTCATGAAGAAAGGCACCATCTATGAAGGGACGAAGAGTGTCAGATCGCCTTTGAGGAAATCAAGCAGTATCTACTCCAACCTCCAGTCTTGATGCCACCCGTTTCTGGAAAGCCACATTTCCTTTACATGACTTCCCTAGAACGATCCCTCGGTGCACTTCTTGCCCAGAAGAACAAAGAGGGAACAAATAATAACCTCTACTACCTCAGCCGCATGCTACTTGATACAGAAAATTAGATATTCTCCAATTGAGAAGAGCTGACTGGCACTCATATTAGCCATGTAGAAATTGTGGCACTACTTGCAGCACCACGAGGTACAGCTGGTGTCTCGAGTAGACCCATTGAAATACATCCTAAATCGACCTATATTGACTGGCCGACTGGCTCGCTGGGCGGTGATCCTCTAGCAGTTCGACATCAGGTTCATACCTCAGAAGGCTATCAAAGGACAGGTGTTAGTAGACTTCTTAGCTGCCCACCCAACCTCCATGGATCAGCCACTAGATCTAGGCTTTCCTGATGAGGTAATACTCTCAGTCGATTAGGCCATCCCATGCTGGAAGATTCACTTTGACGGTGCCTCCCAGAGCCCCACCGGTAGAAGGCTCAACGATCCTAGGCTCAACAGAGTGGGCTTGGGTGTCATCTTCATCACCCCAGAGCAATATATTCTGCCGTATTCATTCCTGTTGTCAGAAAGCTGCACCAACAATGAGGCAGACTATCATGCCCTCATCACTGGCCTCGAGTTGGCTCTCAAGATTGACGTGCCCCATCTGCATGTGAAGTGGACTCTGAGCTAGTCATCAAGTAGTACAATGGTGACAATGTTGTCAGAAATCCAGAACTTGTGCCATTGCTGGAGTGCACCCTCCGTCTAATGGATAAGTTCTCTTCTCGGCCATAGGTCATTCATATTCCCTGGTCGCAGAACAGTCGAGCATATGATTTGGTCATCCTGGCCGTGTTGCCTGGAGAGCCCGAACATGACTACATGATTATCCATGTGGAACACCAGAGAGTCATTGCTCTCGTTATCCCGGAGGATGATCATGGCCCGTGGGTGAACCATCTCACCATTGGTGCCCCTATATCAGGATCCCCAGGGACTTCAGATGTGGTAATCGAAATAGTTCTTGACTGGAGGACGCCCTTGGTTGAGTACCACCAACCCGGAAATCTTCCATCGGACTGAGCCGCGCATGAGAAAATCCAATGACGCACGCTACAATTTACCCTTCAGAGCAGTCCCAACCATGAGAAACTCCTTTACAGATGCGTATTTGATGGTGTTCTCCTTTTTTCCTTCAAGGAGTCGAGATCCCTCAGGTCATGCAAGAAGTGAATGCTGGTTCCTGTGGTGCCCACCAGGCCGGGTCGAAGTTCTCCCACCAAATTTGGAGGTTGGGGTACTTCTGGCCCTCCAAGATCTATTACTGCATCAGGTTTTCCAAGAGGTGTCACGCATTCCAAGTTCATGCCAAATTCATGCATCGGCCACCAGAGCCTCTCCACACTACCAATTATTCTTGGACCTTTGTGGTCTGGGGTTTGGATGTCATAGGACCTTACCCACCGGTGATGGCCCGCCAGTGCCGGTTCATTCTGACCGCTACGGATTTCTTTTCCAAGTAGGAAGAGGCGATTCCGCTCAAGGAAGTCAAATCTCCTTCTATCGCAGATTCGTGAGCTCCAACATCATTTATCGATTTGGAGTACCTCACGCTATCCTCAAGGATAACGGAACCAACTTCTGAGAAGTCGAGCTGAAGAAACTATACGCCAAGTACAACATTCGCTCTAACCATACCTCCCGCTATCATGCTCAGGATAATGTGAAGATCAAGGAATTTAAAAAAACCCTCTATAACATTATGCAATAAATGGTTGGTCATAACAAGAAACGTTGGCTATAAAAGCTCCCCAACGCTCTCTGGGCTTGTCGGATGACGACTCAAAATTCCACCCAGGTGACTCCGTATTCCCTGGTGTATGGATCTGAGGCCGTCCTGCCCATCGAGATTCAGTTTCCCTCATTGCGCACGTCAGTCTACGACCATCAAGCACCGGATACAGTTTTCGAAGTCCACCTAGTTGAATTGGAAGTGCTGGACGAGAATAGGCTTTGCGCTTTACATAACATGGAAAGGCATCATAGCAGGATGGATCGAGCTTTCAACAAGAAGGTTTGCCTTCACTCTTTCCTGCAAGGCGACCTGGTACTGGCTCTCAGAGCGCCAATGATTCCCGGCAGGAAACCACCCAAATTGGAGCAAAAATGGGAGGGGCCTTTCATCGTCCATAAGGTATATCCCAATGCTGTGTATTCCCTAGTGAATATGGATGGAGAGCGTGTCACTCCTCCCACCAACGCGAGGTTCCTCAAATGGTATTTTGCCTGATCCCCTCTGGTCTGAGTTCTAAGACCTAAAACTAAGATCCTTTCAGGGTCCTGCATGACCCTAAACTGCACCCGGTCCTGCATGACCTTAAACTACACTTGGACCCACATCTGGGCCCCTCCAGTCCGAGTTCTAAGACCTAAAACTAAGATCCTTTCCGGGTCCCGTATAACCCTAAACTACACCATGTCCTGCATGACCTTAAACTACACTTGTCCCCACATCTGGGCCCCTACCGTCTGAGTTCTAAGACCTAAAACTAAGATCCTTTCGGGGCCCCGCATGACCCTAATCTGCACTCGGTCATGCATGACCTTAAACAACACTTGGCCCCACATCTCGGCCCCTCCGGTCTGAGTTCTAAGACCTAAAACTAAGATCCTTTCAGGGTCCAGCATGACTCTAAACTTCACATGGTCCAGAATGACCTTAAACTACATTTTTTCCTACATCTGGGCCCCTCCAGTACGAGTTCTAAGACTTAAAACTAAGACTCTTATGGTCTAGAATGACCTTAAACTACATGCCTTTCCTCACTGCAAGATACTAAACAGCAAGCTGGTTAGGCATCCTTGACAGAGGCCCAGCCTCGGTCCCCTTGGCCTTCTCAGGCCTCTCAGACCCAGCCTTCACCCATAACGTGCGGTGCGGTGTAGGATCATGTCCTCATTCACGGGGGGTTATCCGTCACGCCGTGCACACTCCCTGGAAGGAATACATCTTATCGTCCTACATGACATTAAACTATGCTTTAAGAACTATGTGTGGCTTTATTCCCATCCTTATAGGATATGTAAGATCGCCTGAACACCTATATTTCTGGTCCAGCCCCATCTCTTAAGAGATCCCACAATCTCCTGGTCACCTCGGCCTCTTGGCCTGTCCCCCCCCCCCCCCCCCACGGGGGGATATATAGGTGTGGTACATGGTTTTTTGGCACTACGCCCCCTTCCCCCGGGAATCTGCCATCTTTTGGCCACTCTTGGACTGAGCCCTTTGACCCTTTCCAGTGGTCTGATAATGTGTTTAGAGTACTCTGGTCTAGGACCTGGAGTGTCAGATTCGACTTAATCAAGTTTTCTTCCACTCTTCAAGCTTTGTGCTCCCCTTCATTTGGGACCCCGATATCTTCCATACCTGGAGGGACCCCCAAAAAATGGCATGGATACAACACCTAAGGGCTCTCCTACCGTCATGGTCCAATGCCCCTGATGGTGTCAGGCAACAAATTGATACAAATCCTGCGTTATGAATATGGTCAGCGGTTGATGCTCATTTGTTTGACCCTATCTTTAGGCTAATGCGATAGGATGTTGTGTTGCGAACATGGTCAGCAGTAATCCTCAATCATCATACCGGCTCCTTCGGGCCCTGAATGTTGGTTTCATGATTCCCATTACGTTCCACCCCACCATGTCAAGGTGGAATCGTGACACTCCATGCACTAGCCCTCAGTGCACCTCCACACATTAGATGAAAAAAGATACATAACGACGTCTTTCAGGGCTCCCATGATCCGAGCACTAAGATTAGGGGCTTGGGTATTCTTTAGGAGCCAAGCATGGCTTGACCCTCATCCCCACGAGATACGAGGATTCACCCAGACATTGCGTCTCGGGCCCAGCTCAGCTAGAATCTAGCCTCTCGCTGCCCCTTATTGTTGGACCCTCATAGGTCCCTTGGGCCAAGAACCCTCTCTCGGAATCGCCCACGGTGAGGATATGAGGATATACCCTCATCCACACCAAGTACGCCTCACCGCATCATGCGTATTCCCTAGGTCCAAGCCATATGTCCTTAAATTGTGTTGTTCGGTCCCACCACATGACCATAAATAGTGATGATATCATTCTGGTCGCACGATGAAAAATGGCGCTACATTGTGGTGACCTCCCCATAGGGGACATCACGTCGAGTATTGGTCAATTTCCATACCATTTTTCAATGCCTATTAAGGCTTGATTATTGTGGAAACGCCAGGAATTCCTTCCCTAGGCCGGTCGCTCCACAAAAGAAAAACCATTCACCTTCAAGGACAAACAAGATATATCAAATGCCACTTCTTGTGGTGCGAGGGCTAGACCCGCACCTCTCACCCGTCCTCTACACAGGTGCCATGTCATGCCATGCCACCCCTTCAAGAACTATGTATGGCTTGATTCTCATCTTTAAGAGATACGTAGGAGCGTCTGGGTACTTCCCCGCATGCCCAGCCTAACTTCTGTGTTCGGTCCCGTGGCCTAAACACTTTTCCAAGGAATGCATGGTAAGCAGGACCCTATCCTCATTCACATTGGTTTTATTTGGTTACTTTAGTGTGCGTCTCCTACCCTTCGTATAGATCCTCGGTCCGAACTCTAATACCACAAACTAAGATCTCTTAAGAACTACGTCTGGCTTGATTGCCATCATAAAGGGATACATAGGAATGCACAGAACTCCTGTCTTTGGGTCCAGCTCGAGTTCATCTAGTTTGTCTCTTCGGTCCCACCTTCGAGACCCCGACCACGGGACTACATGGCGTAGTACGGGATCATGTCCTCATTCACGTCAGGTTCGCGACGACTACACCCCATGCACCATGTTCTAAGAATTAGCCTTCTCATCTTATCTTCCTACAGGACATTAAACTGTGCTTCTAGAACTACATGTGCCTTGATTCTCATCCTTATGAGATACGTAGGAATTCCTGGACATTTCATCTTGGGTCCATCCCCAGGGATTACCAAATCTCATCCCTCATTACTATCAGCCCCTCGACCTAATTTCTTGGGTAGTGGTGTAATCGCAACATCTACCATGAATAAGTTTGGGATGCCCTATAGTGATGATGGGAAGCGACAGTTCTCTCGCCAGAGAGGTCCTGTCTGGGAATCGAGATGATCCGTGACCAGGTTGGTACGTCCGCCTAATGCACCTCCTCCATGGTGGCGCAATTTTGGGAGTGTTGGAATCTATTTGAACTAACCACCACTCCACTTTCCATGCTTTGCGTGCCCCTTTATTCAGATCCTCATCCTCTTTCATGTTCAACGGGACCCCCTAACAGTATGGATGATAGACATTGGTCCGCCTGGTGTCACAATATGGATGATAGAACTTTGGTCCGCCTATTGTAGAAATATGGATGATTGACCCATGGTCCGCATACTATCCTAGGCCAACGTCCTGGAGGACTGGTCATGTTTGATGGGACCCCCTAACAGTATGGATGATAGACTTTGGTATACCTTTTGTGGAAATATGGATGATAGACCTTTGGTCCGCCTATTGTAGCAATATGGATGATAGACCTATAGTCCGCCTACTGTCCTGGGCCAAAGTTCCGGAAGATTGATCGGCGGCATTTGAGTTAGGCCCCGTGTTTTGAACATGGTCAGTGGTCAGCCCTCATTTATTGTCTCCATTTTAGGACAATGTGATATGGATGCTGCGTTTCCACCACGGTTAATAGTTATCCTACATCGCCATGCCCCCATAGTGTTCCGAATTTAGGTAACGTGATTCACCTTTTGCATCTCCCTATGTTTGGATAGATTTCAATTCCCCCAGCATTGCCCTGCTCATGTGTTAGGGCACATGGAGGAGATGATACATCTATCAGTCTGAGGTCCCTTCCTGTCGGCTAGACCTCCCTCTTCTCCTCAGAAATTCAGGCCCGATTTTGGATGCCTAAATCATGGTTGATGCTCCCACGAAGTGATAGAACATGGTTGAGCATATTAAACCAAAGGTATAGATAAATATATTGGTCCATACATCGGGTCAAAATTTTGATCAGTGAAAGCAAAAAAAGTTCATGAGATGGCCAAAACAAAGCCCTTAATGATCAGCGTGCTGGATTGATCTTTCCAATGTTGTTACCCTTTGGCTAGTAGCCACTAGGACTGCTTCTCACTCCTTGAAGGCCCTCTCTTCATCAGTAGCTGCAGAGCGTAGCTCGCCAACCTTAGCTTGTGCCTGCGCCCACTCAGTTTGAAGTAAGACCATCTGGTGATTCACCTCCATCAATTGCTCTTGGCCGTTAGCCAACTGGGGTGTCAGCTGTTCCACAATCTCTGAGCACGTGGCAATGAAGGCATCCTTCTCTACCACCTACCCTTCGAGGCACCAGAACTCCTGTTCCGCCCTCAGAAACGCTCGGGTGTTCTACGATCTTTACCGAAACTGGGAAACGTCACTTCACCAACTGCTCTCTTGTATCTTCTCGGCCATGTAATCACAGACTGTCAGATGAAGGCGCTGAGCATCAGCCCCTCCGGCGCATAGGAAGCGCATCCAGATCTGGAGTGATCCCATCCGCCTCTGCCAATCCGACTGGGGCTACCTGAGAAAGCATTGGATACACTTCCACCCTTTGCGTCATGTCATCCGGCTCTCCTCGGCCGCCTCTGAGTCTGAGTTGTCTATCTCCTCAGGATCAGCGGGTCGATATGCAGGAAAGGTAGCCAGCAGGTCGGCAGCAGGGTCTGCCTCAGGGAAGTCTTCATGAGGAATAGGATCCTTGACATCCGGGTGACCTTCCTCTCTCGCCCCGATAGTGACAGTGCCTCTGTCATCTTCCGGCCTTACCCCAAGGACAACACCTCTGATGTCTGCCACCCCCTACTCACCAATTTTTGGGGCCGACATAGGGTGGGAAGTTTGTTCTGGATGAGGTGGTATGTCTGTCACTGATCCGCTCACGGACGGCCTGGGCTCAGCAGCCCGATGAGCCTCCAATGTTGAGATCAATGCGCAAGGCACACCCTGATTAGTTGGGATCTTTTGATAGCAAGCGCCAGTAGTGAAGCATGGGACTTATAGGAACCCAGAGCGTCGGCCTCCAGTGTTCTGGCTACTACAGGAGATGCCATGACAGGAGACTTCTCTGCGGTGGTCAATTCAATGATGGGCGTCAGAGCCCCATCCTGTCCCACCAGCGCCTCTCCTCCTCCCTCTATTGGGGATGCCTAGTCAGCACCTAAGTTCTCCGGAGTGAGATAGGGAGATGAATTAGAAATTATAGAGGATAATTGATGAATAAGGAAAATGAATGAAGATAGAGATAGACCTCAATTATCTCGGTTATGTCGAGATTAGAGCTAACAATCTTGCCGCTCTCTCGGAGACTCCCTTTGTAGGTTGGCCGCTGCGACCCCTCACCTTTGGGTTCTCCTTCTCCTTCATCTTCTCCTTCACCTTCATCATCTCCTGTTTACTCTTCTCCCTCCGACTCCTCATCCCTTTCGCCTTCTCCTGGCAGCATCACTTCTGGATCATGCTCTTGGTCGAGCATCACTTTCACTCGGAAAGGTGGCTCTGCAGGCCAACCCCTTCAGTGCGCGTATGTGTCCATTTACATCAGATAGGCATTCCACCGATGGAAGTTCACTCTATCGGAAACTCGAATGTGCTCGACCTCTAGCAGCTGGATCCCATTCTGCGTTATCTTCTGCCAGACTGTTTCAACGCTCAATGATTTCCATAGGGTCATCCAGGATGACCATAGTGCCGGGAAAATTGCATCTTGGGAAGGTTCAACCAAGTATCTTATCTGCTACCCAGGCAGTTCCCCGGCCGCCTCGTGTGACCCCCCTATGGGCAATGAGGTCGCGGAGGCACCATGTGATGTCCCCGTTTTTTAATTCCCGGCCTGCGCAGGCCTCACTGCCTAGCACACCCCTGGTTCCCCCTTCCAGCTACACGTTGCCTACTCCCCCATCGCCCGGTTTCCTCATTGGTAGTCTTGAGTTTCTGTACTCGCTTGCATAAAATCCCCTCAAGATACGCAATAGTCCAATGTTCGGCATACCCGGTTGATAAACCGGCATAGACCCCGGTGGGAGGAAGGGTAATGATGTCGTTGGAGCCAAAAGTTGTGAACATCAACCACATCTGGCATAGGACGTAGGGATTCTTCTCCTCCCAGACAGACATGAATACATTCTTCATTATTCATTGGAGGCACCCCAATTTCCTGGCAAATTGAGATGGCACGTATGGCTTGCAGATCACCTTCTCGTCGATCGGAGCCATGAGCACCCTGCCCCGGATGCTCTGAAAATACTTCTGCTTCTCTAGTGAGCCCTGCCCATTGTCCACCATCCGACTGACCGGGGTGGGGAACAGGATGAAGTTGAAATTGGTGTTATTACCGATTCGGATCCTTACGCCCTCCTCATTGAGCATCATCGGCGCCACCCTGGTGATGTTCAGTTGATATGGTCGCAGGACGTTGCCCGGAGGACGGATGGCATTCGAGAAAGTATACCCGCTGAGATGAGTAGCCACCCAGCTGTGGAAGATCTAGAAGGGGCCACATACCCTCCAAGGCGACCCCCTCATGAGATGTGTCCTAGAATGGCCTACATCTTGGCTAGAATGGGGACCCCTAGGTTGAACTTTTTGTTGGTGTCCATTGTACCCTCCATCACCAGTGTTGCTGGACTGATGCCCATCCTCGCATCCCGCACCAACAAGAGCCACCCGCACAAGAAGGCGGCATGGAACCCGGCGTACTAGACGTTCGGGTCCTGGGCCTCAATGACATGGTATACCCATGATTGGTATTGCCCTGCCTGCAAGGTCCTCCAATACGACCCATCCTTGATCCTCTGAGCCGCGGTTGGGCACCGTTTACCCCATCCCGACATCTTGATTGCTGGGTCCTTCTTTAGGAACTGGCTGAACCAGCCCTTGTAGGCAATGTCCTTCAAGAATTCCTTGACCCCCATCCTCTCTTTGGCCAGATCCAGCAGGTGCCATGTCAGCATGGGGGTCCATGACCAGTCTTCCCAGGTTTTCTTTGGAGGAACGAACTCGTTATATTGGTAGCACTCTAGTGGGATACCTCCAATGCAGTGAACATCCCAGAGGATGATTCCAACATCCCCATGGTGAAGGTGGAATGTGTTGGTATCAAGAGACCACCAGGTGAATAGCTCTATCCTGATCTCAGGTTGACGGTGGTAGTGGAACTGCGACGTCCATACCGCCTCGAACAGGCCAATATGCCGCAACTCGGCCCCAAACTGGTCGCAAGTATGGCGAACCCAGAATGCCCAGGCCCACTCACCAGTAAAGTTGCCCCCAGACCGCAGGTCCCAATCTTTCAGCCAGCCCTTAGTGTCATTCATGATACTCTGACGGAACGTGCTTGTGTAAAGGGCTGGAGAATCCTCCACGACAGGCTCATCCCCGGTAATGGTCTTGGTCCTCGGGTTCAAGACATATACATCCATGTGCTTGGTTTCCCTGGCAGGATGGTCGTTGTTGGTGATGTTTTAGCGAAGAAGCTCGTCCTCCTGGGTCACCCATGACCGTGGTGTTTCTACCTCAATGCCTGGTAGATGAACCTCCTCTAGGATGCCAAAGTTCCAGAGCGGGAGATTGTCAGACAGAGGATACTCCTTTTGGGCTGGGGTCAATAGGTTGAACAAGGTTAGGTTGTTGGAAATGATCACCTTTGCACCATAAACCTCCTCATTTGCCGCCATTTCGGCTCTACGAGTGGCGACTTCCTCCTCATCAATTTGGTTTGCATCCATCTCTAATATTTCGGGAGTTGCGCGAAATCAGGATGAAGTGCGCAGAATCTGAGAGAGTTTCATGAAATCTGAAGCTGCAGCGCGAAATCTAGGAGTTGGACATGCAATCAGCACACTAGGCCCGGAATATGCCGAGTAGGCACGTAAATACGGCCGAAATTCGAAGGGAATCACGTGCTGCCAAAGTGTGTTTTCACACAGCCGCAGAAGCAATTTCATGCATGAGAGCGTTGAGCCTATCACGTAGAAAAGGTTGAGTATGGAACGTAGGACCTAGCGCCCCTTTTTATAGGCAAGGCCAGGGTTTCGTGTCGTGTGGAAAGATAATTCCGCGCTGAGCTAGAGTTTCGCGCTCCCATCGGGAATTTGCATGCAAAATGTCCAGGAGATGCACCGCTTCGACGTTTCGGTGTTTCCCTCGGAATCTGATTGTTGTGACCTCTCACCTATCCAATTTTGAGGGGGGCATTTGTAGACGCCGAAAAAGTCTGTAACTCCTAGAGGAAGTTTCGAACGGACGAAGCAAAGTCATATTTGGACTCAGAGGCCCGGTCCGGAGGACCTGGAAGGGGTGCGTGAAATTAAAGGGCACTCGCACGAAAAAATGTTGTTCGTGCAAAGGGATTCTGGGATTCGTGAAAAGGAACTAGCGTGGCGCGCAATTTTGCGCGCCCGATTCCGTGCGGGAAATCCTTGTGCGCTGACGGGTCCTGGCGCGGAAGATTTCGCACACTGCCCTGTTTCCGCGATGGCGAATTCCTATAAATAGAAGGAGAGCCCAGCCGTTTCAGAGTTAAGGAATTCGGACCAGCTCCCGTGCATGCAATTCGGACTCTCGCGCACGCAAGATGTCTTCTAGGTAATCCAACTTTTCGTTCAACCTTGCACCAGGGTTTGCCTTTGCGCGCAACCTCATTGGCTTAAGTGAATTTTCTAACACCTCCGGGTTCTTCCTTTGCGCGTACTCCTTACCCCTTGCGCGCAATCCCCTCCAATTGCGTGCAATCCCTTCCAAATTGTGTGCAATCCCTCTATTAGGTTTTTCCATACCTTAGGGATCGGCTCGTGCCCCCCGTGCGCAATCCAAGCCCTTTGCGTGCAATCCTCTATCTGCACGCAATCCTCTGACCCAATTGCGCCCCATCCCAGTGTTTTGCACGCAAACCATCTCTTTTCATGCAAAACCCAGGACCCCTCACCTTGACGCCCTGAGTGCCTCTCTGTGTTAGCGCCTGATGTCTTTCATACCGGGCATGCACTCCATGCATTGTTTTCCCATACGGTCCTCCCTGCTTGTACGAAGTAACCTCAAGGTCCCTTGGGCGGTGTTTCCCATTGTGTTTATTTGCCTTATTCTTCTTCGCATAGGCATGCTAACAACTATTGCTTCTTCACATAGCCATGCTAACGTGGACTCCTCGATGGTTCGCCCTGCGGCCCCCCATCACTACGGCCTTGACAATGCCTTCCCTCCCACAATGGGTAGAGGGTGTTGGGCATATAATCCCTAGGGGTGTGGAGCTAACCCACCTCGTCTGAGATGCAGGACATTAAACGGCCAAGCACCTCGTCCTCAACACATGACGCTAAACTGTGGTCCGACCCGGTGCTTCGCACGTTGGGTCCTCCCAGCTCAGACATTCTTTATGCCTATCATCTCCATGGGGATGGAATCTTCCTCACATGTAATTATATCCTCCTTTTGGAGTGGAGTTTGTCCATGGGGGAAGGCTGCCTCAGAGCGTAAGCCCCTAGCCTCTCTCGCGGAAGGTTGCACCCATGAACCTCCAAACCTTCCCACTGCCAAGGCCAGTGGAGTCCCTCTCCCACTATGCCTTGTCACATCAACGGGCCTCCATCTTGGAGTAAGTCCTAGAACTAAGGGCTGCTAACCATGCATAATCCCTTATTTCCTCTTTGGGCCGCTCAACGGGTAAGCCCCTTTCCACTTCTCACGGATGCACCCTTCGTGACGTGATCGTCTGGTCCCTACTGCCTCTTGTTACTCACACCGAGCGTGACTCACGTGGTATTAGAGTGAGCATCAACCGTAACATCTCCACTATGGGCTAGCTCAAAGTGTAATCCCCATCCCAGTGAACTACGTGGAGTTTGATCTGTGCTAACGCATTGTACGTAGGAAGCCTCCATGAGGTTCAAGCCCACCAGCCGGTCGTTCCGACCTCTTAACGTCGGTTCACCAACAACTATGGGCCGCCTCAGAGCGTGAGCCCCAAGCCCTCTTCCCGCATGAAGTTAAATTGTATCTCGTCTCGCATGAAGTTAAACTGTATCGTGTCCCACATGATGTTAAACTATATGGCCTCATCCCGTATGATGTTAAACTGTATCCCATCCCACATGACATTAAACTATACGCCCTGAACTATGTGGACTTTGATATGTGCTAACGCATGGTACGTAGGAAGCCTCCACGAGGTTCAAGCCCATCACTCAGTTGTTCCAACCCCTCCGTGTCGGTTCACAACCACTGTTATGGGCCGTCTCAAAGCGTAAGCCCCATACCCCACACCCACGTCTCATCCTGACCTCTCCCTCGAGCCCATGTGCCTTGGGAAGTTCATGCCCTAGCCTGGAGGTCTAACCTCCTCCAGGCTCCAATCCATGCGTTCATTCTCACGGGACGCCTCTTCAGGTGTCCCACTGTCTCACCAAACTACACGGACTTTGATTCTCTGGCATGGGGATACGTAGGAAGCCTCTATGGGGTTAAAGTCCCTCCGCACTCCATTACCCATCCTGATTCTTACCCGGGCCGCCACATCCCGGTGGGATCATGCCACCTCATTCCATTCCATAGTATCTGGGAAGCCGCCCAAGTGTTGGACCCAATATCGTTGTTCTCTCTAGGGGTTCCTTCAATCTGATCCACTCTCAGTGTTCCGATTAGTCTGATCCATCTTCGCAAGACGTTAAACTCGTAGCATACCTCATGTTAAACATGGGAAGCAGAGGAAAACCTCAGATGGCGCACAATTCCCCACGTGTGATGTGGGATGACTCGGGCTTTCGCGCCCTCGAGAAGCCCTATAATAAGGGAAAGAAGACAGACATGCCAATCCCCAGTGTCAAGGTGTGCCAACGACACCCCAACGTGAAAATTATCCTCACTAAAGGTTGCTGCCCCGACCAGACCCCTTGGAGAGTCTCGACGGAAGTAGTGTAATTAACTTGCGTCCATGCAGATATGGCGCTGGGAACGAGCTTCACAAACCCATCTTAAATCTAGGAGGGAGACCCATACTAGGTAATGAGCTCTGAGGAGGAATCCACAGAAGAAAGAACTGACATCCCATCATCCAAGTTTCGATCAAGGAGAAAACGTCCCTGAGCAAGGAACAGATGTCGCCCGCATTTGGAAAGCGGGAATGCGGGGTAACAAGCCGTGTGTCCTCCCATGTGTGACAGATGCGCGCACGCACCCTGGCGTAAAATCGTCGGAAACAAACATCTTAGGGTTAATTATAAGATTGTTACCATAATTCTAGGACTATAATCTATACTTATACTTAACCTTATGGACATCCCTAGGAATACCTTAGAAATATCTCTAGGGATCTCACTAAAGTTTTTCCATCCTAGTTTCCAAAGGTTAACTAAACCTTTCCTCTGATACCAATTGTAGAGACCCAAATCTTGATGTATATGGACATTACGTTACTTTTGTGGAATACTTAATACATAAAAAAACAAACACACAAGGATCGTAATATTTTAGTGTCTTTGGAAACTCAGAACATAATCTTTTAATCGTGGTGAAATATCTTAAACATCTCCCATAAAGATCTTCCCCTTTTTTTACCTAAAAACTTCTTTATATCCTGGGGAAAAGAAAACATATAAAGGGTGACCTCAAATGCTTAGTAAGGGTAATCATGCAGAAAATAAAACTAATTATATACATTTGACCTTAAAAACATGAACATAATGTTAAACATCAAAATCTTGAGCAATGACATAAAACATGGCAGTACGTAAGGCATAGATCATAATGGAACATCAATAATGATAAAATATATTGAAAATAAAACTTTTAATTGTGGAAAAACATTAATCACTTGATATTATTTCCATAGTAGCCAAGTCATTTCTTCTAATACCATCTTAGTGGACAAAGTTCCTTACTGAATCAAGTCCACTCCTCCTTCCAGTCCTGTATCACTGAATCAGATTAACTTTTCCTTCCAGCCATGTATATCTCATGAGATATAAATCTTTACCCAATGCATTGGAGGGAGATATATTTCCCACCCATCTTATAATGAAACCATTCTTACTTGTGCCACAAAAAAAACACAAATCATTAATCAAAACCCAAAGAATAAAATGGGTTTCATAAACATCATCCCTTCATAACATAATCCATATAAAACAAATGGATATAATTTCATAATAATAATAACAAAACCATTTAAATAATAAAGAAATTATAATTGAAACATAAACATAATGAATAATGTAATCCTATATGGAAAATAGGTTTGGTAAAACACTTGAAATGAATTCCTGAGGAAAATATCCTTTTTTCTTCAAAATCATTTTATTATCACAAAATACCATGAAATTTTAAAGGAAAAGGATTTTGTTGAAAATAGTCATGAAATCTTGTAGAGTAAGCTTCATGAAAATAAGTATTTATAATAAGGTAAAAATCCATTCATGCAGTATAATTTTAAAAAAACATTTTTCTCATATTTTTACTGGATATGTCAAAAAGTACCTCGTATGGAAAACAAAAGAAATATTCCTTACATACCATGTAGTAAAAGTAAAAAATGGGTAAAAAGGAATTTAAACATACATGAAACCATTTTTATAAAATAGGTACATGAATGATAAATATAACCCCATTAAATACTTACGAATAAACAATCTCGAATAAAAATGAGATTGGAAAAGTTATCCCTTACCTTAGGTCTGATATGCTTCGTACGTATCCGAACCTCCTGTATAATGATTTAAATAATGTCATTGACTTATTACAGAATCATATTCATTGTTATCATATCATATATGGTTCACTTATGACTTTATATTACCCGTTCTTTTGTAAGTTCCATGTTAAAGCAATGTTTTGGGTAAAATCATTTTATTTATCATACATGTTTGGACTTGTTGTTCTTGATATTATTATTACTTATATCTTGATTAAATTACTTCCAGAATGTAAATCATGATTTATATATCATATATATATTTATTATATATATATATATCGTAGATATATAAATTAAATGAAACACACTGTTCATAGAGACGGTAGGCCGTACGTACGCATGAACGCTATTTTCCTTTCCTTATTGACTTGAATGGAAGTAAGTAGATGAAATATATATATATATATATAAATCCAGTAGAATTATTATGTCATATATTTCATGATTACCTATTATATATACTTTATAATCATTCTTGAATTGTTAACATGAAAAATGAATCTCATCGCGTCGTGGAGACGGTAATCTGTATGTATGCACGAGCGATGATATCGTTCACATATTTATTGGATTGAATTGGAGTGGATGATTTAATATAATAGAATAAGTATGATGTTATAATAACTATATATAGTTATTATTTACATCATTATACCCATCCAAATAAGGTGGTGGTGGAAAAACTGATTACACCACGGTGTGGAGATGGTATTCCGTACGTACGCACGCGCAGTGATTTCATTTTCCATAGGATGGATAGAAGGTGAAATATGTTTGTTTTATATTTATAATAACATATTATTATATATGTAATACTGATGTTATTACTTTATAATGAAACATCTAAATAAGAAGAAGTAGAAGAAGAAAGAAACTTGGAAGAGTTGGTAAAAGAGATTACCTCTTCCTCGACACACCTCCTTTTAACTTCTTCCTAGGGCACTAGAGTTGGTCTTTTGAGAAGAAAAAAACCTCTATGATATAACTAGATAGGTTGAGAAGAGAAATTGGTAGGGTTTGTCCGAGATTCATGGCTCAAAAGGGTGTGAAGAGAAGAGGGAAGGGGTGACCTTTTTATAAGGGAGGAGAGGGGCACCTTAGAAAAAACTTAAAATATTATTTTATAATAAAGTCATATTCGGTTTTCAATATCTCAAAATTTATTTATTTAGAATATAAGGGGGGATGGGTTGGAATCCTCTCAAACAATAGGTTTTAGACAAGTTTAGGTTACTATTTTAACCTTATCATTTAGATTTAACTCTAAGTTAAATAATTTAATTTTTACTGTGTCTTTTTTTTCTTACACTATATGGTTTATAAACTTACTATAACAAGCCAAAAGAACCCAAAATGGTTCATTATTAATATATATAACCTTATATAAGTCATGTTTCCAATCCTTAGATTTTTAGGAATAGAATAACAATTAATATTATAATATTTGTTTTAAAAACTATTTTATGATAAATTTGACTCTATTCGGTACATGATTTTTGTGAAAATCATAACAGCATGATCAGTTAGAAAAAAGTTAATTAAATAAATACTAACATGTCAAATTAACCTATAAAATTATTGTAATTCATAAAAATTCTCAAATTACTTTTATTTCGGTATTTATAACATCAATTATGTTAATATTTCATTAATAAGGTAATTACTGATTCATCATTGTGTCATTAATAAATTAACGTATTTAATATATAAAAATAATAAATAAAATACCATTATGTAGGAAATCTTTTTAGATTTTTATTGAATATTTATAGTCGAATTTATCTTATGTATAACCCAATATTAAAAAATTTCTTGTTATTAAACATTGATTTTAACTATTTTAACTCTTCTTTAAATAAAATAATAATAAATGTCCTAATCTAATAAAAGTGGACCTAAAGGGTAATATTTTATTCCTAAGGTTATTTTGGTCGAATTACACTTATATAATAGAATTAGGACATTTGTTAGGGTAATAGTAATATCATTTTCACCCTTAATTACCCTATTTACTTTTAACCGTGGTAAATAAAAGTAAAAAGTTATTGTTCACCAATAATTATTTTTTTCTTATTAAACCAAATTTTACTCCTTGATATTAACCATGTCTCTTGGAGTTTCTAAATTCCACTCACAGAAGCGGTAAACTTAAAATTTATATAAATTTTCAAATTCTCCTAGGAGGTGGGTAAAAGACGGTGAAAAGTTCTATAAAATTTTTATATATCTAAAATGATTATAAATTGAATCAAATGAATTACATTGAAATTATATTTGTATTATGTATCAATTTTTATCTAAAATATATTTAAATAAAATAAATACTTATTTAAATAAAAGTCGGTTTTTAAATAGTAACCCAGTGTTTTCACTATTCATAAAAAATTGATAGTTTTCAGAAAAATACCAAAAATTCACCCTAAGATAATTTCAATATTCTGAATCCAAAAATGAAGTCCATTTCAAAAGAAAAAAATTTTAAAATTTTAAAAAGTGGGTATTACTATTCATAACGGCTAGTTTATATAACATATCGTTGTTTAGTGAAACTCGGTATTGCGTATAACAAACGCTATCGTGGAAGGTCGTGATTGCGTGTAATGTAAGCAAATTCAGGTATGTGTGTAGTGCAAGCTCATTTTGGTGTAGCGTATAATACAATACATCAATGAAATTAAAAAGAATATTTTTCATAAAATCTCGAGGTGTTACAGTCTTCATCTCCTTCCTCGTTCGGCCTTTTGGGCCTTGGCAACTGAACCAGATTATTTTCCAGAGCTGAGATGCAGTAGCCTGGAACTTGCTCATTCCGAAAAGAATAAACTTTATTCTTCAAATATTTAAACTGTTTTCTCCTTAGATCTCTTTGAAAATCTTAATGAGGTGGCCATTTTTGTTGACGCTCAGGAGGTGGTGCCCTTGGATATGATGAAGGTTTTGAAGTGGAAGCAGGTGCAGGTGCTTGTTTAAGCATAACTGTAGCAGTCTCTACATTCCCTATTCTCTTTCCTGGAACTAGTGGAATTGCACGAGTGTTATCCTTAGTCTTCTTAAGAGAATCTCAATCTGTTGAGTGATTAAAGTAAGGTCTTGAAACCCTCCTGTGTATTTCACAGGGATCAACAATGTGCATAACTCATCATGCAAATTTTCCACACAGATTGGAAACAATTCTTTTTGAGGGAGTGCTAAACTTAAGTAATATGTTAGTCCCTTACACTGAGCAGTGAGATCCAAAACATTTTTATTTTCCCCTTGCTTATAATTTGTAAGATCAAAAACTGTCATCTTTGGAAATGTTGAGCTGAATTGAAGAAGGAATTTATGATGGAGATCCTCCCACCCAGTAATTGACCTGGATTGCAAGATTGTATACCAAACAAAAGTAAGTCCTTGTAATGACTGTACAGAACACCTAAGTTTAACTGTTTCTTTTTGTTGAGGAGTTCACATCATAGGATCACAATGAGAAACAAAATGTGTTAAGTGTTGTTCTAGATATCTTGAACCATTAAAAAGTGGGAATGTGGTACTTGAAAAATTTGATGCGGGGGGAATTGCATCTACCAATTCATGGTAGGCTCTCTTCTCTGGTTGAACTGGTGCACATTTTCCTTCCATATCTTCCAACTGAGCTGTTAATGACTCAATGGTAGTCATTAATTTTTTATAAACATATGGTTGAGCTTAGACCTGTACAGGTGCAATAACTGGAGTTTCGACGGGTGTGACAACTGGGACTGCCACTGATGTTAGTATTGCCGATTGATCTTATGTATAACCCATATGATTGGACCTGTGAGGGTGTACTAGTAAAGGATGATATTCTTGATCCATCCCAATAGCTGCAACAAATTCCTTTGACTGCTGACTCCAGCATGCTTAGGAGGAAGACTACCTTGAAGTAGTTCTGCATTCAGCCTCCTTAACTCCCTCATTTCTTCCTCTTGTTGTGCAAACATTTCCTCTAATGAGAGTGATTGGCCTTCTCTAGAGGTAGGGTGGAATGTAACCTCACTTTTTTCCTTACCCCTTGTTTGACGCCTTTCGAAGAGGGGGAGTTGGTTATTTGAAGGAATTCCTAGATTTTGGGTAAGCCTTTGATTTCCGGTACACACACCATCCTCATTTGTTTTAGGGCATACAACCTCTTGAACAGGAACTTCTTCATCTGATTCCTCTGAGTGAGTCTCATGTTCTAGGAGATTGGTGACAATGGAATTGATGACATTTATCGATGCATAATGCATTTCATCACTTCTATCGGAAATTCTATGATATTGTCTTCTTCCATGTCCATTAGGAGACATTGCCTTTTGTTGAGTTGATCCCTCAGGAACTTATTGATGAACCATAATTTAGAGGGAATACCCAGATATTTTTGCTTTGTGTTCCTCCTATGTATTCTTCCCTAATCGAGAGAAGACTAACTTTCGCTGAGGAAGAGATTGAGGATTTGAAAAAGTCCCCAGTCCGGTGGACTGGGATTGTTCTTTCTATTCCTGCTCAAATCCTTGAATCCCATTTGTTGATCCTAAGGGTTGAGCTAAAAGAGTCCCCAGTCGGGAAAGATGAGGTGGCTCTTGAGCTGCTACATCTGAGATTTTCTTAAAATATCTCCTAATTTTGTGGACATTAGTCCGGAAATTGGCTAGATGCATCAACCGACACCCACTCAAATCACTGAGATCAAATGACCGTTAGATGATTTCTGAAACTTCAGTCACTTGATGATGTGCCTGCTATAAACGAGAAGCATGTTCGACATTCTCATTTTCTTGATGCAAGAGTAATTCAACACCTTGTTATTTATACGCCTGACTTTGGGAAGAACTAGTTGAGGCATGTTTCTGATAAAGCCTTTGAATACACATAAAACCAATTGGTTGTGGCCGGCCATGGGCAATAACATTGCATGAGACCACTTTTGGTGGGCTTTGTTGACTAGAGAGTATAGTGAAATGTAGTTCTCCATGAACACCCCATCCCCTGATATGAATACCAGATGGGGAATTGGTAATTAACTAGTGCATCCTTTTTAACGTGCCAAGGCATAAATGCTGAAGGGCCCTCTTCTGCTTTTCAACCTTTGGATGTCGAGAAACTAAGAGAGATTCCAAGTCAATTTGCTGTTGTAACCCTTTTATTATCTTGACATGATTTTGATATTCATCATAAGATAATATTTTCTCTTTCAAGTGACAAAGAGATCTCCTCATGATGAGACGAATATCATGAATACAATATTCCGTCAACATTTCTTGAATTTCAAACTGAGAGTCAGCCAAAGGCCAAAACATGATTGGTACTTCACATTTTTTCAGTTGTTTTCTCATTTTATCACTTGCACCTTATCATTTGATGAAGATTCTTCTACCATATTAGACCACAACTGGTGCTTATTTTTTACTTTATCAGATTCAATGAGATTGGTTGAGAATTCATTTGTAAAATTAGAAGATGAATGACCCAGGGGTTGTTTAGATAATGACCTACATCCTGGGCTATCTTCTGATTGAGAATGTATTTCATGTACTAGTGGTAAAGCATTAGACATGACTGGCTTAATATTTGCAAGTGCCTCAAGATAAGATGGATTTCTCGTTACTGCATTATCCACTGGAGAATTTTCTAGGAAATGAGAATTACTACTACAGAGAGGACTTTCGCAGTTAAATTCATAATTATGGGGAGGACCACTATGCTGGGTTATAGAAAAAGATGAAACCTCTTGCTCCTTGGTCTTCTGGCCACATAGAGGGTTATTGTGGATCTCATCTGAAGATGATACTTCAAGATCGACCGAACTGTCATGAAGTAAGCCTTCATGAGGAAGTGTATGATGAAGACCTTCGGAATTATTATTCCCACTATTGGGAAGTGAGAGAATTGAATCTTGGGTTGCAACAGACAATTGTTTGAGTGCATCAAGAACTCCAGCATCGAGCAATGCCTTATTGCAGATTGGATCTTGATTTCTTGACTGTGCTGGATGGGTCTTTTTCTTAGATGCCTTATCACTCACTTTGGGAACCACTTGTTGATGAAAGTGGTTATTATGAGAAGGTGTATGTGCCTGCTCAGGAGAAATAGTCAGGTTAGGCTGATTATCTCCATTCAAATCAGGTGTATGTGCCTGACTTCATTGTTCGTATGACATGGGGGAGTATTCCCCACGACCCTCCTGGATTGGAACAAAGGTGTGTGTCTACTCCAGGGTAACTTGTTGATGAGTCAATCCACTGATAGGGATAGATTTATGTTTCTTTCCCTGTGATGTTGCTCAAGTTGTTATAATATTCGGATAGGCATCCAGAATATGGGTAGGGATTTGCTTCTTCTCTTTCACCATTGTCAGAATGTGTTTGGTGGCTTCAGCTGCCGGAATGAGAATATATGTCCATTCCGGGCCTGGAGTATGTGTATGTGCCTGCTCCTGTCGTCCTTCTACTGTCAACGAATTCTGACAGTACTTATGCATAGGGGCAGAGAGTTGAGTATACTCCAAATTTGTCGTCAGAGCTTTCTGAATGACTACTCTGGGTGCTACCAAATGAGACTTTTGGTAGACATGATGATCATTGGTAGGTGTATGTGCCTGTTCGATGTTCCCCATCAAGTATGGTTGACATATTTCCTTCAATACTAGCAGATGAGACTGCTGACATAATTGGTGATTTTAAGCAGGTGTATGTGCCTATTTACATGTGGTCACCACATTTGATTGGTGATCTCCTTTTGGATGCATTCAGACAAGACTGCTGACTGGCTGAGGAATTATAAACAGGTGTATGTGCCTGCTTATAGTACTCTGTCAGAATTGCCTGACGGGACTTGTGGGTTGCTGCTAGACGGGTCTACTGGAAAGAAGGATTAGAACAGATGGGTTTATGTTCCCACTCATTTCTTTCCATCAAGTTAGGTTGATGGACTTCTTCGGAGGGGGCAGAAGTATGAACATGCTCCATGTTCACTGAATTTCGCCTCTAGTGGTTCGTCTTGTGTGCTCGAGTCTGAGGAACATGATCTGAACCCCTAAATGTTATACCCTCATCATGTTGAGGGTGCACTACTGCATGAGTCTGGCGGTGATTATTGATGGGATCCCTCAGTAAGGGCACCTTACTTCTTGAATCGAGGCCTTGAGTGACCTCTTCATATTCCTCCCTATAATATGGGAGGGACTTGTTGTTGCGTTCCGGGGATAATGACCTGAAACGGTTGGAGACGGTGGTTAGCACCGCCTGCTTCTTGATCACTAGTTGTCGCTGTCTGGACAACCAAGGTGAATTGTTAACTTAGAGGGCTTGTCGAGAAGCCTCCAGAGTCAGAATGGTACCATGTTGATGGTATTCCCTAACCAATTCATTTGATATATAGTGTTTCAGATGCTGAGTGGGTGATGTCGTCCTCATAGCGGACGAGGATCCAGTAGGAGTAACAGTAGAGGCATTCACAGGTGTGAATTTTAGAGAAGCCATTTCTGTATTGTAGAGAGATCTTGGAAAAGAGTGCCTATTTGATATGACAAAAATAATCAAGATAAGTTTGGCCACAACATCTTTTGGATGAGCATTTATGTGTTATTGATTGCTTTGTTGGCCCTCACATTGAATTAAATAGGGGCCTAACAAATAAGTAAAACATCATTTTAACTTGGTTAAGGCTTCACATCGGGTTCACCATTTTTATTTCTTCCTTGAAATGGGGATGACCTCGTTTGTTTAAGGTTCAAACTTTTCCAATCGGTTTCTAATGGTTTTATTCGTAGAACAGGAAACATCCAATGATTCTATATCCATTCAAACATAATTTCCAAAGGTAGGTTCTCATTAGTTGTGGACCGATGAGGTTTAAGAATTTTCATTGGTCGAGAGGATGGGAGTTCAGGCTCATCACACCTTTTTGTGGGGAATTATTTCCTACTACGGGACTCTCTTATAGATTTAAGTCATATTCATGAATCCTTATTAATTTACCAATCATGAAAACGAGTTTTTCCTTTAGACTTTGCAATCAATGATTGATATGTATGGGATTTAGAGAATCTATTTATTTGTATTTGAGGTTATTCATCGATGGAGAATCATCTGTATGTATTAGATATCCTTTGTCAATGGTATCCTTCAATACATTATATAGAAATATCTTGGTCATTATGATGACCATACTAGTTTTAAAGACACTCAGTGGGGCACTTGAAGTTTATTTTCATTCAGCATGATGGGGATTATTTCAAATTTGGGATTGTACCCGTAGATGGGCTACCTATGTATCCTTGTTAGAAAAGGAATTAGAACCCATATAGTTTGGGAATTAAGATATAGTTTAACGTCATATGGTACGAATGTGAATTAGTGGGTGATGGGATTGAACCTTAGAAAAGATTCTTACATACTCTACTTTTAAGGCAGAGATAAAATTCTACATAGTTTGAGTAAGAATTGTGGGTCTTACATATGATTAATGGCCCAAAGATATGTTCTGTGGTTACTTTTACACTCTATGATCACGTGAGTCATGATTGGTGTAAGAAAAAATATGTATCAATAAACCTCACGACTTGTTCCATGAAATATGTGGTCACAAGGAATGATATGGGGCTTATGTATGTGTGACTGCCCAAGTAGATAAAGACTAGGATTTACTTTTGGGAAGAAGCCTAGGAATAATTTCCATAAATATATTCATGCTTTATGCAGATTTGGATACTCTAACTTAGGTCTTACTTCTGAGGAGGATTCCCAAAGTAGGGGGGAACTTATGATTGGGATTTATTCATGAGAAGCAAGTCTAAATCAAAAGAAAATAAGGTTGGGACTTACTACTGAGAAGGAGGCCCTGGTTAAGTGAAATTATGACTAGGGATTATTCCTGAGAAGGAGGCCCAATTTAAGGATACTTGTAACTTGGGGCTTATTCCTGAGAAGGAGGCCCAAAGTTAAAGGGGACTTGGGGCTTACTCCTAAGGAGGATGCACATTAATAGGGTCCATAAAATTATTTATTGCATTATGAAGATTTAGATTCATAATTTGGGGCTTACTCCTAAGGAGGATGCCCATATTAAAGGGGGACTTTAATTTATGATTGAGGCTTACTCCTGAGGAGGTTGCCCAAATCAAATATTCTCTCATCTTAAGGGATGAGGTTGAATGAAGGGAACCTCTAACCACAGTGATCTAAAGTTATATTAATCACAATTTTTTGAAAGATATTCCACATAGTTCCTTTTAGATAACAAATCCAACCAAGTAACCATGCCATCAGTGGCTTTGAAGTGGGTTTTGGAGACTAAATATTTGAAGAGGAAAGGTGTATTTGAAGAAAGGAAGTGAATAGGCAGGAGGGGCACCAAAAAAGAGTCAGGCGCGCAAGTCCCGTTTGGGCGTGCAAGTCCTGGTCATGCAAGTATACTTGCACGACATGGGTGTACTTGGGTGAAAGTTATCCAATAGGGTAATACATGGGTGAGACTTGGCTCAAACCCTTAGTATTATCCCTAAAGGATTCCAAAAGTTTGGCGCGCAAGTTCTGTTGAAGGGGTAAGGCGGCGCGCATGTGTGGCCATTTCCTTTAAGGGTTAAACACTTAGGCACACAAGAGTTGATTTATTTCAACACTTAGGCCTTGTCTCCCCTCTTTAAATCTTCCATTCTAGGTAATAAATTACCTTATAAGTGTTCGTAATACTTCAAGCAAAGACTTGGGTGTCGAGAGCTTAAATCAGGCATTTGGATTTTTCATCCTTGAAATGGGGGCCCACAAGGGATACTTATAGGATATTGAGGACCTTGTGAGAAAATAGAATAGGGCGTGCAAGTCCCCTGTGCAACCAAAGTGTGGTGCGCAAGTATACTTGTGTGACCATAGTGAAACTTGTGCGATCCATGCTTAAATAAATCATTGTTCATGTCTTTGTCAATTTTTGATGTTCTTCAAAGGATGAATCACTTTGTGCTTAAGGTATTCCCCTTTTTAATTCATTAGACTCTGTGATGGAAAGGATCGTCAACAATGATACTACTATAAAGCTACCCTACTATAGGTATAGTAGCTCCTGTATGCGAATAGAGAATAACGTCGCTGGGAAGAAATCCTACCTAAAGATGTGATCAGATTCTGTCGAGGAGAGGGTCACATCATCAGGTGTCTGAATATTCAATATCCACCATCTCTATGTAAATCCCTGAAAAAGGCTTGAATCTAAGATTTCCATCAAGTTGAGATTCTTCTTTACAAGAAGGAAGACTCGTGTAACCATCTCAAGCCAATCCTCGGCCACCTGTTGGTCATTCTAACCCCCAAACTTGGGAGGCTTCTGCCTCTAGAACTCATGTAAAGTGTTGATCATGCGTCCACCCTGTAGTTGTTTCACTGATATGAACTTATAATCAATGGATGGTTGTAACACTGGTACACCACCCGTTGGGTCCATCTTAAGCACTTGTCCCTAAACCGACAACTCACCGCTAGGAGGATTGTACTCACGGTCACATATCAGAATCCTGGATGGCTGTGTGTGTGGAGGCATACTGAAATAGATCAAGATGTACCACTATAAATATATTATACTTGGTGAGATGATTCAATAAGGAAAATAGAAAAAATACTCAAAATCATATATGATGCATGTACCATTTTATTTCCCGCAACCAATTTTTATAGGTACCATGTCAGAATGTAGGTTTCTAGAGTCCTTGTGTATGGATACGTCTACCGCCACACCAAAATAGTAGTCCCTCATTTGAAAGACAAAATTGAAACACTTATCACTATTGCCCCAAAAAAATCTATAGACTCCTTTTATTTGAGGTAGAACCAACTACATTTGATACCACTTTATCACGACCCATCTCCCAGGACATGTGCCATGATAACCCCAAGACCACCTCCCAGGGGCTGTTTACTAGCACCAAAGGAATTATTTCATGAGAGGGAGGAATTTTATTGATTAACTTTACACAAGAACACACACACAACCATGTCCCAAAATAGTATGAATAGAAAACATAGATGCCACTAAACAACCACTGAGTAAAGGTACATAATGTAAGTCAAATGGGCCAGAATAAAAACCCACCAGAAGAAAAATTGAAAATAAAAATGTGGAAAAGATCTTTGTAATACATCATCAGAACACCCCACCTGAAGGTTAGGCAAGGAGTATATACCAGAAGTTGTGGAGGAACAACATGCATGTCGTATCTCTCTAGGCACTTCCTAGTCCCAGGCCGCTGAGGTCTCTATCGCAGTGCCTATCATCTGCACCAAACACAACACATACAGGCGAAGCCTGTGCAAG
Organism: Viscum album; assembly: GCA_963277665.1. Classification (NCBI taxonomy): domain Eukaryota; kingdom Viridiplantae; phylum Streptophyta; class Magnoliopsida; order Santalales; family Viscaceae; genus Viscum; species Viscum album. Next base: position 108,149,243 of record OY728154.1, read on the forward strand.
GGTGAGTAACAAAATACACGGTAGGGATCCCGAAACACAAGGTAAATAGAACAGAGGAATGTATACACAAGGCACTCTTATCATACATAGGTATAATCCAAAGTATGTAAGGATGAACTATCAGTCGTACACTAGACACCTTGGACTACTCAGGTACTCATCCCTAATTAGTACCGTAGGTCTGATGAGTCACATAGAGACACTCCCCACTATTTTCTTTATAGGTAACACAAAGACACTTCTCACATAGGCCATCATGCTGAGGTACTTATCCCTGATGAGTATTGTGGGTCTATTAAGTCACATAGAGCTGCTTGACACCGAGGGCTAGTCGGGTCACAAAAAGAAACTTCTAACTTAGGCCTTCATATATGGTCCAAAAAGGGTGTATTATATCTTTTCCACACCAGGACTCTAATCAGTAGTCTTTGGGCCTAAGAATGCCGCAGTATTACTGCACCTAGTGTGCTTGATTCCGATATAATTCAATTTTCAAGACATTCATCGCTTTTAAAATTCAATTAATGTCTCCATATAGCACAAAAAATTAAACTCCTCATTATGAGGGTTCCACCACCACAAACAGCTCTCCAATCAGATGCATAGTCTGAAAGATGTGGGTGTTTTAGTAAACGGGGGCTTGTTGTGCCCAGGCCCGGTCCGTCCTGGTTGGACCGACTCGACCAACTCAGCCTGGGGGTCCCAAACAACCCAGGCTAGTTCGACCGACCCGACCTGACTCGGTTTGGGACTTGGCCGGAATGGTCCAATCGGTCTATAGGGCCAGGCCCATTGGGCATTACTGGACCTGGCCCGGTTCGGTTGTGGGTCCAGTCCACTAGGTGGCCTAGTGACCCAGTTCCTTCTAAACCGACCCACAATATACAGGCCGGTTTGAGTTCCATCCTAGGCTACCCAGTGGCCTGGTTTCCCCCCCCCCCCCCTCCCATTTCAGTCTGCACGGTGGGTCAGTCTGCTCAAGAACAAACTCCAGTTGGGAATCCGATTCGAGCACGATGCATCCAGCTATAGCTGGCTGCCCTGGTCCCATACACTATCCCTGATAGACTGTGTGCCAGCACGGCATGGGCTGCTCCACCGATGTGGTCGGGTGGCCATGTCCACCTCCACTAGCCCCTGACCCGCTGCTAGTGGCCCCCTGATGCACCGTCACTACCCAAGACATCCACAGACTCCACCTCAGCGTGCTGTCATAGAAGACCCCCACCTACCTGTAGTTGCCTTTGTAGGCCCCTATCGCCAGTTACTGGCACCTGCATCCCTTCCACGGACCACCAGGTCCACTCTAGTTGTCCATTCTTGGAACAGTATGTGCCTCTGTCCTCCTTGGGGTGCCACCTTCCCTGATATAGCCTCGAGATTTCTTTCCCACCAATTTGGTGGTGTGGTCATGAAGAACCCATGGGTGCCCAAAGATGGAGGAATCGGGCCCTTGTTCGTGTCAACCTGATTTCATTGTGTAAGAGTTTTTGAAACATGGAGGGAGGGGATTAATGTACTGTCAACAAAATAACCCGGATTCAAACCCCAAGATAAACACCCTCCTTCAAGAACAAGAGGCCCATAGATCAACTTGTTCATGGGTTGACCCTCATTTTTTGTTTTAGAAAGAAGAACGTGGAAAAATAAATCTGGAACTAAACACCTACCAAAAGAGGATTCAATTGGAGGGAAGTCTCATCGCTTATGGCGATCTATTAGTGGGGATTTATGTTTTTTTCAAATTTGGTGGTGTTCATTATTCATCGGTCTCCGATCCATTCTCCAAGGTGTAATCACCACGTTTCTTATTCCCCAGCATTCGTCGTTGGAAAGAATTACCTCATCGTTCTCCAAAAGAATTACTGATCTAAATATTTTCCGCCAACCCTGTGGTCTCTTTAAAAGAGAAACCTGTCACAAAATTTATGTTACGCTAATTCTTTGCATCATTACGCTGTTTCATTTGTGAAAACACGTTTTTATTATTCTTCAATTAGAGAGAAATTATGTTATTCCATTTATGTAATGAAATAGTCATCTCATCACTACATTGTGCTGAAACAATTTTGGAATAAAGTAAACATCTTATGTTCTTTTTATTTTTCATAAAACGACTGAAAATTAATATTTTCCCTTGACCCGTGCCATTAGAGGTTAGGTCCATTCATAGGTAAAGTATTTGTTCTGAATTCAATGGTTCAATCATATTTTCAATATGGGCACCCATTTAGATGTTTTAAAAATTGCACACGCATTCTATTTTAATTCTCTAAAAACCCCAAAAACTATCATTCACCCTCGACATGAAACAGTCGAGGTTTAACTTTTCCTAAGCGAAACACACCCTTATGAGCTCAACAATACTCTCAGATTACCCATCTGAGTTTCCATTTAGGTGTGATAAGGATTTTAAAAATAAAATAATGAATACATAATTATTTTATTTATGGACAAAAAATTACTTCCACTATTGGCCTACTCCGACCAATGTCAGGCCCTTTCTAAGCAAATGTTGATGCTTTGAGTTCAACAATGTCCACAATTTGTTTTATCTGGGAACCATTTTAGAAGATAGAAAATCTCACTCACACGATTGTTTAATGAAACTAAACAAAAGATAAAAAATACATTTCAGCCACTCTTTGCCTCAAAATTACATGTTGTCTCAAGGCCTGGTCTCATAATAATCCCATATAATTTTAAAAACAATCACGAAATTCTAGGGTATTACATTATGTTTCTGCCACAATTCAATGATTCAATCCTATATTATGATTTCATGGCTTATTTTCTTTATTTACATATTATTCAGGTATAATGAACTATCATGCTTTATTCCATGATTTATTTTATGATTTTTGATATGCAATGTAAGATTTTTTAAAGTTATGATAACATTCTCATAACCTTATTTTCATGTTTATGTTTACATGTTTCTGTTGTTTTCCTTTACTATGCATTTGAGCTCACCCCTTCTTATGTTTCCTTTCCCCCAGGTTATAAAGATACTTGTTATTTTTGATGTGTCTAAGAAGTTTTATAGTCAATAAGAACCTAGTGGTAGCTAATATAGATCACTTATGTATTAATGTTTATGATTCCATGTTTCCAAAGGCATTATACTAGTATAGTATTTGGGAGTTTATTTTATAATGTTTTATGCATTCTATAAAATTGATGTAATATTAATGTATGTCAAGAAATGATTCTTATATCATAAGAATACTGTCGATGAAAAAATCATTAGATTTAAGATAGCGACTATGTATTCTAATAGCTATTTTCATACATAGGACACTATCATGTTCAAATGTAGGGAAAGTTGACACCTAGGTATATGGAGTTATTTGATATAGTTGAGGGGATTGGTCTAATGGATTACTGGTTGGTCGTTTCACATCTTTTTTGTGCTATGTACAATGAACCTCACACATCATATCTTGAACAATACTATCCTTATCCACTGCATGTGGTCAATATCGACATTGCTGAGCTTAATGTTGACATTTACTTTGAGCAGTGTTAGGTGGGTATATTTGATCAAAGTGACAAGACACTGCCCAAAAAAAATAAATTCCTATGTTATGAATGCAGTTGAAAAATAGGAATATCCATGAGGAAACGTGAGAGTGGGAGTTAGATATGCAGTATTAGTGGCTATAGTTATTCATTAATGAAGGATAGTGATGTTGGTGAGTTTATTTTAAGGATATACTACAATACGATGGGGAGGTTTTAAAATTGTGTCCCCTTATTAAGATATATACTGATTTGTTTAACAGAAAATGTGTTTCTATAACTTTTTTCATCATTATGGTGGTTATTTTGGTGATTTGGAGTAGTTATAGTGGTATTTAGAGTGTTTATGGTGGTAAATGAGTTGGTGCATAAGTCTTGAGAGGATCTCTGGACTATTTGAAAGACATTATTATGTTATTAATGAGTTTACATGTTGTGGTGATGGTCTAGATGTATTGGTGAGTCTGAAGGTTCACCAAATCCTCTATTCTTTCTTGGTGTCACCAATATCAATATTTTGGTTATGTTAATACCATATGTTAGGACCGCAGAGATTTCCATAATATTTACTAGCTTATGTAACCCATGGAGGGTCACTTGTCTGACACAATTAAGAAGTCCATATCCATTGTGTGCTCCATGAACATTTTTTTCAGCATTTAGATATTTTTTTGACATGGTAAGATTTGGGCCGTGTAGATAAAAAGGGTGCAAGGTGGTGCACCTATACACAAAAAAATTAATCTCTATTCATGGTTCCCCATTTTCTGGTCATAGTGAAGGGGTGAAGTTCTCTATGAAAAACGTCTAGGAGTTCCCTTGACAAGGTGTCCCCTAGTTGTTGTTTTTGTAGACCATGTGGGGATCTAACACATGGAGCATAATGTAGTGCATTAGGGTGTCCCTTGACCCACAAGACATGACCAAAAAGCCTCGCCTGTGAATTTTTCTTCCCATAGTGGTGGCTTGGGTAACTGAGGTTCATGGGATAAATATGGGGACCGAAGACACCATTGTCCCAATCTAATGGCCATTTTAGTTTGTGGAGTCCAATTATGAAAAAATGGGGGTGCTAGCATGTCAGGACAGATGGTGTGTTGATATCAAAGAGTCACTAGGTAAATGACACTAAAACATAGCCCCTATTGGACACACAATGTTTAAGTATACCCAACCCTTTTCAAATTTGTGTTTTTTGGATTTTAACCCTACTGATTTTAAGGTCATTGGGGATTTTATTCTTCCCCTTCATTTCATTTAAAACCAATCTCTCATTCAATTATCCTCATCCTTATACATGATTTAGTGTTTTATAAATTCATTTATGGTCCAATTTATCTCCATTCATTTTGATTGTGAGCAATATTTATGTCTATATTCCATATTATTTTCTTTCTTAGTATCTTTCATATCCTCTAATTCTCAAAAGATTGGGGTTTTTTGTGTTCCATTTCATGGAATTCATCTATTTCTTTAATTTGTACAATTTATGCTCAAATTAAAGGCCCGTCTCTAGTGATTTTATATATATAGGATAATGTTGGTGTTCTTAAATATATTCCTCAACATATTACCTTATTTTATAATTCATGTGATGTCGGGTCATTCCAAACTACCATGTAAAAGACCTAAAATATAAATAAATTTCATACAAACCGAATTTCATAATTTAACATTCTCATAATCCATATGTACTATTTTAAAAAGGTTTGATTAGAAATTAGTGCCATCTTGGGGTATGATTGACCTCAATAATAAAATTTTAACTTTTAAGGTGGCCTTAGGTGTGACATAAACTTATGATAATTAATGTGTGAATTTAATAGGATACCTATGAGACGATATAGGATTCAATGGACCTACATATTATAAGAAACATAAAATAGTTAAACTAAAGGAGATAATAAATGATATTTCTATTGACTTATTGTTCCATACAAACACTACATGGATTAATAATAGAAAATATTCATTGTGAATGCCTTGGACATTCACCATGGAGTTGTAAGTGAGCTTATTCATTTAGTATGACTTTGAACATACAAATCGATTTAGTAATGAGATTATTGATATAGATTTCCTTAGACACATGCCATTGATTTTATGGTTACCCTAAATATTTTGAGTTCCTTGGATAGAATCAATTAATTTGACATTGATATAGACTGTGAATTCCTTATACATGCCCCTTAGAATAGGCCATGGGCCTATTTACTAGAAATACATTATATATTCTCTTTGGATTCATATTTGACTATATTTCCGTGGTATTATTTGATTATATAAATCCATTATTGGCCAAATAATGGTAAATTCTAATGGTCACTATGAACTTGTTTATAAAAAATAGTTCATTTATTCATATTATTTCCTTTATTGAACTATAAACATCTAAATTACCTATATAAATATAATAGATATGATATTAGATTCCATTGGTGGTGTACTAATTAGTCCTACTCACACCCTACTGGAGTAGCAATTGATACCTGAGAAGACTCCATGGTTTCATGTAAAGACAAGGCGAATGACCCTGTGATCTATAAATGATATATTTGTCTGTTTAGAGCATGGTATGTTGGATTGGTTTATAATCGTGAATAATTAAGTGATTTTATGTGATTTTACTTTATTTAATTGTTTTTTATTTGTTGAGTTTTTAAATAAGTGATAAATATTTGGGTGATAATTTTGTATGTATGACGATATGACATTTTGAAACCATTTTTTGATATAAGATATGTTCTTTTATTTTCCGGCACATTCCATGATACCAATATTCCTGTATCATATGTTGTATGTTATTTTTATTATTATAATATTATTTCACACTGATAAGTGACCATAGTCTACCCACAATAATAAATTAGACAATCATTGTTAGTTAAAAGCCCCTAGTATACGAGGAGGTGAACATGAGGTCACATAACTCTCTAGTATGGGAATTGTTGAGTGGTAATGGACTAGGAATGTTCCATGTATCTTCCTCAAGAACTCTCATTAAAATATTTTAAATCCCAAAAATTACAAAATGATTAAATACTATAACTAAAAAATACAGATACTATGTCAACCAAAAAAACATCATTAAGGATCGATGACCAAATATCACATAAAAATATAATAATATAATATCAACAAATATAATATTAGGGTACCCCACACCACACCCCTAATATTTTTTATTTCTCACTCCAAAATGAAAATTTATTTTCACTCTTAACCCTTCTATATAATTATTAAAATATCCAAACACCCTCATATTATGTGACTGTATCATAGCCCCGTACACAAATATCCCCAACCACATATAACATATCCATATCACAACCTCATATATCACCCCCATCATACCACCATATCATAAAAATGAAGTAAATTGATCTCATTTACAACTATTAACATATAAGACCCCACTATATACAAAAACACAATCCAATCATCATCAAGTCAATAACAATTTTCATTTCTTTCCATCACACCCCAAGCATATGAACTGTACGCAATTAAATCCATTCCATATCTAGAAATTGGAGTAGGAAAAAGGGATTAGGAAACCATCCATTACTCCACCAAAGTAGATGTTTGGGGAAGAGAGACAGAACCAAAAAAAACCTTTAGTATTCAGTGATTTTTTTCAACTAGAGTAGGGATTATATATAATCCAAAAGAAAAAAATATATATACATTTACCAGTCACACACAAGATCAACAAAAAGTGTTAATAACAAATAAATCTATCAAACCCCTAAACCATCACCAAATTATAATTATCATCCACTCAAAACCATTTCCATCTTTACACCACAAACTATTCCCATTATTACACACAAATTTGTTACAACATCAGCTATAAACCCCATTTTTAATCATTTTATCTACCAATTAAATTCTTATCTATTACTATCTGCATAATATTTAGTATTCCATTCATTATCTATATTTTGTAATAAACCATTAATTATACATAACCCACTATATTTATATATTTTACCATTACATTTAATGTAATAATTGTTCTTTAAGAGTTTTCACATTTTAAATTCTATTCCACCACCCATCCTTTTATTAGTCACATTCAATCATATTCCAAACCACCAGGAAGATACTATCACATCACCATAACACATAATAACCCTCTAAAACATATTACATGTAACCCATCCCAAAACCCACCCCAATTTTCAACAAAATAGATTTCATATGGGAAAACCATCCTTAAACCCACTATAAAAACTCCCAAACAAACATTTATATGCCTAATGATCAATAAAAGAAACCATGAAAATCCACAATAAAAATTAATATAAAAAATAACATAATTTCTTAAGCCACTACTTCTAGGTATATTAGTAGTGGGAAATATAATAAAAAAATATAGTTATGTGGTTTTTCTTAAAATACCATTAGTTAATATATAAAATAGTTTATAATTTTATGACATGTGACTCCAATAGTTTAAATAATGAAAATTGGTAATTAATTAAAAGTATAAAATAATTTAGATAAGGTAATATCATTAACTATCTATCATGTAAAAAATTTAAAAAATTTAGATAAAGAAGTTTTGAAAAACTTAATCTTAGTTCGATCATTCAATTTTTTATTTTTATTAGGATAATTCTCACAATTTACTCAGATGGAAGAAGTTGAATGGTAAATCTAAAATTTTCACATAATAAATAATAGAATCATTAGATATATGACCATGATGTGTATATTTTATGTTTTTGTAAAATTGTGTAGGAATAGGAATAATATAATCATATGACTACTCATTAAGAAGGAATGAACTTATTTCACATTGATTGGTAAACTTAAAGTGTGGGGTTCTTTTCATTTAGGCTAAATAAAAAATAGGAGGGTCAAATATTGATAGATTTATGAAATTTTAAAATTAATATATCAATAATAATATAGTGATTATTCTACGAATTCATTCCGAAATAATAGACCAACCCCATTTAGTTCATATTTTACTAGGTATGATTATTTTCTTTTATCTATACCTTATAAATTTAGAAAATATTTCATAAAAATCATGAAAGGGTAAAGGATTTATTTAGTAAATAAAATATATTCAATTTACAAGTTTTTTAATAAAGTTCCCATTTTATCTATAATTTTTTTTGACAAAAGTAATTATTTTATTACGGGATGACTCTTGAAAATTTTGTAAGAGTAACCCATAACAGATGACTATTAAGAAAGGTGAAAGATTATATCTATATAGATGACTCTTAAAAAAATTTAAGAGTAACTACAAGAATATCAATAAAAATTTAGAAAAGGTAAGACTCTAAAAATGGTAAATGTTATAATTATGAGGAGATTTACTCAAATGATTCACAACAAAGACACTTATTTTGGTAACTTTGAAGAGCTCTATAAAATTTAAGGGTCCTTTCACAGCTAAGGAAATAACTAATTTCCCAGGGAATATTACTCTTACTTTTTACACATGAATCATACATTTCCAAAATTTAGATAAATTTCAAAAACACATTGGAACATTTTAATTGGGAGATGTAAATGTAATGGGAAATCTAAATTTTATAGAGAAATTACACTAAAACCCAAAATTAAAATTAAACTCAAAATATTCAGATTTTTTTGTTTCCCTAAAACACCTATATTAACATATCACTAAAACAAAAAAAAAACTCCAAATTTTATAGCAAACACCCCTAGACTCTGCTAATACTCGATTGGAGAAAAGTAAGGTGTTTTGGTAAATCAAGGCCTTCAAATAAAATAACTCTCCAATGATTCTCATCCTTAATAATAAAAATTAAACCAATGAGGAAAAAGGAAAATTTATAAACATACACCCCAAGATACCTCTCAAATAAGGATCTCTCTAAATAATATCATAGAAAACTCAACACCAAAAAAGATTATGAAATCATAGTAGAATTAAAATCATCTTTTAAATTATTCAAGGTTATTCACAGTTTCATAAAAAAATATTAATCTTAGAATAATTAGAAATATTGAATGTCTAGAATAATTTTGAACCATTCCGTAATCATTAAGTAAATTTTTCTCATCTTCCATCATAGATATTACAATGGAACCTTATACATTAATTCCTCGATTAATTCTTAATTGAGAACATGGGTAATAGATTGTAAATGTGATCTGCTAATATTTTAAAAAAAATCTAATTGGATAGATCAAATAATGTTACTCCATTTGTTTACTACATTATCGATGATAGTATATTTCTCAAAATAGATTAAAAACATCTAATTATTCTAATTCCTTTTTATGTTTAGCAGTCCCACTTAACAGCCTAAGGGGGATATGTTTTCTATGAATTTATTAATTACATTACAATAACTGAAATCTTTTATTCATGTTGGAAAAAGTTTCCTTCAATCTATTTTAGTATCACAATTTTATATACAGTAGTAAATAATATTTTCATAATAATTTTTCTTAGTACACCCTTAAAAGGATAAAACCTAGGATAACATATCAACGTTGTGTTAGGATCAAAATTATCCACTTCTCCAATAGTTTGTGATAAGAAACTTCCAGAATATATAACTAATTAACTATGTCTAGTGACCTCTTAGACTCTTTTATGCAGTGTTTTAAAGAGGGTTAAATAGATGAAATTGATATCTATGTTGATCTAATTTTTTATGTAAGATATAATAATAAATAGAAAATTATGTTCACCATGATGTTGTTTTTTTCTATTCTAGATCCTCAATAATATACACATCCAAAAATATTCTTTTAAGCCAGATGTTCAATGCAATTTGGAGTCACACACTTATCCTTTAAAATATAAATATTCAATGACACTCTATTGATTATGATCTTAGAAATAAATCTCTTCTATTCAATGATTTATGAATTCTCTTCTATAAATCAGATCCTTTAAAAAGATATGATATTTTAAATCTAAATTTATAATTCAAAAAATTTGTAAATTTAAAATTCCATTAAATCAAGGAAATCCCATTGACCTTATTACATTATATAATAACCATTTGATTAAAATTCATTATTATTAGTTTACAAAATAACTAACCAAACATCAATAGAAATATATATCATTATTTATTTTCAATTTCTATATATTATTTATTTCATAGTGTAATATAAACTATTTTAGTGTAACTAATCCTTTTTAATATAATTTATTTAAAATTATATATAGTTCATAGTGTGGATAAATCCTTTGTGGAATGAATGTTTCTTCCTCATGAAAGGATATGGAATATCCTTCTATTGTGGTGTAGTGATTGCAAGATATAAAATAGAATCATAATTTTCTTAGTATCCCTTCATAGTCCAAAATGGTTTTCATGGAGAAAAACATCTATTTACTATACCACTAGAATGCACATGAGTGTTCCTTCTAATGTGTAACTCATTATATAGTGTGACCATCATAGTTATATAAAAATTAAAATATTCAGATTTCTCCATCACAAATCGATATATTTTTTCACACCACATACCAAAAATCAATGAAATGTGAAAAATTAAAACATATTTTGCAACATTATTCACAAAGATGCATGTAGTCACAACATGTAAAAACATTTATAAATTATACAAATTAAAACCTCATGTTACTATAAATTATACATAAATAAAATAATTTTGAAACCTTCCATGATTGTTCGTGAGTTATCAAAGACTATCATATTCAATCCTAAATGTATCTCATTCATTCATCAAATTTTTATATATTATTTTTAATATCCAATCCAGATAAACAATTTTAATTTTTACCATTCGTTGTGTTCATTGATTACTATACATTTCATTAATGGTTATTATACATATTTTATACTTTTCATTTAAAAATTATTATAAAAATTTTCAAAATTAAACTTATTTTTCAATCTATTAGTTTTAGCCTCTAAATAAAGAATAATTATTGAGTATATGAATTTATCCTCAAGAGTTTCACTATTCTTCAACTAATCACTAAAATATATAACTTGATAAGAATGATATAATTCCATTCTATAATCATTAAATTATAATTTCGAATTTATCAATATTTTACACAACTCTTAACTAAATCATCCATAATCTTACAATGACGATCATCATTAATTTATTGTTCATAAAAAATATAAATAATAATTCAATAAACCTTTATTCTTTACTTATTGGTCAAGCTTGTAAAATTGCCTTTCTAATTATATATTGAGGTATAAAAATAAATTTTTTTAACAATTATATCCATCAAGAATATATTTTTAATTTTCAACTAAATATGCCCTATTATATACCACATATGTAATAAAATTAGTATCTATGACTTATAATGAATATTCCTCTACCTATTCTCCCTATTTTCATACTACACCATGCCTCAATAATTTTATGACACTTGAATATTTTGGATTAGGATTTCATCTAGAAGAAATTTTTTATTTTGTTTCTCTGATAATTCATACTAACTATCAACTTAATGGTTACTAACCTTGAAATCATACTTGACCACCTTTTAACTTCCTCATTACAGTTGATAAAAAACATCAATTATATTTTCTTCAATTTCAGTGGCACAAAACTATATTTTTTTAGATACATTAAATGAAATAAATTTAGATATATATTCTAAATCAAGATAAGTACATCATTATGAGAAAACTCACCGTGATTAATCTACTGAAATGTTGTCACTTTTAGATTTTATATCAGATGTAATTTTTAATAATATTTATGATAATATCATAATCCTTAACCTCATGACCATTTCCAAGAATAAAACCAATAACCCCTCTTACATGGTTAAAAAATATCAATATATTAACTTGAACTCATATTTAAATACTGAAATGTTTTTTAGAACCTATGGTTTTGTTTCTAAAATTTTTTTATCACCTTTATAGATGTTAGAAGGTTTATCCTAAACTACTTCTATTGGAAAAATCATCACCTTAATATAAAATCTATTATATAATGATATTGAAAAAAAATTCTAATCCTTTAAACAATCATTTAAAAAATTCCCATCTTCTTCCTTTTCATATCTTATTGTGTAATGAAAAAAATAATTCCATGAATCTCAAATGAGTGTAAACCATGTTTGAGAAATCAAAAATTTGATCCCCTCATATTACTTTCCTAAATAATTACCTAAAAATTAATTGAAATCAACATCATCATTTATATTTTAATTAAATAGATCACTTAAGCCACATTATGGGAAGTTCCATTAGGGTGTGAGAAAATTATTTCTCTAGTAACATTATTCAAATTAAAAAAATGTTTTGGGGAGCATGAAGTATTTATTGAGAAAAATATATTTTGATAAAAATCCACTTGTGAAAAACTCCATTGCAGTTTGGTGATCCTAAAACATAAATAATCATTGAATTTCACCAAGAATCCGTTTATGTTGATAAATAGTTTTCACAGTGTTAAAATTGTATATATAATACCACTAGAATCTTCTCGATTTATTTTTTGACCTGGCACTCCAAAAACATTGGGATCATCATGTTTCTAGAACCATTGAATCAATTTTATTCTCCTTCATGACGGGAAATAAAGTTTTTAACTATGAACCATAAAAATAAAAATTTTGAGAAACTGAAACAGCTTACACAAACCTATTCATAGTGAAACATATGTATCCACTATGTATAAAACATTTAAGATGTTTCCCAAGTACACTACTAATGAAACTTTATAATGAGATAATTGTTATCATAGAGTAACCCATATTATTTCAATGAATTTTATAAAATATATAAAATGATATTAAATAAATATAAAAAGGCATACTATGAATTCCAAAAAATTACAACATAATGAATATTATAACAAAGAATCCTATTAGTCTAACCCATGGTAGCAACAATCTCTGAATTTTCTTTTATTTTCAACCATAACCATTTTTTTTTCAAATAATCCCAATAGATTTTATATATTCATTAAAAATTTGATACTTCAAACTCTCCCTATATTGATTGATCTCAATGAGTTCCATAAGATATTCTCCCAAATTTGTTTTGTGTGGTTTACTCTCTAATATCTTCACTCTCCCCTTTTCCAAAAAATAATAATGGTTTTCTTCTTTTATATCAAAACAGGATTAGAAAATCTGAAATATTACCAATGTTTCCAACCATATAAAATTGAATTAGTTTAATCCATATGTTTACATGAGTCAAACATTGATGTGTGAAGGAATACAACTAATCAAATGGAATATTATTATCTATATTTATTATAAAATGTTCTATTCATCTGAAAGTACCCATGAAGATTAACTCCCTTTATTTCATTTATTCTAATAAAAGACAAATCCCTTCAAAAAATAACAAAATATATATTTATGTAAAATGGGTAGAGATGTAGTTCAATAATATATAATTTATGAATTTTTATTGAAATATAACGTTTAACCTTTGACATTACACCCCATGATTCACATATAGTTTTTGTAAATATATCTTCTACTGGTTTTTTTATCCGAACAAATTTTAGCTTCATAGAATTTTTCTCCTTATTTCTATATATAAAATGTTAGTGGATATCAATGTGATTTGTGTGAGATTACTAAAATGGAATCACCTTTAATTTAATTTCACTTTTTTATATCATTTCACCAGCACTAGTTGTTTCACTATGTAATCAATATATTCTAGTTGTTTCCTCATCCATATAAAATATTTATAGTCATTGGTGATTGACATATAATACAATTTTGTTGTGATTAATTAAACTAAATCTTATTTATTTATTACCCATTTAACATAATTTAATCCAATGTAGAATTATACCCCACTTGTATATTTTCAATTCATAATTGAAGCTACCCCATAAGTATCAAATAGTCCATAAAATTCTAAAATTTTATAATTGTGAACACATCACTATATGTCAGTTCCTTGTACATATCTCTCATAATTATCCTAATTTTTCTTTAGTTCCTTAATGTCTCTTCTTCTATGTAAGGATATGAATTACATCTAGTAATATTTTCAAATCCACATGAAGATATGGAATGTGATTCATAGGCTAAATGAACAATGGATTGATTTTTTAAAAATAATTTTAACATTAATATCACACACACGTGGTTTTCTTGAAATTGTGGAATAACACCAAAATTAAATATCATATTGGAAATATGTGGTCTATGTTTAGTTTAGAGAATGTATTTTACTACATTCATGACATAATATTTATATTTTTTGGGTGTGGGACATAGGTTCCATTTTGGGAGTTTAAATAATTAAATAAATAAATAGTTTATTTAATTGTTTAATTAATGAAAAAAACTAAAATATCATCTATAAATAAACTTCTTATAAAATTATTATGGTTAACTGTATATCCATGATAATTGATACAAAGATAATTGACAGACAAAAATATATCATAAGATTATATCAATACCATAGGGATCATCTAAACTAATGGATTTCACTAAAAACTATAATGAAAGATTGTTCTTCATTAGTGAAAGATCTAAACATGAGTTAGGATGTTTAATTTATGTGGATTCATCCAATTTAGATATTTCATGTTAATTGTAGACCAATTACACTAATAAGAACTAATGTTCACAGCGTTGGTTGATTTATTATATGGATGGTCGGATAATTTATTGGATAATTAATACATAATTATAATGGAAATAGATTGAGGAAGAAGCTAATAATATCCATGGTTAATTATTATATTGTGATTATTGAATTTTATTCCCCATTTCTTTACCTTTTCAACATGGGAAATTTCCTGGGTTAACAGTTTGATGAATACCCTGTATTCAATCACTGCACAATCAATATTTAGTGAAACATATCAGTACCTTAGGTGTAGATTATGATCAAGTATGTGGTCAACGTATGTGGTCATGGAAGATTAATAAGTTTAGATTTAGATATTCCTAGTTAAAGATCATGTTGTTTTAGAGAGATGACATAATGACAGTCGAACTCTCAACAATATTGGGTGACCATATTTCAATCGATGGTTAAGAAGTATCTTGGTTGATGGATAATCTAAGGATTATGGTAATGGTAGATGATAGTAGAGGAATATACTATGGTGTAATGATCATACATGTGATGGAATTGTGGATTTATGGAAATTTCATGTTACACAGTCAGTAATAGGAAGATACCTACTAGATGGGACCCCCTAACTATGGTGATAGGGTTTTTAGGGAATGTTTAGTATCACATGCCATGTTACAAGAGTCTCATGCCTTGTGTACCTTGAATGGAATATTTTCATATTCCTTGGGATTTCCTGAGACAATACAGGGATAGAATTTCAGGCATGGGTAGAGTACACTATCATGACCCAACACACGGATACATCCCAGTACACAGCCACGACCAAGTACACCAGGACATGGAAAAATTGAACGAACCGTGTGCCAAATGAATACTACAAGAAATGTACTTATAGAGGTAATTCCACATATTTTAAGAATTATATACCGTGTGATATGGAAATAAATTGACAGTCCAATGGTTGAAAAGGCACACAGTTTACCCTTAGTACAAGTCATGTACACCCTATGAGTGTGTCTAGGGTCCTTCATTTATTTCATTATAGACCATGTTTAGTTGAGTGTAATACCTTAGTACTTTCTAATTTGGGTACAATGTTGTATTATGTCCTAGAAAAACGATTCTGACCCCTTATACGGGTTCAGTATCAAAAGGTGTTTTATGTTTCCATTTGTAAGACTAATGTGGAGTCCTCTATAATTACTAGGTGGAGTTACTGGTATCAACATGAAAATATGCTTTTTGTGCCATTATCCTATCTAATAGGGTGAACCAATATGTTAATGGTGTCGCATAGTGGTCATAGGTGTATTCCCCTACCTAAATGATGAGATCATTAGAGATCCATTGAGTACTTCTTGGCATGGATAGACACGAATGTCCTCTTGGAAGTGTGTCCTCAGTGACAACATGGCTTGAGGAGAGATCCCCCTAGATGATCGTCACATTGAAGAATCAAGGAAAACGCTATTTCTGGAAGCTTTAGTTGAGTTAATTTTGAGAATGGTTGTTTTTATGTGTATATTTACGTTTTTATTAATGTTATGTCTCTTATCATGTTGACATATCTTGTGTTGAGCTAACAACTCTTGATTATTTTTTCTTAGTTATTTTGGGGTGTCGTTATCAGTATTATTATACTCACGCATAATTGGGAATTTCCAAAACATTCGATGTATTATTTAGATGATAGGTGATTTGGTGGTGTCCTTGGAGGATTGGGAGCTAGTGGAATGTAGATTGGGCTAGAAATACCAAGTTGTTTACCAGGTGTTTTATTTGGTAGTATTACCATCCTTCAATGCTGGTGAAACCCTTTTTTAGTTTTTGGTTGGGCTTCTATTTGCACCCATTAATCACTTTTATTACTTTTATATTTCACTAATTTTGGGATAGTAGTTATACATGAATTGGTATTAGTTTTGTTTTTTTATATTTCAGCATTGTATGATATGGGACATGTTTGTGTGTGTGTGTGCATTAGGCTAATTCCTCCCTCGTGCTTGATATTCCTACTTGACACTAGTAATAGGCCCTTTTCATAATGGAGGGGGGATTACGGCATTCACACTTTTCTAATCACCAACTAGGAGGGCCCCAGTGGGTCGGGCCAAGATAAAGTGATATAAAAAATTTTTAACATTAGGGTTAGAGTGTATATTTTTCTCCATCTATGAGGTAAGTTTGGGATTTTAGGGAAATAGTGTTAGCATTTTTTTAGAACAATTTTTAGGATGGAGACTCTAGTTTTAGTGCAGTGGTTGACATATCCATTCACTAGGATTCTAAAAACCATCCTATTGAATTGGTTTATATAGAATCTATTTAAAGGGAACAACATTAGTACATCTGTCATATTAGAATGGGTTTTGGATTCCATGTACTACTTGTCTCATCTACCATGATATACTCATTGATGATGGTGTGTTAGTTTTATTTCATAGTTCCTCCATGAATACATCAAACTAGGATTCCAAATTGTGGTTAGGAGGATAATCCTCCATGTGATAAGGCTTACATACAGGGGCCTCAATAAGGGTTGGAACATTTTACTAAGTTTCATGTTTTTCCACCAACCACTGAGAAGTAGTTATCATTAATCATGCTAGATAAGAATGTATGCGATTTTTGGGTGGTGAAAGATTTTCATAGATAGAGAACTCCCTTGTTTCTGGGTGAGTCAGACACTCGGGTAGATAAGGACTAGCCATTGTATGTCTCCTATGTTTTTTCCTTGTGAGGACTACTATAGATCATTTGGTGGTCCTTGAAATGAGTCTACTTCTGGGATTTTCTAGGTGATGGTGGAGTCTAATAACTCAGTCACATACCAATAAATCTTTCTCCTTTATAGATTTTGAGAGACTCTTCAGGGAGGATTTCTATCTAGACACATTTGGTATTGGTGTGTATCAATGATATTTTGTAGTTATAGTAGGCTAGTATGACCATGACTTAGTATTTGGTGAGTTTTACCAACCTCTTTAGATATTATCTCAAATTGTATTGAGATCCATTATTTAGAGAATGGGATTTCGAGTGGGGTTTAGGTTGAGATGTCAAGTATATAGTGATATATATATATGAAATACAACCTATTATAGAATTCCTGAGTGAGCCTTAGTATTGGATAGCTTTCTAGTAGAAAATATGTTGAAAATGGGTGCTTCTAGTGGACACACAGTAGCTGAGATTCCATTAGATAGTAGCTGACATTATTCATAGGATCAGGTCATGTGAGAACCTTTTAGAGGTATTCCCAGGATAGGGGATTAAAGGTTCAGGGCTCTCATCATGTATTGAGTTAGTCAAGGGAGAGGCATTTATTATCTTGTGACATTTTGAGGAATGTCACTCAATATTGTATGAATAGTTGTATACGTGATAGAGGGATAGTCAGTGGACCACTTATAAAGAGAAAAAATATGAGCAAGGATGTCCGAAGGGTGAAATAAATAGAAGAGGAGAAGGCAGAGATGCATCATGTGGGTAGTATATTGACTTATTACCATCATCACCTCTGATGGTCGATTCCAAGATCAAGAAGTAAGTTGTTAGGGTAGGGGACAGTTGTATACAGTAGGGGCCTATAACCCAGAGGCTCCTAAGATGATTCCAGATATGATATATATATTCTCAACTTCATCTATAGTATTAACAGGCATAGGTGTGAGCCACTCTATACTTTCCAATTTTCTGGATCAAGACTTAATGATTCTAAATGATCCCCTAGATCTACCGCTTTTATTAGAGACTCTTATCAGATGTTCCTTAGTGATCACACACATATGTCGATAGTGTAACCTAATTCATTGAGGCAATAACTTCTTATGGGATCAATTTTTAGAATTAATGAGGCCTTATAATGTCACATTAGGTATAGAATGGATATCCACAATTCATGCATAGTTTGAATTTTTTGGTGGGTGATGCAGCATATCCATAGTGACAAGTTTAGGTTTCCCATTACAGGTGAGGAGAAACCCCATGAGGAGGATAATATGATCATGAGTGGGAGGAACAACCTATTAATAATCACTTGGATAGTATTTCTCTCTAAATAGTAAATTTAACAGCCTGTAGTTCCTTGTAGTGGTGGAATATTTTGTGGAAATATTTTCTAAGGATGTTCTAGGATTACTTCCCCAGTGAGAGATATACATATTCAGTGAGTTACCTGCTATGATGACCCTAATATCAAAACCATAATTTTGGATTTATATCATAGAGCATTGATAATTGAGGGTGTAGTTGTAGGACTTACACAGGAAGGTCTTTGTGAGACCCAATGTTTCCCCTAGGCATCCCAAGGAATGTTCTCTAAGAAGATAGATGGGATCTTGAGGTTATGTATAGATTATCATCACCTGAACCTGGGGACTATGAATAATAATTATCCACTATTGATGATTGACAACCTTTCTGATCAGTTGAGAGGTGCATGAAGATTCTTATAGATTGACCACATATCAGGCTATCACCAGCTGAGAGTATGGGATGAGGGTATATGAAGGAAATCATTCATATGTCACTATGGTCAATATGAGTATTTTTTTAGTAATGTTTTCTTGAAGAACTCCCCATCAGTGTTATGGGACTCATGAAAGTTTTCTTTTAGCCTTTCATAGATGAATTTTTAGTGGTCTTCATATATGAGATCCTTATGTACTCAGTGTCAAAGGAGGATCATGTAATACCCTTGGGGATTGTTCGGGACCTAATCTAAGGGAACCAACACAATGATAATCTATCAAAGTGTCAATTCTAGATATAAGAGTTTTCATTTCCACAAAACATCATCTCAGTAGATGTTGTAACTTTGGACCCTGTAAAGGTCGAGGAGGTCTTATCTTGGGAGCCACCCAAGAGCATAATAGAGGTGTGTATCTTACTTGGTATGGAAGGATACTACTAGATATTCAAGAATAATTTCTCTAGGAAATCAACACCTTTTACTACTTTGACCTCAAATTGGAATCCATTCATTTGGATGGAGATGTACCAATATGCATTTCGTGAGTTGGGGTAGAGGTTGGTGAGTTAACCCATCATGTGAGTTCAATAGCAGGGTATTAGGTATGTAGTTTTTTATGATTCCTCAGGGAGTGGAATTGGGTTTTTACTAATGAAATGATAGGTTTCTATTATCTAGTGGTCTTTTTAGTTGAGACTGCATAAGGATAACTACATGAACCATGATCTTGAGTTGGTAGAAATAGTAATTTCCCTAAAGATGTGGTTACACTACCTTATGGGTAATCAGTTTATCATCATATCTAACCATACGAGTTTTAAGTTAATATTCTCTCATAAGGATATTAACATGGTATAGTTGTGATGAGTAGATGTTTTATAGGATTATGACTTCGAGATAGTGTATAATCACGGGATGGGTAAGGTGGTACAAAATTATCTCTACAATAGATATTTCTATATATTGTTTGTTGAGGGTTTAGAGTAGTTAGCCTCATTATAGGTTTTTCACAGAAGACAAGGGTTATGTTTCATATCTATAGTCAATGGTTTTTACACCCATAGATTTTGCAGCATGTAAGGGGGGTTTAGTGTGGAAATACCAATTGCAAGACCTTAAATATTCAGATATCTACTTAACATGCTCTTGATATGATTTAAGAATGTGTGAAGAACATTATCATTTTTAAAGAATGTATGATGGTACCAATGATTTTCTGGATAGTGGTTATGAGGGTGGTTAATACACCCCCATTGGACATACACACAGGCATGATCAAGATTTACTAGGGCCTCCAACATCAGTTCAGGTGGCTACATTTGAATAAAGGTTTAGTGGAGGTTGTATTTAGATTACTCACTTGTCTGCAGGTGAAAGATGTGCACCAGGGTATAGAAATTTTATCTCAACCCTTAAGGTAGTAGAGTTTAACTGGTGTGGGATATCTACATAGTTCATGATAGGGTTACCATTGATGTATAGATGACATAATTCCATTTTGGTGACCATGGAACAACTCACTAAGACATCACACTTCCCATCTATATGAGAGATGAATTCAATATTAATATTGAGATTAATATATGTAAAGAAGATAATCCATCTTTATAGAGTTCCCTTGATGATCATTTCTGACCATAATTATCACTTGAAGTTATGATTATATAGAGTATTATAGGGGATCATTGGGACTCATTTATGCTTAAGCTTGGCATTTCTCCACCGGGCTAGAATGTAACATCTTAACATTTTATAGAGATGTCTCAATCTATTTTATAGAAATTCTTCCCCCTTTTAATTTTATTTTGTTTGGTTTTTATATTAGGTTCTTTTAGGTAAAAATTTGTTAATTTTGGAAGAATAGGGGTTGTGCATAGTTGGTGAATAATTTTCTCAAATGGTGATCCTAACCTAGTAAACAGTGCAAAATCAAAGAGATGGGATTCCCATTGCTAGAACATGGTTTCTCAAACCATGCATCCTATTAATAGTAACCTTTTGAAACTCCTTGGTGAGGCACATAGTTAGTTCACACCATTATTTTAAACTGTTTAACCCATAAAAGAATCATGTGCATAGGATTTGAAACCTCCAAAAATTAGATTAAATATAGAAGAATCCCCTAAATTCACCGAAAATCAACCCTAAGATAAACCTAAATTACTTATCTCAATTTTCGAGGCTCTCGAATGGAGTCAATGTTTTTCTTACCTCAGTCCCTGACAATTGGAATCTCATATTGAAGATATGAACATCTCCAAGTATGTGTCTTCTTCACAATTAGATATAAATATAAATATATATATCTTATTTATGTATAACAAGGTATGTTTTATCCTTTATTGGTGGTGCATTAAGTCTAAGATTTTTTAATCTAGATTCATTTGATATTTCATCTTGGGATAACATCTAGATCTTAATCTTGATTGTGATCATGGTTGTTACAATATAAATTTTGGATTTCTATTGGTGGTTGTTTGTCAATGATCTTGTGGTGGGTGGTCCAAATTCAATTCCCATAGTCTTGATTTCCAATTGCATGCATGTATTGTTAAAACTCAATTGTAACATTTATAAATTGAATAATTAATTAATTAAATAAATTATTTATTTATTTTAAGGAAACATGGAGTTGGATTTATTAATTTTTGAATTAATTACATGATTGTTGTGATTATGAAACTGGTGGGATTGGATTAATTAATTGGTAAAATAATTATTGGAATGCTTGATTATCAAATAAAGGGGATATTTTGATAGTGTAATTTTTCAATTAATGGGGTTATGAATTAATTGATAATAAGGATTATGAGATGAATGGATTAACCTTACTGGGTTAATGAGTTGTATGGTTAAATAATGAAAAATGGTTTAATAGTGAATCTTTATATTATTCCATGTATTTAAATTGATGAACCATGTAGCTGTGATACTTTTTTTGATACCTTGATGTGAAATGTAGGTAAAGGGATTAATGTTGATTAATATTGAATGATATGATATAAGTGATATATTTTTCATTGATTGATAAACCATGTGTGGGTGAGGCACCACTACTTCAACATCACACATTGATAAATTGATAAACATGTGGGTCACATAGAATGGTGGTTCAAAATACCATAGTGATAAATTGAAAAATGTATGTGCGAAATGGATTGTTGGTTCATGATACCATAGTGATAAATTGATATAATGAATGTGGGACACATACTACTTCTTCAAAATCCCACTTGGTTGATTGTTTGATATAAGGAGTGTGGGACACAAACAATTTCATAAAAATCCCACATGTGTTACTATTTGATAAATGTGTTTTGGGTCATGTACTAATACTTCAAATACCCACAGGGTATTAGAAATGGCGTTATACACCCATGCATTTGCATTGGAATTTGGTTCCAATTATCCATGCTATGAACTGAAATGAAATGGAACATTAAATACCATGTGTTATAATGACTTGTGAATTGAATATATGTTATGGTTTAGACTCTAGTGTGGGAAAAAGTAGGTATTTATGGTTCAGGTGTCATTATGATCCTAAGTTTTTATGTGGTTAGTTAAACGATAATTGAAAATATGATAACTATTTACCAAAGTATTATACTTTATTCCTTAAAAAACTGCATACACTATTATTGGCGAGATACTATTTTAGATTCCATTAGTGGTGTCTTATTGAGTTGTACGCACACCCTACTTGGGATGCCAGATTTGTACTCGAATAGACTTTTGTGTTTATAGGATAAGATAAGTAAAAGAGTTTTATGTTAAGTAGATTATTTGGGAAGGATAATGGATGAGGGAACCCTACAAGGTATCTGAATGCTATTGGAATATTTTTTTCTTTATTTTTGGTTTTTTATATTAACAGTTGACATGTATTTCATATAAAATATATACTGTTCATTTTTAGTTATTTTATTTATAGTTTTGGTCATCATGTGATACTGGTTTTCTAGGGTTGTTGGTTATATCATTTGGAATTTCTTTATTTATTTATTCTTTTGTGATTATTTGATAAATAGGTTATAGTATCCCCATGACTGATAATCAACCATCACTACTACTTTTAAACCTCTTTAATACAGAGAGGCATGCATGAGGTCATGTAACTGATTGGCTTGAGGAAGTAGTGTGTCAAACCCAGGTCAGGAAATTATGAAGTGGTATCAGAGGGGTTTTTTTCTTTTTTCTTACTATTTGGGAAAGTTAGACTAGAGAATAGGATGAGTTATTCCTTGTTTAATACCTTGTGTATAGGAGTAGATTACCCATGTATGGGTTAAAATCCATGCACATAGGGTGATATTATTTGTTTTTCTACTATAATTGGATGTTATTTCCCCTTGGGTGAAGAACTTGTTTTGTGATGTGATAATTTTTTCTATGTTTTTTTGTGATTTGAATTATGACCTGATATGGCATGATAGTTGAGTATGCATGGAAGATTTTAATCACTATTATTTATAATGATATGAATAATTTTTGGCATGGATGATATAATAAGGTTTTGGATAAGTTCTTAAATGAGAATTTATTTATTTTCTTCTGTGAAAGAAGTGAAAATGTGCATAATATGAGTTTTGGTAAATGATGAAAGTTATAAGGAATTGAAATTAAAAATGTGTGTCTAATGAGAAAATGGTAATGAGAATGAGATTACCCTTTGTTAAAGATGACCTAGAGAAAGGACGGTTATGGGAAGTATAACATCTGTTTTGGTAGTGTGGTGGGTAAAAAGGGGGATTAATTGTAATGGATTCTGTGAAACCCTCTTGCAAAAATTTAAATGTTGTGTGATGATTTCGATGATGTGTGTCTCAAATTATAGAGATATTACTCTACAATAACTCCTGTTGAGAGTATGACATGTTTTTATGGATGGAGATGATCCACCAGTAGTGGAACATGAGGCACAAGTAGTGTCCAGCGAGGAAATTGGGGAACATTTATGTGGGAACTTTTCTCAGTATTGTTAGTTTATGGAAGGAGAACCTGGGAATGTTTTGAAAAGTATGTTTGATATGACATCAGAGTACCTATAACATCATCCTATGACTTTCACTAGAGTGGGTGGACCTGGGGAAACAAATATCTGGATTGAGTCCATCTAGACTATATGTTGCCTCATAGAGGCTCCTACTTTGAAAATAGTCAAGATCGCATCATAAATGTTACGTGGTTAAGAGAAGTGTAGGTGGGATATATAGAATTTGGATGGAAAACTAAATAACAATAAGTGGATAGACTTCCATGAGAATTTCTTATATCACTTTTACCCTGAGACACTCAGGAAAGAGAGAGATGCTTAGTTTATAGGGTTGGCTCAGGGTAGAATGTCTGTGATGGACTATACTGGATGCTTTACTCACATGTAGTGCATTATTCTAGTGTTGGAGGGGGATGAGGATATATTGTAAAAGAATATTCAAGATGGGAATAAATGTGAAACCAATTAATAGGTGAATATATTCAGGCTGAAGAAGTTGTTATAATTGGTGAATCATACTCACATATCTGAGGGAAACCTAAAGAAGGCTTTTAGTGGAGCACATATGGTTTCTTATGGATGGTTAGGAGGTGGAACCTCCAATAGAAGGAAATATTTTTATAATAATGTGATCCAGATAAGTGGAACAATAAGTGGATGAGGGGAAGATACTTTAAAACATGACCTTCCTTGAATGATTTCCCACCAGTGTTATAGGTTGGGACACTTTAATAGATATTTACCTTGACCACCAGTAGAGTACCGATCCCAAAATAGTATGCATCATCAATATAGGTTCTATAAGAACCCATGATAAATGGGTAGTGATGGAGTAGATAAAAATAATCGGAGAGTGGGAAGGGGATCTTATACACTATATCAGTTGGGAAGATTGAGTTATACTAGCATTGGAAGTAGAGGTGGTGGACATGGATCTTCTGGATTTGAGCACCCATATTAACATAGTGTTACTAATCAGGGGGCTCAGAAAACATCAAAAGGAAGAGGGGTAGGACATTTTCATGCAGATCAACTTACAATTGTGGACAGTGAGACCAAACCATCAACATTAGGATTCATTATTCTTATATTTTCTACGCTATCCAAGGACTAAATTGATAATGGTTCCTCTCGTTATTTTATACCAACACAAATTTTGAAATGGATAAAATTGAAATTGGAGTTTGGGAGTGGGGAGATGATGATAGATACATCATTGAGAGTATTATTGAGAGTCATTTGTTTGTACAATGGGTGTTCTCTCATGGTTGGAGAGTTTCTTCCCATGTTGAATCATCATATCATTGATATGTCAGGATTCTACCTGATTATGGTTATAGAATAGTTAGTATCATAAGACTCCCACATTGAGTGCAACTACAGGAGATTAAAATTTATGTCCCCTAAGGGTAATAGTTTTATTCACCATAGAGGATGGGATATCTAGGTGGGTCATGCAAGGCTAGTTCAATTACTGGGAGAGCACACTACCTAGGTTACTAATCTATTTTTAGATGATGGGGGTGTGAAATGTGATGTGTTTCCACCTGTGGTGGATATGTTCTAGGACATTTTTTCTAAGGACTTATTAGTGATTCCACTTGAGATAAGTGTGGTGTTTACAATTGAGCTCCTTCCTAGAGTTATACAAGTTTCTATTCCACCATATAGAATGGAACCGATAGAGATTCAAGACCTAATGACTGAACTAGAATTGTGTATGGATAAGGAATTTATCCATTTGAGTATATCACCTTGGTATCCTACAATGTTTTTCAAATAAGGCTAATAATTCTATTTTCTTATGTGTTTTTTACTAAATTATGAACTAGATGACTTTGGGGAATCGGTATCCTCTTCCATATATTGACGATCTATTTTATGATTTGAGATGAGCTTGTTTTTTCTACAAGATCAAATTGAGAATGGGGTATCATCAGTTGAGAGTTATGCCTTTTAATATACCAAGGTATTATTTCAGAAGTAGGTATGTCCTGTATGAGTTCATCATGATGTCGTTCATGCTAACAAATTTGAACAATGTTTATGGAATTGAGGAACAAAATCTTCGTCTCATACTTGGATCTGTTTTTGGTAGTGTTTGTGGATGAAATCATGGAGTACTCCAGGACCCATGAGGATAATTCCCAACATCTTGATATCATCCTAGATACATTGATAGAGAATCGATTATACACCAACCTATCTACGTGTCAATTCTAGATCAGTCATGTACACGTCTTGGGTCACATCATCTCATAAGAAGATGTGTTAGTGGGCCGAGAGAAAGTGAATGGATTTATTTATTGGGAGCATCCCGTTAATGTTTATTATATTCATAGTTTTATGGGGTTAGTAGGATATTAACATAGGTTACTTGAGGACTTTTCCATTTTGTTATCACCACTTTCAGGACTGAACAGGTATGGAATAAATGTTTAATGGTCTAAATCATGTAGGAATGCCTTCCATGAGTTGAATAAGTGCTCGAAAATGGTACCAATATCGATCCTACCTGATCTAGGTGGAGATTATACTATGTTTTTCATGATTTTGGAATCTAATTTAGATAAGTGTTTATATATAGAGATCTGATTGTGGGATATAGGGCTCATAAGTTAGGTCCATGTGAATATAACTGCCCCATGAATGACCTCATGTTACCTGCAATTATTCTTGATTTGAAGTGTTGGTAACATTATTTGTTGGGTGAAAATTTTACTTTGTTTAGTGATGCTAATAAATTAATGTATATCTTTTCCTAATGACATTTGAATCTATGGAAGTGTAGATTGGTTGATTGTATGAATTCATTTTATTTTGAGATAGTATATACACTCGGGAATGGGAACAATGATGCTAATGATTTAATAATGAAAACATATACTTACGCAGTTCAATAGTCTCATACTGAGTGGAAGATGAAAAATTCACCATTTGGGATGAATATTGTGGTTTAGGAAGGCTATGCATACATGAATCTCATACATGTCTCAGTAGAGCCTAAACTGTTGAATCAAATTAGGGAAACAAATTATAGATTATTAATTTTTTTCCATGATGGAAATCCTTGATGATGATGAGTCACTTTAAGATTTGACCATAGATAAGGATGAGATAATCTATTTTTGGAATCACATTGTTGTGTATATGAGTATGCGGGAGGATATAATACATGAATTTCATGCCTTGATGTGGGTGGTGCATACATGTGTGGAAACACTGTACCATGACCTACGGAGATAGTATTGATGTCCACGCATGAAAAATGAGATTACATGGTACATGATACAATGATACACTTATAAATAGGTGAAGGCTGAGAATCAATGACCATGAGGTATTCTACTACCATTTCCTATTCCATAATAGAAGTGGGAAGACATTACTATGGATTTATTTGTGATTCACCTGAGGACGCCATTGAATAATGATGATGTTTGGTTTATTATGGACCAGTGGACTATGGTAGCGCATTTCTTACCTATATGGGTGACCTTATTAGTGGAGCAGTTGGGAGACATGTATGTTCGGGAGATAGTATGTCTTCATGGGGTGTAACAGAGTACAGTTTGAGGCCATGATTCATGATTTACTCTATGATTATCGAAAGGCTTGTAGAATGTTCTTGGTACATAGGTGTTAGGGAGTAATGCATTCCACCCATAGACATATGGGCTGTTAGAGTGCACTATACAGGTTTTTGGGGATATTCATTGGGAGTGTGTCCTAAACTTTGGGGGTTTATGGGAGAATCACCTATATTTGGGGGATTTATCCAATAAAAATAGTTATTTTGAGACTATTTAGATGGAACAATACGAGGAACATTAGGTTAGGCCATAAATATCTCCTATATATCATATAGATATAGGTGAGTAAAAGATTTTGGGACTGAATCTCAAACAAAAGATTTCATAACAGATTGAACTAAATCAGAAACAAAAGTCAATGGATTAGAGTAGATATAATTCATATGGTGATTGATATTGGAAAACCCTATACTTTATAGAGGTTGATTGTTTTTTCCTTTGGTTTTCACCTTGATTGGGTCACTGTAGGATATAGAGACAAGGATAGTCGGTGTCTAGTTTTTTTGTACCATTTGAGGTGGTGTAGAGAATCAGGCTGGTGGAATGCAGAATAGATCTTCAAAAGAGTTACAGTGCAATGCCTAATTTTCTTTCATGTATCACAACTTATGTTGTAACACCATGACCTTTATATTATGATCTATGTTGATGATGCTGATATTGAGACCGATGAATCCTTTAATAAGCATCTGATATGTGAGTTAGATCGTAGTGAGAAAGTGTTGTTGGGAATGAACATCCCAATAGTTTGTCTATTGTGGAAACATGATTGTGTTTAGGAGAAAACATGGAATTGAGGTGATGATATCTAATATTTGTGGCATAATCTTTTTAACATGTAATCATTGGGATTCATGGAAGTACAAATTGAGGATGAGCTATTATAAGGTGGCAGATTATAGGATCCCAATCTTTTTTAGTAATGTATCGAGCTCTTTTAGAGGTATTATAATAACTTGTTTTTGTTATATTTTGTTTGGGTTTTATTATGGGTTCATTTGGGTAAAAAAATTTAAATTTTGGAAGGAATAGGGTAATGCAAAGTTAGCACAAAGATAGGGTACACTGTTATGGGAAACTGTGTTCCCATACCAAAAATCATACAAATAGGATTTTAAATCCTAGAAAATTAGATTAAAAAATTGGAAACCCATGAAATTAAACAAAAATCACACCTAATAGAGACATGATTTATTTTGACCATTTTTTGGAATTTACATGATGGATTATAGGTCCTTTCATCCTATATTCTTTGAAATTATATGTTTAGATTAAAGATATGCACCTCTCCTTTTATGTGGTTTCTTCACAATTTCATCTCTCTCTCCCACTCCTATTTCCAAATAAAATAAGATTTTTTATCTAATTTATGTGGTGTGTTTAGATCATGTATTTTTTATCTTGATTTATTTAATCTCGGATCAATAGATCAGATAAATATCTCATTCTTCATCATGATCATGGTTTCTCCACTTCAAATAGTAGATTTCCATTGGAAAGCATTTCTGAATGATCTTGAGGTAGGTGTTCTAAATTAAATTCCCATATTCAAGAATTAAAATAGTGTTTATGTGTTGTTATAATTCAATTGAATCATTTGGAAATTGAGTATTGACTTGAAAAAAATTAATTATCTAATTAATTTATGAAAACATGGAATTGGATTAATTAATTTTTGAATTAAGTAATGAAATTTTGTGATTATGAAATTGGTTCATTGGATTAATTAATTGGTATATTAATTAATTTAATGTGTGATTATGGATTTCAGGGGATATTGGGATTGTGAAATTGATCAATTAATGACATTATGAATTAATTTACAATGAGGATTACGAGTCGAATGGATTAACATTAGTTGGTTAATGAGATATATGGTTAAGTAATTCAAAATTGTTTAATAGTGATTTTTTATATTATTCTGTATTATTAAATTGAAGAACCAGGTTTTGTGATAAATTATGATAGTATGTTGATTTGAAATGTTGGTAAATTGATTAATGTTGATTAATCATGATTGATGTGATATATGTGATATATGTGTCATTGATTGATAAATTGTATCTAGGAAATGGAATGATTCTTCAAAGGACCATATTGATACATTGATAAATATATATGGAACATGGATTGCTTCTTCAAAATCCCATAGTGATAAATAGATAAATGTATGTGGGACAAGGATTGCTACTTTAAAGTACCATAGTGATAAATTGATATAATGAGTGTGGGACACCAAATACTACTTAAAAATACAACTTGTGTGATTATTTGATAAATTATTTGTGGGTCACATAATTGTTATTCAAATAACAACATGATGGTAGACATGACGTTCTACACCAATGAGTTGGCATTAGAATTTGGTTCCAAGTGTCTGTGATATGAATTTAAATGAAATGGACAATAAAATCCCATGTGTTATAATGAATTTTGATTTAAATAAATTTTAGGGTGTTGAACCCTACATGTTCTGAAGTAGGTATTGATGGTTCGGGTGTCCTTAGGAACCTGGGGGTTTATATGGTTAATTAAAGGATAATTGAAAATATGATATTAGTTTACTTATGTGTTGTAATTTTTTTCTAGCATTACTCTATACAATATTTTTTACTGGATATTATTTAAGATGTTGTTGGTGGTGGCCTAATGAGTGGTACTCACACCCTACTCAGGCTACCTAATTGGTACTTGAATAGATTTCATCTTTGCAGGATATGATAAGGTCAAGTTTTCTATGTTAAACAGATGATTTAGGCTGGAGTATGGATGAGGGAACCAAACTTGGTATTCAGACCTACATGGATTTGTTAGATTATTTAATTTTGTGTTTCCATATTGACACTTGAAACATATTTGGCATGACATATCATTGTTTAGTTTTGGATATTGTATTTACTTTTCTGGGTCAGCATGTGATACTAGTTTTGTTTAATGGTTGGTTATATCATTTGGAATTTGTTTTATTTACAATTTTTTGCTTCCTTGATAAAAATGGTATAGTCTCCCCATGATCAATAATAAACCCTTGCTACTAGTTGGAAGCCTCTATAATATGGGGAAGCACAACTGAGGTCAGGTAACTAATTGGCACGAGGTACCGGTGTGTGGAACCGGGGTTGTGAAGTTACAAAGACCGAGCAAACCATTCTGTATCTAGAGGACATACATAAAGAGTTTATGTTGTACTTTTTTTGGAGTTGAGAGGACCACCAAAACTTGGTGAAGTTTACATACAAAAATAGTTGTCATTCCACCATCAACAAGGCATTATTCGAGGATTGGTACATTTGACACTCTAAGTTACTAGTATGTTGGACTAATCTAGGTCAATCAAAACTCCTGGGTCTAGAGTTGGTATGAGCCCTGACCTACTAACACCCTAACCTACCGACGCCATGACCAACCGAAACCCTAACCTACCGACACCCTGACCTACTGACGCTGACGCCCCTGACTCACCAATGTCGATGCCCCTGACTCACCAATACCGACTCCCCTAATTCACGGATGTTGAATCCACTAGTATGTGTTTATATCCATGATATAGTAACCTATCAACTCACAGCCTTGTGTTAGTTTTTCTCCATTGTTTCTGAAATGTAATTATTAAATTCCCCATATCTCATAACATCTCACTAGACTTTTAACTGCAGAGATGTGTGGTCAAACCACGATCTGATTTTCAAGTACATCGAAATCATCTCCCTAATTTTAAGGATCTCACCCTTTCATAAGTTGGGATATCTTATTTCCATCTTACTTTTGTTTCCCATGGTGCACCTAGTTCGATCCTCTCTAGATGAGTCGTGTGCCCTACTGTTCAGTTTTCTTGGATTTCTTCCGATGCAGCTCGTGTGATACCCTTCTCTTTGCACGAAGAGGAACCTCAATCATTTGATCATCCAAGTAGGGATTTTTTTCTTCTCATTAATTTTGAATCATGTATGTGGGTGTCCTAGTGATTTCTCACAAGGAACGACTAGATACTTTTCATAAGATGATAATATAATGAGATTTAAATTTTGATAAAAAGATAATACGGGTAAATAAAATAACAGACAGATAGTGGTTTGATGTTGATCGCCTATTTTATTTGTTATCCTTGAATATTTTATAGGTTGTTGTGGTTGTAAATCCTTCGGAATGTCATGGACCTTGGCGGTCACTGCTTACTCATTGTTGGTGTTCCATTATTTTGTTATTTGGTAATTGACCATAACATGGAATCTACTTAAACACGAACACTTGGTTAAATAAATGGATTCCCCAGGATCAAACCTATTTCATTATCACACTGACTGTAATCCAATGGAATTAAAGAACCTATGATGATTATATATATATATGCACATCTGGTTGATAGGTGTGGATGAGTATTGTGTTATGTTAGGTTTTGTAACTTTATATGTGTTGAGTAGTGCTGTTGTTGGGAGCGTGGATATAGGTACAAGGTTAGACAGAGGAGTTGGGTTTTGTGAGAAGGGTGTGGTATATTTGTATAGTAGGGTTGTGGGTAAATAGTAATTGATGTGGGAATTTAATTTGGGGTGTTACAGGAGATGTGTTTTGGAATCTCAGTCTAAGAGATCGATTGATTATGGGATGAATGAACTTGTAGGAAGCTAAACTGCCTATGTTGTGTTATGGTCATGAAGTGATGTTGTGCAGTGGGACTGTGGGGTGGTTATGGACTCGTTATGCAATGGAAATACGTTGGGAAATTTTTTGGGAAGAGGGGATATGAGTTTGGGTTGAGATATAAGGTTTTTGTAGTATAAAAGATTTATTCTTGAAAAATATTGAATAGGTGTCTAGGAGGATATGAGGGTTTCCCCTGTGGGACTGTAGGTCTGGTTTTTTTTCTTGTTTTGATATGGTTATGATTGTTAGTTTCCTAATAGTTATGGAATAGATTACAGTGACCCCCCTCACTTAATAAATGGACAATGGTTAAATAAAAATGGGTCAGGACCATGTTATTTTGTGACTAGTTGTGCATTTAGGGGTGGCAGAAAAGGATTTTTGTGCGGGTTGGTTGTTGTTCGAAAACCCGTAGGATGGGCTAAGTATCTTCTTACCCATATTTATAGATATGGTAGTTGTTGTGATTTCTCTGTATACCCCACACTTGTTTATCACTATGTGTTGAACATCTTCATTCCATGGGTGAGGGCGTCTTTCCCAAAATCCTGGTGGGAGGATGGATGGCTGGTTTCTGACTTCTTCCTTGCACCCACTTCTGGATCCTGCTGCTCAGGTGTATCCAAGTAGGATGTAATGGCTTGAAGCTTACCATTATCCACAATTATTCAGCCATGGTTTTTTTGGATAATGGTTCTATGTGGTTTTGGTCCAAGTTTGTTTTCCCAATTATCTTCAGAATGAGGCCTATGTGTCTTTGGGAAAGTGGTGTGGTTGTTGAGGCCCAGCATTCTTCGAGCGAGTGGTGTGATTATTGTGGACCAGGTGTTTGAGGGAGGGATTGTGTGTAGTTTGAGAACCAAGTGTGTGATGGAAAGTTAAATCACAGGGACTTCATACGGAAATAGAGGTAGCGCCAATACGTTATCCATTAGTTATGAGCAGTTAACTAGTGGGAAAGTGGCGCATGGTGCCCAAATACTAATGTTATTATTCTACAATATTACATGACTTGTGTTATTTCATGAGTGTGCCTTGGATAGGATAGGATGGTTATTATTCCATGGTTGGTACTTTGAGGGTCTACTGTTTATCACAAGAACATTAGTAAGTTCCCTCACATTTTCATGGGGGGATTTAGTTTTCCTACTATGTATACATGTATACTCACCCTACATATATAAAACCTTTTTTAAGCTTTTAGGAGTTCTTTGAGGACTACGCTGGACATTACTAGATCAGACATCAAGATTTGTTAATATTGCTTCTTAAACTCTTTTCTTTGGTAATTCACCTTGGAGTTTTTATTATACCTTTTATCAGTTTTACTTTTGAACATGCATGTGGGAATGGATTTTGATTTTACTTTTTACATTTTTGTATTTGGAGTTTTTCTAGATTTACAATCTTATCTCCTGATCATGTTAAATAAAAAGGGTTGTTCCTTCCATTTTTTGTAAGATTCTATACCCTTGGTGCTAGTATAAACTCTAAGGCCTATTGGAGGAGGGAATTTGGGGGTTCATTATCTCTCATTAATCTTGGAGAAGGGAGTTTCTGGTAGTTTTTATCTTTTCCCACATCTTGAAGAAGGAGGGTCATTAAAATATGGTAATAGAAGGTGAAAAATATCTATGAGATGATGATGACTACACAAAACCATCAGATGTCTGGTTCAAACTAAATGTAGATGTATTTATTGTTTATGGAGGGAGACCATGTTTTATTGAAGGTATCAACATGATTTAGATTTTTGATATTTGGATGGGTCTTCAAGTTATCTCCTAGATTCATCATCCCATTCAAGATAATTTTCATGGTTGGAAAGGTGATGTATCACTTGGTAAAACTACTATATTTAGACTAGGTGCACAATGTCTTATATGTTTTGTAGCAGAGGAGGGTGGTACCTAACCCATAACATGTTATCGACTGGGGTGAGATGGACATTAAGGATGGAGCTACCTCTATGGATTTCCCTATGTAGATTAGGGATTGGATGGATAATATATTTTGAGGGTGATTTATTCCCATGGTTCATGTCCCACGGTTGAACTAGAATTTCAGCAGGACACATAGGAATTAGAAACCCAGATGCGAGCTTAGTACCCAACCTATTTTGGAGCAGTATTTATCACCTTTTAAGATGAAAATAATTAAGGTTTGGAGAATGATACATATCTATTTTTTCATTTAAGTATTTGAAATATTTCAAGAAATCAATTTAGATCTTGAAGTCGAGAATACATGATAATATGAGGTTTAATGTTCCAACAATTGATATTTTAAAAATATTTACTATATTAAATAAAATGCACATAATTTTTTCTTGAAATATTGGAATAACTAATAAAAGGATCCATAGATACAAATCTAGGTCTTCTGTTGTGTTTAATGCACATGTCTTATCCAAGGAAGGATATAATCATTATGTGCATCGAGTGTTCAACTTGGGCACCCTTAGGGGTGGATAAATAATTATATAAATAAATAATTTATATAATTATTTTATTAAAGAAAAAAACTGTATAGAAACTATAAATATGCTATTATGGCCAATTCATATGTTTTTATGGATAACCGTTATAATTGGGATAGATCATTAGGGGAGATCATTGGCATATTACAGTAGATCCAATGATCATATCGATACTATAGGAACCATATATGCCAATAGAATTCAAATATTTCCCCAATGACTATAATTTGGGATCGTTCTACATTATTAATCAATCAAAACTCAATGTAGGAAGTTTGATTTATGTTTATTCATCCAATTTTGATATCCCATGTAGAAAATAGATCAATTCCACTAAAAAGAATTCATTTACACATTGATTATTGATTAATTATATTGTTGATTGGTTTATTTTTTTCTTAATTCGCTTATCATTATATTAGTAATAGATCAAGGGAAACCCAAAAAATGAATAGGGTTTGTTCCTCTTTTGGGTTCATGGTTTTTTCAAAATTTTATATCATGTTCACCATGTGAAATATAATTTGCCTATGGTTTGATGAATAACATATATTTGATCAGTACACAACTAATCTTTAGCACAATAGATCAACCATAGGTGTGGTTTTAGATAGAGTATTTGAAAAATATGAGTGATAATGATAGATGAATGGTAAAAGATTTAATGACTCTTGGTTGTTGTTGTTGGCATTCCAATGAGATGATATGATGACATACATACTTCCAATCATATTTATTGGCCAGCATCTTCCCGATGATGGTGGTGGAGCTTGATCGATGGCTGATCCAATGAAACAAATAATGATCGATAAAAGGAGTGATGGATGTAGAAGTGGGACAAGAATATGCATGATTGAACCATGATTTTTTTTAAATTATTTATTATACAAAGTGTAATATGGAGATACACACCATCTGGGACCCCTTTGTATTCTGATACAGTTTCCATGAAAAGATTAGGATAATACACCATGTGACATGTTACACACTATATGTGTCCATGGATAGAAACTAAGAATGTAATCATAGATTACATGGGAATGTATAGGGATATGGGGAAGATGTAGATTACATGGGAACATAATGGTACTCAAACACGACCTAGTACACCGACATGACCATATTAAAGAGGCACAACCAAAATTACATAGGAATGAACTGGTGTATGTAGAAATGTGAAAAATGAATGGGATGAGTGTTAATAAAAACCTAGTATTTTATACATATATATCACATATTTTTTAGTGAATATTTAATACATTTGATAAATACATGCTTGAGGACTATAACAGATTACGTTCTTTTGAGATTGGAAAAAAATATTCTTATTTCATGAAAAATATTTAATATCTCCCAATAATTAACTTCTCATATATTTCTCCTCTTAAGAATACTCTACCTAAACCATTCATCACAACCTATGTAAGGAAACATAAGAAATGGTGAGGTCAGATGCTATGTTAGGGTAAAATAGGATATATATAAATCTATGATCATTTGAAATTATGAGATAAGAATAATGGTATGTCATCATGAACATAACATAAGAAGTTTATATAAAACATTTAATAGATCAACAAAATGATTCACATAATATACCATTTTCATTTGGGGAAACATAGTCTAAAATAGTGAGAAACCATCATAAATCAATTATTAAAAATATGATAATTTCATAAATATGTAAAACTATCATAAATATAGAAAAAAACTATTTCATATGTCAAGGTTAACTACCAAGACCATGAATACAATAAATAAGGTCTTATCGCATATTTCACATTATATATCAAGAGTCAACTATTTTACATAGTTTATTAGGACCCAATAGTTTCCCGTAGTGGATATGAATTCACTTGTTTCCCGTAGTGGATTAGGATGACCTGTTTCCCATATTCAATCAATACCATTTACATTTTCCCCTTATTATCTAATGAAATATAATGATTTTCCTTATGAATTTTAGTGATATATAGGTCTCACCCATCAAGTAATGAAAAAATACATATTTATGCCACAAAATCATAAAACATTAATCATATCATCACATAATAACCCATGTAAATGAAATGGGTTTAATAAACATTTCATCAACTCACCATATCATAACCCATGAAAAATAAATTAGTTTTGTAAACATGTAATAAACATAAACATTAACCAACCATATAATGAATAATGACGGTGAAATTCAATCTTATCCCTATTAAATCATATATAACATCAAATGATGTTATATTTGATGGAAAAGTATTTTGAAATATCACCTGGAACTATTATATAGGAATATATACTTTACACTCTGAAAACAAAATTAAGAAAATACGCATTTTTTAAATCCTATTAATTACAAATAACCTTAGAAAGTTATAAATGATGATTTTAAAAATCATTTAAAACAATAATTGAGGAAAATATTATTCCCATTTTGAAAATCACATTTTCAAAAAAATAATTAATAAAACAATTTGTGAAAAATATTATTTTAAAATAATCTTTAAAAAATATAATGGAAGCATTGAAAGATGATTTATTCATGATGGAAGAAAATATCATTCATTCTATAGACATTAAAACAAGATACCTTTCACATTTTTGGTAAAAGAAAAATGGGAACTGTTTGAAAAATTCCATGAAGATCAATTTCATTTTTTTTAAAATGATTAACCATTGGTAAAAAGGTATTTAATAAATCCTTTGAAGGATTTGAGAATATTTCTATAAATATATTAAAAAATTATTTTGGATGAAAAATTAATTTTGGATGAAGAGAGAAATGTAGTCGATTTTAAAATCAGGCTTTTGAAATATGTAGTCCTTAAAGAGAGGAAATTGATGAGAAACCGTGTATTCTCAAAAAATAATCTAGGGATAATAAATTTAACGTGTTTATTGGTACATGGATCATATTATTTCATCATAAAAAACATAAATACAAACAATCCAAATAAACAGTTACTTTGTATCATAACACTCCCACCACTTTGGTATCTTTTTTATCATAAACCCCTTGAAAGAGAAATAAAAAAATGGATTTGTAAATCACCACTCTTTTTCACTTATGCATCATAAAATAAATACATGGTTAGTGTATACACTCCATAAAATAAATAGGTGGTAAATTTTCCATGTTTTTAACACAGATAAAAAGTGATATGAGATTACATTACTATAAGTCTCAACATCAATTATACACATTTAAATCCCATTAATAATATATTTATGTTTATTATAAATATATTACATCACCATAATTATATATATCAAAACAAATATTTTTTACTGCTGATAGTTTTTAACCCGTTTAATAACAATCCCATGTTAAAGTTAGGTTTCGAGCAATAACTACTTTTATTTTCCTATATTCTTTGATTTATTTTTTACCACTTACTTAGATCCTGGCCCCATAATCTCTAAAATTATAACCATAATAAATATATCATATATATTCAGTAAATATTTATTTAGATTTATCTATAGATATTAGAAAAAAATACAATATTCATAGAGAGGGTATGTTGTACGTACGTATGAACACTATTTCCACTTTCCCAAAGGAAAGAAATAAACAGCGGTAAATAATATATTATTATTATAGAATCATGTTTATGAAATATATATCAAATTTGATCATTAAAAAATTCATTAATACATTCTAGGGAATTCTTCAACCATTAATATCACTTTTGGATGCGGTAGTCTGCCTTACACATGAACGACATTATCATGTTCCCACAAAATTGAAGGTAATAATTAAAATGTGATATAATTATTCGAAAAATATAATAGTATCATAAATATCACATATAAATAATATCAAAAACATTATATCCATCACTGATATGTGGTGATAGAAAACAAATATTATCAGTTCGTGAGGCGGTAGTCCATTGTACACATGAATGATGGTTTCTTAATCTATTTTAGGGAAGAGGATATGAACTTAGGTTGATATTTAAAATAATAATATAACTATATGTAATATAATAGTTTTATTAAATCATAATGTTTTAATACAAATTGAATAAGGTGGAGGAATTAAAAAAACAAAATTCTTAGTTATGGATATCACCTCTTATTCGGAAAACATTTTTTTATTTGAAAAACAATATTTATAGGTTCAATTTATGACCAAAATATGGGTTATAGAATTATATGAGTCAATTAATAAATTTTTTGGGTAGTTACTGGCCAAGAAAGTTTTTTTACATATATTAAGAGGAGAGGATAGTGCATGTCATTTTATATGTGATGTGAGTGCTACATTTGTAATTTGTGAAAATAAAAATCCTTACCCATGTTTTTCACATGATATAAGGATAACAAAGGTCCATTATAGTTGCTAGAAATGATAAAGTATAAATAAGGATATTCAATGCATGTTGAACATGTTATGGGTCATTTTTTACCCTTATATTTTTAGTTTAAACCCCTGACAAACCCATTTTTACCTTTACCAGGGTAAATGATTTTTTTCCTGGATTTTAATATTTATTATAAAGAAATTAATTTTACTTTGTTGTATAATATAATTTATTATTATTATATCTATTTATTCAATTTTTCCATATTGCATTCACATAATCAGAAAACATTAATTTAAAATTAATCAAACAGACATGACGGGAAAGCTGTTTTCTAATAAAAAAATGTTCAAAAGTTTAAAACGTATTTATAATAAAATTAAATAAGAAATTTATTTCAATTAATTAAATTATATTAATAGACAAATAATAGAACTAATTTTACCTCTATATCCATCTTCAAAAAAAATTGGTTTTTTTAACGTTTCAAAAGAATTGACAATTCTTAATAAAAACTTGTTTTCATTATTCATCGAGCACATTATCTTCTTATAAAATTATAAAAAATTCACCAAAAGATAATTTTTACATGATTATTTAAAATTTAATTTAATTCATTTAAATACATTTCCTAAAATCCAAAAAGAATAATTTTCAAATATTTAAAAAAAATGTGATGAAAACTATTTTTAGAAAACAACAATTTTATGCATAAAATTTGATTTATTCTTATATCTTATCTAGAAAACTCATAAGATAAATTTAAA
Organism: Viscum album; assembly: GCA_963277665.1. Taxonomy (NCBI): domain Eukaryota; kingdom Viridiplantae; phylum Streptophyta; class Magnoliopsida; order Santalales; family Viscaceae; genus Viscum; species Viscum album. Next base: position 108,189,535 of record OY728154.1, read on the forward strand.
ATATGATATAATTTATAACATGTAAATTTTATTAAAATTATTCACAAAAAATGATTTATTTAATTTATTAAGAAAAAAAAACCTGTTTGTGTTTATTAAAATAGTTTTCATAAAAAGATTCCTTTTATTTTGATACAGAATTTAATTTATTTAATAATTAAATGGTTAACAAAGAATTCATTATATATATATGTGAAAAACATATATTTTTATAATTCAGTTAAACATATTCAGACTCACCATTCCAATGAATTCGTTAAAACTATATAATTAAAGAATGGTATTTTAACAGTATGACAAGGTTAACATAAACACAGTGTTTCATGAAATGTGAGATAAAACCAATGTTGTTTGTAACACAAGCTAAAATAGGGTTTTAATGAAATTAAAACTATAAAAAAGTTTAATTTTTTAAAATAAAATATTTTAAAAAATCTCTAGACTTTATATTAAATCCCCCATAAAATGAATTCCAAACTCATAATTTGTCACTTTTATACCAAAAACTGAGGATATTTATACCTCATTGCATCATCAAGCACCCACATAGATTAATCAAGAAGTTGGTTTCACTATAAAAAATTGACCCAATGAGTGGTCTTATTTCGTAGTTTTTTCTTTTTATGATCTATAATCCCAAATGACTACCCATTATAAGAATGATAATGCTCCCCCAGTACAACCTATGAGTTCAGAAGATGTGAAGGATCAGGTTAGTACTTCCCAGGTTAGTAACATGGAACACATTGTGAATGTGAGGGGAGTTATTTGGAAGCAATAAATTGTAAATTAGTTTTCTGATATGATCATGTATTATATAGGGTTTGATATACCTAGGGATTAGCTTTCCCTTGTTTCATCCATGGGGATGTTCATAGAAATTCCTTATCACCAACATAAAATTATATATCATGTTGATAATTATCAAGATAACATTTATATCAAATTATTTCTATAATTACATGTTATTGAATTGATCCAACCTTGTCTTCCATCTCAATAGAATACTCAGATACTAATATTTTTTTGGAACTTTTTTCTAGAACATGAGAATTATACACTTTTTTCAATAAAGGGCTTCATAAATAGCCACATAAAGGCTTTAGTTAAAGATATTATTACAATAAAACTCAACTTGAGAAAGTTTTTTAACCCAACAAACTTTTAATTCCATACAAAAATATATTATCATAGCCTCTAGTGTTTGAATTGTTCTCTCGGAATGACTATCTATTAAAGGATGATACAAAATGGTGAAAATAAAATATGTATCAAGAGATTTCGGAATAATTTTCCAAAACATCAAGGTATCCTTCAGATCCCAATCATATAAAATTGAAAATGGTACTACATGTGAACATAACAATTATTTATTGTCTATTCTGACAAGATAATCTAGAGCGAAATCATATCTGTTAGTAACTATGAGTGATTAATTCATATGGTGATCAACTATAAAAAAATTACATTAACATAAAAGATGTGATAAATCCTAAATGTTACCAGTAACATTAATCATATGTACATAATGTGAAATGGAATTCCCCCTTAAATAAAATTTTCAGTAAGACATATACAAAACCAAATGGTTATATTTCAATAAATGTCCCTTAATATATCCTTAATCATGATAAACTATGACCACATAAACCTAAAAGGGGTGTTAATGACATGAAAATATTATTAAACATAAACTAATAACTAATTATTGTCTCTAAAACTCTTATTTTAATATTACACAGATACATAAAAATCTATAAAAGATAATTCTCCCTTTATTCATTATATGTGTTCTTATCCTATACAGAAAAATTTTCATTGGAATCTTGGGTTTATCCACTTATTGATAAAATATAAAATATGATTCTACTATTTCAAAATCCATGTAGAGGGAGATAAAAATATGAAATTTCACTAGTGTATGAATAAAAGGATATTCATAGGGCTTATTTATGGAAAATCAAACATGAAATTCCTGAATAAGGAGGGGAGGATACATGTGCCCTAATTACCATGATTCTTATCATCTATAGTGATTACATTATACATACCTTTCTAATTTTTCATTAGATATTTGTTCTGTATTATCATCCACATTGTCCCTTGGATTGAGTTGTTGATTGGCATAATGCCCAAACTCCTTGAACATGAAACACAAGAGTGTGGGTTATGAATTAGTTGGAATAATCTTATCCTACTTATCATTAACTGACCCATTAATCTAATGTATAAATTAATGGTATTTATAGACCACCTTTGTACATTTAAATCACCTCCCATCTCTAATAATGAATTTCCCATGCCACTCCTTCCCATATTTCAAGCATGCATATGGTCAGAATTTCATTCCATTTTTCATGATATTCAATATTTCATTTCTTATAAAAACTACATGAATGGAGGGAATAACCTATATCCATTTATACCTTCAATACACATCGAATAACATTTTCATATATACTAAATTATATTATAGCCTATGACTTTTAGTAAAATGGTTTTAGTCTACTTAATTATTGATCGATTTTTCTATTAGTTTTAATGATTAATGCTTATGTGTACCTTTCAATTCTAGTATAAATATTATTTTCAGTGCCTATAGATTCTTTATCCTTTCACTTATGGTTAATCAATTACTTCTCCATCATGGATTATACAATAAGTGGGATACAATTATAGATAAATATTTCCTGAGACTATCTCCATTCATTAGATTTAATTTCTTATTGTCCCCTCTAGTTCATATTTATTGTCATCCACAAATCTGCATCACCTTCTAAATGATAAATAGTCAAAATTAAAATTTTCAAACTTTAAAAACCAAAATAATGGGAAATATCTTTTCATTGGAATTGATCCATTACATAGTGACTAGTGGATCAACAGAACTACTAAAATATGTGGTACATTACCTCTGGAAGGACTTAATTGAACATTGTTCCTATCTTTTCTAGTATTTAATTTCATTTTGATTCATAGCTTGAGAATGTTTTTTGATCATAATAACAAGATTTTATTTTCCATCTCCCATAGTGTTTTTTTATGAGGAAAATCATTTCATTTTACATTTCACTAATCACTAACATGGTTCCTTCGGATTCCATCTTTTGACTAAAAGCATAAATAATAGATTGAGAAACCTAAATCATTAAGGAAAACAACATAATCATGAAAAATATTTTTATTGGATGTCAAAATCATGAAACCTTATTTTCAATGTATGACACCTTAGGCTTATCCTAGGTCTTTAATTTTTATTATTTAAATCATTCAGGATGTTTCGTAATGTTTTGTGAATTTATAAAGCCTATACCTAATGAGTGTTAAACCAGGTGTGTAGCAAGGCCCAATATCATGCAACAGGTTATGATTGAGAGTAGTTCAATTTTCCCTTTTGGAGTTATTACTCATAGGTACCTTTTTTCCAAATCCAAATCCACTTATCATATCTAAATAGGGATGTACTTTCTTGGAATACCATTTCACTATACTTCACCAAAATTCTAGGATATTTTCATATAGTTAGAATTATTCATAGACGTATCCTTAGATATATCTCAAAACATATCCCGATACAAATACTTAGGCATATCCCTAGGGATCGCTCTTATGTTTTTTTAATTTTAATCTATAAATATTGAATAAATATTTCCTCTATGAAAAATTATAATGACATGGTCTTTTATACATAAATTTCAAATATTTTTAGATGAGAATTCAATACATTTCAAAAACATGTTCTCAAGGACCATAATATTTTAGTGTCTTTGGACCCTAGAAACACAGTATTCTATTTCATGAAAGATATTCAATGTATCCCCTAAATATCATATCACATTGTACAACTCTTAAACAGACCCTACATATCCTTTTAACATAACCTAGGAAATGAAACATTATTAACTCTTAGATTAGTTTCTTAGTAAGGGTAAACATAAGAGATATAAATCTATGATGATATAAAAACATAAGATAAGAATAAGTTTATATGATCATGAACATAACATAGGGTGTCCAGACACAACCTTTCATAGATAATAAACATGATTCATAGAATAAAAAACTATCATTTTAGAAAACATGACCCATCATATTGATAAATTATCATAAATCAATTATTAACCGTAATCTCATTTTATAAATGTGTGGCACCATCATAAATATTTTAAAAAAAATTCCATATGTCAAGGTTAACTACCAATACCATTAAAATAGTATATTAGGACTTATTACCCATTTACCATTGTGGATCTTGATGTGTTTGTTTCCCATAATGGATCAGGATACACATATTTCCCATAGTGAATAAGGACACAGTTTTTTCCCATAGTGGTTCAAGGCCCAACTGTTTACCATAGTGGATTAAGGCCCAACTATTTACCACAGTGTATCGATCCCATCAACTTGTTTCCCATTATTATATCATGAGTTATAAAGAATTACCCAATGAATTTGAGGGTTATTGATGTGTAAGGATTTCTCTTAGATCCAAGATCAATAGATTATTTACCTAAGCATCTAATATAGTTCACACCTTGGGTCGGTCTCGAGGAGGAAACTTACACAGCACTGAAATTATATTTTCACTATTTATTTTATAACTACTATATATTATAAAGATGATTTTCAAATTTGTATACAAATATATATATATATATATATATATATATTCAATGTGAACAAAATGATTTTATAAATAAAGAAGGAAGAAAATCATTCTTGGAGGATGATAATGGTTTATATCATTGTTTATTAAAATATTCTTAACATCAATTCAATATAGTGATTATGATATCTCATACTGAACCATCTCATTCAAATTAGTATTACCCCAACACTAAGATATCTGTATGTGAGGAAATACTTTTCCTAAATCTATATAATAGATCTATTTTCTGACTATTTCTAACAAATCCATACTTTATCATATGCATGACTTAGATAGAGAAGGGAAGGATGAATGTTGAATGATATGAAGAACTCAGTTTTAGAGAATATGGGGAAAACACATAACATTAATAAATTTAACCTCCATAAAAATTCATAAAATTAAATAAAGAGATTTAAATTAAAGTTAAATTAAACTCAATCAACTCTCATTCAATCCCTCAAAAAATGTTGAGGTTAGTTCCAAATTCTCATAGAGTTAGAAGAGAATACATTGGGAGAAACACGTAAAAGTAAAATTGGAAAAATGTGGTATGAAAAAGACTAACATAATTTAAACATTTAAAAATATACGATTTTATTATGAAAATATAAACCTACAAAAAATGGTCTCTACTTTTCTAACCCCTTGAAATGAAGAGGGAGTACATTTTTATAGGTAAAGGGAAGAAATATTCAGATCTAATTTTGTCTACTGAATGAATGCGCATGGATGACCTATTTAAGGGAATAATTTGGAAGACATACCTTTTTTATAGTTGTTTATTTTCTTTATCTGCATATTCCCTTAAACTTTTACCTAGAATGGATACAAGATGTAGGCATTATGGCTAGATCTGCTAACAGACCATGTCTAGAAATTCCATGGGGGTATTTCTTATGGGATATAGATTTAACAGATCGAATCGTCCCTATCCTAATAAAATGAGGATAGTAAAACTAAGACATTAGACCTACCCTACAAGGCACCATGGACTTGCATATTAGCCCACATACTTAAAATATATATATATATATATATATATATATATAATTTAATAAAAATAGGGAATAATGAAATAAATATACATTATAAATAAAGTGCATTCCATTGTATAAGAAAAAAATTATTCCAAACATTAATTTTTTTTCAATCACATACAACCCCCTTTTTAAATATATAAAATGTCTCATCATTCCAATAATCTTTAAAAACAATAAGCAAACATCCAAACAATGATTTTGTTGATGGATTTTGGGGGTAGATTTGTAGGGATGTGGATGGATTTGAAGGGACTTGGGGGGGGGGGGGGGGTTGCGAGAGGGCTATGAGGTATTTGAGGGGTGGATTTTAGGGGATGTGATCCAAGCGAGGGTGATGACGGGATGACTGATGAAAAAGGATGGGGCGTGGCATGGTGGGATCTTTGGGAAGGGGAATGGTCGACCACATGGGTTGGTTTGACATTCTTATTGATGAAGTTTTAAAAAAAATGCAACGTGTAGTCTGATTAATTTTTCCCAAAATGTTTAAAAAGTCAACGAAAAAAATTTATTTTTTGATAAAAATATTATATTTGTAGATAGAGTTTAAAAAAAGAATTTTTTTGAACAAAACTAAAGTATAAAAAAACACCATACATGCAACAAAGAAAAACAAGACTCATAATAAAAAAAATATATAAAAAACTTTATAAAGCAAAAAAATAAGACTCATAATAAAAATCATTTTATAAAAAAATTAATATAAAAATTTGATAATTACAACCCATTAGTTTAAAAAAACATATGATATATTATATATAATATTTAATGTGAATAATTTTTGAAAAGTTTTTATTATGTTTTAAGGTTGTTATAATATTTTATGAACATTTAATTTATTCTAAAATCAAACATTTTTTGGTTTATCATGACCTATAGATTCCTATAGGGTTTATCCACAAGTGCCATGGATTTCATGAACTATGATATTTGGAATCCAGATTTATGCAGACTTGAATATCCAAAGCCCTAACCCATAAAAATACACAGGCTAACGGATCGTCCCATGGTCTTGAAGTTTTTTCACAACACTAGTTATGGTTGTTTGACTCTAAATATTTAATTCTAGATAGCGGACTCTCCATATTCCAATGCTCCAATTTTCTGCTCATTAATGACCATTATTATTATCAAATCTAGTGGGATAGAGTTAAATATATTTATTTCAAAGATTTTATCATTAGAAGGTATAATTAATTATCATTTGGTTTGGTCATTTATGAGAAATGGGCCCAAAAATAATATTCTCTAGATTTGTTCATAATTTTTGAGGTCGAACTTATGAGCTGGATTTGGACCCCGAACTAATGGATTAAGCTTCTGGTCCAGAAAAATAAAATTAATCCCATCAAACATTGGAACCTACAAAATAATACTTTTAAAATTTGGATCAGTGGAGAAAAATATATGGTAGAAACAAATAAAATAATTGAAATAATTAGAATCCAAAATCGATCATTTTTCCAATTATGCTAAAAAATGCTTCAAAACTTAAAATGTGACAATTTCCCTTAAAATAAAAGATTTTAGGGATTAAAAGCACTTAAATTAAGAATAATTTAATTGAAAATATTTGTACTATCAATTCTCCCACACTTAAACATTTCACTGTTGAGAAATCATCATAAACGATAACTAAAACAAACATCCCAATGCATAAATGACAACACAATTCAATTATCATAAAAAGTAAAATAGCATGCCTCCTATATGGATTTAAATAAACTGAATACTTAAAAATCATAAAAATCCATTCAATTTCATTTTAATCTTCAGATGAATATTGTACCTAACACTCGAAAAATTATTTCTCTCTTCACTCAGAGATTTTTTTGTGCGGAGTTTTTCTCATTCTAAAGAACATGCATGATTTACATAGGCATTAAATAATTATAGTATCTCCATTTAAAAATACCTAAATTCATTAATCATGGGGTCCTTTTTATTGGGATTTTTTTAGGATGATGGTTGATGGGTTTTTAATGTAAAAACATTAGAGATAAAATGTGGAGGGTTCGACTCTAAAGTGATGTAAATGCATGGAAATATTTTTTCTCATGAATAATGTGCTCCTCAATCAGATAAAAAATGAATCAGCTCCAAACACTTCTTTATTTGGGATGTTCACACTAGTAATTTCAGAATCAATGATTTTATTCCACCTTTTCCTCATTTTTAACATTTTTTTACTGTAAATTTATATCGAGATTTATCTTCATAATCATATTTTTTTGGAAATGAGAGGCATCTTCTGATCATAAAATTATAGTGAATACCCATCCCATATTTTTAATGATATTTTGAGCCACCCATACATCTTAAAATCACAAAACTTCTTCTTAAAAAGAAGCAATAAATTATTGAACACATTTAATTAAGCTCAAACATATTCTTTAAGAAATAAAAATTTAACTCATCTTATCCCACCCACACACTTAATTTCAACAATTATCATTCCTTTGACTACTAGATAGGGTTGGAAAGGGATAAATGGCGTGTAATGTGGCTTCTTAATAAGTTATTTCATGGATACCTGGGGATTAATAATGTTTAATGAAATGGTAGGCCAAAATAATAGTTGTGTGCAAACAGCAATTTCAATGTGGTGCCTCAATCTTACATAGCACATTTCATGAACTATAACATCTTTGAAAAAGAGAAAAATAGTAATTTCTGGATCACAAAAAAATTTTAATACTCTCAAGATAAAGGTAAATGTAATAATATGTCATAAAGGTTTAGAAACCTCTTAGTTTGGGAAATATTTTCAATTTGGACAGTAATAGTTCACAAAAGTTTCAAAATCAATCAAACTTAATCACATTAAAAGATCAGAAATTAATAAATAAAATCCATTTAGAAATCATTTAAATCCTCAAACATTGAAATAAATAAATTTTCCAAAAATTCCAATATGTTTTTTATTTTCTAATGTATTCTATTCAGTTCAATATTTATAAAAACACACCCAAAAAAAGGAATGAATGAAATATTCAGAAAAAAAAGACATGAAAAATAAAATGATTTCACACAAAAAAGTTCCTAAAACTAGGTTAGCATCCCTACCCCACACTTATTCTATTCAGTCCCCGCTTTTCATCAAAGAATTAGATGAAGAAGATTTTACATACTAGATTTATATTGTGTATTGAATAAAATAAATAAAAGTAAAGACACAACCTGATTTATTTTTCAGTGGCATCATTGAGTTAAGATCATAGCTGCTAGAAAGTTAAAAATACAAGAAAGAAATAAAAAAATAAATAAAATGAAATAAAAAATGGGATATAAAAATAGATAATTCTTCGTTTAGACCCCTAAGATGGTTCTAGGTTTTTACTTCCCCTAGTCATGCAGTTGTAGCAGATTATCCCCAATCCAATGGGGTGTGTGGTTTCTTTGAGGTGAACCACAAAATGTGACTTTTCCCACTGTCCATAAGTAAAAAATAAAGTATTGAATCCCAAACAATATAATAAAATTCCCAACCCCCAAGAAATAATAATGAAATAAATTTAGATCTAAATAGGGAGGGAAAATAAAATATGGGTTCTTTCTATCATCTTCTATGGTGTCCTCCTCCACACAGTATCCAAGTTGTTGTAGACGAGGTAGCCACACCACTAATATCTTCCCTGTAACTTCTTCTTCAATCACCACTACTTGGGCGGTCTCATAATTAACATCCAAGGCGTTCTACATTTTTTTTGTATGAAAATTTTCAGAAAATGGTATTTTAGAAATGAATTCAGCTTGAATAAGATTAAAACATTACGAATAAATAAGGAAAACATCCCTTTCATGTATGTCAGATTCGAAATTGATCTCTTCTGGTAGGACCATTGGAAACTCAATATCAGTAGGGGAATCATATTCATTGTATTTCAAAGAAATAGATAAATATAAAGATGATTATTTTTCATTATTAAGGATGGTAATATCATGTTTCAGGCTATATTTATCAAATCTAATCCAAGATTCTTAAAAAATGTTGATCTCCCATAAGTCCATCATATCTCTTGTGTACTTTTAGGAGCTCCACGTGCAATGGTTGAATGTGGGATGATGTGATTATGTCCTTCATAAGCTCCTTATAACCTACCATAGGTTCTTTAACATAAAAAAAAATTAATTGTGAAATCTTTTCCATCACTAGTTTTGGTTCAGCATCTGGTGAAGGTTCTAGATCGGGTTGCTCTTGACATGCATGTACATATTCAGATATCCACTCTATTTTTTCCTCCATTTTTTCCACTACATCACTAATCCTTTGAAACATATCATAAAGAAAATTTTATACTACCTTTGTTACATAAGGATCATCAACTCATGCATAAAAAATTGAATTGGAAGGCATCATGAGTACAATTGTTTAAATATTTATGTTTTTGTTTGTTTTTATGGTAAAATTGGTGTCTGAAAGTGTTGAGACTCCCTATTAATGGCACCAAATTGATTCATGGGGATTTTTCACAGATCCCTAGTTAATAGAGTATTTTCCTAATAATTCAATATAGTGCACACTCAGTGTCGGTCTTGAGTAGATAACTAACACGACACCGAATTTGTGTTGTTACTATTTATTTTTTAACTAATATATAATATAAAGATGAGTTTTAACGATGCATAAAATATTAATATATATATATATTCAATTAGAATAAAATTATGTTGTATATAAATTAGAAAGGAATATGTTCTAGGGGATTGTAATGGTTGATATCACCATTCATTAAAATATTCCCAATATCAATTCAATGTTGTGATCAAGATCTGTCACAATACAACCTCTCATTTGAATTTTTATTACCCCAACATCAAGATATCTACATTCAGGAAAATAATATTCCTAAATCTATAAGTCAGATATCTTTACTGAACATCTCTACCCATGACATATTACATCATATTCATGACTTAGATATTGAAGGGAGGATGGATGATGAATGAGAAGAAGATCTGGTTCTAGAGAAAATGGGGAAATCACACAACATAATCAATTTAACCACCACCAAAATTATCAAAAAAACTAAATATATTTATATTGAAGAGAAATGAAACTCAATCAACCACCATTCTCTCCCATGAACAAATTTCGAGGTGAATTATCTATTATCTTGGAGTTAGAAGAGAATAAAGTGAGAGAAACACATAAAAGTAAAAATTAAATAATGAGGTGTAAGGAATAAGACTAATATTAATGAAAAGTTTAAAAATATACTCTATAAGAAAATAAAATATAAACCTAAACAAAATTTCCACTACTTTTCCAACCCCTTTACATGAAGAGGGAGTGGATTTTTATAGGAAAACTGAGGAAATTTTTAGATCCAATTATGTTCAACACATGTATGTGCATCGATGACATAATAAATGATATAATTTAAAATAGGATCCTTCTTGAAAGCTGTTAATTATATCTAGGGGCATATAATCTAAATAATCTACTTGAATTGCAAATGGATGTAGGATATATGACTATTTTACACCAGGTATTTAACTCTTTAAAGGTGACTCTTCATATTACAATACTCCACTTTCCCACTAATTAATGACCATTAGGATTACTGAATCAAGTGGTCCACATTTAAATAAATTTATTATCCAGATTTTATCTTCATCAAGGTAGAATTTGAGCTCATTTGGTATTTCCATTTATGAGATACTATCCCAACAATAAAATTTTCCAAATCTATCAACAGTTTTCTAGTCCTGACTTGTGTTCTGGATTGGGGCCCCAAATGATTTGTTAACCTTGTGGTCTATAAGAATAAAATTAATAAAAATTAATATATGAACCTATAAAAGGATAATTTTTCAATTTGGATTAGTGAAGAAAAGTTAGTGTCCAAAACACAAAAATAAATTAAAACAATTAAAATAACAAATAGGCCATTTTATAATTAATCTAAAAAATTCTTCAAAAACATAATATTTGACAATTTTCCTTAAAATAACATATTGTAGGGATTAAAAACATTGAAATTAAAATTAAATTAATTTAAAATATTTTATAGATCGTTGATATAGGTCTCACCCATATCATAATGAAAACTATACTTTTGTGTTGCACAATATCATAAAATATTTATCATATCAATACATCCAAACTAGTGTAAATTAATAAGGATTCATAAATATTTCCTCAATTCAGCCTTGAATAACCCATGAATAATAAATGGGTTTTATAAAAAGTTAATCAATAGAAAAATTAACCATATAGCGAATTAATATGGATGACAACATTCAATCGTATCACCTGTAAAGAGTAAGTAACATCAAAAGGATATCATCTTAAATTGAAAATTATTTTGAAATATCAATTGTAAAATTTATTGATGAATATATAATTTCCAATATAAAAAAACTTTTTAAAACATAAAAAATAGTCAAAACAATTTTCATTAAAAACAACCTTAGGAACTTATAAATGACACATTAAAAATCATTTAAAACACTTCTTTAGGGGAAAAGTTTCCATTTTGAAAATACATTTTAAAAACTAAACATTTATAAATTATTTTAGAAATACTTTCTTTTGAAAAATCATTTGAAAATTATATGGGAAGAATTAAAATAATTTTTTTTCTTTGACGGTGGAAAATATCGTTCATGTCATACACCTTAAAACAACAATTCCTTTTAAATAGTTGATAAAATAAAAAAAATAAAAAAGACATGAATATAATAAAATTAATTTATAAAAAGGTCAATAATGGGTATATATTTCTTTAATAATGAAATTGTATGATTAAAAAACATTTTTGAAAACATTTTTAATAAACATGAGCTTGGAAGAAAACAAAATTCTGTAGAAGAGAGAAATAATGTTCATTTAAATAAAATCGTTGAAATGTTGACTGCATAAATATAGGCAAATGAATGAAAACCAAGTATTATCTCAAATTAACTATAGTATAGTAAATTAAATGTGTTTATTAAGAGGTATATTATAGGATTTCATCATCAGAATCGTAAACATAAACTCCCAATAAACAATTGGATTGTAACATAAAACCCTAACAACATTGGTAACCTTTTCACAATATACCCCGTAAAAGAGAGATAAAAAATATATTTTTAAATCCAAATAATTTTTTATTGAAGCATCATAATATATATTCATGGGATTTATATCCAACACATAAAAGAAATTGGTAGTTAATATTGTATGCATCTCATAGAAATAAATAGTGACATGAGTATCCCTTACCATAAGTCTCAAATTCATTGGAAAAAATTCCAACACCCAATATAAAATATATAAGGTTATCATAAATATATTACAGAACTATAGTTATATATTAAATACCATATTATATTTACTTAGGACATTTTATTACTCATTTATTATGAACTCCATGTTAAAGTCACGTTTCGAGCAATAACTACATTTTTTAATGTGTGTTATAATTTGTTATTTTTGTTATTATTACTTTGATTAGGGTTAAATAATCTATAGGATTTTAAACTAAATGTAAATATTATACATATTCTGTATATATTTATTTAGGGTGTTCTATAAAATTTAGAGATAATAAATGAAATACAAAGGTCATGGAGACGGTAGGTTGCACGTATACATGAATGGTGTTTCCATTTTCCCAATGGAAAGAATGAAATAAAGGTTAATAATATATTAAAATTTTATAATCTGTTATATTTCATATATATAACATATTCTAATTAAAACCATCCTTATTTCCTTCCATGTAATGCATGAATGAATCACATTTCTTCATGAGGTGATATACCGCTACACACACGAATGACATTATCATATTTATATGGTCTAGAATGTAAGAAGGAACATGTGATATAATGATTATAAAATCATAATAAAATTATATATATATTATAAGAGTTGTAGATACACCATTATATCCATTCGTGAGAGTTTGAAATGGAAAATGAATAACATTGGTTTGTGAGGTGGTAGTCTCCCATACATATGAATGATGATTTTGTATCCCATTTTATGGAAGAGGAGAAATATTTGGGTATTAAAAATAACATAATATCATCTACTTATATGAAATATACTTATTTAATTATTTAATAAGGGTTTAATATTAATTTATGGAGGTATAAGAAAAAATAAAATAAACCGATTTGTTAGATATTTTACTGCTTCTTTGGATGACTTCTATTATTTTTCACAAAAATGGTCCATATATTGGATTTATAGCCAAAATAAGGACTCAAGGATGAGAGTAGAGAATTAAGTAATTAATTTTTTAATTTATTGTTTGAAAAAAAATATTTTTCAGTTTTAAAGTGGAGAGGATAGGGGATGACCCTTTATAAGTGAGGTCAGTGGCACACTTGTAATATTTGAATGGAAAAAAGGCATAACCATGTTTTTTAAAATCCAAAATGATCCAAAATGGACCATTATATATAATAGAAGATATAAGGTATAAATATGGCTATCCAATTAGTGTTGGAAATTTGGTATTTCATTTTTAACCCTTATCAATTTAGATAAACCCATTGTAAACCCATTTTTACCTTAAGCATGAAAAAATATTTTTTATGATAAAAAATTTATTTTACCTTATTAAATAAAATAAATATTTTTCATTCAAAATATAAAATCCATTTTTACAAATAAATTTCTAAAAAGTGAAAAATAATATAATTTAAAATTAATCCCACAGACACAACGAGATAGAACCTTTCCAAATTGAAAATTTTTAATAGATTAAAAAACCGAATATCAAAATTAAAAACATGTTTTATATTACATAAAATGGATTAATAGATATATAATAGAATTAATTTTAATTTTAAAACTATCTGAAAAAAAATTATATGATTTCAAATTCATTAAATTAAATGATTAAAATTAATAAAACATTTTTTTCGATAACATCTCATTACCTTGATGGGGTGATTTCTCCACATTTTCTAAGATCCATTTCAGTTAAAAATTAGTTTATGTTATTTTTCTGGGTTTACTGTAGACTGTAGAACTTCTACACAACGTGTACTTGAAGTACACATCATGTACTTGGTGCCAGTATCTTGTCGTGGACTGGGATATCGTGTCGTGAATGGGGAGGTCATGATGTGATTTGGTACAGATTGTGTACCTGAGGTACACGTTGTGTAGGGGGTTAAATAGTGGTTTTTACAAGACCTCTGGGTTCACATCGTGACTCGACCCATGCCCAGCCTAAAGTAATGTGTTTTACAGTACCACTTGGTCTATTATTCACATAAATCTTATCTATCTACCCTAGGCTCTCCCTTTGATATTTTAAAAGGTTACCAACCAATCAGTTCGATCTAATAGGATTCAGATCTTCCTTGCATCTGTGGTGTGGTTCCCATGTAAGGGGCCTCCCATGTTTAGAAAGTTTATCTCCTACTCTTATCTTAGTATTTCAATGGATCATCTTGGTATTGATGGATCTATATCATGTGTTGTTGGATCATCTTTCTAGTTTGTGTTTCAAGGACTGGTTCACCTTCGTTCTCATTGACAGGTGCCTTTGCAAGTATCGTTCATCAGGAAAGAGGTAGGTGGTTCTGTTTCAATTTTTGAAATTGGTTAACATTGATTTTCTTGGTTTATTTGAATATCTAGTTTAAATTTAATTTCATAAACCTACATTCATTTACTTGGATAAAACCCAATTCCAGTGAATTATGATATTTGAAATGGTTTTGTCATGGAAATTTGGAAAACCACCAATTTTAATGAATTGAAGTGGGTTTGTGGAACGTTATCTTATTTAAATTTTTGAATTTAAATGGTGCAATTGATGGAAATGTTTTCAATTAATTTTTTTAATTAATGTGTGAAAATTAATTTTTAAAAGGATTGATTTTTTTGAATGGATTTTAAATCTCAAGAAAATGGCTTAAAATGATTTGATAGAAACCCAATAGTTTTATCTTGTAAAAATTGCATGTTTTTAATAAAACTAATTTTGTTTTTAAATGGAAATAAATTTTCATGTTTAAAATGTAAGGATGGGATTGATCATATTTTAAGTAGTCTTAAAATAGTTCACCCATCATGTAAGTGTGCATTCAAGACATAGGTAGTTAGTGAGTTATTTGGATACACTCTACGCTATTACAACATTCTAAAACATACATGATGTAGGTCATATCCATGAAGGGTTGCTGATGAGTCTTCTTTGGCCAGTATCAAAGGGATGTGTGTATACACATTTTTATGAGTTCAGTTAGAGAGTGAGAAATACTATAGGTGGTTAATACTATCGTCACTATTGGAAGATGACCATGTCTCTCACATGTTTATTTATATTTGTGAAATAAATGTATGCCAATGATTGTTTGAACTGAATTAAATGTGTTCTAAATTTATATAACCTATTTTATATAAATGTTTTTCTTAAGAAAACATTTTAGAAATATTCCATCTCTTGTAAAGTAAATCCTGTTCTTTAACGGAATTTTCCATCATTTTTAAATTATTTAGCTTGTTTTGTATAAATATGCATTTGAATTTCCAAAATTTTTTATTTTAATAATTTAAATATTTTTTGGATAATATGTATTTGGAATCAGTTATGGAATCCTTGGTAGTATCCTACATGGATTTGGCTTAGACCCAACTTTTTTCATTTGGGTGTTTGTATACTTTCTCATTCGAGGGTCGAGCAAAGGGAAAGGATCTCTTGGCGGTGTATCCAACTATTGATCCTTGGACATGGTATGTTTTTTCATTAGGGAATTTGGGGATGTTTTCGTGGTTTAGTACTAGGGTTTTATTACTTTGGTGTGATGTCATTTTTTATTCTGGTACTTTTACTCTCAGTAGAGTTTTCCTATTGCTGTACATACTATATTTTATCTTTTTATTTCGTATTCTTGTGTAAAAATCATTCTCACTTTTATGATGTATGATTCCAGGTGCTAGTTGCCAACCCGTATGGATTGGGAACACCCTTTCATGTCTTGTTAGTGTCAACTCATTTATTGGGTTACCGGGGTACCCATGATGGTTCTGGAAGAATTGGTATTAGAGGGGAGGTTCTTCATGTAGTCTTGAATTCAACATGCATTTTTTGTAATATTATCGTGACTTAGGAGGTAGTTTTGATTGAGTGCCTATCCAACTCTCAATATAACGAATTGTAATTCACTATGGGTGGATAGAGAAAGATGTCTTGGAGTTTAGTTCTAATATTTTCCATGTTGAGATATGGATAGAGAGGAATACGAATCTTGTTTATCCCTTCCATTGAGAATATTTTCTCTTTCTACTCAGTTTGAGTGTTAATCTAATGTCTTCCCTTTGTCTATATAAGTTGGGTAACATCTTTCCTCTGAGAATACATGCAAGTCAGATTTAGGAAGAGTCTATTACTGAACCTTAGTAAGAAAATCCTATTTTTGACCCAAATCTTGGTGAGGTGATTGTGCGCATTGTCCAAGTTATGGGACATTCACCACCTCCAATTCCTTCTTATGATCTAGTTGTAGATATTTAGGGGTATGTTCTTTTGAATTGTTATCAAGGGTTCCTTTTCCAGAAGCCACCAGTCTTAAAAGGTTCCACTGATCCACAATATGCAGAGGAATGGTTGGGAAAGATACAATGTCTATTTGAGTTCTTGGAGACACCAGAAGTGATCAGGGTGAAGTGTTCCACCTTTGTGTTAGAGGGACTGAGCAGGAGATAGTGGTATATGATGGTGGTTGAAGAGAAACATGAGTGATTACAATTAAAGGACCCCACGGTTCTTTTCACCAATCAGTTTTATCTAGAGTCAATGGTGTGGGAAAAGGTTGTGGAGTTCTTTAGTCTTGAGTAGGCCGGAAAAACTATGACTGAGTATTCAAATCAATTTTCTGACCTGGTGTAGTTTTCTCCAAAGATTATATGTAATGAGAGGATTAATGTCTGTCAGTTCGAGTTGGGACTTCAATCAGATATCAGTTATTGGGATTTCTTATTGAAGTTTCCCACTTAAACATATGTTATAGATAGGGTGATGATGGTTGAGATGGACATGGATGGGCAGTCAGGGTTAACGGGTGTCCCTTTTTCTCCAATTGGAGATGTTGGTTCCTTCAAAATAAAAAAGTAATTGTGATTATCCTTATAGAAGTTCATGGAGGAAGAGCAATTCCAGACCTCCTACAACTCTAGGAGGAAGTTATTTGACTTGATACTAGTATCAAAATCCAGGAAATTCTAGGAGGGTTTGCAGTGAGGAACCCAATAATTGTAGCTTTGGTGGATTTTTATAGCACTTAAAGATGTTCTTCCATCACTTCTCTACTCTGTGTAGTGGGAAAATATAATTATCTCCTCCCAAAACTACAAGGAAATCAAATGCTTCACTAAAAACAGGGTTCTAGCCACAGGCGTCTAGAATAATGCTTCTTCACATAGTGAAAGTGTCTCTAGAGAAAGCAGACACGGGCCCAATGACTGTGAGAGGTACTATTACAATTACTTCGTCATTAGTGACAGATCATTTTGATTCTGGTGCATCTCAATCTTTCATTTCAACCCATATTGTTAACAAGCATAATCTTCCAATGGAGTAACTATATTGTGAATTAGATATTACTACACCCCTAGGTATGAAGAGAGAGTATGGTCTCTATAGTTCTATCTATTTCTTCTCTCTAATAGATATCAAGATAGTTTTGAGTTTTTTGGTTCTTGATATAAAATATCTTTATGTCATATTCGAGATGGATTGGCTCATTTCCAACAAAGCTCGAATTGATTGTTATCTTTGATGGGTATACTTTATTACACCCATTATTGTACCTCTTTTTTTTTAAAATAGATTTGGAACCAAGGTTGAGAAAAGATGGACCTTCTTATCTAGAGTTGGGAAGGTGATATCGGTGTTTACTTTTGAACTGGATAAATATTCAATGGGTGGTGATCTTCCTCCAGTTGTCTCTGAGTTTTATGACATATTAACTTTGGATTTCTCTAGTCTACCACCCGTGAGAGAGG
Organism: Viscum album; assembly: GCA_963277665.1. Taxonomy (NCBI): domain Eukaryota; kingdom Viridiplantae; phylum Streptophyta; class Magnoliopsida; order Santalales; family Viscaceae; genus Viscum; species Viscum album. The sequence goes on from OY728154.1 coordinate 108,208,187, forward strand.
TTGAGTTTTATATTGAATTAATGATTGGTATGCAATCGGTCTTTATCCCCTCTTACCATATGGAACTAGCTGTGATTAAAGAGATGAAGTCTCAGTTGGATGATCTTATTAAGTAAGGATTTATTCATCCAAGTGTGTCACCTTGGGTAGCTCTAGTTCCCTTTTCTATAAAGGATGATGGTTTCTTCACTTATATTTTTATTTTCAAAAGCTCAATAGAGTTATGATAAGGTATAAATATTCATTTCCACATATTGATGATATGTTTGATCAGACAAAAGGGGTGTAGTGGTTTTCAAATATCAACCTTCAATATTGTTCCCATTTGTTGAGGATAAAATAATCTAACATTCTGAAAACCACCTTTCGGAGTAGGTACATGCACTTTTAGTACCTTGTTATAACATTTGGTTTGACTAATTAGTTTTTTATGTTTTTATGTCTTTAATGAACATTATTTTTCATGATTATATATATACCTTTGTTGTAGTCTATTTGGATTAAATTCTTGTTTACTCAAATTCTGAGGAGGATCATGTGCAACATCTGAGAATAGTTCTGAATCATCTATGAAATGACCACCTTTATGACAAGCTATCAATGTGTGATTTATGGATTCAGGAAGTGAAATTATGGGGACACATGGTGCCTGAGTAGGGTGTATCCATTGATCTTGAAACGTTTAAGGATGTTATGACTTGGGAGAAACCAGGAAATTTGTTCAAGATCCATAGCTTTTGGGGCATAACTATAAATTATAGCAGGTTCATGAAGGAATTATCGAAGCTGGATTCTCTGATGATTTATCTGACTTGGAAGGGGGTGAATTATTCATGGGATAATAAATATTATAGTTCTTTTGTTGAGTTAAAATTTCTATTGAACACAACACTGATGTTGACTCTTCTAGATGTCGGTCAGGGTTATGTGGTATTTTGTGATGCATCAGGTTATGGACTGGGATGAGTTCTTATACAGGGTGATCATGTATTTTCATATAGATCTTATTAGGATAGGAAACATGAGAATAATTATCCTACCCCTGATCTAGAACAATAATTTGTGATTCATGCACTTAAAATTTGGTGGCACTACATTTTTTGTGAAATTCATTTGGTGTATTTAGCTTCTTAGTCTAAGTTATATCTTTTCTGAAAAAGATTTGAATCTTAAGTAAAGGTGTCGAGTGGAGTACCTACAGTCTCTCAACATTATCATCACCTATACCTTGGGGAAAGGTAATGATGTTGCTATTGGGTTGAGATGGAAACAACCAACCCAGGTAGTAAAAGAGTCTTTAGAATAGTGGAATTGGATGGATCTCATTGTACAAACGCATATTGGTTTTTAGGAGGAAGGTGTTGATGTTTATTTTTCTAGTTTGTAGTTGACATCTACACTTCCTGAGATGATTCTTCAAGATCAACATCTTGATGATGAGTTCTATAAAATTAGAAAAACTCTTTATAGTGGGGACATAATGTCCGAGTAGTTGTTCTCTAGAGAGGGTGTTCTAGGCTATCAGAACTCTTTCTTTGTGTCATTGGCATCATGAAAGAAAGTGATTGGGGATTTCTATAATTCTCAGTGGGTTGTGAACCTAGGAACCAAATAATGTTCTATTACATGAGGTGTTAGTTCTAGTTTCCTGGTATGTGACTGGACATTGGTGAGTTTGTCTCTCATTTCTATATGTTCCATTAGGTGATAGCTAAGAACCAGAAACCTTTGAGTTTTCTTCTAACAACTTCCATACCCTACCTGGATGCGGGACAAGATCTTTATGGGTATTTTGGTTGGGTTCCCTTATACCAAGATAAAGAAGAATTCAATATGGTTTGTGATCAATAGGCTGACCTAGTTACCTCCATTTATACCCATTCATGATACGACCAAAGTTAAAGAGTGGGTAAATCTCTATGTGAAAGAGATTGATAAATTTCATGGAGTTCCATCTAATATAGTGTCTGAAAGGGATCCTTAGTTCACTTCTCACTTTTGGAGAGGCCTTCAGGAGGCCCTGGGATCTTAGTTCATTTGAGCACGACCTACCATTCGTAGTCGGATGGCCAGATTGAAAGACCTATACAGATTATTGATGATATGCTATATGCATGTTTACTCGTCTTTGGTGAGGAATTGGGTGATCACATAAGGGTGGTTGAGTTTTCTTAAAACAACAGTTACTACACTATGATCATAATGGACCCTTTTGAGGCCTTGTATGGGCATCTTGTAAATCATTGTTGTTTTGGACAGAGGTTTGAGAAAGTTCTTTGGTTGGACTAAGCTAAGAACATCAGATGAAAACAATATATTATACATCAGAGGGTGTTGAAAGCACAAGGATGTTATAAGTCTTATGCTAATCAATGTTGTAGACCATGGGAGTTTTTAGTTGGTGATCATGTGTACTCAATGGTTTCACCCTGGTTGGGCCATAAATGGCTTAAAAGGTAAGGGAAGATTGTTCCTCATTATGTGGGTCATTTAGAGGTTGTTGAGTAGGTGGGGAATGTTTTGTACCATATGGAAGTTACATTGCAGCTATCATCGATACATAACATGTTCAATTTATCGCAGTTGATAAAGTATTTATCTGGTGCATCTCACGCTTTGATATGGTGTGATCTTGAGATCAAGCCAAATTTATCTTTAACTGAGAAACCAGTCAGGATGGTGGATTCTAAGACCGAGGTGCTTCATGTGAAGAAAAAACCTTTGGTTCTTGTACTATAGAAAATTGGCTCTGATAGTCACAAGACATAGGAATGTGAGACACTGATGAGAGAGTAGTGGCCTCATCTCATGCTCATGGAAGCTTCTTCATAGTCATTATGGGGGAATAATGTTTGTATGGTGGGGTTTTTGTAATATCCAGTTACCTTGATCAGGTGATTTTTCCCCCTTTTCTAAGTTCCCTTTAGAATGAAAATCTTTTTTGTGATTTTTATAGTTTTATTACAAAATAAATAAGAGGTACACACCTTGTACCTGAAGTACACATTGTGTACTTGGTACTAGTTTAATGCCATGGATTGGGAGATCATGTCATGAATGGGGAGTTCATGTCGTGAGCTGGTACATATCATGTACCTGATTTACATGTTTTTTAAGGGTTAAATAGTGGTTTTTTCAACCCAATGCAACGAGTTTTTTGACGTACTTATCGAGTGTGGCCTACACGTCATGTCCTTTGGGTACAGTTCGTGACTCAGCTCACATCTAGCCTAAATTGATGCATTGGGCAATACCATCTTGTCTATTATTCCCATACCTCTTGGCTATTAACCCTAGGCACTCCCTAAGTGATTTTCAAAGGTTCCCCACCTTCCAGTTCGATCCGATTTTCATAGAATCTTCATTTCATATGGGGTGTGATTCTTGGGTAAGGGTTCTCCCTCATTTAGTGAGTTTCTCTCCTTCTCTCATCTAGGGATTTCAATGAAAAATAATGGTATTGATAGATCTATATCCCGTGGTGTTGGATATTTCTTCAAGGATCTGTTTCAAGAACACTTTCACCTTTGTTCTCGTTGAAGGGTGCTGTTCTGAGTGTCGATCTTCGGAAAAGAGGTAGCTCGTTCCGTTCTGATTTTCCAAATTAGAAGGATTTGATTTTCATGGTTTATTTAAATTTCTAATTTAAAATAAATTCCTTAACCTTTCTTTCAATTACTTTTATAAAATCCAATTCTAGAAAATTGGGAGATTTGAAATGGTAATGGCAGAGAAATTTGGAAAACTCTCAATTCTAATGAATTGGGGAGGGTTTATAAAAATTTAACCTATTTAAATTTTTAAATATAATTTGTGATTTTTGATCACTTTTTTTAATTAAATTGCTGAATTTAATTGTGAAAATAAATTTTGAAAATGATAGAATTAGTTTTGAATGGATTTCAAACTCAAGAAAATGGATTAAAATGATTTTATACAACCCAGTGGTTTTATCTTGTGAAAATGGAATGTTTTTGAATAAAATCTATTTTGGTTTTAAATGGAAACAAATTTAAATTTTAGAAAAGGAAGAATGGGATTGATCATATTTTATGCAGTCTTGAAATAATTCAACCATAATGTAAGAGCGTATGAAATACTTAGGTAGTTAGTGATTTATTTGGATACATTCTACACTATCAACGTGTTCTAAATCATACGTGCATTGGGTCGCATCCCAGATGGGTGGGTGACATGTCTCCTTTGTCCAGTGTTATAGTGATGAGTGCATACAAAATTTTTTGAGTTCACTTAGAGAGTGTGAAATCCTATAGGTGGTTAATACTATCGTGCCTTTTGGAATATGACCATGTTGCTCGCTTGTTTATTTATTTTTGATATATAAATATATGACAATGATTGTTTGACCTAATTTTTATTCCTACAGAATATATATATACTATTTTATATAAATGTTTTACTTAATCAATTGTTTTAGAAATTTTACATCTCTTGTAAAGTAAATCCTATTATTTGAAGGATTTTCCCATCATTTTGAAACTGTTTAGAATGTTTTTTGTAAATATGCTTTTAATATTCCAAACCTATTTATTTTATAAATTGAAATATTTTATTTGAATAAGGGATATTTGGAATCTATTATGGAATCTTTGGTGGTATCCTACTGGGATTAGGCTCACATGATATTTTTTCCTTTGGGTGTCTGTAGACTTTGTCTTTCCAGGATCAAGAAAAGGGAAGTGATCTCCTGGATGAGGATCTGAATATTAAGTCTTACACTTCTTGAGTTGTATCCATAGGGAATTTTCTGATGTTTTCTTGTTTTAGTACTTGGGTTTTAGAACTTTGGATAAATATCTTTTTTTTTATTTTGGTACTTTTACTCCCAGTGGAGTTTTTCTATTTACATACATACTATCTTTTATCATTTTCTTCTGTATTCTTGTGGAAAAATCATTCCCACTTGTATGTTGTATAATTACAGGTGCTAGTTGCCAACCCATGGGGATTGGGAACTCCCTTCGGGTCAAATGAGGGCGGACTCAGTTATTGGGTTACCATGGTACCGGGGCTGGTTCATGACACTATCACAATTAATCAAAAACATTATCTTCTTATAAAATTCTTAAAAATTCACAATATGATAATTTTGATATTATAATTTAAAAAAATTATTTTTTCTAATAAATTCCATATAAGTGGAAAAAAGTAAGATTATAATATGTTCACAAAGGGTGACATTACTTTTTTTGAGAAAAATACACTTTAAGGGTACAATTTGATTGATTCTTATCTATTTTCTAGAAAACACATAGGATAAATATTAAACATTTCTTTCAATATAAAATATATAAATTTCATTTAAATCATTACTGAAAAGTTATTTATTTAATTTATTTTTAGAGAATAATTTTGTGTGCATAAAAATAGTTATTCTGAAAATATTCTCTTTAATTTGAAATTGTGTATATTTTAATATATAATTATTTTTCACTAAGGAATTCATTATATATACATTTTTAAAACATATATTTTCATAGTTTAGTTAATACCCTTTAGACCCAACTTTTTAATAGTTAGGTGATAACTATAATATTAAATAATAATATTTTAATAATATATAGTGTTTCATTTAAAATAGTTGTTGCGTGTAACCCAGGATAAAGTTAGTGTTGTGTGTAACTCAAACAAAACTCAATGATGCGTTCAATGTAAAATATAGGAGAAAATATTTTACCAAAAAAATATTTCAAAAAGTCTCAGAGTGTTACATTTTAAACCCCTTAAAATTAATTTCTCCCATGAAATTTATCAATTTTATACCAAAAACTAATGATATATATTACTTATTACATCCTCACCTTACAATTTAGCTTACTCAAGAAATTGGGATCACACTATACATTAACTAGGAGAGTGGTTATGTATCATATCACATTATCTGTATGATATCTATTCTCAACTGATTGTTACTTATATGAAAGGTCATGATCCATTGGTAAGAGCTATGAGTTCAGTACATGTGAATAATCCAGAATTTATTTCGTCAAGAGAGGTGCATGGAAGACATAATGACCAATAAATAGATCTGGTGGAAGCATCGAATGATAAGATACAACCTTGATAGGATCATGTATTTCAAAGAGACCGATATACCTAGGGTTGAGTTTTCCCTTATTTCTTCCATAGAGGAATTCGTTAAAAGACCTTATCACTATCAATAAATTCTAGATCATGTGAAAGATTATCATCATAATATTTATATTAAATTTATTACATGCTTTTGAATGCATAAATCCTTATCTTTTATCTCATCATCTTGATTAGGTCTCAATATATTTATTTCTACATATTTATTCCAATACGTTGGAGTTATACACTTCTTTCTAAAATGGGAATCAAAAAGAGCAGTTTGAGTACTTGGGGGAAAGATATTATTGTAAGAGAACCCAACAAGAGGAAAGTTTTGATTCAAAATAGGTATTAAATCCATTGAAAAATATTTTATCATATCCTATAGGGTTTGAATGGTTCTCTTAGGTTGACCACATCTTTGAGGATGATACACATTACTAAAACTCAACTCTATATCAAGATATTGTTGAAGACTTCTCCAAAAAATCATGGAAAACAATAATTCCTGATTAGAAAAAATTGAATATGATACTCCTCAAATAATTACCACTTAATATATATTATTTCAAGAGTGTCCAAAGATAAATATTATCTGATAGGAATGAAGTGCGCTGACTTCATAAGGTAACCGACTACGAGCAAGAATTACCTCAACATCCTTGATAAGAAAAAACCTATAATATAATGGTACCTATAATCATATGTACACAAATTGAGAAGTAATTCCAACTTAAATAATTATTTCACTAAAACATATAAAAAATTGTGTTATTTCAATAAATTTCACTTAAAATATTCTAAATCATGATACAATCCCATCACATAAATCATCAAAGGGGTGTAAATGATATTAAACATATGATAAATCTTAAATTAATAAACCCATTTTAACACCCTGAGATTTTATGAACATTATTTTTAAGAAAAATTATATATATTTTATGGCATTCATTTTATTGTACATAAATTTAATCTCACAAAACACACAATATTGGCTTAACAATGAGTTTTAACAAAACCTTGTTATTTTTATCAATTCGGTAATTTTATATAACTATTATAACCTAGAATTTAATCAAAGTGATATGAATAGTAATAAAAAAATTTAAATATTATGTATTTATTTTATATAATCAAAACATATTGATAAAAAAATAAAAAAAATTAGTAAAGTTTTTATATATTTCAAAGATACTATTTTGTCAAAAAAAATGTTTTTAGGTATTTATATGAAAAATAATAAAATTAATATTTGAATATTTTATAAAATTAATTTCATAAAATAATATTCATTTTTAAATACATAATTTCAAAATTATCTTATATTTATTTAATTATTTTTCTGAAAAGTTTACTTTTTTATGAATTGTCAAAAATACAATATTTTAATTGAAACCCATTTTTCATTTAAATGATTTATAAATTTAAATTATATTTTGAAATTTTTAATTCTTAATAAATCCAATTATAAATACAATAATCTAATTTAGTTAATTGGTATTCATTATATATTTATTTTATATATAAAGAAATTTCAATCTTCTGAATAAATAATTATTTAAAAACAAACATTTTCATCACGACAGCGAGAGTGAGTTTAAATTATTTTTTTCTAATTTTGGGAATTGAATTTGGAAAAATGGATTTCAAATTTTCAATTAAAATAATTTTGAATGTCTAATAATTTCATCTTAATATATTTACCAAAATTAATAGTTCATGCAGCAAAAATTAATTATCATAATTAAGGTAATAATCGGTTTATGTAAAGACCCAAAATTTCCATGTAATTTATTTTAATTATATAGAAATATTTTGAGACCACAAAATCTGAAGGCACGTGATTTTGAGCCCCGGAGTGCCTGAAATGATTCGTCTAAGTTTTGTTAAGCTTTACTTAGCGCGCGTAAGCAGTTTTCCTGAAAAAGTGGAATAACTCTTAAACGGTTTCTCGAATCAGAAATATGAGGATACCATTGCGTTCAAGATGGCAGGTTTACCATAGGCACGACTAAAGTTTAGTCAACGCATGCCTCCTATGAGAAAACCCAAAAATGACATAACCGTAAATAAAAAATAAATAAAGTTATTTTATTTTTCAAATTCATATTACTCATGAACGGTGACTCAAATTAAAAATGTTATACTATCGATGATCTCGTGAGGGTATTCTCTATTTAGGTAGATAATAACATTGGACGGCATGGGACACCAGTGAATGTTAGTTTTTGGCTGTAAATAAAATAATTAAGTGGTAATTATTTTATTGTAAAATCCATATCTTCTAAATAGTAATTCAGATTGAAAATCCTAGAGTACCGTAGAGCTTGTGCGGGTGCATTCTACTTAGGTGGAGCCTATCCTTGATCGACACGGGTCAAGGGTGAACATTAATAATTTATTGACCTTTTTTTAAGGTACATTTAGTCAACGTGCGAACGGCGTTTTCCTATCATTTGAACTGTAGCTTAGATTAAAAATCTGAGGGCACCGTTGATTCTACAGCATCGGGATTCGCTTAAGGAAGGCTTTAATTTGACCGCTGTACATCTGGAGAAAACGTTATGTTTTCTGAAATTTTTAAAAGAAATGAAATGAAATAATTTTATTGTTTTCTTTTCTTTTCTTTTTCCTCCAATGGAAAAGTGGAAACATGGGACCAGCAATGTGTCAAGCCAATAAATGTCTTGAACTTTCAATCATAAGTAACTACAACATTGGGGAATTAGAAAGGTTCCTAATTAATGATCCACCTTTTATTCCTAATGTCGTTACATACCCTCCCACACTCTTATATATATGGATATTGGGGAGGGGTATCGGCACCGCTTCGCCAAAAAACTAAGTGTTAAAGGAGTGATAAGACTCCGAACCCTTAGAGGACTGAGCCGATCCTAGTGGGGCGTGACGGGTGACACCGAACTACAAACCAAAGGATGACGTATGAATGGCATCGTTGGGAATTAGTTATGGGAATGAAGAATGTGATCCACATTCTAGTGTGGGTGCTCTCCAGCTGGTTTATGAGGTAGGGGGTTTGTTCATTTACACATTTTAAATGTTTTCATCTTCCCCATTCTTGAATTATATGAAGAACACGGGAAAACTGACTAACGGGTTGATCAACGATTCTTTTGTTTTTGCGGAAGGTTTTTTTAGGGTATCTTTCTTTTGTTTTGATTGTTGTTTAATTCAATCATTTATTAAAACATTTATTCCCCTCATGTTTACGAGCTAACCTGGAGGGCGTGGGCCAAACAAACCCATCCCGAACCCTCTGCTATCTTGCTATCCTTGCACCTCTATGGATGACCGCCAGCCCGAAGACACCAAATGGCTATGTTGGGGATAGCTCATCGATGCATTCCACAAGAGGAGTCCGCAACACAAATCTACGGTGGTCATCGGAGTGGCCGACCATGGAGGAAGCGCGACGTGACGTTGCATGCCACTAGGGAGAAAGGGGGCCATGGATCGTCAGCCACAATGAATGGAGGAAGGCAGCACACACACCAGCTGGCCGCGGGTGGTGGAGCGGTTCATTGTCGCACGCCTCTAGAGAAGTCGGCATGCGCACCTTCCGGCCGCAACAGAACCATAAGGACCCAATCTAGCGGGTCCTACATGCCACCTTGCAGTGGCACTTGGAACCGCTGATGCTATGAAGACCAACCGGCCTTCGGCCTTTCGGGAAAACCGGGGGTCGCTCCCCCAATGGCGGCTAGGGATAACCCCCCATACGGGTCATGCCGCACAAGGCTGGGCCACTGCCCAGCAGGCTTCCCCCTTGTAGGCAGCTCCCTACGTGGGTCGGGATGCCCCCTTGTAGGTCTCCCTATGCGGGCCTCCTCTTTTTGGGTCGGGCCGCCATTCTGGGCCACCCTTTATAGGTCTGGCTGCCCTTTGCGGGCCGGGCCAAGCCTCACCCCAACGGGCTGAGCCCGCCGCGGCCTAAACCAGACAAGGTTTGACCGGGTCGGACTGGACCCAGGCTCAACTGAGCCCAGGAACACTTAAAGTGCCATATCTTGAGAAGCGGACATTCGTTTGATGAACCGTGTACGGCATTGAGATACTTGGATTGAGACAGTCATTTTGAGATATTCCAAATGAATTTTGGAGATAGTTTTTTTATGTCCAAGTTGGATTGAACCCGAATCCAACAGGGCCCTTGGAGCAGAAAGGCTTATAACTCAAAGACAGGACGTCTGATTGATGCATCGTCTGTCGCATTGGAACCCTTATGACATGGTGGTCCTTTGGGTTACTCCGTTTTGGAGCATAGTGGAATTCAAGGTATGACCAATATGTCAGGGGTATATTTTACGGAACTCGAGTGCACCGGGTGCGAGGAATATAGTGGCTGGCAGTGAGGCAGAGGTTGTAGAAAAATCATACTGAGGTCACTGCTCAGTGATCCTGTGTGGGTCAGCACATAACGATCTCGTGTGGGTCAGATCCTTTTTGGTGTAGCGCTCAGTGATCCTGTATGGTTTAGTGAATACCGATCCTGTGTGGGTCAGATTCTGTGTGGGTCAGCGCTCAATGATCTGGTGTGGGTCAGTGCTTACCGATCCTGTGTGGGTCATTGCGAGGGTTAGTACCTATTGACTATGGGTGGGTTAGATCCTATGTAGATCATTTCTAGGATTATTTACCTTTTGATCCTGTGTGGGTCAGACTCTGTATGGTCAGAAGCAGTGCCGCTTGATAGAATAAGATGATGTAGCTTCGTGAATAATCATATGTACTTCTATACTTCACTGAAAACCTATTTTTATATAATACTATATTAGAACTAAGTCTTTAACTTAAGTAGTACTTTTACCTTCATGGTATTATCTTCGTGGTGGTACATGTGTGGTAATTTTACCTTTGTGGTACTATCTTCGTGGTGATGCATGTGCAGCACTTTTACCTTCGTGGTACTATCTTTGTGGTGATCCCTGTGTGGTAATTTTACCTTCATGGCACTATCTCTGTGGTGATACCTATGTGGTACTTTTATCTTCATGGTACTATCTCTGTGGTGATACTAGAGTGGTACTTCTACCTTCGTGGTACTATCTTCGTGGTGTTACCTTTGTGGTACTTCTACCTTCGTGGTGTTACCTTTGTGGTATACTTCCCTCATGTATGAGATGAGTATATCTCGATAACTTAGGCTTATTTATGGGCATATAACTAAGTAGGGTTGATATATTTCTTTTTCCTTTTTCCTTTTTGGAACTTTAGGGGAGATACAGTGTAACAGCCCAAGATTTTATAAGAAAATATTGTTTTTAATTTCATTAATGTATTGTGTTGTACGCTACACCAAAAGGAGCTTGCACAACACGCATCCTTGACTTGCCTTGCGGTACACGCAATCGCGAACTTCCTCGATAGCGTGTGTAATACGCATTAACGAGTTTCACTAAACAACGATATGCTATTAAATTTTTTTTAAAACTAGCCGTTATGAATAGTAATAACAACATTTTAAAATTTTAGAAATTTTAGCTCTCAAAATGGACTTCATTTTTGGATTCGGAGTATCGAATTTAGCCTAAGGTGAAATTTTGGTACTTTTTGAATAACTTTCATATTCTGATGAATAGTGAAAATTACAAAATTATAATTAAAAACAACTTTTTTAATCGAAATAATTAATAGTGATAAATTATTAATTTGAGTGGTTTTAAAGTATATTTAGAATATATTTTTAAAATTTAATACAATGTTGGTCATTGGATGTAATTTCACATTTAAACCAGTCATAAACAAGTGTCAATCTTTTGATAGTTATTATCTCTTAAGAACACGCTATTTGTTTTAACAACGGGAATTAATTTTTAAATTAATTAATGCAACTGATATGTTTTGAATTTGATAAAATAGACATCATTTTTGAATTCATAATATCAAATATATCTTAGATCTAATTTTTGGTATTTTTCTGGAAACTTTCATTTTTTGATGAATAGTGAAATCACTAAGTGGTAGTTAAAAAACTGAATTTTTCATAAAACTTAATTTTACCGCTTCTGTGAGTGGAATTTCGAAAATCCGAGATACACGGTTGATGTTAGTATGTAAAATGTGGTTCAATGAGATGAAAATAATTTTTTGGTGAATAGTGACTTTTTAGTTTTTTTACCACGATTAAAAGTAAATAGGGTAATTAAGGGTAAAAATGATATTATTATTACCCTAAAACATGTCCTAATTCTATTAGACAAGTGTAATTCAACCAAAAACAACCTTAGGAATAAAATATGACAATTTAGGCCCACTTGGATTAGATTAGGACATTTATTATTAATTTATTTAAAGAAGTGTTAAAATAGTTAAAATCAAAGTTTAATAAATAAATCATTTTTAATATAGGGTTATACATAATATAAATTCGACTATAAATATTCATTAGAAAGCTAAAAATATTTCCTACCTAATAATAGTTTTTAAAACAAATATTATATTAATAGTTATTTTATTACTAAAAATCTAAGGTTCTACAAAATGATTTATATAAGGTCATATATATTAATAATAAACAACTTGGGGTTCTTTTGGCTTCTTATAGTAAGTTTATCAACCTTATAGTATAAGAACACAAGAAGACAAGGTAAAAGTAAAATTATTTAACTTAATGTTAAATCTAAATGATAATGTTAAAATAGGAACATAAACTTGTCTAAATTCTATTGTACGAGAGGATTTGGACCCATACCCACCTTAGCTTCGAAATAAATCAATTTGGAGCTAATTAAAACCGAATTTGGCTTTATAATAAAATAATATTTCTAGTTATTCCAAAGGTGCCCCTCTCCTCCCTTATAAAAGGGCACCTCCTCCCCCTCTTTCTCACACCACATTGAGCCTTCAAGCTCGGCCAAACCATGCCAATTTCTTCTCTCCACTTCCCTAGAAACATCCTAGAGGTTCTGGTCTTCTTAAAAGACATATTTTAGTGCCCTAAAAGGAGGTCTCAAAGAAGCACTTCAAAGAAGAGGTAATGTCTGTTACCGATTCTTTCATCTTTATTTCTTCTTCCACTTCTTCTTATTTAGTTGTTTCATTATGAAGTAAAAACCTCAGTATCACTCATATACTGATATGTTATTATAAGTATGAAACAACCATATTTCACCATCTATCCATCCTACGGAAAAATAAATCACCGCGCGTGCGTACGTACGGAATACTGTCTCCACGCTGTGGTGTAATCTATTTTCCACCACCACCTTACTTGGATGGGTATAATGGTGTAAATAATGACTATATATGACTATTATAAAGTGATATTGATTCTGAAATAGTATACATACACTCTAATACAATTCCATGATCATAGGAATGATATCATCACTCGTGCGTACGTACGGAATACCGTATCCACGATGTGATGCGACTCGTTCTACATGATCTTCATTTCATAATGATTATATAAATGAATTGAATGAATGAATATGATATATATTACACTAATACTATTCTGGAAATGAGGTATCTATAACCTAAATAGAAGAATAAGAATTTATTCGACAAAACACGCATAAGAACAAAAAGTAATAAACACCCAAATAACAAGTAGTAATGAAATATTACTAATAAAAAGCTAAGAATATGACCATATATGATATCATAAAAATAATTATGATTCTTTAATAAGTCAATAACATTATTTAAATCATTATACAGGAGGTTCGGACACGTACAAAGCATATCAGACCAAAAGTAAGGGAAAATATCACAATCTCATTTTTATCCGAGATTGTTTATACTTTGGTATTTACTGGGGTGTATTTTATCATCCACATCCATGTTTCCTCAATATGTAATATTTATATCCTTATACAATAGTTTATATCCAATTTTACCCTTCGGTGAGTTTTTAGTAAAAGATATGAAAGGAATCTTTTGTCGTTTTTCGTACGAGGTACTTTTTGACTTTTCCGATATAAGTACGAAGAATGTTTTTTTAACTTATACGGCATGAATGGATTTTTAAAACATTATTTCCAAGAAGATTCCTTTAAAAGTTTTCAAGTTTATTTTTAATCAACTTCTTTTAGTAATAATTTTATGACATGTTAAGAAATGAAAAGTTTTTTTGAAGTAGAAAGGATATTTTCCTCAAGAATGGAGTTCAAGTGTTTTATCAAAATTATTTTCCATCTAAGATAATATTGGGTTCTGTTTCTATCCCTATTATTACATGGATTTGATTATGTTGTGATGGAAATATTTTTATTAATTCCTTTATCTTATATGAATTGTTTTATGATGTCATGTTGTTTAAGAATCCCATTTTTATTACATGGGTTATGCTATGATGTATGGTTTATGATTTTGTGGCACACATAAGAATGGTATCATTATGAGATGGGTGGGACCTATATCTCCCTCCAATGCATTGGGTAGAGATTTTATATCTCATGAGATAGACATGGCTGGAATGGTAGGTTATACCGGTTCAGTGAAACGGGACTGAAACGAGGGTGACTCGGTTCAGAAATGGTCTTTGGCCACTAAGATAGTCTTGACAATGAGTCTTGACTAATAAGAAATGATTCTCTATGATTATGTGTGTATGCCACAAAGATTCATGTTTAAAGTTATGATTATTGGGATTTCATTTCACTACTATGATTTATCCCATGTTATGAAATTATGATCTCTTTTGCAGGTTAATATTTCCAAAAGATATGTTCTTATGGATATGATGTGGTTGATATTTCTTTTGTTTACCCTTACTGAGCATTTGAGCTCACCCTTTTATGTTTTCTTTTCCCCAGAATATAAGGAAAGGTTTTAGGTAAAAAAAAAGGGAAGATCTTTATGGGAGATGTTGAAGATCTTTCACCACGATTAGAAGATTTTATTTCGAGTTTCCAAAGACACTAAACTATTACGATCCTTGTGTGTTGTACGTCAGGCTTCAGGTCTCTACATACAGGGTCTCGGGGTCACTGCTGAGTATTGTTGTACTCACTCCTACATGAGCTTTGCCCGCACCTTGTTGTGTCTTGTGTAGACGACGTACAACTTTGATTGAGGATGAGGGATCCAGGACCGGACGGTGCATGGAGGTGGACTTTTTTTGCTAACATGGAGTGTTGTGGAGATGATATGTACCTACCCTTCAGGTAAGGTCCCTAGTGGATGATTGAGGAGCTATTTTGTACTTTTCTGTTATACTTTTACTTTTCAGTTGGGCTTGTATTTCAGACCCTTTAACTTCAAAACACTTTTACTACAGCAGTTTACTTCATGGTTGCTTCTTCTTGCGTTATACTCTGTGTGTTTGTACAGTTCCTTCCCGTTTTAGGGATACAAATTTCCAGTTCTTATCACTAGCACCTGGCCTATGGAAGGTGGGATTGGGATAGTCAAGACAGAGGCCCCGGTATACGGGTTGTGACAAAGTGGTATTAGAGGAGTCGGTTCTACTAAAGAACTAGGACTCTGGTATTTTCAATGTGGCAATAGTCTTAAGTGTTATGAGTGTGTTTTTCAGTTTGGGGAATCCAGTGTTGGTGCAGCGGCAGACGATTCCATACACTAGGACCCTAAAATCTTATTTCCAACTCAATGCACAAAACACTGATTTTTTGTGTTTTTTTTTGAAAAAAATTTATTTTGATTTTCTTTGATTCAACTCACCATGTATAACTTAATGACTATGACACACCTATTCCTTATCAGGATGCATCCACATAGACAGCCAGCTACGATTCATGAGAGAGTACACGATAACGGCCCACCGAGCAATGAGGCTCCAATGCAAGGCCCTCTTACTATGTTGGAACCATCAGGTGGTGGACCACCACCACCACCACCTGTTGGTAATCAATTACCACCAGCCGCACTGGCATACGGTACATGCCAACTAAGCACGTTGCACGAGTTTCATTGGTAGAGGCCTTTGACATTTCAAGGCGAGACATATTTGATGACCACTAAGGACTGGTTGGAGGAGGTGGCGAAGTTTCCATCTAGACAGGGCATCATTCGATCAGATGGCTCTCTTGGTAGGGCCTTCTATGAGGCACAGTAAGATGATGACAATGCTTAGGTTTCTCTGATCTTCAAAAGTGGTGAATTTTCTGAGGATAGGCTTGAGAACCTTCCTCAAAGATTGGGGTCACTTACCTTAAAGAGGTAAGGGATGAGAGTTCCCTATAGATTCTATATCTCCAGCAGGATGACGGGACGGTAGATTAGTATTCATTAAGGTGTACTGACCATCATAGGTACATGATGAATACTGTACGATCAGGGCTTCAGGGCTCGAACCTCTGAGCGAGGTTTGTTTAGGGACATCCAAGCCAGAATTATTTCTTTATGCATTCCTTCTTATGTTAGGGTTCTAAAGAGATCCTTTTGTGGTTGAATTTTCTTTAGATGAGTGAATACAGCCAGTGAATGTTAGCAGTATGAAAGCAATAAACTAATTCTTGTCTTAGAGACTTGGGTGTGTAAAATGTTTTAAGGAGATGAGGTGTTAGGGACAGATGAATCTGTAGGGCAGTAGACGTGGAATTAGAGCTAGGATAGTAGCATGAGGTGGTATACTTTTCAATATGTTGTAACCACCACCCCAATGAGGTCCCCACCAGGCTCAGGGAGCTATAGAATATGGGAATGGTGTAGCTACATGTGGTCAAAGAGTGTGACCCAAGGGATCCAGGAATAATTCGAGGTATGATCTATGTCTACTACTAGTTGTCGTATTAATCTACGTAGGTACCAATCATTCCTTTTTTCCATGAGTCATGTTCAATACATAGAGTTTCCAATTAATTCGTTGACTTGAATTTGTCATCTAATGATACTTTTGGGAGGAGACTCGATAATCACACATATGATGACAGTGTGATCTGACCCTTTAGGTGAGATTTTTGGTTGGATCCTCTTGGTGGTTGTGTCGAGGCCTTATGACATTAGTATGGGTATGGACTGGGCATCCACTGTTCATATTTAGATTGACTATATTAGGAAAAAATGATGTAGAATATCTAAAGCATTGGAATGGGTTTTCTTTAGTCCATGAAAGAGGAAACTCTAGAAGCACATGATCAGCTCATGCATAGAAGGGTGTAACCGATCACTCTTGATTTGGCTAGCCTTACCCTCATGGCAGAAGGAGCTTTGGTTTTTAGTTCCCAATAGGAGTGGAAGAGTGTGGGGAAATATTTTCAAAAGATATTTCCTGGATTACATCCTAGAAGGGAGAGGGACATCTACTTTGGCTGGGTACTACTGGAGTTCTGAACTAGACTTTTCTAGGGTAGCGTCATGCTTGTCATCTCTGTCGAAGAAGG
The DNA here is from genome assembly GCA_963277665.1 of Viscum album. NCBI lineage: Eukaryota > Viridiplantae > Streptophyta > Magnoliopsida > Santalales > Viscaceae > Viscum > Viscum album. The sequence goes on from OY728154.1 coordinate 108,225,592, forward strand.
GGGAGCCATTCCTTTGGACGGAGAAGTGTTATCAGATCTTTCAAAAGGACCTGAATAGGAGACATTGATGATGGCTATTGTTACTCTAGGACTATGACATTGAGATAGTCTATACTCCTGGGAAGGGGAACGTGGTAGCAGATGCTCTTAGCAGGAGGTCTGGTCTACAGTTATAGAGTGAGGAGATAGAGCAGCTAGTCGTGTTGCAGATATCCTTCATGGATAGAGATAGAGTAGCTTACCTCTAGTCTATGACTATCACTCCCCTAATTATTTATCAAATTCGGGGGGCACAACTTGAGTCATTGATTTTGAGGCCCAACATGCTCAGATATCCTTAGGACGGTCTCCTGAAAGATTTTATGAAGGTGCAAAGCATGTCATTTTCTTCATAGGACATAGCATGGTACCACAGATGCTTCAGAATGAGGTTTTTGAGGGAGATCCATACATCCTCTTAGTGGTACATCCTAGAGTGGTGAAGGTGTACCAGGACTTCTGGCGTCAGTACTGGTGGAAAAGGATAAAGGAAGTAGTGGCAGAGTTTGTATCATGATGCATCACTTGTCAGCAAGTGAAGACTAATATTGGTGCCAAAAATAGGAAGGGAGAAGGATAATAAGAAATTCATTGAAGCTTCCTCGCGATGACCTTTCACAGAGCACCATGGCCATGCGCCTGCCACGAAGCACAGAGGTGGGATACTCCGCGAGCCCCTTTGACGTTTGCAAGCCTGCCACGAAGCAAGGAGGTGGGATGCTCCACGATCCCCTTTTACGTTCGTGATCCCACCACAAATCAAGGAGTAGGGATGCTTCATGAGCCCCTTTGACGTTCACGAGCCTGCCACTAATCAAGGAGGTGGGATGCTCTGTGAGCTGATATGATGTCTGCGAGCCCGCTGCAAAGCAAGGAGGCGGGATGCTCTGAGATCCACTTTGACATTCTCAAGCCTGCCGAGAAGCAAGGAGGTGGGATGATCCACAATCCCCTTTGACATTCGCAAGCCTGCCGCGAAGCAAGGAGGCGGGATGCTCCGTGATCCCCTTTGACGTTCATGAGCTCGCCACGAAGCAAGGTGGTGAGATGCTCCACTAGCTGATTCGATGTTCACGAGCCTACCGTGGAGTAGAATCCTTCATCGTGTCGAGCGGGCTCTGCTTCATGGTGCCTCTAGCCTTTAAATACCAGCCTCCCTAGGCCCAAATGATGGATCATACAACCTTTCACCTTCTCCACTCTCAAATCATGATGCACTTTATGCTCTGCGAACCATGAGCTTCTCAAGGTACTTTTGCGCTGTGAAGTGCCTCCCCTTTGCCTTGTATTCACCCCCACTTTCGAGAGGGATTCCCTTTGTGAAGCCCATGGTCCTTCGTGAAAGAAAGAGACCATCATGGGGACTCTGGTTATCATAGAGCGTTTATGCTTCATGAAGCACCCCCATGCACACATGACTCAAATGCTAAGGTAGAGTCACCATGCCTTGCGAAACACATTGCATCACAGAACCTTGCTTCATGAGGCACCCATTCTTTGTAGATATTTTCTTCATGAATGACCTTCCACTTAGTAAAGCACTTCTTGTATGAACCTATGCCCTATTCCTAGGCTAGGCCACTTCATTTCATGAATCCTGCACCTTCACTAACCCCTTCCATTTCATAGAGCACCAGAGCTCTACGAGGCCTCTACTCATAAACCCCTTTCCTTTGTAACTCCCTCTCCTGTGAAACCTCCTAGGTTTTCACAAAGTAACATCAAAGACCCTTGGTAGAAGTTTTACATTACATTGCATCACCTCATGCTTCTTCTCATATCCATGTTAACATGGACCCCCAACAGGATCAACTCTCGACACCCCCCCAGTAAAGGCATTGCCGGTGCATTCCCTTCACCAAGGTGCAGAGGGTAACGGTTATGTAAGTCTTAGGGGTGCGGAGAGAACCCACCTCATCCAAGATGCAGGACATTAAATTTATAAGTGTCATCATCCTCAGAACATGACATTAAACTTTGACTTCCCCCCCCCCATGCATCCTACATTGGGAAAGGGCAACCACCCTTGTGTAAGCCACTAGCTTTTCATGCAGGAGGCAGCATCCCAACCCCTTCTTTCATCCATGCCAAATCCGTCTCCCTCTAGGATTTTTCACCACTGAGCCTCCATCCTAGATTAATTCCTAACGTCTTCTAGTTGCTAACCATGCATAAGACCTTGTTTTCTCATTGGGATGTGATCACGTGTAAGACCCACTCCATTTCCCATGAACGAACCTTTCGCGATGCGATCGTCAGGTCTTTTCAATCTATTGTTTCTCACACCGAGCATGAATCATGTGGGATTAGAGCAAGAACCGACCATGATATCCTCTTTGAGAAGACAAGAGTGTAAGCCTCACACCAAACCGAAACTACGTGGACTTTGATCCTTGCCAAGGCAGGGTACGTAGGAAGACTCTACGAGGTTCAGGCTCACCACCCCGGTCATTCTGACCATTTTCACGTCGGTTCCCACACCACATGAATTACGTGGTCATTGATCCATTCCAAGGAAAGGTATTTAGGAAGCCTCCCTGAGGTACAAGCCCCCCACCCATTGGTCACTCTGACCCCCTTTATGTTGGTGCACCAAGAACCCATTCTAAACTATGTGGACTTTGATACTTGCCAAGGAAGGGTACATAGGAATCCTCCATGAAGTTCAAGCCCACTGCCTTGGTCATTCCAAACATCTTCACATATGTTCTCCAACACTTTAGGTTGCCTCAGAGCATAATCCCCAAATTCCCCCCACTCGAACTACGTGGACTTTGATCCTTGCTAAGGCGAGGTAAGTAGGAAGCCTCCATGAGGTTCAAGCCAATCAATCATTGGTCCCGACCTTCTTCACGTCAGGATACCAAATTCACCCCTCTTGAACTATGTGGACTTTGATCCTTTCCAAATAAGGGTACGTAGGAAGCCTCCATGAGGTTCAAGACCAACACCCGGTCATTCCTACCCCATTCACATTGGTTCACCTACACCTTCCATCTGGACCCTAGGTCCTTATTCACGTCGGTTCACCCCCGACCTGCATGGCATTAAGGTGTAGACCTTATTTAGCGGTACTTCATTGGTTCCCATTCAGCAGTAAGCCATTGTATCCCCATCAGCAGTAAGTCGTTGCATCTCCTATACAACGACAAGACGTTGTAATCCCCTTCACTGAGACCCACACCTTTTGCCCATCATAGTGGCATCATAACAACCCGGGTTGCTAACCACACGTAATCCCTATACACATCATCGGGTTGTTATCCTATGTATACACCCCAATTCAAGATCGTCACCTGATCTTTCTCTCGAGCTTATTTGTCTCAGGAATTTCATGCCCCAACCCAAAGGTTCCACTTCCTCCGGGTCCCATCCACATGTCCACTCTCACAGGCCACCACCTCAGGCATCCCATCACCCTCCTGAACTATGCGGACATAGATTCCCATCCACATGGATACGTAGGAAGTCTCCCTGAGACTCAATCCCAACATTACCGTTGTCCTTAAGACATTCCCATTCCATTTTCCACCCATTTCACTCAGCACCCCATCATCTATCTTGATTCTAACCTGGGCTGCCACATCCTAGTAAGGTCATGTCAACCCACCTACATTATCATGTCCTACAGGGGTTACACTCATTTGATCCACTCTAGTCAGTGTTCTGATCAGTCTGATCCATCTCTGATGGATGTTAAACATGATCTATAGCGTTTGTTAAATCAGGGAGGCTGATTACAACCTCATAGACATGCCTATGGCATATAATCCCTCGCATTCGACATGGGATAACTCGGCTTCCATGCCCTCGAGAAGCCCTATAATAAGGGGAAGAAACCCAGACGTGCCAGTGTTCTAGCATCCAGACAGGACAGTGATGTCCAACATGACTACTCCCTTGAATGAAGGTTGCTGTCCTCACCAGACCCCTTGGAATGTCCTGATAGAAGAAGCGTAATTAATTGTTGTCCATGAAGATATGGCACTAGGAAGAGTTTCACGAACAACGTATTAAATCTATAAGGGTGACCCGGAATCAGTGATGAGTTCTGAGGAAGAATCCATGGAATGAGGAACTGACATCCCATCATCTCATTCCAATCAAGGAGCAGACATCCCTGAACAAGGAACGCATGTCACCCGCCTTTGGAAAGTGGGAATGTGGGGCAACAAAATGCGCCTTTCATCCCCAAAGACAAATGTGTGCGCCCTATAAAAAGTGTTGGAAATAGAAATGGAGAACCCGAAGTGAAGTTATTATCCTCAATTTAAAGATTAGTAGCACTTGAGGCATCAATGGATTATCATGTCAGCGGATCTTATTATTCGGCGTCGGGTCCCTCCAAGAAAATAGCTGGCCTGACATGAAACTCACCAGAAGTTGGGGCTGTAGAATGTTGGACATCCCATTCTGTGACGTTTTCTACATGGATCCCTCTTACCGTTCATGGAATATTAGATGGTGCTGGGGAATTGATTGTCAATTCCTTTTTCTTTCAAAACTTACGAGTTAATCTTTCTGCTCCTCATGAATCAAGTTGTTGCACCCAGAACGTGATCACCGCTTGCACACCAACGTAGGGGTAGGGGCAGTGCCAACGGGGTGGTCCCAAACATTTAAGTCTCTTCTACGATGACCTCCACACCCATGACCATGGGGCACCCATGACCCATATCCCCAACTGAGGTCATCCAACAAAGGGTGATCAATGACCTCATATGCCGGTACGAGGAGGAGGGAATAATCTCAACTCGGGATATGGCCTGCCTGGATCTGGAGGTGTCTACACCTCTTCATCAATGTCGCCCCAAGGGCCGCTTAGGGAGTCGCTGCACCCCACACCAACATATAACCATTTTGGGAGCCTCTACCCATTACACTTTTATGAATCCTTTCCTTACGCTGATGAGGTATGTGACATCTGGTCCAGCCCAGCCAGAGTCTCATTCTAGGGGCTCCCAGTGAGGGATCCCACCCGGGCGCGTCAGCGCCGCTACCCGGTCTTGCTGGATGAGGAGCCAGTAAGCCATGTACCTACACCACTAGCTCTAGTTCATCTGACCTGATGCCAACGTTGGGCGCAAGCTGAAGAGGACCCCGATAAGGAGCATCAACGTCGACGGCTACTGTGTCTCGAGCCACCATCGACACATATCAGCAGTTACCTATATACACTAAGAAGGGGAACTTATATGCCCTTCCAGGATCGAGGCCCCAACTGCCCCATGGGCAGGCTGGGTCGGCTCTCTTTGGCGTCGGCACAATCAGTGGCTGCCGCGAGCTTACCTGCAGCGATGCCACCTAGTACGGAGGTCCTCCCCGTACACTACCACGAAGATAGTTGTCCTTCCCCACTTTGATGCTCGCCATGGAAGTCCGCCCCATGCTACCCTCAATCCAAATGAGTGTCTTCCCCATGGTAGTGATGCTCTACATGGAAGTCTCTTCTGTGACCACTACACCGGGTATGGAGTCATTTCTTCAGCCCCGATCCCCAGTGTGGGGACGTTGCACATCCAATCTCTCTTCAATGTGGGGATCCTCCCTATGTCCTATTAGTTGCTTGTGAAGGTCCTCCTCGCCTCATAAAACAGAAGGGTGAAGGCCATCCTCACTCCACTCGCACCCAGCACGGAGTTCCTACCCGTGTTCAGCTAGCCCAGTACAAGGACCCTCCTCATACTGAGATCACCAGGGGAAACAAGCATGGAGTTCCTCCCCATGCTCCTTCTATTTCTAGAAGAGTTATTTCTTAATCCATCACTATCCATGGATCCCTCCCCACGTCCCCTTTGACATTTTTCCCAGTGCTTCCCGCACCCCGGTTTACTCAAGTTGAAACCGTCTCTGCCTCAGCACCAGTGCAGCCGAAGGACCTCATGTCAGAAATCAGCCCTCTCCCAAGGAGCCACCTAGGGGCAGAATGGCGGGTCATCTCCTCCATAAGAAGAATTATGGGATGGTCCCAACATATATCAAACTATTCCACTTCTCAGAAACTGAAGAGGAATACGACTCAGCTTGGGAACCCTCCCATCACTCATCCGAGTCAAGGGATGGGGCAGGGTCAAGGCCCCTCAGCCTAATACTCCCAGAATGCGAGGTCCATTAGATTCCTGCCTCCCTCTCTATGTATATCAAGGAGGATGAAAATATGGAAACCCCATAGGTCACGGTCATTCAATCGCCACCGTCATCGCCAGAAGCAGTCTCTACCTCAACAAGAAATCATGGAGAGCTATTTTGGGGACCAATAGAGGGAGAGCAGAAGTGTGACCTATCGCTATTAGCCCTATCCCTTGAGCTCAAAACTATGTCCGTTATCCCATCTTATCACGACATAGCGGCCATGTCTCTACACTCTTCAAAGGATAGTAGAAATTCAATGGCCAATCAGCCTGCTCTCCGTACTCTCCACTGTCCAGCCTGCTGTCCTAGTGGTCTGTCTTAGTACTGCTACCCGTAACACAGCCACCCCCAGTTAACAAATGGGGAAATCAAGGTCTAGACCCTTAATCCAAGCCGAGGAGCTTATAGAACATCCTCATAGTAGACCACTTCCCTGAGAAGTTTTGGATTGTGGCAGCGATGAATTTTTACACGTCAGAATCCCTCACCCTAGTGGAGGTTGAATGTTTCCGCCAAACCCTCTGGGCGACGCACTTTTGCCTTCGTCATAAGTGAGTGTTTTATCCTCGGATCCAAGCACATCATGAATAAATTGGTGAGAAATGCCATCTAGTCGATCTGGCTGCCCTCCCTATGGCCCAACACCCTGAGTCACCATGCCACCATAAGGTCTTCCAAGAGCAATGCATTCAGAGTTTCAAGATACTCCTCAAGATCATCAAGGAGGCTCCCCCCCCCCCACCACATGTAAATCCGTGGCTGGGCGCAGTATTCTACCCTCCTCTTCAGTCCTTTATGGCGGTAGCCCGACTTGCTAGGTGATATTCAGGACATGCCCCAGGAAGGGTCATAGTCAACACGGCATACACAGTTGATGAGGAGGACGAAGTGGAGCTTCTCAATGGGGACATACACCCTGAGGACATCCAACCACAATTGGACCCATCAGGGAGGGTTACTCGCCAGTAGAGGAACCTACTAGGTCTCCCTGTGCCCATCGAGGCATTAGTACTCAGCCAGAATTCTGGTAAGGGTAAAGAGCATGTCGGAGCTACCAAGCACTCCGACCCATCCTCCTCAGTGCAGAAGATGGAGAAAGACCCTGAAAATGCCCCATTTCTCCAACAACTTTCTAAGCAGAATAAGTTGTTCGATAACCTCTTGGATGAATGTGTTGCATAGAGATGGATGGACTATTGTGACACTTGTCTAGGGTAGCAGGGGCAGGAAAAATTTCCCCTCAACGAGTTGCCTCTAGGCGACCCTGACTATCCTGCCCCCACAGATAGGGTTGAGGCTAGAACTTATGGATAGAGGGTGTGGTATGTCTCTCCAGATCCTCCCGAATGGTGCAACAATCCATGGGACCCAGCTCGGGCTCCCCCAGCCACCCCAAGGGTCATGCTGCCAGCCGCTCCACGTGCCGTTGGGCCTGATTACCACGTTGAAGAACCTTCAAACTTGCTTATGGTTAGGGATCTCTGTCAAGATAGGGACCCCCGCCCAGATGATCTAATGGTGGAACTCATTGCCCACCTTGAGGCATTGGAAACACAACAGGTGGAAATATCACATGATGGCAAGCCATATCTAGCATGGGTGGATGATATGTCGGCATCTCTAGCTTTCGGGAATCCCACCTTTTCCCACTTTAATGGGACAGGGGACCCGCCATAGCACTTGTCCCACTTCCAATCAATGTGTGTTCCCATGTTAGGGACTCCAACGCAATAGGAGGCTGCCAAGCTCCAATACTTTGTGCAGAAATTGGAGGGGCCTGGATTCGTTTGGTACAACCAGCTTCCCATCGGATCTGTAACCAGCTGGGAGGACCTTCGTAGGCAATTCCTCTACCAGTTCAGCTCCAACACGCAGAAAAAAGCATTGGAGACCTCTTCAAGTGGAAACAAAGGCCTGATGAGCATGTTGTAGACTTTATCACCCGTTGGAAAGGGCCTATATATTCCTTTGACATGCCACTAACTCAGGATAAATTACTGAAGATGTGTGTAAGAAATGTCAAGAAGGAACTGGTTCCCTCTTTGATAACCCAGAACTACCCTGAGAGATTTGAGACTTCTGTGATAAGGCCCAGCGCCTAGAACAAGCCCTGTAACAGGCTAGCCAGACACGTCTGTTGCCTCCCACAATTCCCGAAACATGGGCTGTCAAAGACAAGCCTGCCACGGTGGCCCAAATAATGTCCCCCAAACAGCTGGAATTATTACCAGAGGATCCACCTTCCCAGCCTCACAGAGGCCCGCTACCACAAGCACAGTCTCCAGCCCAGCAGTGGCTTCCTCAAAATTGGGAGGTTCCCCCACATAATGCACAGCCACTGCCTAGATTGGACAACCAAGCTCCACCTCCTCGAAAGGCTCCTCTAGCTCCTCATTAGGGTCAGACTCTAAGGACCCCTTTCTATATAAAATAAACCAAACCTACTTGTTCAATGAGAATCTGGGATCCGTCTATTTCTAAAGTTCCTTGGAACAAGGGATTGTGCATTTTTTTGAGTGCAGAAGGCCAAAAGAGGCGAACCTCACTGATCACCCCAACTACTGCCCATATCATTGGATCCTGGGGCACACCCTCAAGAAGTGATATTTGTTCAAAGACTAGATTCAGGACTAGGTCGATATCAACATAGTCCGGTTGGGCCCTACTCCAGCACAAGTGGCATGCATCTTCGTAAGGCCAGGCAGCAGCAGCGACAGTAAGGGTGAGTGGCAGCAGGTTTCTAATTGTGAGCCCCATAACTATGAAGAATGGATGGCTTGAAAAAGAGTTTATTATTCCCATGTTATCATTCGTGCATGCCAGAATCATCTGGATCCTTCAGAAGATGCAGTCGCTACCTCTTCATCATCATCTCATCCGACCTCTTCCCAGAAGAGCAAGAATCGGCGGCACAAGGGAAATCAACATTCCCCCCCCCCAAATGTCATCATCGTCCCACACTCTCAGCGACTTCAAGCCTCCTGAGATGGGGATTCCTCCCAGAATCTACCCAGTAATGGATGAATCTTCTAGTGATAGTCAAGTGTATTCTTCGGTTAATACCATGGAGTTGGTAAATCCCTACATGAATCCTGATGGTGAGGAGTGCCAAACAAACCTCCCCAATGTCCCCAACTGATGCCAACGTTGGCGGAGCCGAAACCATATGGTTCATCGAGGCACATCATTTAGAACATCTATCCAGGCCGTGAATGCTACTAAGACCTGGAAACAAGCCCAGTGCAGAGTTCAGCACGCGCAGTCTCTTCATCCAATGTTATCGGGCCTGCCTCCACTATCGTTTGTGCTACTAGATCAGGAAGAGCCACCGCGACCATTCCAGGACCAGCCACTCCCTAATACAGGCTGGTCTCATTCGTCTGTCCCTCATTTAGTAGCTACTATATGGGATTTGACTAGTGAGCAATAGGATATGCCCAGCACCAGTTAGCAGCCGACCCAGCCGGCAGAGCCCGCCATGCCTCCTGTCACATAACGACCTCCTGAAAGAAGAAGTTTGTGCCTGGCATGGAAGTATGATGTTCTCAAGCTCCTTGCCAGCATCCCAGTGGGACTTTACATCCTCTAGGTCCTTCTCATGTCTTCTAATATGTGTGAGACCCTCACTGAGGCTTTAAGAAGCCCCCTCCAGTTTGAGACATAGGTAGAAGTCGTAGAGTCTTTTCATGTGGAAACAATTGAGAATGCTGAATACCAGGACATTATCTCATTCTATGAAGAAGTTGAAGGCTCTCCCATACTAGGACACATTTTCCCATTGTACATCAGTGGTCAGTTCAATGGCATGGAGTTCTGCCATTGTCTTGTTGACATGGGCTCTGGGATCAACTTCATCCCGACCCAAACACTGTGGAAACTGGGGTAATCCAAAAATGACCTGACTCCCTCCAACATAAGAGTCCAGGGATACGACAGGACTGAGTAGACCCTAATCGGCAAGATCTATTTTATAACCCAGTTCGGTGGCCTAGTTTCCAACACCAATTTTATGGTTGTCTCAAAAGACACCACGTACAATTCATTGATGGGAAAACCATGGCTCCACCTGCATGTGGTGGTTCCCTCGTCGTATCACCAGTGCCTCAAGTACTCTCTCAATAGTCGAGTGGGTGTGCTCCAAGGTGACACATCTCATTTTTCCTCTTTTGAAACCCGTTAACTGGATGCCGACTATTACAAGAGAATAGAAATCATATTTAGGCCAGTGAGGTTGAACCCGTCACAGTTGTAACTGACCCCTAGGAAGGTTTGGATGATGCCTACCTCTTCCTGATCCATCGAATGGAGGCCACGACCCCCCAACATGGAAAAATGTTCTGTTTCCTCTGGTATAAGGGATAATCATATTTCTATGTACAAGAGAAAGAATAAAATTGTCTCGTACTCCTACACAAATCAGGCTCAGGTGATCATAGAGACTCGTACCCCCGTAAGGTATCAGGACATCCAACCCATGGCAAAAGTTGTACATCATACATGCCTGTTTCGAAGGGCTAGAATTAACCAACTCAAGTAAATGTGCCACTATTTATTTTATATCATCAATTGTGGCCCCTTGGGCCAAATAGCAGATGGGATCGGATTGACATCCTTTGTTGTTATGGTTTCGGCAGCACATGAATCTCCCGATATGTTGTCCACTGCCACTCAAGCTGGTACCAACCTCTCATAGGGGGATGTCAACCCCGGGGAAGCTCCTCCCACTAGGGATCCCTCCTCCGCAAGTAAAGAAGATGATTTGGAGGATTCTACCCTGACCTATGAATAGGGAATATCCACCATGGTCGGTGAACTAGTACAAGTGAACCTCAGTAGCGAGGCAGACCCGAGACGCACAATGATTAGCGCTGCCATGCCCCTCAAGGTGCGGCAGGGGTACATAGACTTCCTGAAACAACACCATGACATGTTTTCCAGGAGATATGATGAGATTCTAGGAATAGATCCTCATGTATTCGTCCACCGCCTCGGTCTTCTGGCATATCATTGCGGGTTCAAGTAGCCTCCTAGAAAGATGCACCCTTCTCACGGTGTCATGGTTGAGGCCGAAGTTGAAAATATCATAAGGGCCGACTTCGTTAAGGAGGTCCAGTACCCCAAATGGATATCCAACATTGCATTAGTCAGGAAGAAGAATAGATATATCAGAGTCTACATCGACTTCTGAAATCTCAACTATCACTATTCAAAGGATGACATTCCCTTTCCTATGACAGAATTATTGATTGGTACTATGACTGGGTTCCAGGCCATCTCCTTCATAGATGGTTACTCCTGATACAACCCGATCTGAATGTCCCCCCGAGGACGAGGAGTCCACAGCTTTCAGGGTGCCGCAAGGTAAGTTTTGTTACCATGTCATACCCTTCAGCTTAAAGAATGCAGGTGCCACCTATCAGCAGGCCATGCATCACATATTCATGCCAATCCTCGAGAAATTGTTGGAATGCTATGTGGACAATCTGGTGGTCAAATATCGCTAGTTCTAGTACCATCTCAAGGACCTTGAGAAAGTGTTAGGCTTCCTCCGTTCCCACCACCTGAAGATGAACCCATTGAAATTTTCATTTGGGGTCGCCTCTGGGAAGTTCCTTGGCTTTAATGTCAGGTTTTGGGGCATTGAGATTAACCTAGATAAGATCAAGGCCATTGGTCAAATGCCTCCCCCGATCAATATTCGGGATCTTCAAGGATTCCAAGGCCACTTAGCCTACATATGCTAATTTATTGTGAATCTGGATAGTAAGTGTAAGCCCTTTTCTCAGCTCATGAAGAAAGGATTCCCCTACGAGTGGGACGAAGAGTTCCAGACTGCGTTCAAGGAAATCAAGCAGTATCATCTCTAGACTCTGATCTTGATGCCATCTATCTCCATAAAACCACTGATCCTATATGTAACTACCCTGTAATGATATCTGGGCACCCTTATTTACCTTAAGAATAATGAGGGGAAAGAAAACAGCCTCTACTACCTCAGTCGTATGCTCATCGATACATATACCAGATACTCTTCCATCGAAAAGAGCTGCCTTGCGCTAGTATTCATAGTATAGAAATTGTGACACTACTTGCAGCACCACAAGGTATAACTGGTGTCTCAGGTAGACCCAATGACGTACATTCTGAACTTCCCCATGTTGACCAACCATCTAGCATGGTGGACAGTACTTCTTCATTAGTTAAATATCAAGATTGTCCTTCAGAAAGATATTAAGTTGAAAGCATTGGAATACTTCCTTGCTGCCCATTTGGATCATGCTGACCAGCCCTGGATCTCAATTTTCCTAATGAGGCAATCCTCTCAGTAGATCATGTCATCCCGTGTTGGCAGATACACTTTTATAGTGCTTCCTGAAGCCCCACTGGTAGGAGGCTCAATGATCCCAGGCTCAACAAGGTAGGCATGGGTATTGTCTTTATTACCCTGGCACAAGCCGTTCTGTCATACTCATTCTTATTGTCAGAAGGCTCCACCAATAACAAGGTAGAGTATCAGGCTCTTATCACTGGCCTTGAGTTGGCCCTCAAGATTTATGTTCCCCATTTTCATGTGAAGGGGGATTCTAAACTATTCATTAGGCAGATCAACAGTGACTACATCATTAGAAAACCAATGCTCGTACCATTATTGGAGTGCACCCTCCAGTTAATGGCCCAATTACTATCTTTTCTAGAAGTTACTCACATCCCTCAGTCTCAGAACGGTCGAAAGGATGCCCTAGCTAGCCTGGATGCATCACTTCCAGAACCCGAGCAAGATGATCTGATTATACATGTGGCACCTCAGAGAGTCATTTCTCCCATCACCCCAGATGATGATGACGTCCTACGGGTAATCCAACTTACCAATGGATCCTCCACATCAGGACCCCCAGGTTCCTCAGATGTAGTGTTTGAAGTGACCCCAGGCTGGAGAGCCCCCATTGTCGAGTATATCCAAAATGGTTACCTCCTGGCTGATCGGGCTGAGCGCGAGAAAATCTGACACTGAACATTGCAATTTACCCTCCAGAGTGGTCCCAGACTTGATCAGACCCTCTATAAGAATGGGTTCGATGGTGTTCTCCTTCATTGTATCCAAGGAGTTGAGATTTCTTAGGTCATGCAGGAGGTTCATTTCGGTTCCTGTAGCACCCAACAAACTGGTCTGAAGTTGTCCCAGTATATCCAGAGACTATGGTACTTTTGGCCCTCCATGATCCATGATTTCATTGAGTTCACCAAGAGATGTCATGCATGATAAATTCATGCTAACATCATGCATCAGCCACCAGAACCTCTACACTCCACTAAGTACTCTTGTCCATTTGTGTTATGGGGACTCGATGTCGTGGGACCATATCCACTGGCGACAGCTCACCAGTTCAGGTTCATCCTAACCACTACGGATTTCTTTTCCAAGTGGGAAGAGGCAATTCTGATCAAGGAGGTCAAGGCCCATTCTATTGTTGACTTCGTGAGCTCCAACATCATGTACTAGCTTGGATTCCCTTATTCCATCCTCACCGATAATGACACCAAATTCCAATAAGTTTAGTTGAAGAAGTTGTACGACAATTACAACATCCGTTTGAACAATACCTCCAACTATCATGTGCATTACAATGGATAGATCGAGGTGTTCACAAAAACCCTCTCTAACATTTTGAAAAAAATGGTTGGTTAGAATAAGAAGAATTGGCCAGAAAATCTCCCTAACAACCCTTGGTTTTATCAGATGACGGCTCGTATTTCCACCCAGGTGACCCCATATTACTTGGTGTATGGAGCTGAGGTCGTCCTGCCCATCGAGATCTTGCTGCCTTCATTACGCACAAAAATCTATGACCAGAAAATGCCAGATAAGGTAGCCAAAATTCGTTTGGATGAATTGGAAGCACTCTATGAGAATAGGCTTCATTCCCTTCACAATCTAGAAAGGCATCAGAATAAGATATCTAGAGCCTTCAACAAGAAGGTTCACCTCCTCTCTTTCCTGCAAGGCGACTAGGTATCAGCCCTCCGGACACCAATGATCCCTGGTAGGAAACCTCCCAAGTTGGATCCCAAATGGGAAGGACCTTACATAATTAACAGGGTTTACCCCAATTGTGCATACTCCCTGGTGGATATAGATGGTGAGTGTATAACTCCTCCCACCAATGCCAAGTTTCTCAAACAATAAATTGCCTGAGCTAGATAGTCCTGCATGACCCTAAACTGCCGGTTCTGGCATGACCCTAAGCTGTCTGGTCTTGTATGACCCTAAACTGCTTCATCCTGAATTATGTTAAACTGTATTTCATCCTACATAACTTTAGGTTTTACCCTTATAACTAAATGTGTCTTGATTCCCATCCACATGGGATGCGTAGGAATGCTCAATCATTTCGTCTAAAGCCCAACCCCCAAACTCTTCTCCTTGACTATCCCTCATGGGTATAGTTCTCTCAGAGGATCCTTACATGATATGGTGTAGGATTCCTTAGCCCCAGTCGTGCCAGGACTACAAAGATCGCACCATGTTCCCACTCCTCATTCTTCTACCCTCCCACGTCCTCACCGCATGACGTTAAAATGCATGCCCTTCAAGAACTACCTACAGTTTGATTCCCATCCTCATGGAATACATAGGAATGCCTGGAAATTTCGTCTGTTGGCCCATCCCAAATGCCAGAATCTCCCCTCAGGTCAAGACATATAGTGTGGTGTAGGTTTATTCCCCAATACACATCGAGATCATCTCGATTCCTCCATGTGTCCCACTACTTGGAGGTGTCCACCTCTTTCACCACCCTTCTTGAATTTAAAATGTATGGGCATAGTTATGCTTCAACCATTCCTTTGATTGGGACTCCATCATCCTTCTCATCCAGAAGGACCCCTGAATGGTAGAGATTCTAGGCCTAAGGGCTCTCCTACCACTTCAAGCCAACGCCCTCGAGGATGTTGAGCAACAAGTTGATACGAGTCCCACGTTGTGAATATGGTCAGTGGTCGATGTTCATTTGTTGTTCCCATGATAGGCCACTATAAGGATGTTGTTTTCTAAACACGGTCAAAAACTATCCTTTGTTGTTAGATCCACTCCAAGCTATCCCAAACATTGAGTATAGTAATTCATTATGCCGCATTGTATCTCCAAGTGACGAACTCCCTTCCAGTGATGCCAGCTATTATCCCCACATATGATAGGGATAGCCGAGTCTGGATCGTTGTTTCCCACATCGAGTACTGCTCAAGCAGGTTTAGGAGCTGTGATGAGTCGGTAACCACATAAGAGGTCATATGGATACCATTGGTTGGGACGCCCAGGCCAAGGCCCATTGGCATTTTCCAGCCCCTTGGCCTTTTCTGAACCTAGGCTCAAGTTATCATTTAAGGTTGTGTGGTGTGGAGTGGAATTATGTGCTCATTCATGTCGGGCTATTTCTCCATTCCACGCATGTCCCCTTGAGACATTCCTCCCTTCATTTATCATCCATACTGCGAGCCCAGGCCCTATCGTGCTTCGCATGCCGAATCTCAGGCCCCTGACCCAAGTTTTAACTCTTACGGGGTTGTACAGTGTGGTATGGAATTATTTCCTCATTCACATTGGGTTACACTCTGCGTCGTACACCTCCCTTATTTGGGGCTCTTCCCCCTTTCTTCATCCTCAATGCAAGACTTTAAAGTGCAAACTGGTCGGGCCTTTCTGTCCAAGGCCCAGCCTCAGGCCCCTTGGCCTTTTCGAGCTGCCATCCAAAGTTCTCGTTTAGGGTTGTACGATGTGGTATTGGGTTATATCTTCATTTAGGTCAGTTTACTCGACACTTCATACACCCCCTCTATGTGGGGTACCTCACCCATTTGTTTCCTTACTCCATGATGGTAAACTGCACATTACTATCTTCAATAACTACATATGGATCAATTCCCATCCTCATGGGATATATAGAACTACCCGGACATTTAATATTTGGGTCCAGACTCATCCTTCCCCCTTCGCCTGAATTCCCTCAAGGAGAGGGGTATATGGTGTGGTATGGGATTATGTCCACATTCACGTCAGTTTCTTGTAACAAACATGCCATTTTCCTCCTCCTCCTGAGAGTTTTCCATCCCCTTGTGCTATAATCATCTTTTCAAATTGGCTACTCTCAAGATAATCCCCTAGGTCCACTTTGGAGATTCACTAATGTGCCCAAGGGTACTCTGGTTTAGCACCTCAAATGTCAGATTCAACCCAGACATGCTTTCACCCATTTCCCAGGCTTTGTGTTCCACTTCATTAGGGCTTCCATCACCTTTCACACCCAAAGGGGCCCCCGAATGGCATGGATTCTAGGACCAAGGGACATCCAAACATTACGATCCAATGTCCTCAAGGGTTTTGAGCAACAAATTGATACAAGTCATGTGTTGTGAATTTGGATAGCAGTCGACAATCGTTTGTTATTCCCACCTCTGGTCACACGATATGGATGTTGTGTTTCGAACACAGTCAATAGTTATCCTCCATCGTCATGCCAACCCCACAAATCCCAAAATTTCGGTTACACGACTCACATCCTTTTCCACATAATCATGTCCAAGTAGAATTTAAAGACTCTTTGTACAATTCCTCAGTGCATATCTACATGTTAGGAGGAAAAATCTGCAATAAGGAAAACATTCAGGGATCCTCCCCAATTTCCCTTTGGCGTGCGTTCCAGGTACTGCGAAGAAACCACTTCTGCCCTTGTTTTCCACACCGAGCACTCCTCACATGGGATTAGGGATTGAGTAGAGGTATGCGCTTACATGGAAGGATTCTACCTCTAGATGGTCTGATCTCTAAGACCATAAACTAAGATCTCTTTTAAAACTACATGAGGCTTGATTACCGTCCTCATGGGATACATAGGAACACCCGGATGTCTCGTTTTCAGGTCTAGCTCTGTTGGAAGATAGTTTCTCCTGCCCCATTTTTCCTCTAATCATTCTTGACACCTTGTCCCAAAGTTTCCTCCTCGTAATTGTGCACAGTATGGTGTGGGAATTTTCCCCATTCACATCGCATCTACTTTATCACGCTGTGTGCATCCCCTTTGGACCCTCATCTCTCCTATACATCTGAGCCATATGACGTTAAACTATGATGCCTAATCCCACATGACTTTAATTTTTTATGTCCATTCTACACGATGTTAAAAGTGTGTGGTTGGTCCCATCACATGACCCTAAACTATGATATTATTGTCCTGTCCGCATGACGAAAAACGGCATTGCATTGTGATGTCCTCACCCAAAGGGACGTCATGTTTGGTATCGGTTACACATCATACCATTTTTCAATGCTTGTATATGGCATGATTCATGCGGAAATAGCTGGAACTTCCATCCTAGGTCCATTGCTTCACAAAAAAAGCACTCACTCGTCTTGAAGGAAAAAAATATATATCAAATACCGCTTCTTTTGGTGCAAGGGCCAGACCCGCACAACCTTTTTATACTTGGCACTCGTATCCCCCCATAACATCTTAAGAACTACGTTTGTCTTGATTCCAACCCTCATGGGATACATATGAATGCCCGTGTACTTTGCCTCAGGCCCAACTTAAGTTTTTGTTTCGGTCCCTCGACCTAAAACCCTCCCAAGGAACATGTGGTGGTCGGGACCCCAGGTTCCCATTCACTTCGGGTTTTATAATCACCCACCATGTGTCTCATGTGTTTACTACCATCCATGGTCCAAGATCTATGACCATAAAATAAGACCACTTTATGTCCTTTCTGCAATATGTTAAACTGCACAACATTTTCCAGAACTACGTATGGCTTGATTCCCATCCTCATGGGATACGTAGGAATGCCCAGGAAATTTTGTCTCCCAGTCTAGCTCCAAGAATGTAAAAATCCCATCCCGTCTTTTTTCGTCCCCTTGGCCCAAACTCATCTGGGAATATATGGTGTCGCGAGTACCTCTTAGGTTCTTGTTCACATTGGGTTTTTCGATAGCCGCATCATGTGCTTCCCATATCTTTTCCTAGCGTGGTATGAGTTCTATGACCCAAAACTAAGATCTCCCTATGGGAAAGGCGCGTCACATTTGGCTATTTTGTCACCCTCTGTACAGTCCATTAAATCAATCCCCCCTTAATGGTCCACCCTAGGACCTTAACCTGGAAGCGTGTGGTCCCAGGACCATTTTCCTTTGGAGGGGACTCGACTCCATAAATCTGATATGTCTTATAGTCATATTCAGATGTGTTTAGGCAAAGAGCCCGAATTATGGAATTTTCAGGGGTGCCTTCCCCTTGCTCCAAGTCTGAGCTTCATGAGCCTGTCATTTGGATCCTCATATTTTACCTCATATGAAGTTACCCCCTTCACGGCCTGGTCTCATGCTGCCTCGGCTCACCTACTGTTTCGTGCCAACATCCCTAAAGACCCCGGACAACATTTACGACAACTCCTATGTTTCGAACATGGTCAGCAGTCGACCCTCATTTTTCTATCCCCATTATAGGCTGACTCAATAGGAATGATGTGTTTTGAACATAGTCAAAAGATATCCCCTATTGTCATGCCATTATTATTGCGGTCCAGATCTCAAGCATCATGATTCACATGTTTCCACTCCCTTTTGTTTAAGTGGAATTCCAGCATGCTCGACTTTACTCTTCAATACATCTAGGTGCGTTATATAGGTAGTTCAACATCAGTGGGACATCAGTTATCTAATTCCCCATTGTCCCCAATGTGTACCTCCCTATGCTGGGAAAGTACCATCACTACTTCTTGTTTCCCACATCGAGCATGACTCGCGTGGGCTTAGTAGTTCTAGAAGGATGTGTACTGGTGCACCCATTGCCACACATGACTTTCCTCATCCCGCATGATGTTAAACTGCACTTTCAGAACTACGAATGGCTTGATTCCCATTCTCATGGGATACGTAGGAACTCCTCAGACCACCCCGTCTCAAGTTTCCCCAGAGTTGCCTTCAATATCATCTGATGCATGGGGGAGATGTCTCCAGATGTACCTTCCTCCCATCAACATAATTCAGGTGGTTGTATAAGAAGTCAGCAATGACGGGTGTGAAGTCCTCCCAGGAATGGTCGTCAGCTTCCCTGAACCATCGACGCTGGCACAACGTGCTCCTGAACCAGTAAGCTGGTTCGTCCTGACTTCCTTTTGGGATAAATACATCATCCCTCAGCCGGAAGCCATACAAAGGCAACCTCTTACATAATGGGTTGTCACTCTTTCTCTCCGATAGAAACTCCACCAAATAACTATGGTCCGAGTGGCTCTGAATTAGCACTCCTAAACCCAGAATGTTTGCCATATCATCCCTTCGGGCAATATCCACAAGGACCACCTGGGTAGCTTCTGGATGATCCATTCAGTCTTTTAGGTTGCGGTGATTTTTGGGTTTGTTCGTGAAGATTTTTCTTGGAGTGCTTTCGCGAAGTCTGTTCGTGGATCCCTGCCTCGGCCTCCGAAAACAAAGTTGTGAAGCACACAGACATGAAGCCCAAGAATCGCTATGCACCGTGAATCTGAAAGCCCTATTCATAGAGAACAATCACAGATTACACAGAGCTTCTCGAATCAAGTGAAGAAAAAATCAAGAAGGAGAGATAGAAAAAAAGAGAATTCAACCCCCTATTTATTGGCGATGACCCTCGCAGCTTTGCAGCATGCCAAGATGACTCGTCGCTTTCTCACTCGGCTGTCCTCCTTCGTGATCCAGCTTCGCGAATGGACAAGGAATTTTGGTGATTGACCCTTAGACTTTGAGCATTGATTTCTCCTCATCTCCTAGTCAGAGGAGGGCATTTTTTGGCACAAATAATTGAAAGTGATAATGATAATAAGAATGCCTCTGAAACTACCTCGCAAAGACCTTTTGCAGAGCACCATGTCCTCGCGCCCACTACGAATCAAGGAGGCGGGATGATTCGTGAGCTACTTTGACATTCGTGATCCCGCCGTGAAGCAAAGAGTTGGGATGCTTCGTGATCCCCTTTGACATTTGCGAGACCTCCACGAAGCAAGGAGGTAGGATGCTCTGGGCACTACTAGAAAAATTCCATTTAGTGGCGATTATTTTTGCATGTAGTGGCAGTTTAAATATCCGCTACATGGTCTAGTGGTGGTTTCTAGAAACCATCGCTAAATTGGGCGTCATAAATCTATTAGCATCATTTATTTCCATTTAGCTGTGGTTTAAGGGAAGCGTCGTAGCTACCTCATTTCGTGGCCGTTTTACTAATTTCAGGTGGTTTTTACGAACCCCAGATTTTATTTTATTAGTGGCGGTTATAAACACCCGTAATAAAATAATATCTAGTGACCATAAAACCGCCGCTAAAGTCATGAGAACCACTATAGAATGAATCCGGGTGATGAGACTCTATAGTGGCGGTTTTAGCCATCTCTAAAGGTAAAAAATACTTACATTTAGCGGTAGTTTTAACCACCACTACTGTCTTACTTGTATACTTGTCGCGGTGGTTAAAACGTTCATGAAAAGCTGACTAGAAAATAAAATTCTGCATCCACTGCACCACTACCCTTAAAAACAAGTCAAACTAAAAATACTAATAGCTTAACAGATTAATGCACACAAAATTCAAAAAATAATGGAGACAGCTAGTAAAAAATTTATGGTTGTGATGGTTGGAAAATATATTGAAACATTATAAATGGATATGTGTAGTGAGGAGGAGTAAAAAAATGACCTAAATTGATAGGGAATGGGTACAACACCACACAACACATTCGAAGGTTGATTTAAAATTAGTTTAGATTAGTGATTCAAGGACATGGAATACTCATTTAAGTTTATAGAATTAAGATCATGTGGTCATTATGCAACTCAACCATGCTTGAGGTGGACTTCCTCCCAACCCCTAAGCCCTGATGAGACATGATTGATTCATGAATCAAGGATATTTATATAGTTATAATTGATTATAGGGGTGAACCCAATGAGAAGAAGAAGTGACCTAAAAAATATCACGATGAAAATTACAAATTTTGAGAACTGGGAAGTGAAATGGGAGTAATCGACAGAAATATAATTATTTTTCACCATGTTTGAAACATAGAATACCTGAGGTGGTTAAGGATATGATGAAAAATATCATGATCTACTATTTATGGAGATCAAAGCATGAGATCCACTTTTTATCGGTAAATGTACTTCACTGAATGAGCCTGAGATGGTATGTAAGACACTATGTCCATAAATCATTTCCTTAGCGATCCTTGTTAGATTGGTAGGATGAGGATTATAGATATAGTAGAATGTGTGAATTGCATAGGTGTATATGGGAATGTACCATATAGAATATTAGGTTCCATGGGATATATTTCATCATGTGCTCAAATGTTCTATTTAAACATCTGGGTTGACAAGATTCAAGCCTATCCCAGAGGGAAACATCCCCATGATGAGTTTCTGGTAGCGATGGGACTGTGACAAAATATACATGAATCAATATGTGTCTCCTCATAATGGTAATCAAGACAAACATAGTTTTAATGCATGACATATTAAGAGACTATTGTTGGTGGAGTGACTTCATCTCTGGAAAGGATATCATATCATCTCATATTCATAGAAATACAAGTTTTATATGGGTAATATGAGGTTCATTTCATACTTATGATATGAGGAATCTCAGTTTTATATGTTGTAATTATTTATATAATCATTCGATACTTATCGGATGAGGCATCTGTATTTCATTTAATAGGGTATGGTGTTAATTAACATTGTTTGCTGAGGAAATTTGGATTTGATGTTTAAAATCATACAAAATGGACTATGACTACAACAAGTTTAAATTCCTAGAGCTACAAATATAGAAATAGGTTTGAGTTAAAGGTCTCCAAGCTTTGACCAAAGTAGATAAGAAAGTGAGAAACCTATAATGAGTCAGTGATAGGGTTGTGCCCTGGATTGAATATTTATATGTAACTACTTATAACATGATTATTGGAATCAATCCACATGTTTTTATGATTCATGGTGTCAAAGGATACCAACGTCAGAAGGGTTTACCTTCTTGGATGATGATATTGAATAATTACATATTATAATATTAGGCATCAAGAATTTATATGAGGTGAAATTATATCTCTCTAAGAGAAATATCAATTTTTTTGGGGTTAAATTATCTATCATTAATAGGTATATATATTTTACATGGGGTAATGATATAATTTAAATTCATCTTATTAGGATTTTAGAAGGTCTTTTGCATCTATATACCCATTATTTACTTCTTCATGTCAGTAAATGAGAGCATCCTGGACCACTGATGTGTCAACATAAATGAACGGAGATTATTGCTAAAAAAGAGGCTCATGTGAGTATTTTGGGGCAATAACACCTTATGTGATGGATTATTATATGGTGAATCCTTAGCTAGGCTCAATGATAGAAGATATATCTGTCAATACGTGTCCCATGAAAATGGTAATCAATCCACCCATAGTTCTAGAATGTTGTGGAAATAGATGTTTGATGAAGCTCTAGGGATAAATAAACCCATGTGATGGATGTATGAGCATATTTTATTGTCATAATGATTGGACTAGGTATATCTTGATATAAAATATTATAGTATAGATTGGTGAGGTGGGGGAATCTAGAATGTTTTTGTGGTGAATAAAACCTGGGGTTATAGGATAAAACTGTCCCTTTAACCCATGATGAAATCCTTAATATGATTGCACACAATGTAAGATCATACAACCAAGACCATGATGAAACATTTAATGTCATTTCTTGAAGAAAATGATTTTTTTTCATCTCACATAATGTGATGCTTCCATGTTTTATATGAGGTAATGTTTTTGAACATATCATAATTATCGTAAGAGGAATCCAAATGTTATATAGTGTAAGACTTTTAGATCATCCAATACACATCGTACAATGAATCCTAGTTTTATATGGTTTAATAACATCTCCCATTAAAAGGAACCTGGGTTTTATATAGGGTATGACCACATTTTATCGTCATGAACAGAATATTATAACCATTAAAAATGCATGAAGAGTCACTATCTACACATTCTACCTCACCAAAGTGTCCACAACACTAGCCCCTTGACCACTATGAAATGACCCAATTTGTTCAACACATCAACAATGGGTTTAACTCCTAGTCATCAACAATCTCTACTACCAATTCAAACACAGGCCTAAATGGAATGATGTATACCACACTCGAGAAATCAAGACATAAAAGGAAACATCAGAAATCAATAAAATGCATAAAAGGAAACATGATAAATTAAGGAAATGTTTGGACATGAAAATGATTGGTGGAAACTATGTTCCACACATGTTATATATAAAAAACAACAATTCTCATATTTGTTCAACACATCAACAATACAACTCCTCACGGTCCGATAATGCATTGTCACCCTCTCCACCTCCATCTCCACTTTCTCCTGTCACCTGTAAGAACATTATATTGAAAATTAAATACTGTGCATATTTATATTAAAACTTAAATCCAATGAAATTATTCAAACTAAATGATTTTTTTATTTACTTGTATACCACCAGTCGATGCACTATAACCGGGGGAATATCTTCTCATATGTTGATGTATATAATTCATCACTTTCTGTAAAGCAGATATCTGACCCCCATAGTCTTGAACTATGGTTTATAGAGAAGTAATCTCCCTCTGAGCATCTCCATGTATGGACAGACTATAATTAGGAGTAGATGCAGCTAGAATCCCTGGTGGCATGCAAAAGACCTCAGATGTTATGGGTCCAAAACTCATCCCCTGCACTCTACCAAGATGCTCCTTCCCAAGGACTTTAGCAACTAGTTCATCCTGGGAGATTGAGTAGGACTGCCCAGGATTGGAATCCCATAGTTCTTTAATTTTTAACTATAAATCAAATGTCAATATATATTAACACAGTAAAAATTGATAATAAGTTATTATAATAAAAAATTTACTTCATACCCCAACTTCTTTGGTAGGCTCATTAACAAAACATCCATATGATTTTTTGTGAACATACAACCACAATTCAGTTCGGGAAGCTTCGTGCCCTAAACGCTTTGATTTCCATAAGCAAAGATAAATCAAAAATTCAATATATTAAACAGATAATATTTTCTTATAAATATTTAAACTAATTAAAAGATTACCAATGATGTTCGGATTCTAGAAAAGCATTTTGAGCTCATAGTGTGAGGGATGACTTGCTTAGCCCAGTTTGATGCATTCTGTCTTGAGAGATCTTGAAATAAATAAAATTCAATTTAACAGTAATGTATTCAATGTCATCTCCTCTTCATATACATGTATAAATGTAAAATGAGGATAATATAATAATATATTTTTTTAATACCATCCACTTCTCATCATGATGTCTGTCAACAAAAACATTCCACTGTTCTTTCGGTACCCCACTGGGTATCTTCGCATACATTTGTTGCATGGTCAACAAAGTATTGTTGACATCACACCACAATCTCCATTTTAAATATTTCTATTTCTTACCAAGATTGTTCAACGTCCACTTCCATGCTATCACAATAGCAACTATAAATTGGAAGAACATTTGTATACAGAAATTCATTTTGAACATATTAGTAACATGAAATTCAATTAAACAATAATGTAATAAAATTACCTTTATTTGGGAATCAAAACTTCATATTTCTAGCTTGGAGGCATATGTCTCCAATAATCATAAGAAATAGGAAGGGAAATGGGATCTGCTGCTAGCTGGCCTAGAATCTGGCCAAGTAACCTCGTAGTGTCATCCGTAAAGACCCTATAAAAATCAAATGGAAAGACTAACTTCTTGCCATTCATATTCCGAACATCTGAACTTTTTATGTTTTTCTCCACGGTTGCATTTTTTTCATCTTAAATGAGCAAACAATTATTATAAAAAAAATGTAATAAATTTATTTAATTAAAATTTGTCTCTATGATAGTGAAACTCCAGTATGTCTGTGATGAAATGGAAGGGGAATGGCACTGCCCCACTACTGAGGATATTGAAGGGGGAGTTGATTAATCAGCCTCTAATGGGACATCGACAGATGGTGTGAGAGATGGTGCAGGGGGAGATGGTGCAGGAGTGTAGGCAGCTGGTGTCTCAGATGCCGTGGGGAGGGAGACAGATGGATCTTCATCTGTCGCATAACTAGATGAAATAGTGTACCGCTTCCTCCTTGGCATTATTGCCATTTAATTAAATATAATTTATGTTCAGAATATAAATTTCAAAATAATTATGCAGAAACAAAAATTAAAAATGATAATAGATGCCAATTAATAACAGAAAAAATATATATAACAATTATAATGAATGACTGCAGAAATGAAACAAGTGGCTTCTAAATGAATAAATAGTTTTACATACAATCGTTTTCCCTTTAATCATGCCAATTCCCTACTCCATTGTTTCATCCACTTCATTCAACCTTTTTAGTCTAATATTTTCAATATCATGATGGAAAAATAATTCTGCTTCAGGTTTTTGATTAAATTCAATTTTAGTGGTCAAATATTCCACTTCATAACCCATATCATACAAATATCTTTGTATTATGTGAGAAACTACACTCCACCCTTCATCCACAACATAATTCACATAATATACCATTTTTTCTTGCGATGCTAAGATATATGGATCATGCAGTTCATGATCATCAATATCCATCAAGTGAGAGAAGTTCACAGAAGTAAATTGCAAGGAATCTCTTTTAACACCTCTAATAATATCAACCCATTTGTATTTGAATAGAACAACAGAAAAATGTCTGTGGTAGTTCAATTCAAAAATATCATGCAGCGTTCCATAGTATCCCACTTCAGAAAATATAAATATACCACTATTCTGTGTTGTCAAACCCACTTTTCGATTGACTATACGAATTCTAAAGCCATTCACATTATAAGCGTCGAACTTTCTAAATTGTTTTATAGGACCTCTAGCAAGAAACATCAAATATTATGACAAGTCTTCTTGAGTATCAGTATTCATGATCTAAAATAGAAATATAGTTTAATATATTTACAAAATGTACTTGTCAAAATAATATTCGTATTTATTGCAATATTTATGAATTTACACGTCATGAAAACTATTCTACAAGCACTTTATTCATAGATTTTGTTATATCTTTCTCATTTTGTGTTCAGCCTCTCGTTTGTCTCTTTGTTTGAATCCTCAACTCTTCAATAAATAGATCTAAAATTTCACTATTCAGCAGCACATATCTATGTTCCTATAATAATTCCAATTCTGTCAGTGTCACATTTGAGGTCCTCCCAACTGATCGGCCAATAGCAGGAAATATTTTAGATTTCTGATGCATTTGAAATTGATTTGATGTGTCTTCAACATGTCCAACTTGATTAAATATTGTCTCAATATCATCCAAATATCTAGAACAAAAGGTAAGACCCTCCTCAGCCAAATAGACTTCAGAAACATGGCCTTCTGGTTGAGCTTTATTTCTCACGTATGCTTTCAAATGCCCAAGATATCTTTGAAATAAAATAAAAATATTATGAATTTATTTAAATTACAAAAATTGTTTACGTAACTAAAAAACATATAAATAAAATACCTCTCAATTGGATATATCCATCGATAATTAATGGGGCCACTTAATTTAGCTTCGTCAACCAAATTCATAGTTAAATACATCATGACATTAAAAACGATGGAGGAAAGATCATCTCCATTTCTTAAAGGGTCAATAAAAACCACTCCTAGAGGTTGTCAAGCTGAAATGGATGTAGACATTTCTCACATAATTTCCTGAAAAATGTGCAGAATTTGAGTACAACAACAGTAACTTTTTCAGGTAATAATGTACGCAATGCCAATAGTAGTAATTATTGTAACAAAATATGTCAATCATGACTTTTAAATCCATGTAACTTATGATTCTTCATGTAAACACACCCCGAGATGTTACTCGAATACCAATCAGATACCTTCAAATTCTTTAAAATTTGAAGGAATGTATCTTTATACCTATTATTCATAGCAAAAATGGCCGAAGTATACTTTTCTTTCTCATCTGGCCAGAGATCATGTTTTGTGTCCATTACTTGTAAGTCTTTGCGAGCATTGAGATGGTCCTTCGACTTTCCATGCTCATTAAGTAATGTGAAAATCAAATTATCATAGAAATTATTCTCAATATGCTTTACATCAATATTGTGCCGCAACAAATTAAATTTCAAATACATAAGTTTGAAAAATATACTTGTTTTCTTCTATTGTTGCATTCTGATTTCACTTGACGATGCACTTCAGACCTGTTTTCCGCTATCATTCAAATGATGAACCTTCCCAAATTCTGTTTCAACATTTTCAAGTTGTGTCAATATTTTGGAACCAGTTAACAAATTTGGGGGTGGTCTACAATCAATGGAACCATTAAATTTTGATCTGTTTAGCCTAAATCTATGAGATGCATCGAGAAATATTCGATGGCACAAGAAGCACCATTTTCTACTGTGAGGTAGCCGTTTGGGCTCAAAATCAAAGTTACAAACGAGACAATCCAAACCCGTTTAAGTGTTCCAACCAGATAAATTCCCAAGCCCAGTGAAGTCACTAATGGTCTACATTAAAGCAGCATGCATTTTGAACATTGTTTTAGAAGAAACATCAAATATCTCAACATTGTTGCTCCATAACTCCTGTAATTCATCAATCAAATGATGTAAGTATACATCAATATAATTCCTAGGAATTTTTTTTCTAGGAATAATCATAGAAATGATAAAACATGTTTGTTGTATAAACATCCATGGAGTCAATTTATAAGGGATCAAAATGACAATCCAAATGCTATAACTGGTACTCAAAGTCCCAAATGGGACGAATCCATCAACATCCAATCCCAATCGAACATTCCTAGGATCAGCTGAAAAATCTGGATGTAATGAATCAAATCTCTTCAACGATTTGGAATCTCATGGATGTCTCATTAACCCATCATTATTATTATCTATAGAATTCCACTTCATGTGTTCAGCAGTTTTCGATGACATCAATAATCTTTGCAATCACGGCTTCAAAGGAAAGTAATGCAAAACCTTTGCAGGTGTCTTCCTTTTCTTCTTCTCCATGAAATTATGTTCATTCCGAATTCCAACATCACCCTTTTACTAACATCTAGAAGAAGAACATTTCTTGTAATTATGTCTACTTGAATCCTCTCCCCAATAAAGCATACAATCATTAGGACACACATGTATTTTTTTATAATTCAGACCAATCTTGTTAACAACTATTTTCATATCATAAAAAGATTCTGGGATTTTTGCTTTAGGAAATGCATCATGAATTAATTCCAATATCATGGACATTTCCATATTTTTAATTCCACGTAGACATTTGATATGGTAAAACTTCATCAGAAATTAAAACTTTGAATATTTCAGACACCCACTATATAACTCTTGATTTCCATCGTCAACTAAATCATGAAACACATTTTCCTCAGTGAAGTTTTCTCTTACATTTGGATCCACATAATCAAGAGGAGGATCCAATGATATGTTACAATCTTGATCTGCTTGTGTTATAGTCTAAAAAACATCACTTGTCACATTTCAATTTTTATCAGCCTCTTATGGTTGTTCTGATATGTTTTGATGCTGATATTGGTGTCTTGCAGTGCCGAATGCATCATTTATGAGGTTTTTCATTTCATTTTCCATTGTCGACAAACTTGGGACCTCATTATATGGATTAATATCAGTGCTCAAACTTTCTATAACGTTCGATTCTCCATGCCAAATCCAACAAAAATATTGACCAGGGAATTTCTTTAGTATTAAATGTTCATAAACATCATCTCTCTTTAACCATGTTCTAAATTTACATTTAGGACATGGACATCTTATTCTCTCTTTAACATATCGATTAGAAATTGAAAAATCTATAAACTCATTCAAACCCATAACATACTGAGGTGTGTCCCTCGGTAATGTGATCCATCTTTTATCCATATATATCACAATGTTCCTACACAATAATAAAAAAATGAAAACCCATAGTTACTAATAAATAGAGAAAGAGATTCATATATACGATAGTGTAAGATTACAGAAACATAATATAATAAATATAAGCCCCTAAGATAGATATTAAACCTCTAATGTTTGGGATAGGGGAAGTTTCTTTGGTAAAGAGAAACAATATGCTAACAACGTGGAAGCTACAATACCATGAAAAAAATCACATTATTAATTTGGAATAACTACATGGATATAAATATCATTCATAAGGTATGAGAAAACATCTATAATATAGTCCATACATCCAAATGTTTTTCATTGAAATGAATGGTTAAGAAAAATCTGCTGAAATAATAAAAATTGTCACTAGAACCAACAATGATGGATAGTAGTCTTGAGGCATGATAAGTGGTGGTGTTCATGGAAATGCATGATGAAATAACTCGTGAGATTAGGTTTTGAGGTTCTACGAACCATGTGTGGATTTAATTCCAAGACCTCTCTTTGGTGTATTCACATAGAAAATATTGGTTGTGTGACTTGAGGGTGATTTGGATCATATATGTGTTAGTGCTCATGATTGGAGAATTATGGTCAAATGGGATGATCAAGGATCTGACCATGGAGTGAAACTAAGAGTCAGATTCAGACATCAGTGTGGTCATTGAACATTTTTGTTATTCCTTGAGTTTTAAGGCATCATGTTTGGGATATAATAGCGCATTGGTGGGTGGGATTCATGGCCTTTGGTATAATTCATCTTGAGAAGGACTTACTAGTGTTGTAGAATAAAAATTGATGTGGTAAGGTGGAGACTACATCAGAAATGTCATTCAAGATGTGACTGATGTGGTTTGGGGATCAAACTAGGGTATTTGAAGAATAGTTGATGTGTTTGGGATTGGTGTTTAGTGTTTCATAGTAGAATCATGTTGGGAATTCGGAGATGAAATGTGGGGTGTTGGTACTATCCTCCAGGACAACATAATAAGGTAATTGGAATCACATAGGTGGAAATAGATCCCAGAATGAATTATCTCTAAACATTATATTTGTTAACTTGGAAGAATTATTTTCATCCAAACCACTACAATAAGTTAGAATGAATTCAATACCATTCACTTAAACACACAAAAGAAATTTATGCAAACTAAAGTAAATGACAGTATGAAAGAACACTTTGGTTTTATGTTGTTTGTACTGAAATTCTGGCTTCTAAGGGAGAAACACTACAACATTCCATTTTACTGAAAAGAAAAGATTACGACTTCTAAATAACAATATACAAATTCTGGCCTCATAATCCACTATATCAGGGACACTTTTTAGTAGAATCTATGTTGGGATTTTACATTGGGAATACATAAATATTTCATCAATATACAATTTGTAAAAAAATTCATGTCCCTAAGGTGTTATGTATAGTAGATTTATACATCTGTCCTGGTTTACCATCTAACCATTCTCCCAACTCATCCTTCCACATAGATTCGAGGCCATTCCCAACAACCATAGGAAGGTTACTAGTACCTAGGAATCATACAACATACATTGGTAATGATTTTTTCCTCATGAAATGATATTTATAACAAAAAAAACCTTAATATAATATATAAGAATAAAGAAACATCTAATAAAAAATTATACAATATTTATATACATGATTCTATTTATAAATAGAAAAATATAAAATATATGAATAAAACACAAAAGGTCATGTGACCAATATGAATCCCAATGTTAAAGAAAATCTATATTGTTATTGAAAATTATTAAATGATCCAATGTCACCATCTAAAGTCCACATAACCCATTAAAGATCAAAATGAATTAATTAGACTCAAATGAACAAGGATCTATAAAATATGCATGAGCTAAACAGCCCAGATGGTTATCACTTTCAGAATCTATGCATGTCAAATTCAATTTAATTCCAAAAAATTAAATATTTAAATACAATAAATAAATAATCATTTTACATAATCCTCTATAGAAATTATCAAGAAAAATATCAATAGTTCTAAAACATGTATTATTTATTGCCATTAAATGAAAAAAGTCACTTACAAATCACTTTTCCGAAGATCAAGTGTCTTTTTACAAAAAAACCATTTCATAGAACCACATAAAAACCTTATACAAAAGAAATCATCTATAAATAATCATTTTAAAATAAAAAATATGTTTCAAATTATGAAATGGTTTTCAAAACATCTTTTTAAAATATATTTAATTGTAAAACAAAGAGAAATTTCCTAAGAAACATTTCTAAACCCCATTAACACTGGGTTTCAAAATCTAACAGTTTAAAATTTCTTATAAAAAACACTCAAATAATCATTAAAATATATTTTTTGACATTTCAATAGAACTTCTTTCAAAATTATTTTAAAGAATATTGAAGGCACATTTATATCAAACCGTTACCACTATACGAAAAATATTTTAACAGTCCTTTTTCAAATACTAAAAAAATATAAATGAAATGGGTAAGGTACACATGTTGTAACTACTAAATTAAGGTCATGATGAAAAGAAGCAGACCAAAAATAAATTGGTGACATAAATAAATTTTTGAAGAAAATGACATAGTTTAAAAAAATGGGAATCCCAAAAAATGATCCAAAAAAGAATCCTAAGGTCATGGGTATTGACCTATGAGTCAAGTAATAATGACTTGTGCTGGTGAAAATGAACATTTCCTGAAACTACTGAACCTGTTATTGTCCTTGGTAGTCCTATTAAACTATACAAAAATAAATGACCTTATCACTCCATCACTATCACATGAATAAAACAATACCTCTAACTTAAAGGCATATTATCCCATTTGGTATATTCATCATTGTTTATCCATACAATACTACCTATTCAACCCACTACATACACTAGAGTTTTCCAATACACAAGCCATCATAAATAATTCTAGGAATCCTATGAAATGTAAAATGGTGGTGTGAAAAAATGATCCATTACATGAATTAAATATAAAAAATTTCAAAAAACTCACGAATAACCTCCTTATAAACTCACAAGATCAATCTCAAACACATCAAAGAATAAAATATATATAAAGATGAATCAATATAAGAAATAATCTGAAGGTATTACATTTTAGTTAAGAACAACAATAATAACATGGGGCTAAATTGGGTCTCACATCTTTCCATTAAAACTCATTTTTTCGTAAAGTGATAAAAACGTATTATTTTCCAAAATAGAATTGAAACATCCCTTAAACCATCCTCTGAAATCTTGTATGGATATAAAATGATTTAAAAATTCATAAACAAGTCCTAACATAGAATTAAAACCTTAGGGTTCGTATAGGTCTTCAGGGTCACGGGGGGTCGGGGGAAGCGGGGTCGTTGGGTCATCAGGTTGTCGGGGTCGCAGGGGGCCGGGGTCGCTGGGGTTGCAGGGTCGCGAGGGTCGCGGGGTCACTGGGGTCGCAGGGTCGTCGGGGTCACAGGGGGTTGGGGTCATGGGGGAAGCGGGGGGCCGGGGGAAGCGGGGGAGTAGGGTGAGAAGTGGTCAGTGTGGGGGGGAAGGGTCAGTAGTGTTAAAAAAATGTTTCACGGAGGTTTATTATAAACCGTCGTG
Source organism: Viscum album (assembly GCA_963277665.1). NCBI lineage: Eukaryota > Viridiplantae > Streptophyta > Magnoliopsida > Santalales > Viscaceae > Viscum > Viscum album. The sequence goes on from OY728154.1 coordinate 108,258,390, forward strand.
AAACCATTCTAAAAAATGGTTTTGTATCAGTTCCCAAAACCACCGCTAAAAAACCATCCCTAAAGGAAATTTTTGTTGTAGTGCAGAGCCCCTTTGACATTCGCAGGCCTTCTGCAAAGCCAGGAGGTGGGATGCTCCAGAAACCATTTTGACGTTTGCAAGACCATCACTAAGTAAGGAGTCGGGATGCTCCACCATCCGATTTGACATTTGTGATCCTGTTGGGGAGTGGAATACATATTCACACCGAGGAAGCTTTGCTTCACTGTGCCTTGGGCCTATAAGAACTTAACTTCCCCCAGGCCCAAAGGATGGATCATCCAACCTTTCACCATCTCTGATCTCAAATCATGATTCACATTCCACTCTGTGAACCATCAGCTACTCAGGGTACTTTTGATTTTCAAAGTGACTCCCCTTTTCCTTGTTTCCACTCCCTCCTTCGAGACGGAAGCCCTTTGCGAAACCCACCGACATTCTCGAAGGAAGCAGATCCTCATAGGGTCTCGGGTTATCATGGAGAATTTATGCTTCTCAAATCAACCCCCATGCACATGTGACTCAAATTCTAAGGCAAATTCATTGTGCCTCGTGAAGCACATTGCTTCACAGGACCTTGCTTCGCAAGGAACCCATGTTTCGTAGGTCTTTGCTTCGCGAATTCCCTTTCACTTCACGAAGCACCTCTTGTTTTCCCATATGACCTATTCCTAGGCAAGGCCACTTCACATTGTGAAGCCCGGACCCTCACGAAGCCCTTCCATTGCATGGAGCACTAGAGATCTATGAGGACTCTACTCATAAACCCCTTTTCTCTGCAACTCTCTATCCCGTGAATCCACCTAGGTTTGCACGAAGTAACTTTGATGTACCTTGGGTGATATTTCACATTGCATTACCTCACCTCATTATTCTTCGCATAGGAACACTAACGGATATTGCTTCTTCTCATAGAGACACTAACGTGGACCCCCAACGGGATCACCTCTCGACATCCCCCAGTCACGGCATTGCCGGTGCATTCCATTCACCATGGTGTAGAGGGTACTGGTTATGTATGTCCTAGGGGTGTGGAGTGAACCCGCCTTGTTCAAGCTACAGGAAGTTAAACTACCAAGCTCCATCTTCCTTAACACATGACGTTAAACTGTGACTTCCCCCCATTCATCCTACGTGGGGAAAGGGCAACCACTCTGGTGTAACACCCTAGCATTTCTTACAGGTGGCAGCATCCCTACCCCTCCTTTCTTCAGTGCCAAATCCCTCTTTCGCTGGGCTTTGTCACCACCGGGCCTCCATCCTAGAGTAAGTCCCAACCTCTTCGGGTTGCTAACCACACATAATCCCGTTTTCCACTTTGGGTTGCAATCACATGTAAGCCCCACTCCATTTCCCACGGACGCACCATTCACGACGTGATCGTCAGGTTTTTGTTGTCTCTTGTTTCTAACACAGAGCATGAATCACATGGGATAAGAGCAGGCACTGACCATGAAATCCTCCTTGGGAATCCTAGAGTGTAAACCCCACACCCACCATGAACTACGTGTAATTTTATCAATGCCATGACAGGGTACATAGGAAGCCTCCATGAGGTTCAAACCCACCACCCTGGTCATTCTGACCATTTTCACGTCGGTTCCCACACCACCAGAACTACGTGGTCTTTGATACTTATCAAGGCAAGGTATGTAGTAATCCATTCTAAGGTCTAATCCCACAACCCATTGATCGCTCCAACCCCCTTTAGGTCAGTACACCAAGCCCCCATTCTGAACTACATAGACTTTGATCCTTGCCAAGGCATGGTACGTAGGAAGCCTCCACGAGGTTCAGGCCCACCATCCTGGTCATTCTGACCATCTTCATGTTAGTTCACCAACACTTTGGGCTGCCTCAGAGCGTAATCCCCAAATGACCCCCACCCAAACTATGTGGACTCTGATCGATGCTAAGGTGGGATATGTAGGAAGCCTCCAGGAGGTTCAAGACCAACAACCACTGGTACCGACCATCTTCGCATCAGGATACCAAATCCACCCCTCCTGAACTATGTGTACATTGATCCTTTCCAAGGTAGGGTATGTAGGAAGACTCCACGAGGTTCAATCCCAACAACTGGTCATTCCGGACCCCCGTCACATCGGTTCGCCTACACCATCCATCTGGACCCCAGGTCCTTATTCACGTCGGTTCACCCCCGACCTGCATGGAAAAAAGCTATAGACCCCATTAAACTGTAGGTCATTGTGTCCCATTCAGTAGTAAGTATTTGTATCCTGATCATCAGTAAGACATTTCATCTTCTATTCAGTGGCAAGATGTTGTAATCCCCTTCACTAAGACCCACAACTTTGGCTCGTCCTAGTGGTGTCAGACCAACCCAGGCTGCTAACCACATGTAATTCCCATACACATCATCAGGTTGTTATCATATGCATAAACCCCTATTCAATCTCATTGCTTGACCTTTCCCTCGAGCCTATGTGTATCGGGAATGTCACACCCCAACCCAAAGGTTCCACTTCTTCTGGGTCCCGTCCACGCGTCCACTCTCACGGGCCGCATCCTCAGGCATCCTATCACCCTCCTGAACTACGCAGACTTTGATTCCATGCCATGGGGATACATAGGAAGTCTCCCTGATACTGAATCCCATCATTACAGTCGTACTCATGGTGATTCCATTCCATTCACCACCCATTTAACTCAGCACCCCATCATCCATCTTGATTATTACCTGGGCCGCCACATCCTGGTAAGGTCATGTCAACCCACATACATCAGTGTTTCCTACAGGGGTTACGCTCATCTAATCCACTCTAGTCAGTGTTCTGATCTGTCTTATCTGAACATTAAACTTGCGGAATACCCTTTGTTAAACATGGGAAGCTGTGGAAAACCTTAGAGATATGCCTATAGAATATAATCACTCACATTCAACATGGGATGCCTCAAGCTTCTGTGCCCTCGAGAATCCCTATAATAAAGGGAATAAACCCAGACGCTCCAGTGTTCCATTGTCAAGACACGCCAGTGATTTCCAACTTGACTAATCCCCTGACAGAAGGTTGCTATCTTGAATGAACCCCTTGGAATTTCCTGACAGAAGTAGTGTAATTAACTGGTGTCCATGAAGATATGGCTCCAAGAAGAGTTTCACGAACAACGTATTAAATCTATAAGGGAGACCTGAACAAGGTGATGAGTTTTGAAAAGGAATCCAAGGAAGGAGGAACTGATATCACATTGTCCCATTTAAATCAAGGAGCAGACGTCCTTGAACAAGGAATGCATGTCTCCCGCCTTTATAATGTTTGAATGCAGTGCAACAAAACCATGCCTTTCGTCCCCACAGACGGACGCGCATGCCCCGACAAAAGTGTTGGAAACAACTGCACAGATCTACCAGAAATCTTACACTAATAGGAGGAGGGAGATCATATTGTTCTGCAGGTCTCACCTCGATGAGGCTTGTAGAGATTGGCCGGGGTGGAAAGTTATCTCTGAGGTTTATCATAACTTTCTAGATTCTCAGCAAAATGGCTGAGGTGGTGTACATCTATCTCTTCCCCCAAAAATGAAATGAGTGTATAATGTTTTCCATGTGTCATAGTTGAGGAGATGCGTTCATGATCATCTCATGTCCTCGACCATGGAGATTTGGACTTTGATGATGGGGCGACATTTACGGAGGTTACAGTAGAGATTGAGTATTGACAAGAGAAGGTTATTTTTGGACGATCGATACCTCTGGTGCATGTTCACGGGCAGAACAAGAACCTCTTGGAGAGCACCAGGGAGTGGGAGACTCAGACTCGTGCTCAATACCCCTATTGGTTTTCTTAGTCTTTGTTGTGGATTTTGGGGGAAAAAGTATAAGGTAGGGAGAAATTAAAGACTTGTATTGTACATGTAATTCTTTTAGTTATATGGAAATATTTCGAGACTGCAGAATCTGACGGCACGTGATTCAGAGCCCCAAAGTGCCCGAAATGATTTGTCGATGTTTTGTTAAGCTTTAATGAGCACGCGTAAGCAGTTTTCATGAAAAATAGGAATAAATCATAAATGGTTCCTTGGATCTGAAATCCGAGGACATCATTACGTTCAGGATAAAGGGTTTTCCTAGGTGCGACTTAAGTTTATTCGGTGCATGCCTCTTGTGAGAAAACCCGAAAATGGAATAACTGTATATAAAATAATTAAATAAGGTTATTTTATTTTTCAAATGCATATAACTCATGAATGGTGTCTCAGATTAAAAATCAGAGACCACCGATGAGCTCATGAGGGTATTCTCTTTTTAGATAGATACTAACATTGGTCGGTGCAAACCACCAGTGAAAGTTATTTATTGGTTGTAAATAAAATAATTAAGTGAAAATTGTTTTATTTTAAAACCCATACTTTATAAACGGTAACTAGGATTGAAAATCCTAGTGTACCGTTGAGCTCGTGAGGGCGATTTCTACTTAAGCAGAGCCTAACCTCAACTGGCGCGGGTCTAGGGTGAACGCTAATAATTTATTGAACTTTTTAAGGTAAGTTTAGTAAACGCGCGATCAGAATTTTCCCAACTTTTGAATCGTTGCTCAGATTGAAAATATGAGGGTACTGTTGTATCTGAAGTGTCGGTATTCTCTTAAGGGAGGATTTACTTTGATTGTAGTAGGTCTGGAGAAAAAGTTATGTTTTGTGACTTTTTTAAAAGAAATAAAATGAAATAATTTTATTATTTTCTTTTTTTTCTCCATCTTACAAGTGGAAATGTGGGACCTACAATGTGTCAAGATAATAAATGGCTTGACATTTCAATCCTATGTAACAACAACGTTGTGGAATTAGGATGTTTTCTAATTAATAAGCCCCCATTAATTCCCCACTTCATTAATTACCCTCCCCCTATCTTATATATATAGAGTTTGGAGAGGGGTATCAGCACTACTTTGCTAAGAAAAGAAGTGATGAAGAAGTGCTGAGATGCCAAAACCTTAGAGGACTGAGCCAATCCCAGTGGGAGGCAACAGGTGACACCGAACCATTAACTAAATGACGACGTATGAGTGGCATCATTGGGAATCAGTTTTGGGAATGTAGAACACGATCCACCATCAAGAGTGGGCACTCTCCAATGGGTGTATGAGGTAGGGGTTTATTAGTTTATGCATTTTAAATGTTTTACCCTTCCCTATTCTTGAATAATATGAAGAACACAGACCAACCGACTAATGGGTTTATCCGCGATTTATTTGTTTTTGCGGGAGGTTGTTGCGGGGTATTTTTTTTGGTTTTGATTTTTGTTTAATACAGTTGATTATTAAATCATTAATACCCATCATGTTTATGAGATAACACAGAGGGATTGGGCCAAATGAACCCATCTCGAACCCTCTGTAATTTAGCTATCCTTGCACCTCTATGGATGACTGCTAGGGTGGCAACAATGACCGGCTACATTGGGGATAACACGTTGACGGACACCGCAAGAGGAGGCTGTGAGAAAAATCATTATAGTTCATCGGAGTGGCCAGCCATAGAGGAGTCACAACGCACCATCGTACACCACCAGTGAGAAAAGGGGGCCTTGGCTCTTCAGCCGCAGTGACTGGAGGAAGGTGGCCGACAAACCAGCTAGCCACAGGTGGTGGAGTGGCACTTCATCATGCACCAATCGAGTAATCAACCGACAAACCATCTGGACACTACGGAATCGGAAGGACCCACTCCAATGGGTCCTGTATACCACCTGGTTTCTACGTGGTGCCGCCACTACAAAGAATACCGAACGACCTTTGACTGTTCTGGAAAACTGAGGGTCTCTCACCCAGTGGTGGCTAGGGTAGACCCCCTTATAAGTTGCGCCGCACGTGGCCTAGCTTCCACCCAGTGGGCCGCCGGCCCTATGGGTGGCCCCTTTGTAAGCTACACCCTACGTAGGGCGAGCCCCTTAGGGGCCACCCCCTGCAGGCTGCGCCCTACGTAGGTCCGGTCGCCCCTTGTGGGCCACCCCTTTGCAGGACACCCCTTGAGGGCAGCCCTTTATAGGCCGGGCCACCCTTGTGGGCCACCCCTTATTGGTTGAGCCCACCGTGGCCTATCCCAGGTAGGGTCAAGCTGGGTCGGTCCGACCGGGTCGGATCAGACCTAGGCCCAACCAAGCCCAGGAACACTTAAAGGGCCATATCTTGAGAACCAGATGTGCATTTGACAAAATGTTTATGGAATTGGGATCCTGGGATATGGAAATTACTTTTGGTATATTCTACATGAGTTTTGGAGACAGTTGGAGTATGGCTGGGTTGGATCGAACCCCCCCTGGAGCTAAAACACTTATAACTCACAGACCATGTGTCTGATTGACACCTCGTCTATCGCGTTGGAAATCTTATGACATGGAGGTCCTTTTGGTTACTCCATTTTTAAGCTTAGTGGAGGTTTAGGTATGACTGATATCTCGAGAGAATATTTTATGGTACTCGAGTGCACCGGGTGCGAGGAATCCAATGGCTGGGAGTGAGGCAGAGGTTGGAGACAAATCATATAGAGGTCTGTGCTCAGTGATCCTGTGTGGGTCATCACATACTGATCATGTGTGGGTCAGATCTTATGTGGGTCTGCCCTTAGTGATCCTGTGTGGGTCAGCACATACCAATCCTGTGTGGGTAATCGCTCATCAATCCTATGCGGGTCAGCGCATACTGATCTTGTGTGGGTCAGATCCTATATGGGTCATTGCGGGGGTTAGTAACTATCAACACTGGGCAGGTCAGATCCTATGTAGACCATTACGGGGGGTTAGTTACCATTCGATCCCGTGTGGGTCAGACTCCGTATGGTCATAAGTAATGTCTCTTGATAGAAAACGTGGTTTGTGCTGATACTCTGTTTGAACTAAGTCTTTTTCTTGTGTGTTACTTTTAACATTTTGGTACTACCATAATGGTTATTCCTATGTGGTACTTTCACCTTCGTGGTACTATCTTCATGGTGATGCATATGCGGTACTTTTACCTTCGTGGAACTATCTTCATGGTGATTTTGGTGTGGTACTTTTACCTTCATGGTACTATGTTCATGGGGATATCTGTGTGGTACTTTTAACTTCATGGTACTATATTTGTGGGGATACCTATGTGGTAATTTGACCATCGTGGTACTATATTTGTGGTGTTACCTATTTGGTAGTTCTAACTTCGTGGTGTTACATTTTTGATATAATTCCCTCCTGTATGAGATCAGTACATCTCAAAAACTTAGGTATATGTATGGGAATATACCTAAGTAGATTTGATGTATTACCTTTTGGCTTTTCCTTTGTGGAACATTAGGAGAGATACGGGGTCTTGGGGTCCCTACTGAGTATCGTTACACTCACCCCTACATGGGCTTCACCCACACCTTGTTGTGTCTTCTGCATACGACGTACAACATTAATCGAGGATGAGGGAGCCAGGACTAGAAGGTGCTCGGAGGTGGACTATTTGGTCTGATGTGGAGTGTTGTGGAGACGATATATACCTGCCCTTAAGGTAGGATCCTTAGTGGATGATCAAGGAGTTGTTTTGTACTTTTCCGTTGTACTTGTACTTTTTAGTTGGGCTTGTATTCCAGCCCCTTTACATTTAGCACACTTTTACTATAGTAGTTTACTTCATGGTTGCTTCTTCTTGCATTATACTCTATGTGTTTGTATAGGTTTAATGGAAATGCCTTCCCATTTTAGGGATACACCTTTCTGGTGCTAGTCACCAGCCATTTGCCTATGGATGGCGGGTTTGGGTAGTCACAGCATGGGCCCTAGGGGGGACGTGTCGTGACAGTTTATCAGGGGATCGAACTATAATATTAAGGGTAAATGTATCATATAAACCTAAATTAAGACTATATTATGACCATATTCCAACCATTACACCTATAAAGATTTAAAGTGTCCTAATATGAACCCTAGGGGGATATAAAAAATGTATGCGAACATATTTCAATTTAAAAATACTGACGGTGTCCTCTCTCCCACTTATAAAAGGAAACCCCTCTCTTTATAAGTCCCCAGTCTTAAACATTACTTAATCATGATATAATTAATTAATTTTAATTTTATTCACATCAAGGATATTTTCAATTTTAATTCTTTATAGAATTAGGTCATAACTCATACATAACAAGTTAAATATTACAATTAGACACTACTACTCACTATCCATTTTTTTCATAAAACAAAAACGTTTTAAAAAGAAACATAGTTTGTTTCATGTTTATATACGATGAATTTTACTTGATCCCATACTTTACTCTATTCTTATTTATGTCCTGTGAGTTTTTTTAAAACATGTGATGAGTATAAAAATGATGAATAAGGGATACAAAAATAAAGAAATCTATTAGTTTGGGGATAACATGAAAATCGTGAATACTTTATCATAAGGTAATACTTTCCACCATTAAAGTGTAGTAAATACACTTCACTGAATATATGCTCATTGATTACCCTTTTGTAACCAAAATATTTCTATAAACCCATAGAAATAAACATATAAAATATAAAGGTAACATGAGACATAAACATACTTAAATGGAATAACCATACTGTCGACTTCAACACATATCACTAAATTCAAGAGCTATACGTCCGAATTCCATACCTAATGAATTAGAGGTTATAATGTAACCAACAATCCCTAGTTTATCATAAAACCAGTCATCTTTGGTTTTTCAAGTAACAACCTGTATTTGGTTTCTCAAGTAACCACCCTTCAAATGCCAAAGTACTATTATATAATTCCAAAACACCTAAAAGATTACAATTATCAACCTTCCACTCATAAAATTTCATTTTCAATCACAAGAGATAATTTAAAGATATTGAAATTATAAATCCACATTCAAAACCATTTTCAATACCACAAAACCCAAAAAAGGTATAAGGTATTTCTTTTCCTTAAAAACATTAAGGCTTATAGAAGAATCCGAATATCAAATAACAGTTACGATGATAGAGAATTAATTGTCATTACATACATTAAAAACACCCCATTATTTCATTTAGTATATGACTCATAGAAAAAATAATCCCTTTGAATGAAATTAAAAGTAAAATGGGTTAATTATACATCGTATAAATGAAGGAGGTGTATTTTATCAAAATATGCTTCAATGAAAGGAGATTGAGATGAAGTCCCTTACATCAAGTCCAACTTGTCTCATTCATTATTTATATTATTTAATAATAAACAAGGTTAATTTATAATTTATTCTAAACCTTTTTAAATTTTATTCTTCATTTTATATAACTTTTTATCCTGTGATAAAAATTACAAAATTATTTAAGTTCATATCAGTCGTTTTGTCGCTATTCGGTACTTGAGTCAAAAAAGAAATCATTTTTATATAAATTGTCCATGTGGTTAGAGTCCATCATCTATATAATATTATTCATTATTTAAATATCATATATATCCATTATATATGAATTTATAATTTCAATAATATTTGGAGATAAGAAATGAAATGCACCGTTAATGGAGATGGTAGGTCGTACGTACACATGAACGTGAATTTCATTTGTTTGTCACATTAACAGAATAATAATCAAATAATATAAATGTATGTTATAATACCAGTATTATATTTATGTCACGTATGTCCCATATGTTTAATAAAACTATCCTTTATATGTTCCATGTATAACATGAAAGAGTCATATCACATCGAGGGAGCGGTATTCCACACATCCTCAAAGGAAATTATCGTATTTACTTATCATGGAAAGAATAAAAGTATGTTATAAATAATAATCACAGAAGAATAAATAAAATAAAAATATAATAAATATAATATATAAATACAATGAAATTCTAATGGCCACCATGAGAGGTGTTTGGAGAAAATTGAACAATCATAGTTTCATGAGGTAGTAGTTCGTCATACACAGAAACAGTATGTTTGTATCCATTAGATGGAGGTGTGTGTAAGTGTAGTTAGAATAAATATCATAAAAAAATCCTAGTATATTGATGATATTGGGGTTCTTATTTAATGATATAATAAGAAGATCATAGGTAGTGAATAAGAAAAATAAAGTAAAGGAACTTGAGAGAAGACACTGCCTCTAAATCAGGTAACTCCTTTTGATTTGAGCAAAAAGGCTTTCTTTTTTTTCATTGTTCCCAAGGTAAGGATTATAGGAATAATAGAGGAATTCTGGGAGATCATTTGTGTATATACTGGACTATCCAAGGGTCTTTAGATGTGTGAGTAAGTGGGTAAAGTTGGTGTCCTTTTATAAGAGGGAGGAGGGGCGCTTTAGGAAAGTATAGAAATATTATGTTATTATAAGTTAATTTTTTATTTATAATAGTTCAAAATTTATATATTTCTGGGATATGATGATTATGTGTCTAAATAATCTCCAACAATAGGTTTTAGACAAGTTCAAGTCACAAAAGTAACCTTATATTTTGGCTTTAATCCTTAAAAACATTTACTCCCACCATGTCTTCTTGTATTTTCATAACATATGGTTACAATAGTTACTATAAAATTCCAATCAAACTATAAGTGGATAATTAATGACATTTTTTAAATTATATAATTCATTAGAATGAATATTATATTTTTAGGACAATTATATCATTTAATAAAATAGTATTTTTTTTAAAACTCATTTATGTCAATTTTGACAGTGTTTTGTAATTGATTTTTGTTACAGTCATACTGAAATGAATCATTCAAAAAAAGGGAATTAACTTAAATATAAAATGTCATAATAATTCATAAAAGTATTTTATATCATCAAAACAATAAAGTTACATTAATTTTAATATTCATATTATCATTTATTTAAATATTTCATTAATATGGTAATCACAACATCATCATTGTGTCCTAAATAAATTTATTTATATAATATCTATAAATTATAAATAAAATACCTTGATGTAGGAAATCTTTTTATATTTCTAATTAATACTTATTTTCAAAGAGATAAATTATATTACCCTATATTAATATTTTTTATCAAAAGATACAGGTTTATGTTATATTTTCCTTTTCTTTAAATTAAATATTAGAAAATGTCATTTTCACAACCAAGTAGTTTCCAATTTTCCAAAGATCAGCATACGGATGCTCATGGTTTGAAATATACCATCCAATCAGATTAGTATACATTTTAGGGTAGTTTTATAAAATTATAAAATTATTTTTTTACCCTTATTTACCAGATTTACCCTTTAACCATGGAAAATAAAAAATATTTTATGAAGTTACTATTCATAATATCAAACAAATAAAGGTAAGTATTTAAATATAATTTTCCTTATGATTACAAATATGGAATAAATTTTTTCCCAAAATAAAAACATATAATTAGAAGATATTAGTTTAAAATTAATTCCCATTTTCAAAATTGGAAAAGCAGGTTTTTTAAAAAGATAAACCATTACAAAAGATTGAAATGTTTTTACATATGACTTCAATATAGAATAAAAAAAAATGAATGAAATTATAATAAATGACAAAACAATATTATGTTTGACTTTAAAACAATTAAATAATATGATTTAACCATATAAATTATCTCAATGGAAAAGGTTTTTTTCATTTAAAATTTACGGTATTATATTATTCATAAAAACATGATGGTTATCGGAAAAATATTAAAATTCCATGCAAAGTAAATTTTGATTTGACGATTATAAAGAGAAAATGTATTTTTAAAAATATAACATATAAAGGGGTCAAAACATAAAATTAAAAAATGTTTCACCATCAACAGGCGGTAAAAATTCATTTTTTAGAACACACTTCTTTTATCTGAAAAAATGGATGTTTTCTTATGTCAAATCTAGAAAACATATTAGATGATTTTGAAACATTAAATTGAATATATAATATATATTTTTAATTAAATAAAAATTAATAAAGAGTGATATTATTTTTTAAACAAAATTATTCTTTTTTAAAATAGGTTTTTATAAAAACACATCCTTTATATTCAATTGATTTTTATTTCCATTTATAATAAATTTGGTAACCAATGAATAAATATTTAAACATTTTTAAACCATATTTTTATAATTCAATTGATATTATTCGTTCCTTCAATTCCAACAACTAGGTTATAATGGTAATATTTAAATAATAATATTTAGTTTTTTGTTTAAGCTGATGTAGCATATCAGGCATGCTATTGAACATAGTGTTTATATCTTAAAACTCCAAATGTTACATCCTGCTCCCCTTTTGGAAACTATTTACATGGAATTTTAAAATTGGTCTTGGAAAATTCATTGAAAATCCCACATCATAAAAAGTTTCAATAATACTATTACATTAAAATAAATAAAGAGAAGTAAAAAAGTAACATGAGATAACACATACTAGGATTCAATGTAGGAAAACATGCATAAAGAAGAAAAACTAACCATATTTTTTTTGATGGAGTGTGATAGAAAACTTGATTGGAATAAAGTTAACAACCAAAAAACCATAAATTTTTTATGGGTTAAATGGTCTTTGATTTCATAGTAGGAGATGTAAATAGAAAACATTTTTATTTTAATTTTTTTTCACAAAGTTGAGGAACTTATTTATGATCTAGAATAAGAATGTAAGAAAACATACTTAAATGTAAATTAGAGTTACATTATATAATAAATATCAACTATAAACTAATAGTTTCTCCAAATGATGAGTATTAAAGCTTACTTGTTCACACCTGATGTGCTAGAAACAACTTTTAGAGAATCACATAATCCATATAATATTAACTCAATATTCAACTTATCTTCAAACATTAACCAGAATGAAACTAGTTTGGATACGATAAGATACTTCCCAAAAAATAATAATCATTTATATGAAAAAACTACTTTTAATCTCCAAAATTCCATAGTAATACCCAAAGTCCAATATAGACCATTTAAAAAATAATTGTCCAAATAAATCTTCAAAAAATAATCCAAACTATGTTTGAAACACAAAATTGATAAGGGTTCGATAACATATTCTTTCATGATAAATATTAACATTTATCCCTAAATAATATATACTACTCTTAATCTCTCATACATAAAAGTACTTATCCTTATCACATATTCTCCATAATTGGTTAATCATTTCCATAAATAACCCAAATCTCCATATTTCCACAAAAAAATATTCTTATAAAATAAAATTTGACCATTACTTCTCAAATAAAATACCATAGTATTCTATTCTCCTTAGGCATATATTGTTCCCAAAAAAGAAAAATATTCCAAAAAAATATTTGTCACTTAATCACCAAATAACTTTTCTATACTGTGTATATAAATTTGATAAAACATAATTTTTAAAAATTAACTTATTCTTGATACATAAAATCATTTAACTGAAAAGAATAAGTCATACTAACCAGGGAATTCACGTAGGCCAGTGGTAGGAAATGGTCACTTATTAACCTTTGGTTATGGGCTCGATTCCTATGGCCTTCTCGGACACAACGGGTTGTCACCCATCTTGCAGATTGTCCTTTTTCTATAACCATATCATTCTTATAACATCGTCAATGAGAATATAATGTCCTAAAAAATAACCATAACCTTTTTAACCTAAAATGTTATCTAATACATTTAATTTTTCAACCCAAAAAGTAATAACCAGTAATCACCTCCAAAACAAAAGATCATATCAACCCTAAAGGTTATCCATTGTGTCCACACAAGAAAAGATTATTCTTCCTTGAATAACATTTTCACATAACAAACTATAGGGTTACACACACTAGAAAAATTCTTCCAATGTAATCCCTTTATTAAAATATCATTAATACTTTTAAATATTTAGTCATCCAACAATCTACCATAACTCATGAATCCCTTATATGTAAACTTATTAATCATTTAGTGTTCTTCAAAATCCATTAACAATTCATTTCCACCTTATTTCTTAATAAATTATTCATGTAGATCAAATATCATAATCATTTATAAATTTCATTACAAATATTCTTCAGTCTTTATAGATAAGAAAATAAATCATACCTTGAATCCTGATATCATGATCTTTATTATGTTCCCTTTCTCTTTTGGAATGTTTTCCTACTTTCAAAAAGTAATCATTCACCACACTTCTGTAATTTCAATTTTCGAAAGTGTTGGAAAAGATGATATTTTTAAATCATATTAAAAATATACTTTGACCCATAAAATTATTTTATAAATGAGTAGATGTTAGACAACTCAATAAATTTCTTGCAGGTGATTTGAATACTCCTAAAGCTATCAAAATCATTTAAATAGTCATTTTCCATAATAGAGGTGATCAAATTGTTGGGGAGGGATAAGAATGTTGTGCAAGATATCTTTCCCTACATCTTGAAAAATTATCCTTAATCTAACAAAAAAAATTTTCACTTAAACATGAAAAAAATATTAAAAAATGAATCCTCTATTGGATAAATATAACCTAAAAACTACTATATTAATCTAATCCATCAACCTCCCTATATCTCCATTGTTCAGGGTTTTTTAATAAAATTAACCTAATTTACCATAACCCTATAAATGTTTCCATATTATAATAACACCGTTAGTTATATGGGATCCTTAACCTGCACCCAGACAACATCTGAACCTCTAAAGTTATCTAAACTGACCTCTCATACGAACTGTAAGGCCCTTGCCTTAAACATTACTAATCTTGAGATAAGTCATTAATTTGACTTTAATTCGAATAAAGGATCTTTTTAGGTTTAGACATTTATATAATTAGGTCATAACTCATACATAACAACATAAATATTTTATATAGACACTTCTATTGAGTATCCATTTTTTTCATTAAACAAAAACTTTTTAAACAGAAACATGGTTTATTTCCTGTTTAAATAGCATGATTTTTTCATGATCCTATATTTGAATCTACTATTCTTTAATACATATGAAAAATATTTTAAAACATAGGATGAGCATAAAAATCTCAGCAAGGGATACATAAAGAACGAAAATTGTTCTTCTTAGGATAACATGAAAACTATCAATACTTTATCATAAAGTAAAACTTTCCACCTTTAAGAAGTAGTAAATATACTTCACTAAATATGTGCTCATTTCTTACCATTTTTGTATCCAATATACTACCATAGACTCCTAAAAAATTATAAAACATATATTGGTAACATGGTACATAAAAATACATAAATGTAATAACCATGCGGTCAACTTCCACACATATCACTCAGTGGAATAGCCAAACGACCAACTTCCATACCCAATACATTGGTGGTTATAATGTAACCACCTATCCATGGTTTATAATGGAACCACCCATATTTGGTTTACCTCATAACCAACCTTCATTGGTTTATAATTCAATGACCCGTCAAATGTCCATATACCATTTTATAATCATAAAACACATAACATATTTCAATTTTCAGCATTTCACTCATAAAATTTCATTTTCAATCACAAGAGATCATTTCAAGATATTGAAATAGTAAATAAAATTTAAAAACCATTTCCAATACCAAAACACCCAAAATGGGTATAAGGGATTTATTTTCCATAAATAAATTATGTCTTAT
This sequence comes from Viscum album, assembly GCA_963277665.1. Classification (NCBI taxonomy): domain Eukaryota; kingdom Viridiplantae; phylum Streptophyta; class Magnoliopsida; order Santalales; family Viscaceae; genus Viscum; species Viscum album. The sequence continues at coordinate 108,273,958 of OY728154.1, forward strand.
GGAAGAATCCAAATATCAAATAACGGTTATGGCGACAGAGAAGTCTTTATCACCACATATATTAAAAACAATCCTTTATATTATTTAGTAAATTATTTATAGAAAAATATTTCCATAAAATGAATTTAAAATTAAAAGGGTTTTACAATACACTATATAAAATAATGAGTATTATTTTATCAAAATATTCCTCAATTAAAGAGGATTTAGACGAAGTTCATTACCTTGATTCTGACTTGTCTCATTCATTCATTTTATTCCTGAAAAATAAACAGAAGTTAATTTATACTTAATTAAAAACCCTTTTCCCAATTATTATTCATTTCATTTTTTTCTTGTTTTAAAAGTTACATAATTATTTATGTTCATATTGCTCTTTTTTTCAATATTCGGTACTTGAGTCAAAAATAAACTCTTTTTAAGGTAAATTGTCCATATAGTTATAGTCCATCATCTTCAAAATATTATTCATGATTTAAATATCATATATATCCAGTACATATGTATTTATAATTTCAACAATATTTGGAGATAAGAAATTAAATACACCATTCATGGAGATTGTAGGCCGTACATATGCATGGAGGCTATTTTCGTTTCTTTGTCATATTAATAGAATAATATTCAAATGATATAAATGTATATAATAATACCAGTATTATATTATGTGTTTTATGTATAATAGGTTTAATAATACCATCCTGTATACATTCTATGAATATCTTGAATGAGTCATATCATTTTTGAGGGGGCGGTAGTCCACACTTCTTAAAATGAAATTATTATATTTACACATCATGGAAAGAATAAAGGTAAGTTTTAAATATAAATTAAAAAATAAAAGAGACAATATAAATATAATATATATCATATATAAATATATTTTCATCATAATGGCCTCCATGAGAGGTGGTAGGAGAAAATTGAACAATGAACATTTCGTGAGGCAGTAGTTCTCCTTACACAGAAACAATAAGTTCATATCGATTAAATGAACGTGTGTGTAAGTGTGGTAAGAATCCTTCTCAAAACAAAATTCTAGTATATTGATGATACTACTATTTTTATGTAATAATTGAATAATAATAGAATAGGGAGTGAACAAGGAAAATAATGTAAAGGGTCTTGAGAGATGACACTACCTAAAATTGGGTAACTAATTTTGATTTGAGACAAAAGGATTTCTTTAAATGCCTTATTCCCTAGTTAAGGATTCTAATAGGAAGGTAGGTATGTTGGAAAATTATATGAGAAGAATTTGGATGAGACAAGGGCCTTCAGAGTGATGATTACGTAGGTAGAGTTGGTGGCCTTTTATAAGAGGGAGGAGGGGCGCCTTAGGAAAGTCTAGAAATATTATTTTATTATAAATTTATTTTAGAATTATAATAGATAAAAAGTGATATATTTAAAAGATAATATGAGTATTCATAAAATTATTCTCAACCATTAGGTTTTATTCATGTTTAGGTCATAATATTAACCTTATCGTTTAGCGTTAACCCTTAGTTAAAAACATTAACTCTTACCATGTCTTCTTGTATTTTCCTAATATATGGTTATTATAGATACTATAAAATGTCCATAGATCTACAAGTAAATTATTAATGAAATATTTAACATTATATAAGTCAGTTGGATGAATCATAGATTTTTAGGACTTTTTATCATTGAATAAAATAATATTTGTTTTTAAAACTTATTTATGTCAATTTTGACACTATTTAGTAATTGATTATTGTTAAATTCATCACTACTTGATTCCTTCCAACCAAAGGAATTAAATAAATTATAAAATTCCATAATAATCTCGAAATTTCATGTATGGAATCAATATGATCAAATTATATTTATTTTAATATTTGTAATATTATTTATTTGAATCCTTCATTAATAAGGTAAATACTGCAACATCATTGTTTTCAAAATAAATTTATTTATTTAATGTCTTAAAATTATAAATAAAATACCATAATATAGGAAATATATTTTTATTTATAATGAATATTTATAGTCAAATGGATTAGTTATATAATCCTATATTAAAATGGTTTTATTAAAAGATACATGTTTATTTTATATTTCTCTTTTCTTTAAATTAAATTTTATAAAATGTCATTTTCCCCCCAAAGAGGCTCCCAAATACCAAATGTTCTGCCTAAAAATTCTCAAGATTGGAAATAGTGCATAAAATAGGATTAAGACACATTTTATATTAGTTTTATATTATAATAATATTATTTTTTTTATGCTTATTTACAAGATTTACCCATTAATCATGGTAATTAAAAATAATTACTAAAGTTACTATTCATAATGCCAAAAAATAAAAAGGTTCCTAACTATACAATTCAAAAATTATAATCCCAAATATTTAATCCATTATTCCAATTTCAAAATAGATAATTGGAAGAAATTAATTTAAAATTAAATCCCATTGTCAAAACTAGAAAGTGGTTTTTTTAAGTTAAAACATTGCAAATGATTGATATGTTTTCACATATAAATTCAATATATAATTAATACCAATGACCTAAATTAAAATAAATGATAAAAATTTATTCAACTTATTGTTTAAAAGCATTAAATAATATGATTTATCAAAATAAATTATCTCAATGTAAAAAAGATTTTTTCAATTAAAATTTAGCATATTTTTACTATTCATAAAAACATGGTAGTTACCAAAAAAATATCAAAATTTCATCCAAAATAAATTTTGATGTCCCAAATCTAAATAATATATTTATATTTTCAAATGAAACATATAATGGTGTTATAAACAAAATTTAAAAAAAATCCATCAAAAAGCTGTAAAACTGCATTTTTAGAAAATTACATCTTTTATTTCAAAATTTGAATTTGTTCTTATATCTTATCTTGAAATCATATAAGAAGAATTTAAAAAATTAAATTGAATATATAACATATATTTTTAATTTAATAAAAACCCATAATGAGTGATATGTTTTTATAAACACAATTATTCTTTTTTTAAATACTTTATCGAAAAACACATCCTTTATATTCAATTGGTTTTTCATTTTCATTTCTAAATAATTTGGTAACCAATGAATAAATATTTAAACATTTTTGAACCATATTTTTATAATTAAGTTGATATTATTCCTTCTCTTCTTTCCAACTACTATGTTATAATAATAAAATTCGAATAATAATATTAATTTGTTCGTTTAAGCTCGATGTAGCTTATCATGTATGCAATTGAACAAAGTGTTTCTTTCTTAAAACTCAGGATATTACACTCCTCCATTATTCACAAATTGAAAATTCTTTGGATTTGCTAATACCTATCAAATTCACTTATCAAATTCCTCCCTCTTTCTAGAATCTTTATTTTGGGCATAAATCCAACGATGGAAGGATTTTAGTGAAAACGGAAGGGGATGTATGAAGAAGAGATAACGTCCATCAACAACTTTTTTTATTTATTTCTTACTCAAACCCATTTAATTTAATTTTAGAAAGCTTATATTAAATCATAAGTATTATAAATATAATAAGATTAAGGATGGTAATAATAATATATTTATTTTTAATATATGATATATAATATTTTTTTTATTTTTTTAGGATTATTTTATTATTCTATTACCCATAACTTCATGCTTTCCATTTTTTTGGAATACGAAAACGTCATTTGGGTGTACGGTGGACTACCACTACAAAAATCAATGTGATTCATTAAATATTTAAATAGAATTTATTAAGTAAGGTTTAAATAAAAATATGTGTTATTTATGACATTAATATTATTCCTAAAGGATAATGAATCATATATGATTCTTTCTCTCCATCCGACAAGAAAATGGAAACAATGTGTATGCCTATGTACAGGCTACCGTCTCTATGAATGGTGTATTTCATTTTAGTTTTATATAATTTTTAGATTATTTTATATAGATATATAATTAATATATATGATATTTTTTCATTTTTATCATTCTGTAGATGATGAAACAATAATTAAATTAAGATAACAAAAAATATATCAAATGAAAATATTTTTGAAAAAGCGGTTGTTACCTGAAACGTATCTTTAAATGGAATTGCAAGTAAACTGGTAATAAAATGTCATTAGAAGATAATATATTGTATGATATATATTAATATTATTCTATAATATATTTATAATAAAATTATTTTTATTATATAAGAGGTTTGAATGAGTGTGAAGGAAGTTTAGACTCATGGTAAGTGGATTTCTAGTCTCAATTTTATTTCGAGGATACTTATGCCATATTCACCAATAATTCATTTTGTGTAGTCTATATAATTGCAAATGAAATGGTATATCATGATTTTACCTTAGTTAATGATAATTAATGTTTCCATTGATGTTGTTATTTCATGAGTATTATGATTCAAAACTAACTGAAGTTGTGTGATATTTTTATCTCAATTTTACTTCTTTGATATGTACATTATGTTATGGACCTATATTATTTCAAGAGGTGTATATAAATCCCTTTTTACATGTAATATCATAAAAATATTTATCCAAATGAAATTTTATGATCAATTTTATGTTACTCCTTTATGGGGCTAAAGAATAAATGTTACCGAAGTGGAAAAGATGTTATGTTACAACCTAATCATTTTTCATGATTTTTTATGATTACGTATCGAATGTTGAAATACGATGATCCAATACATAATAATTATCATGAACTTTCTTCTCCTCTATTTATTAATGATATCTTCAGGTAATGTTACTATTTTCCAACCCTTTGGTACTTAAAATTATTAATATGTTTTTTAAGAAAATCAATCATTATTTCTCAATACGGTCATAAATATATTTTATTACAAAACCATTTTTATGAAAATGTTATTGAAAATGTTTTATTATTATCTTAAGATTTATAAATTCTTTTTTACCCCTATTTTTTTACAAAATTGTTTTTGAAAGGAAACTTCATGTCATTTTCTAAATATTGTCCTTTTATATTTTACTAAAAATATTAAAAGAACATTAATTTTAATATTTGTAGAACAAAAAAAAATTATGTCATGACCAATGATTTATTTAAAACATACATTAAATTTTTCCAAATTTCTTTTAAAATAAAAATATTTTCAACTTTTTTAAAATGTTTTTTTCAAAGAGGAAAAGATATTTTTCTAAATTATTTTAAATGATCTTGCAATATTATTTTATATATAATATAACATCCATTGGAATTAAATATGTGTTAATGGGGATAAAACCCAAGGTTACCATTCATGTTCTTCCTATAAATGGTTTATTTTTTTATTTAATGATGTTTATGAAACCCTCTCCTTTTTATAGATCATTCTATTATGAAATGATAATGAAACCTATCTATTTTATAATGGTTATGATATGATTAAATATTTATGATACTCATTTCATTAAATAGGTTATTATATAATGAATTTTTATGATCTTGTGGAACACATATGTATAATTTCATTATGTTCTTGGTAGTGAGCCATGACTATTATGGAAATAATTTTATATACTTATGTGTATGCCAAAAATTATATGTATTATGCCAATTTAATTCTATCATGACTCATGTTATTTTATTTCCTTATGATTTATGTCCTATGAACATCCAATCTTTTTGAAAAAAAACACATTTATGATCTTTGATATCTAGGGTATGGTTTTTAAGTGTTATGTTCATGTTCTAAAACCCTTATATTCACTATATGCTTATGTATATCCCTTGTTTACCATTAATGAGCATTTGATCTCACCCTTTATTATGTTTTGTTAACCCCATGTTATGAAGATATGTATTATTTGTGGTATCTATAAGAAGGGTTCTAGATATGAATAATGTAGTGGGAGGTTATATTGCACACTTATGTACTAGTGTTTATGTTTCCATGTTTCCAATGACACTAAAATATTTGGTCCTTAGGAATGTGTTTCTACAATGTAAAGAATATTTATAAAAAATTATGTGACATCTATTTCTGACATGTATGGTTTTCTATAGTTGGTACCATATGATGGTTTTAGTTATCCTTTAGAGACTGTGATGATAAAACCATAGTGAGACCCCTAAATACATGTATAAAGATAAATCTAAGGACCAATCAAAGTGTGGTAAAATGTCCTAGAATTTTGGTAAATGATAGAGTGAGTAATTTTCGAGAAATTAGACCCATGTCAATAAAATACAAGTGGTTTTGGCTGTAGAATATATTTACCTAGGTGTAAAAAATCAAAAAAAAAATATTGGACTATTAATTGGTGTAAAATAATGGGCCTTGTTTCACACCTAATTTGACACTCCTGGGGGATATGATTTGGGAGTTAAAAGACTATTTAAGAACTATCATAATGAATTTAAATAGATTATTACTATTAATAAATTGGACTAATCCTACTGTGTCATAGATAAAAAATATGTTTTCATTGTTTACTTATCCTATTTGATATTTTTATTTTTATGTGGTTCCTAACTATGATTATTATTTCTTATAATATGATTTTTGGTTTTAGTAAATGGATGGAACCCAAAGAAACCATATTAATGCTATGTACTACAGAAAATGAAATTATCTTCCTCCTGAGAATCCAAATGTTATGGGATATGGAACAGAAAATTCAATTTTTATGCTCATGCAACTTTCTCATGATATGAATCATGTTGGAATTCACAAAAGAACAAGGGGGGACAACATTCTATTGATTACTTAATAAGGAAACACCTAGCTTCCTTCAGTGAGTATTCTAATCCAATAATTAATAAACAATGGATTAGTACCAATGAAAAGATATTTTCCAATATCCTATGTTAGAAACTTGAAAATTTCATTTTCACTATCCACTGTTTGGAATGTGAACCACATATATGGTGAAATCTTATCAAGAATACGAGGAATCATAATGAAATGGACTATATGGATGAGAATATTTCATAAAATTATTTTTCAATATTTACATTCTATGTATTTATATAAGGGGTTACATGAGGTAAATAAAAATGATGATGTTTCTATTGGTAGTTATGATGAAAATTTTACATGAATTATGAGGTGTACATTGGATATTTTCATCCAAACTGAATATATGTTTGATCGATTCGTCAATGGGTTAAAGAGAATTCACCAAAGGGAGTTATCTGTAATAGGCTTTATTAGATATGGATAGACATTTCTACATTATATCAAGGTGAAAATAGAAGTAGGATTTATGCACCAGTATCATTGTTTTTAAAATAAAATGAAGATGAATTTCAATGGGAAATATAAAAAATATTGGGAGAGAAGATGAGATTTCCTTTATGCTCAATGCATGTAATAAAGAATCGATTGAATTTCCCAGGGTTAGTAGTAAATTATTTATGTTTGTATAGGAATTTAATTAATAAATTCATTGATGATGTGATGGTAAGAAGTTAGCTAATGATGCGAATATAGAGAAAGATGCAAAAAATACACCTCCCACACTTCAGTTCTTCAAGTATAAGAAGAATGGGAGTTATACTAACTAGTGACCAAAACCAAGGGTTAATGATGATGATCAATGTCAGTACCCTCTTAACAAGGTGGAACTGGTTAAATATCATGTTATCATTGTTTCTGATGAGGGGTGCAACAATGACATGGTAAAAGGTACACTTACCTTCCACTATATAACTACTAATGTCTTATTTTACTCCAGATATACCCATTACATAGTCACTAAAAAAATTTGATAAGTGTATCAAGATTCGAACCAAATAATTAGATATGGAATTATTAGTGAAAACCCCTAATGATATGATGATCACATCTTGAGTGTATAATTCTTCTCTAGTTGATGTTTGTGTGAATGTTCTTCTTCCAAAACTTTTCATTCTTCCTCTGGTGGAGTTTTATATCATCTTTGTTGTGGATTAGTTTTCTCTAAAAAAAATTCCACATAAATTTCCAATAAAGGGAGGTCACTTTTGAATTAATAATTTCAAAATTATGTTATGGGAAATTTTTGTATTTTTTTTAGTGTTTCATTTTTTATACGAATAATGGAAAATACTGAATTTTAATTGAAAACTACCATTTTGTTTAAATAATATATAATGTTAAATTATATTTTTAAATACTTATTAAGTTAAATTACTTAAATTATAAATAAATTAATCCAATTTATGTTATTTTAATCATGTTCATATTGAAGTTTGGTATAAAAATATTTCAAACTTTTGAACATTGTTTCTTTAAAAACCATCATTCTATTCACATCTGTTGTATTTATTTTAAATTTAATTTTTTCACTTTTATTAATTGAATTAAGAAAAATATATTCAATATTTTAAATAATAATAATTTATAATTAACAATAATTTTAATTTATTTTTTTACCAAAATGAATAGTGAATACAGAAAAAATTAATAACCATTGTTAAAGAAAAAATTGGTTTCCCGGGGGTGGGGGTTAAACTAAAATGATACCGGTAAAAATAAAATGTAAAATTTTATAAAAAATATTGGATGACCATTTTCTACCATTCAACCTATATGGTTTTGAATGGACTAATTTGGAACATGGTGGAAGATGTAAAATGAGGGAGTACAAATTTCAATTAAAAAAATAAGTGTGTCATCTCCCCCACTTATAAAAGGCTACCCCTCTCATCCCTTATTCACACCTTAAAAACTATTTGGTTCATACAAAAACAACCCAATAAAATTAAAAAAATCACTCCCCTCATCCTAGAATCTTTATTTTTGCTATTAATACATCATATTAAGGATGATAGTGAAAACCTAAGGAGTATACCAAAATTACATGTAATGTTCATCAATGCACATTTTTGTATTATTTCTTCATCAAAGAATATAATTATATATATATATATATAATCATTATATAATAATATAGGTATATTAAATATAATTATGTTTTTTTATAATAATTTTATAAGCTACAATCATATCCACAACCATCAAATGGGTTATAAAAACATCAATCCTACGTACAGTGGACTACCACCTCACAAACCGATGTCGTTCGTTTTTTCCATTTCTGCATTTCAAGGATTGTTATATTGATTGATTTATTTTATATATATATATATATATTTTTTAATTTTATGATTTCATAATTATTCTATAATTTTTATATCATATATATCATCATGCTTTTGACTTTGTGGGAATATGATAAGAGCGATCTTGTGTACGGAGGACTACCGCCTCGTGAAGTGATGTGATTCATTCAATATTTTAATGGAATGTATTATGGATGGTTTTAATAAAAATATGTGATATATATGAATTAAAAATTAATCTATAATGATAATATATCGTATAATTTTCTTATTTTCAATTTGAAATGAACATTGAAACTGCGTTCATGCGTACATATGGCCTGCCGTCACCCTGAACGTCGTATTTCATGTCATTTTTCTAACTTTTAGAGATAATTATAAGAATATATATAATGAATATATATATGATATTTATATAATTTTTATAATTATATATATTATTAAATAAAGAATAATGTAAGAAAACCAAACATATAAAAAATGAAAACATTTACAAAAAACAAAGCTGTTGTTACCCGTAACATAACATTAACATGGAATCTTTAATAAAATGGTAATTAATTGTCATAAGAGGATAATATATAGTATGATATATATGAATATTATTCTTCAATATATTAATAAAAAAATTTATTTATTATATATTAGTTTGTAAAGAGTACTGTGGAAGTCAAGAATTAAGGTAATGGGATTTCTAGTCTCACTCTTATTTTTGGGAGACTTATTCCATATTCACCACTCATTTATTTTGTGTGGTTTATATATGTCCCTATAAAATTATATATCATGAATATACCTAATTAAATTAATATTAATGTTTCCATGGATTTTATTCATTCATGGTTATTATAATTAAAAATTTACTCAAGAAGTATGAGCTTTTTTTTCTTAATTCTCCTTGTAGGAGACATATGTTATGTTACACACCTATATTATTTCATCAGGTGTATATATATCCCTTAGAAATTTATTATCATGAAAATATTTACCCTTGTCATATTTTATAATCAATTTTATGTTAATCCTTTATTTGGATTATGAATTAATGTTACAAATATGGTAAAGATGTTATGTTATAATATCATCATTTATCAGATTGTTTTTTATTAAGTTTCCAATTTTGAAATCTCATGATATAACACTCAATAGTTATGATGAATTTTCTTATACTCTAGATATTCATGATATAATCATGTAATATTCCTATTTTCCAACTCTATGGTACTGAAAATTATTAATAATTATTTTTAATAAAATACAACATTATTTCTATCATCGATTATAAATCTATTTTATTCCAAAACAATTTTTACAAAAAATTATTTAAAAAATGTTTTATTACTCACGTTTGATTTTTAAAATAAATATTTATCCATATTTGAAATTATTTTCAATTTTTTTAAAGCAATCTCCATGTCATTTTGAAAATAATGGCCATTTGTCTTCTTTTAAAAAAAATGAAAGGATCCTTTTTTTAACGTGTATAGAAAGAATGAATTTTTTTAACATAATGAATAATAATTTATTAGAATATATAGTTATTATTTCTCAAGGATATTTTCAATGAAAAAGTTTTTCAGATTTTTATATAATTCAAAAATAATTTTATAAAGCGGAAAGGATATTTTATTCAAGAGTTTTTAAAAATGATCTTTCAAAATTATTTTTCATCTAATATGACATCCTTTGGTTTTACATATTATTTACTAGAGATATGATCCAACTATACCATTGACATTTTTTCTATGAATGTTTTTTGTTTTTATGGAAACATTTTTATGAAACCTTCTGTTTTTCATTGGTTTTTCTATAATGAAATTATTAAGGACCCGGTATGTTTCCAAAAAGTCATAATATGATCAAATGTTTATGATACCAATTTATGTTCATGGGTTGTGATATGAGAAATGTTTTTGATCCTGTGGAACACATATGTATAATTTCATTATGATATGGGAGGGACCTATATATCCCTCCAATGCATTAGGTAAATATTTATATATCATGAGGTGGATAGGACGAGAATAGAAAGTTAACCGGGATCTATAATATAGTAATGGAATGTGAAGTGAACCTGGTTGAATTAAATAGATTTGGAATGGGGAGTGACTAATTCAATAGTGCACATTGTTCACTATGATGCTCTTGTCAGCTATCCTTGACTATTATGGAAATTATTTTTTATGCTTAGGTGTTTTCCATAAATTCCATGTCTTTTTCTAATGATATGATCTCAAGGATATTTTTTTGATCCCCTTCCGATTCATGTCCTATGAACTTCTAATATTTATTCCAAGACTCATGTTTATGATCGTTAATATGAAGGGTATGGTTTTCAAATGTTATGATCAAGTTCCCATACCCTTATGTTCATGTTATGCTTACATATCTCCCTTTTTCACCCTTAATAAGAATATGATCTTGCCTTTTATTGTGTTTCCTTTCCCATGTAATTGGAAGGTATTTATTATGTTTGATATGTATAATAAAGGTGATAGTTATGAAGAATGTAGTGGGAGATGATGTATCCAACTTATGGACCATTGTTTATGTTTATATGTTTCTAAAGGCACAAAAATACTATAGAATCATGTGTGTGTTTGTGTAATGTAAATAATATTCATTAAAAATGATGTCATATCATTGCATGAAATAACTTGGTTTCTATACTCATGATAGTATCCATAATACTTAACTTAATCTTATATGGATACATATACACTTCCAAATTTTAATTCACCCATTTTTCTTTTGTATATAATACCTTATATTATAAAAATATTAGTTATAAGCTTGTGTTCATCCTTTTATGGATATAATATAAAATGTAATTCAATTATTACATAATCTATATATAAGAAGATAATCACAAGAAATTTCATTAACATATGAAAAATAATATTTTGCGAGGGTGTATTCATCAAGAAAACAATAAATTACCAAATAAGTAGGGGATGATAGATTTACCTAATTATAATGATTCCCTTCATTCATTATGATTTCATAATATTTCCCCTTTTCATTTTCTTTTATATGTTTTTGTGTCTTACACTGACCATCGAACTTGGATTGGGGAATTGATTATAATAATAACCAAACTTGATGCACTTGAAACACTGGAATGTCGGTGTGTTATTAGTTAGTGTCATCTTCTTATCCATTGAATTAACATGGAAATTAATCACAATTATGCATTCATAGGCTTTATCAAACACCTTTTCTTAATTAAAGTACCACTTAGTTCTATTCAAGTAACACTCTTCACAATTATTCCAACCTTTATGGCATGAAAATTGATGGAATTTCATTCCACCATTTGGGGTTTTCATGAGTTTTGATACTCTTTTTCTTATCAAAACCATAGAAATGGTTGGAATATCCAATTTCCATTTATACCACAAGTTAACATTGAACTAATTCTTTGTAGATATTTTAAATCACTTATTGACAAGGAATTTCAAAGACTTGGTTTTATTCCCCCAAATAATTGATCGATTTTTCTTTCTAGGAAGATGATTAACCTAGAAGCTTTCCTTGAAGGTCTTGTAAAATTTGCTTCATAGGTAGAAACAAATTTATCATAATTTTTATGATTCTCAAGGAATTACTTCTCTGTCTTCTTTGTATTATAATAGGTAATTACTTTCTATGAAATATCCCCATAAACTCTTTCTATTATATATTAAAAAAAATTATTATTCCCTCATGTTCTTAATAAGCGTACACCACTATTATGATTCACCTTATAAACGATAAAAAACTAAAAATTATTTTTCATACTATGAACATTGAATAATGAAACATATATTTTTATTATTACCGATCCATTTATTAGTAACTAGTGGATAAATGGCACCACTAAAAGAATGTGGAAGTTGCCTCATGAAAGAATAAACAGAATTTTTTTCTTTCCTTTTCTTTTTTGGAAGACCAACATGATTCATATCTTGAAAAGGTTGTATGATTATAGAAATATGTTTTTGTACTCTAGATACAATAATTATTAGTTTTTAGGAATATAATCACTTCATTTTCCATATCACTCATTATTAACATAGTTTCTTTGGGTTTCAAAAATAGAATAAAAATAGAAATCTTATCATGAGAAACACTAATCATAGAAGAAAACCACATAATCATAAAAATAAATTTATAGTATATCTAAATCATGGCATGTTTTTTTAATTTCTGACAGCTTATGATTAACCTATGTCATTCATGGTCCTTTTTTAAATCATTCATAATAGTTCATATTGATTTTGTGAATTTCCAAAGTATATCCCTGAAGAGTGTCAAACCAGGTGTGTAGTGAGGTCCATTTTTGTGCATCAGGTGATGCTTGATTCTATATAAATGTCTTCATTTAAGAGTTATTACCCATAGGTACCTCGTTTCTAGATCCAGAACCACTTATAATATAAATATAGGGATTTAATATCTTGGAAACACCTTTCTCGATCCTTCATCAAAAGTCCAGGATATTTTACTATACATAGAATTATCCTTAGACTTATCCTTAAAGATGTCTATTAACATATCCATAGACATATACTTATTTAAATCCCTAGTTATCTCACTAGAGTTTTTTTAATCATAAACTCCAAATATTTAGTAAACCTCTCCTTTTGATAACAACTATTACAACCTAGGAATTTATACATAAATAAAACTTTTTTCTAGATGAATATGCATTACATTTCATAAAAAATCCTGAGGACCAAAATATTTTAGTGTCATAGGACACTAGAAACACAATATTATTATTTCGTGAATGATCTTAAAAATACCCCAAAAAGGCCTTATCACATATTACTCCTTTTATGTATACCCTACCTAACCCTATCATCCTAACATAGGGAAGGAAACATAAGAAATGGTGAGATCAGGTGCTCAGTAAGGGGAAATAAGGGAGATATCAATCTATGATCACATGAATAAAATGATCAGAATAAGGTTGTGTAATGATTTGTATAACTTAGGATGTTCATATACAAAAAATCATAGATCCTAAACATAATTCATGGCATAAAACATTTAATTTTAGAAACACGGTCACATAAGAGAGAGAAATCATAATAAATCAATAATTGAACATATAGTCATTTCATAAAAGTGTGGAACCATCAAACATATTGAAAACACATTTAATATATCATGATTACTAATAATACTATAAAAAAGTGGATCAAGACTTATAACCTATTTACTACTTTGGATCTGAATGAACCAATTTCCCATAATTGATTCAGATGTACCTATTTCTCATAATGGATCAAGATGGACCTATTTTCCATAGTGGATCAAGATACACCTGGTTTCCATAGTGGATAAAACCAATAAGAGTTTTTCACTTTTCTATATTATGAGATATAAAGATTTACCTAATTCATTATAAGGAGATATAGGTCTCACCCATCTCATAATTAAAACCATAAATATGTGTTCCACAACATCATAAAACATTCATCATATCATCACATCATAACCCATGTATATAAAAAGAGTTTCATAAACAAGTCATCAATTCACTATAAAATAAAGAAGGAAAAATAAAAAAAATTCCCAAAAACTTCTTCAACATAAACATTAACCATCTATATAAATAATAAGGACAATATCATTTAATCAAATCCCCTTTAAATAACAAGTAACATAAAATGATATCCTCATAGATGGAAGATAATTTTGAAAGAAAACTAGCATCACTTATTGAGGAATAAAGCCTTACCACTTTGAAAAACACTTTTTAAAACATAAAAAATATTCAAAATGCATTTCAATAAAAATAAACATGGAAACTTAAAAAGGTTGTTTTAAAAAATTAATACACTTATTATGGATAATATACTTTCCATGTTGAAAATTAACTTTTAAAACTAATAATTCATAAAAAAAATTAAATAATTTTCTTGTTAAATAAATTTTTATATTATAAAGTATGTTATTAAAGAATATTCGGTTATGATGGTGGAAAACATTGTTCATTTCGTACACATTAAAATAATGATACTTTTAGATATTTGGTAAAATCCAAAAAGACAATTGTTTGTAAAATGATAGGAATATTATTTTAATAAAATTTAAAGAATTAAAATAAGTGTAAAAATATCTTTAATAAATCATTCTAAGGCTTTTAAAACATTTTTGAAAATATTTTTTGAAAACATTATTTTGGAAGGAAAATGATTTTCAGCTGAAGAGATAAATGAAGTCTGTTTTCAAATAAACACTATTTTTAAATATTGAGTACAAAAATAGAGGGAAATAAAGGGTAACCATGTATTGTCCTCAAATAACTAGATTATAATATTTTTCACAAGTTTCTATAGTGATGGATGATAATATTTCATCATTAAAAACATAAACATAAACAATCATGATAAATTTTAAGATTGTATGATAAAAATATTACCACTATAGTAAATTTTTTTCTATAAACATATTGAAATAGAGATCCTATAATTTATATGTAAATCCAAATATATTTTATATGAATCATCATTAGAAAAATTCATGGTACGTAAATGTACCACATAAAATAAATAGTCGGTGAATATAGCATGTGTCTCACAAAAATAAAAAGTGAGATAAGAATCCCTTTCCATGAGTCTTGAATTCCTTCATACATATTCAAACCTATTAGATTATAACTATAAGATTATTATACATATATTAAAGAACTAAAAACATATATATAACACCATTTATTATTTACTTTTTATTACCCATTTGTTTACAATTTCATGTTAAAGACATGTTTCATACAATAACTACGTTTTTTTCAGGTATGTTTTCATTTGTTATTTTTGATAATATTAGTTTGATCATGGTTCAATAATATCTAAAATATTATCATTGATATTATTATAATATATATTTATATTATATGTTTTTATATTTTTCTATAAAAGTTATATATAGAAAACGAAATACATCGTTCAAAGAGACGGTAGGCCATACGCTTGCATGTACGATGTTCCCATTTTATCGACAGAAATAAATAAATAAAGGTAAATAATATGTTAACTTTATAGAATAATTTTTATTCCATTTATATAATATATGTTCATGAAAATAATCATTATTACATTCTAGTAAAATCATTAATGAATAACATCACTTCACAAGGTGGTAGTCTGTCATAAACACAAATGATGTTATCATATTCCGACGGAATGAAAGGGAATAAGTAACATTTGATATCATGATTTTAAAAAGATAATATTATCATTAATATCATATAAAAATAATAAATAATTCATTATATCCAATGTTGATAGGAAGTGATGGAAAATTAGTAACAATGTTTCATGAGGCGGTAGTCCTCCATACACACAAATGAAGATTTTGTAAACCATCTGTTGTAATGTGATAAATATTTTGGTTATTACATTAACATAATAAAATAATAATATATGAAAGATACTAATGTTTTTATATAATCATGGATTAATAGGAATCTAAACATGTGTATGATGAAATAATATAAAACACTCAGTTTGGGATGTTACGTATTCATTAGAAAATTCTTTAGGTTTTCACAAAAAGGTTTTACTGGATGGATGGATGGCCAAAATGAGGCTTATAGGATGAGAAGATGGATTTAAGGAAGTGATCTGGGTAGTGAATATACTAATAAAAGGATTTCATATGTGTCAATAGGAGAATATAGTGTGTGGCCTTTAATTAGTTAAGTGAGTGGAACACTTTTATTTTTTGAAAATGAAAAGGTGTACCCAGGTTATTCAAATTACCAAAGGATAATAAATAATCTATTAATTATCGTAAATTATATAATTAATAAATATATCCATCCAATCCATGTTTTATATTTTCCAAGTCAATTTTAAATCCTCACCTTTTTAGTTTAGCCCCCAGTGATCCCATTTTTCACTTAACTGCGTTAAATAATTTTTATTGTTTTAATATTAATTATGTTAAAATATTAGTTTTTCTTTATTTTATTATTTAGTTAATACTATTCAAAAAATTTATTCCAATTAATAGGTGATAAATATCATAATAACTAATAATACTTTAAATGCATGTCATGTTTTATTTAAACTTAGTGTTTCATGTGACATGGGCTAAAATCAGTGTTGTGTAAAACACATAAAAACAAAGTTTTGTATGTAATGTAATATATTAAAAAGATAAAATTTATTAGAAAACAATATTTCAAAAAATCAGGGGGTGTTACATGTTGGTTTCCAGAACATTAAAATTTTGGGATTGGCCTTGTCTAATTTTTCTTTTTGTAATTATCTATGATTAATCCATGATTTTACACACTTATAAATTCCATGATCAATAAAATTGAATCAAAGATAACATAAAATGGATAAAACACTAAAACAATAGCGCATGATCATCACATATTATTTATAATTAATTTAATAAATAAATAATTACCTTGTGAGAATTATTTCTTCATTGATGGATCTAAAAATATATCTATGATTTATCATCATTGTGTTACATGATTCAAGAGCATATTCCCTCTAGTGGTGATCAAAACATGTTCAAAAGATCCTCAAACATCACTGTATGAATCTATGGGAACTAGAATGGTAGATCTTATCTCTTCAATCATTCACCTTTGATCACCTTGAGAATCGATTTCAAAGCATTCTCTTTGACATCTCTTCACTCAAGAGTGGAAGGTGGAGGAATATTGATCTCCCTTCTTGGGATTGTTATTGGAGAAGGGTTCTCTCTAGGGCTTTAGGATGATTCTCGATATTTTTTGTGTATAAGAAAACAAAGTAATTTTCTATATTGGAAAATAATATAATTGGGTTTATATACCACTAGGGTTAGAAATAAATAATTTTAGAAGTGACCTTTAATATTTATTTAATCCCTAAGGAACCCCCTGACTTTAATATTAATAGTAATAATAATAATTCTCAATATGAGATGAACTTGAGAATTAAAATTTAATATTAATAATTCAAATCATATTCAATATATATTATTTCTCACCTGAACTATAAACTTGGTCCGCCATTGCTTCAAAATATTTAGCAGGCCTTGAATAATGACCCTTTATTTAAAAAATAAATATCACCACATTATTCACCAATAAATATATAAGAATTATATTCAATAAATAGAAAATAAATATTTATTAAATATTATCCTAACATAATATTTATAATATACTCGATCAATAAAACATGAATAATTATTAATACACATGAAATAATACCATTTATTCATCTTATTAAATAATAAATATTAATGTATTATTTATAAGATTTTGGATTCACTTAGTGTGTGGATCTTTAAGACACTTTCATAGAGGCATTAGGTGAAGCATCCTAAATTTCATTGTTTTCATCTAGAAACACACCAAAGAACACATAGAGAAGAAAGTTAATACAACGATGGCATAATACCTTTTATTGATGCTTACTGTGAATATAATCCATTTATCATGACATCTCAGATCCAACAGGTTTCATACTGGTTCCATCAACCTTTGTGGTCATTGTATATTTCGTTGAATTTCCAAAAACTGAACATTCCTTTTGAACTCCATGGAAATGGATTTATTTAGTCTATATAATCCCCATAAAAGGGAATAAGATATCAAATTATATTAATAAATAGAAGGGACAAATAATTTCTCTCATTATGGATTAATGATATATTCTTTATGATAAACCTGATATGTCCTATCTCACCATGATCATATGTCATCATAGTTTTCATAAATACATCAATATACATGACCTATATTACTCATTAATAATATTATTATAGTTTAATGATCAATAAGCATGGGAATAGATATGAGAATCTAATTATATAAATAAATGTGGATTTCTTATGAGTGGGTCTCATTCTCATGACATCCTACACTAGATATTAAAATGGGAATAAACCATGAGAAGATGCCTCAATGTTCTATGAAAATTCACCATGGATAGCCTGGATCATTTATTTACCTAAAATTATTTCATCACACTATAGAATATATACTTAAGAATACTAGCATGGATTTTCTTGGATCTCATTATAACGTGGAACTAGTCTGGAATTTTAGTTCAATACCTACTCTTAATACATTATAACATACTATGTTATTTAGAAGAATAATAATAATGTGATAAATATTTTATTAATATAAAAAAAATATGAATATAGGTTATCATAATGTACAAAAACGTTGGTTATAAGGCACCAAATCCAACAAAATCCCACTTGAACTAGATCCAACTACTAACAACCTTCAATCTGATAGCTCTCACATGATACACATGCTTATTCTTAGACACATCCTTTTTCAAGGGGTCTACTCTTTTTTCTTTTGTGTTAACTCTACTTACTGCAACTTCTCCCATATGATAACAATCCTTCAAGAGGTGATACTTTCAATGTGTGATCATTGTTTGTTGATGTGAAGTTATATATTTTGTAAGAGCCATTGTTGTTGTATTTTCACAATATAATTT
Source organism: Viscum album (assembly GCA_963277665.1). Taxonomy (NCBI): domain Eukaryota; kingdom Viridiplantae; phylum Streptophyta; class Magnoliopsida; order Santalales; family Viscaceae; genus Viscum; species Viscum album. Next base: position 108,293,453 of record OY728154.1, read on the forward strand.
GATAGGTTCATTACTTATAGGTTCTAAATGAAGATCCAGGAAAAAGTTCCATATCTAAATGTATTACTAGGATTAACCAGAATCCCCTACATACATGAACTCTTTTATATAATTAGTAAAAATTGGCTACATTGAACTATTCCAACTCACAACTACTCCATCAATACATAAAACATATCTTAAATATGACTTCAAATAATTATAATCTATTTGAAAACTAGAAACAGTATAACCCCTTATAACTATATCATATTCTCTTCCTTACACTAGGATCATATCCATAGATCGTCTTAGATACTTGAGGACAACCTTAATAATAGACCAATGTTTTTCTTATATATCTTCTTGATATCTACATACGATGCTCAATATATAGAGAAAATTAAACTTTGTACATAACATGACATATATGATTGATCCATTACTGAAGCTTATGTGATGTTACTCCTTTTGTCATTATACTATTGTGTCTAAGGACATGTTTTCGTAGAAATATGTATATCATGTGGCATTAGAACCAATCCCATATTGGATTGTTCTATAATAAATCTTTTTAGCATCAAATCAATGTATATACATTGACTTAGTCCAGGAATCCCCTTGGATCTATCATAAATGATCTTGATCCCTATAATATATGTTTCTTTGCCTCATTACTTCCTAGAAAAAACACTTCTTTAACCAATCCTTAATAGTTTTTAAGGCTGGTATGTAATTTCCAATATGCAATATGTGATCAAAATACACCAATAGGATAACAAATACATTTTCACTAAACCACCTTTAAACACATAACTCACATTCATTATTAATGAAACCAAATTATTTTATAGATTTATTAAATTGATTTTCTATGACGAGGATGCTTGCTTGAATCCATAAATGGTTCTCTATAACATTCAGATCTTGTTGGAATCTACTGATGACACAAACCCTTTTGGTTGTGTAATTTATACCTCTTTAATAAAGTTCCCATTATGTAAATTAGTTTTAACATTCATGAACCAAATTTCATAGTAATTGTATGCTATTGTAGATAGTGTAATTGTGATGGATATGAACATGGAAACTAGTGAAAAAGATTAATCATAGTAAATTATTTGATGTTATTTAAACCTTTATCCAATAGACCTTATTTATATGTTTTTAATTTTCATTCCATGAAATGTTTTCTCTTGAGTACACATTTAAACCTACTATGATTTACATCGATAACTACATTGACTAGAACCCAAAAATGGTTATGATACATGGAATACATTTTATAATTAATGTTTTCTTTCAATATTTTAGATTTTGAGATATCTACATTGAATATGTATGAGAGTGGTTTATCATTATAAACAAATAAAGAGTCACTATCTTCAGTGATAAGAAATAAAACTCTCTCTGGTTCTCATACCTCTCTTACTCTCCCACACAGTACTTTGTTTCTAGAAATTACTTCTTCTATGGGAACCTATGGAATCTATTCCTGGACCAACTCCTCTATATCTTTAGCATCAACATCATCAAAATTAATCTTGATCCTAGTATCCTTTTTGAGTATGTGATCCCTCTTTAGAAAAATGGATTTTCTGGAGACAATCAGTTTCTTTTATGAGGTTTTGAATATTTAGTATCCCTTTTTTCCTTAGGATACACTATAATGATATAATTTATTACCCATGATGATAGTTAGTTTCCTAATCAGACCATAACCAATTCCTCGCAACCCCATACATGTGTATGCGACAAAATGTGTTTCTTTACACTCCATAAATCTATTGGAAATCCTTTTTACACTTTATTTGGTACTTGAATTAAATTATATTAAACAATTTGACGTGAATATCCCCAAAAGGTTAAAGGACGATATGCATGATTCATTGTCAAGATTCACATTTCTAACATGGTACAATTCTTCCTTTCATTAGCACCAGTCAATTATGGTGTGTAAGGTGTGGTGTGTTGATATAGAATCCCAAACACCTATAAAATTTTGAAAACCCTTGGTTAAGATATTCACTACCATGATTAGTTAAAATCTTCTTTATATTATTTCCAATTTGATTCCCTACTTCATTGTTGAATTCATTGAATATATCAAAGGACTCAGAATTATACCTCATCAAGTATACATATCCATGTCTACTAAATTCATCCAAAAACGTTATGAGGAATAACCAACCTTATATTCTAATAAAAATGGTCCAGAAATATTGTGTACCAAACCTAAAATCTCTTTGTCCCATTTATCCTATCCATCAAATGGTGGTTTGGTTGTTTTCCTTGTAAATAAGCATAACATCTTTCATGTGGTTTCAACCAAGAGGAATCCAAAAAACCATCTTGTCAAAGTTTTTTCAAACTCATATCTTTTACATGACCATGATGATGATGTAAATTATGGGTGCTATATGAGTTATGTGAATTTGAGTCATTCTCAATTATTAATACATGGTTTTTGAAATTTAATACATAAATACCATTATTTAAATGTTCTATACCATAACATATGTTTTATTTATAAAAGAAATAACTTTTATTTTCAAAAGTGAAAATAAAATCATCTAAACATTTTAATGAAACATAAGTTAGGTTCTTGGTAATAGTTAGTACATAATAACAATACCCTAAAACCAATATCAGTTCTATTAGAATGAATGGTGGTACTCACCAATCTTTAGAGAAACCATCCTCACACCATTAAAAGTTTCTAAATTCATATTTCCTCTAAAATCTCTTAAAATATATTTGATTTCCATATTTGGATATATATATATGATCACCAAAATTTTATCAAATACCCAATGTATTGATATTAAAATATTACACTTGATAACAAGAACACTTTTATTTTTCCATTCCTTATGGGTGTAGTTTTTCTCCCGTTTTCCTTGATTGAAACATGAAAACAAATACTAGCTTACTATCTTTTTTCTACCTCTAGATCTTATTTTTCTTTTAAGGATGGTTCTAGAAAGATTTAAACTTGTTATGAGACTTGGTCCCCTTTTCTTTGTTCTTCATTTTATTATTCAATATAAGGATCCTAGGTTTGTCACACCCCATGTCCTTATCCACTTATAGATTCAATGTATGAATTTCTAAAATACTATTCTACATATTTATCATGTTATATTTAATAATAAATATTGATATGGTCTTGGGTAGTGAGGGATGTATGATATCTACACACAAATAATTTATTAATTTTATCCATAAGATTTTAAAGCATTCAATATTGTCAATCATATTGACAGAATGAGGACCAACTAGAGATGAATCTCAAAGATTAGTTTTAAATAGATCATTGTATTTATCCTATCTCTCTTGTCTCACCTTCTATTTAAAGTTATACCCATTGTGAGACATCATACTATACACATCCATACACTTTTTCTACTTCAAAATATAATTGTTCATGGATGATAGTATGAAGAATTGAACATTTTAAGCATATTTTAACAGATTCTTATAGATATAAATATAGAGAACCTGCCTTTTATTACATTACTATTACATCATTTTATAGATAAAAAACATAATAGTATTACACATATAGGATCAAAAGGTTTAGTTTCTGGGGAAAATTATGACCATACATAACAATTACAAAATCAAGCATAAACATTTATTTAATTTCATATTATCTAGCTTCTTATTGGCACTTGTCCTCTCTTTAGTACATGTAGCCACCATAGAATATACATCAAAAGAGGTGATCTAGAAGCCCAGTAAGATGATAGATAAGAAAAATTTATCATGGGGTGAGAATAATCAATAATGGTAAAAATATTATGAACATGAGAGGAAGCATAAATATAAGACATGAAATGTGGCAATGCATAAAAATGAAACATCATGTCTTAGTGGTTAACTACCACGCATACTTGTAAACCAAGATAGAATCATTTTCACACATCATTTCACATTAACTCTTCAGATTAATCACTTTACCCAATGCATTGGTGTGCTTTATAATTCCAGGTGCACCCGTCACATTCAAACATTCATATTGCACTATATAATTCTGAGTGCACCCGCCACATCATAACATTATCATTATCATGATTTACACATAGAACATATATCAAAAGTAAACATAACTAACCCATGGAAAGGAATGGGTTACATCTCATAATAATACATTCATAAACTTTGGTTTCCCTAAATAAAGAGGGAATAGCATATATGTTACACGAACTATCCACTTTGAGAGGGAAGTAAAAGGTGTGTTCTTAAAAGAAGAGTTATTTTTGGAAAAAAATTTTCTTGAAATAAAAAAAAAGTTCCAAACATGTATATCCTAGAAAAGGAAAGAAACTTATGTACAAATGATCTTAAAGTAGTAACCATATCAAAAAATGGAGTGAAAGAGGGAGAACCCGAAGGATGAAAGTTGGGTTCGAGAATTTCCCCTTACCATGTATCTGAATGATTCCTTCTATTTAATGTCTGGTATAATGATATTATATTAATTAATTAGAAATAAAGAACCTTTGGTACATTAATATGGTTCATTATGGTTTTATTAAGTGATTTTATGTGCCTTTTGATGAGTTATAGGGCTTAAAAAACATTGTTCAAGAATGTTTGTTTTTATGGTTTTCTTGACTGGTTCACTTGAATTCTGAAATTGAAGTTCGGGTAAAAAATGGGTAAACATCCAGAACTGATATTACATGTTACTAATGATATTAATGTATTTTTAAGGATATTATAATGAATTATATTAGATCCATGTGGATGGATCATTAGATAATAATTAAATGGTGATTGTTTGGGTTTATTTGAGCGATTTTTCGATCATAATGAACTTGTTTTATTTTATCAATAAAAATATGGTCATAAGTTAGTTACAGAACTTTAAATAATAGATAATACATATAAAATATTCTAGTTCAACCATAAAAATGGTTTCATGACCATATATGAAGTTATAAATGGAATAATAAAACATGTCGTTCTTGAAGGTGATAAATTAACACCTCACAAACAACGTTCTCTTTAATAAAATAAAAGGAAGAGGGAAAGTGGATTGGATGATATAATATCCCATTAGCATCATAAAATTCCAGTACATGTATACAAATGGAGTTAAAACACCATTTGGATTATGATAGGCGGGGAGAGATCAAGAAATGAACTTCATCTTGAAAGGAAATTAAAGGAGAAGAGGGAGAGAAATTACCTCTTAAATCTTCCTCTGGTGATCCTCCTTAAAGAAGCTAGGCTTGGTCTTTTGATGAGACCAGAAGCTCTTTAACATGGGAGAGGGGATAGTGAGGATGTTTGGGCAGAATTTAGATAAGGTTTGGAGCTTGGGATGTGTGAGGAAATGAGGGTGTGAAGGGTGGTTTTTATAGTGGTGGGGAGAGGGGTTTCCTTACTATAAAATTCATTAATTTATTATTTCCTCACAAGACAAGGAATAGTGAGTCATCCATGACCAAGAATACTAAATAAGGCATGTGAGTTCTGTATTTGGGTGCTTAAATCAATTCTGATGTCAAGAATAGTGGGTTTTAATTATAATGTATTTATACGGTTAATTAATTTATTTTACTATTCACCAAAAATTCAAGTATTTTAGAAAGATCCCAAAAAATCACCCCAACCATTTTTTGATGTGTAGAATCCAAAAATTAAGTCCATTTTTTCAAAATATTTTTCTAAATATTATTAATTTAATATTTATTTAAAATCATAATGTACTTAAAAACAGTTTTTAAAATTAAAACTGATTTTATAGTGCTTTCAAAAATTACATAGGGTCATATAAAATTATCATAAAACTATAAGACATTTATTTTTTAATTTATGAACACATTTTATGAAAACATTTTTTTAAATAAATTAATTAATTATAAATAATTATTTATGACTTACAAAATACCAAAACATTTACGAAGGTCAAATTTTCACTTTCTAAGATGTCTAAATTTTATTTAATTATTCATGGGTAAGGTTATTCTTATGTTGGATGATTTAATATTCATAAGGGTAATATTACAATTCATAAGGGTAGGTTTCTATTCACAAGGGTACATTATTATTCACCTAAAATTATTTTTATTTCATTAGACTCCAAAAATCATCTTGAACACAACCGTGTTCATCAGATTTACAAAATTCAAAACACAGAAGTGACAAACTTATGTTTAAAGGTCACTTGGAACTTAATAGTTCATTATGTTGTTTTTTCATGTGATGTTATGACATATTTATAAGAAGGTAATTTCCATTGAAAAACTTTGGGTCGTTACATTCTTCCCCCTTAAGAAATTTTTCCCCCAAAATTTCACTTTACACAAACCAGTGAGGGTACTTCTCCTTCATTGCATCTTCTGGTTCACAAGTTGCTTACTCAAACAAATGGTTACTCCATAAAACATTAAAAAGACGGGTTGTCTTGTTGTATAGTACCTTATCTCTTCGATCCAGAATCTCAATTCGTTGTTCCACATAAGAGAGATCATCTTCCAACTGTACCACCTCTGAGTTTAGTAAATGTGAGGGGTCCAGTATGTACTTCCTCAGGAGTGATACGTGAAAAACCTCATGAACTTGAGCCATATTCGGTGGAAGTTCAAGTCAATAGGACACAAATCCTATGAGGTCAAGGATCTGAAAGGTGTCCATGCACCTTGGGCTTAGCTTCCCTTTCTTCCCAAATTGCATGAATCTCTTCAATGGAGATATTCGTAGGAAGAATTTACCTCTAAAGTCGAAATCCAAGTCCCTTAGAAAATTGTTAATACAACTCTTTTTTCGAATCTGATCAACTTTGATGTGTTTCTAGATTACTTGAACCTTCTTTGTCATCTCTTGCACAAGATCAGTTCCAAGTAGCTTTCTCTCTCCAACTTCATCCCAACAAGTTGGAGTTCTACATAGCTTTCCATACAGAGCTTCATATGGAGCCATATGAATACTCATGTGGAAGCTATTGTTGTATGAGAACTCAACCAATGAGAGATGCAGATCCCATCATCCTTTGAATTCTATAGAGAAGGCTTTTAGCATATCTTCAAGCATCTGAATAGTCCTTTCAGACTGGCAAGCAGTTTGGAAGTGATAGGTCATGCTGAAATTTAATTCAGTACTAAAAGAATGTTGAAGGCTCCTCTAGAATTTAGATGTGAACCTTGGATCACGGTCAGATACAATTGAGAGTGGAACACCATGTAGTCTCACCACTTCCTTAACATATATCCTTGCAAGTTGTTCAAGAGATAGATCTTCTCAAATAGCAATAAAATGGGCAGTCTTGGTGAGTCAATCAACCACAACCCATATCACATTATTTCCCTTTGAAGTCTTTATGAGACCCATGACAAAGTCCATAGTAACATTTTCCCATTTCCACATAGGTATAGGAAATGGATTCATCATACCTTTGGACGTTTTTTACTCAGTATTAAATTACTGACATACCAAGCACCTTGATATATATTATGTAATCTCCTTCTTCATGTTATCCCACCAGAATTATTCTAAAAGATCATGGAACATCATGGTACTCCCAGGATGGATAGAGAATGTTGAGCTATGTACATTGTCCAATAGCTCCTTCTTTCTCCCGGGTGATGAAGGCACACAAAGCCATGTTCCAAACCAAACCATCATCATCGATATGGAACTCCTGATGCTTCCCTTCCTTTACTGCATTCACCCTCTTTTGTATCTCCACGTCATCCCTTTGTGATTCTTTAATCTTCTCTTGGATGGTTGGTTGCGCAATCATTTGGGAAAGGTATGATGTATCCCCTACCCTTATGATTTCAAAATCCATTCTTTTCATGTCTAAGAATATAGGGTCTTTCTCAATCCACAACATGGATAGAGTAGCAGGTTCTTTTCTTCTTAGTGCATTTTCTACCTTGTTAGCCTTTCCAGGATGATAGTGAATAGAGAAATCATAATCCTTGATTAGCTCTAACCATCTACTTTGATTCATGTTGGGGTCCTTTTGTGTGAATATATATTTTAGGCTCTTATGGTCAGTGTATATGTCACACTTATCACCATAAAGGTAGTGCTGTCAGATTTTCATGGAAAAAATCACGGCTTCCAGCTCTAGATCATGCCTTGGGTAGTTCTGCTCATGGATCATAAACTGTTTTGAGGCGTAGGATATCACATTATCATTTTTCATGAGTACACAACCCAAGCCTTTCTTTGAATAATCACTATATATCACAAAACTTTCTCCACTTTTCGGTAGTGTGAGTACAGGTGCAGTGATCAGCATTCTCTTTATCACCTTGAAGTTTCCCTCACATTCTTCAATCTAGACATACTTTACCCATTTCCTTGTTAACTTAGTTAGCGGGGTTGAAAATCGTGAGAATTTTCTCACAAAACTTCAGTAGTACCTAGCTAATCCAAGAAAACTATAAATTTCTGTGACACTAGAGGGCCTGGTCCATTCCTCAATCAACTTTGTTTATGAAGGATCCATAGAAATTCCCTCACTTGTGATCACTTGTCCCAAGAACGTGACTTGCTTCATCCAAAAGTCACACTTGTTGAACTTGTCTTACAACTTCTCCATTCTTAATGTCTCCAAAACAAGTCTTAGATGTTCTTCATGTTTCTCCTTGATATTGGAGTATATGAGAATATTATCAATAAACACTACCACAAATTTGTAGAGGTAATGTCTAAAGACTCTGTTCATCAAATCTATGATGATTTTAGGGGAATTAGTAAGTTCGAAGGGCATCACCAAAAAATAATAGTGCCCATACCTTATTTGGAAGGTATAATTTTGAATATTTTACTTCTTCACCTTTACCTGATTATATTCAGAATGAAGATCCACCTTTGAGAAGTATTGAGCTCCACTTAACTGATCGAACAAGTCTTCAATCCTTGGAAGAGGATACTTGATATTTATGGTGATCTTGTTGAGTTCCCAATAATCGATACACAACCGTATTGATACATCCTTATTCTTCACAAAGAGCACTAGTGCACCCCAAGGTGATGCACTAGGGTGTATAAACCCTTTGTCCAGATTCTCTTTTAACTTCTTCTTTAACTCCTCCAATTCGATAGGATCCATCATATAGGGACACATTGAGATAGGAGTAGCTCCAGGTATGAGTTCAATTGAGAACTCTACCTCCCGATCTAGGGGAATTATGGGTAACTCTTCCAGAAATACATTGTCATATTCCCTCACAATGGGAATTTCCTCAAGGTTAGCACTTCCCTTCGACTCAACCATTTGGGTGAGGTATGCTTCTTTATAGGGAATTAACACCCAAAACATTGAAATATTTTTCAAAGGAGATTCATGATCTTCCTTTAAATTTTAGAGGAGCATGGGATGGTTTGGAATATAAAAATATATTTCCTTTCCTGACAGTTGATATGTGATCTATATAACGATAGCCAATCCATTCCCATTATAGCATCAAATTCCACCAAAGGAAGTATTCAAGTTTCGCTGGAAGAATATTCCCACATACGCCAATAAGAGAGGAGTCAAACACTTGGGTTGCAATGATTTCACCACTTACTATTTTTACAGATATCTCTACTTCAAGGTTTCGCAGCTTCGATTCTATAGTTTTAGAAAACTTGCAAGATATAAAGGAATGCGTAGAACTAGAATTAAATAAGACTTTTTCCTTCTTGAGTGAATAGGAAGTGTACTTTTTATGACTTCATTGTCATGTTCCACCTCTATAGTAGTGATGGAATAAGCCTTCCCTTATTCCTTTGGCTTTGGTGGTTGTGGGAATTGATTACCCTCGAGAACTCGAGGTTTAGTGCACTAACTTTCATAGTGCCCTAGTTCCCCACAGTTGTAGCATTGAACCATGAGTGGTTCTCTCCTTTATTCTACCACATTATCCTTCCTTTTCATGTCTTTTTGAAACTCTTGAGCATGGTTTCCTTCTTTCCCACACTTGAAGCACTTCCCCATCCCTTTGAGACAGTTCCCATGGTGCAACATCCCACATTTTTGGCATGTGGGTCGTTGAGTTTTCTTCCCACCTTTATCATTAGATCCACCGGCTTGAAACTCCATCTTTTGTTTCTTATCACCATAGCCATGGTACCATTCTCCAAACTCCATCTCCACTTTGAGAGCACATCGAACAAATTCTTCATAATTCCCAAAGTCTCGAATTTTAAGAGCCTTTCTAAGGTTTGGTTTTAATCCACTAAATAATCTATCAATTTTCCTGTCATTGTTGATAACAAAACATGAAGCTTACCTTACAAGACTTGTGAAATCTGCTTCATAGGTTGTGACAGATTCTACTTCTTTTTTCTTGATCTCTATGAATTCTCTCTCTATCTTCGTGTGAAGAGTTCTTGGGAAATACTTGTTAAGAAACATTATCTTAAAGTCTTCTCATTCCATCTCTTCAATTTCCTCCTTTGGCTTGGTGTTCTTAATCAAAGCCCCCCATTGATAGGCTTCTCCATCTTGATGATAAATGGCTACGATCACATTCTTTGTCTCATAACAGTGAAGAAAAGAAAATATCTTCTCCATAGATTTGGCCCACTGTTCCATAGCTAGTGGATCTGAAGATCCATTTAACGTCGGTGGTCGCTGCCGCATAAAACACTCGATAGCCAGTTTCTCCATCTTTGGTGAAGGAGGAAATTTTACATTATTATGGTTATTGTTCATAACATAAGATAATTGGGTAATAATCTCCATGAAGTTCTGAACTCTACCTCCCAAATCATTGGGGATGTCATTCGAGCAATCGTTTCTTTGGCCCTCACACGAGTTGTTGGCCAGATTTCTCCTGGTTCCCACCATTTTCTAAAATAGAAAAGGTTAGAACAAAACATAAGTCAACAATCCATGTATTAATAAATTATTTATTTAAAAAATTTATACTAAAATCATAACATATGGGATCCTTATGTAAATCTTCTTGTGTGCATATTTGTACATAGTCTCATGCTATAGGTTTTCTCTAGGGTTCACTAATCCTAATTCCCAAATTAACTAAACCTTTCCTCTTATACCAACTATAGCGACCCTACCTTTTCATACATTACAATTAAATTCTTTAAAAGTTAAAAAAAATAATATTATTACACATATAGGATCCAAAGGTTTAATGTCTTGGTAAAACTAGGACCATACATAACAATTACAACATCAAGCATAAACATTTATATTTTTTCTTATTCTCTATATTCTTATTGGCACTTGTCCTCTCATTAGTACATGTAGCCACCTGAGGATATACATAAAAATGGGTGAGATAAAATCCCAGTAAGAGGATAGATAAGAATAATATAGAATGGGGTGAGCATAATCATAACATGGGAAAAAGATCATGAACATGAGAGGAAGATTAAATATAAGAATTGAATTGTGGCAATGCAAAAAAATGAAACATCATGTCTTAGTGGTCAAATACCACACATACTTGTGAACCAAGATAGAATCTTGTTCACACATAATTTCACATTTAATATTGATATTCATCACTTTACCCAATGCATTGGAGCGTTGTATAATTCTGGGTGCACCAGTCACATTCAAACATTCATATTGCGCTATATAATTCCGGGCACACCCGTCACATCATAACATTATCATTATCATGATTTCCACATGGAACATATGTACAAAGTAAACATAACTAACCCATGTAAAATAATGGGTTACATCTTATAATAACACATTCATAAATATTGGGTTCCCAAAATAAAGAGGGAATAACATACATGTTATAAGAACCATCCACTTTGAAAGAGAAGTAAAAGGTGTGTTCTTAAAGGAAGAGTTCTTTTGGAAAAAATTTTGCTTGACATAAAAACTAGTGAAAACATGTATATACTATAAAATGAAATAAAATTATGAAAAAAGTATCTTTAAGAAGTAACCATATCAAAAAAAATGGAGTGAAAGAGGGAGAACCTGAAGGATGGAAGTTGGTTTAGAGAATTTCCCCTTACCTTGTATCTGAATGCTTCCTTCTCTTTAATGTCCTGTATAATGACATTATATTCCATAATTATAAATCAAGAAACGTTTTTAAATTAATATTGTTCATTATGGTATTATTAAGTGATTTTATGTTCCTTTGGATGAGTTATAGGGTTTAAAAACAATGTTCGGGAATGTTTGTTTTTATGGTTTTCTTGAGTGGTTCACTTGTATTCTTAAATTGAAGTTCGGGTAGAAAATTTGTAAACATCCAGAACTAATATTACATGTTAGTAATGATATTACAGGAGTTTTAATGTTATTATAATTAATTATATTAGATCCATGTGGATGGATCATTAAATAATAATTAAATGATGATTGTTTGGGTTAATTTGAGCGATTTTTCAATCATAATGAACTTGTTTTATTTTATCACTAGCAATATGGTCATAATTTCGTTCCCAAACTTTAAATTGGAGATAGTACATATAAAATATTCTGGTTAAACCATAAAAATGGTTTCATAACCAGATCTGATGTTATAAATGGGAGAAGAAAACATGTCATTTTTTAAGGTTATAAATTAACACCTCACGAACAACGTTCTCTTTAATAAAATATAAGGAAGAGGGAAAGGGGGTTGGATGATATAATAACCCATCAGCATAATAAAAGTATATTACATGAATAAAAATGGAGTTAAAATACCATTTGGATGATGATAGGTGGGGAGAGATCAAGAAATGAAGTTGAACTTGAAAGAAAATTAAAGGAGAAGAGGGAGAGAAATTACCTCTTAAATCCTCCTATTGAGATCCTCCTTAAAGAATCTAGGATTGGTATTTTAATAAGACCATCCACTCTTGAACATGGGATATGGGATATGGAGGATGTTTGGTCAAAGTTTATAGAAGTTTTGGAGCTTGAGAGGTGTGAGGAAATGAGGGTGTGAATGGTGGTTTTTATAGTGGAGGGGAGAGGGGTTTCCTTAATATAAAATTCATTAGTTTATTATTTCCTCAAAATACAATGCATGGTGAGTCATCCATGACCAAGAATAGTAAATAAGGCATGTTATTTCAGGATTTGGGTGCTTACATCACTTTTGATGTCAGTAATAGTGGGTTTTAATTATAATGTATTTATACGGTAAATTAATTTATTTTACTATTCACCAAAAATTCTAGTATTTTAGAAAAATACCAAAAATTCACCCCAACCATTTTTCGAAGTGTAGAATCCAAAAATGACTTCCATTTTTTTAAAATAATTTCTTAAATATTATTAATTTAATATTTAATTAAAATCATAATTTACTTAGAAAATAGTTTTTAAAATTAAAATTGATTTTATACTGCTTTCAAAAATTACGTAGGGTCTTATAAAATTGTCTAAAAACTATAATAAATTTATTTTTTATTTAATGAACAAATTTTAAAAAAATAATTTTTTTAAATTAATTAATTATTTATAATTAATTTTTTATGACTTACAAAATACCAAAACGTTTACTATGGTCAAATTGTCACTTTCTAAGATGTCTAAATTTTATTTAATTATTAATGGGTAAGGTTACTCTTATTTTGGATGATTTAATATTCATAAGGGTCAGATTACTATTCATAAGGGTAGTTTTCAATTCACATGGGTACGTTACTATTCACTGAAAATTAATTTTGTTTCATTCGACTCCAAAAATAATTTTGAACACAACCGTGTATATCGGATTTTCGAAATTCAAAACACAAAAGTGAAAAACTTATGTTAAAGGGTCACATAGCACTTATTAGTTCATTATGTTGTGTTTTCATGTGATTTTATGACATATTTATAAGAAGGAAATTTCCATTGAAAAACTTTGGGTCGTTACAATAAAACTCTTACTCACTATCCTTAATAACATGATCACTAGTAACAGGTTTTTCTAGTATATATAACTTCCTTTCTTGGAATAGGATAGCGAGAAAACACCTTCTTGACTCTTGGAATTTTTTTTAATGAGAAGGTTATCCTTATCAAATATGGATTTCAGTAATATGATTGAATTCACTTTTATTGTTGTTTCTACAATTATGATAAGAATATATTTTGTAATTTTTCAAATTAAATTTTGATCAAAAAATAATATTTTATTTATTAATTTCCCACTATTTTATCATAACTAAATAGACCTCACCATTAGTTTCAGAAAATCATGTCCCATGGATATTCTAGTGGATGTGACCCATATTCCCATTCTTATTACCCTAATTTTTTTTTCAGGTTACTAGAATGGTTCTAGGTTGGCATTCCAAATGCCAACTACATTAACTCAGAGTTCCATGATTTGTTGAGTGGTCTCCCAAATCTTGAGATCATTAAATTGGATTTCTTGAAAACTTTCCTCTTATTAATACCTTGTCCTGCTTTGATAGTTAACCCTTGATGTGAACTAAATTATTTCAACCCAAAAACACATGTTAGAATACCCTGATAATTGAAAGTACCCCAACATTGGTTGGTCAAGTAGTTTGAACTACAGTTTTATTTTAACAGGTGTAGTGGATAGTTATAATGACTTAATATATAATTGATGTGTTATATATTTAATAAATAATATACAATAATTATCTTTATTACATGATTTTTAATATTATGTGTATTTACATAAGTGACTAACCATTCCTTAGATAATACTTAGGTATAATACAATTTATTTTTGTTCTGTCATGCATACTTGTTATTTCATTTATTCATGTTATCATAAAAAACATCCATAATGAAATAAAAACAAAACATGATGTAAGTAAAATACTAAATTGGTATGATTATAAATATTTTACTAATGGTCAGTTCATGAATAAGATGATAAACTAAACATCAACCTAATGGAAAATAGATTGAACTATTTATGGTTCATGTTTTAGATTTCCAGAATTCCACCAATCTATCTCTCTTAGATTAGTCTCAACTCAGTGCTAAACAAGAACCACCTCCACTAGCATGGTATCTATATCCATGGTATATACTTTTACTCACACACAGTTGAGGTAAACAGGGGTTTTTATACAAGAAACCCGGGGAACACATTCCCTTACATAATGAGATTAGAGATAACATGAATGCCAAAAATATAATTTAATAATAAATTTAATGGAAACCAATCACATATAAAGGTCTAGTCTAGGATCATGATCATACATATACATGTAACAATTTATCTATTTACTAAAAAATTTCGTTCATTTCTTAATTGTTCTTATTTAAGATAAATCATGCTTGAATCAATTAATTATATTATTTAATTATTCAATTATTTTTTTCTAAATTTTCATTCAAATTTCTTTGAGATTATGATTCATAATAATTTTATGAAAATTAAATCAATTTTTTTTTAAATTTAACTTTGTAAATAAATGTACCTCAAAGGAAACACAGTACGTACCCATCCTAACTACCCAACATGTATTATATTTTATACTATTTAATCTTTAGACTTGTGGCATACATGATTTATCACATACGTACATGATGTGTACTATCAACTCAATGATTACAAGAATTATATGATTTTTCTTCCACATTTTATGATTTACGTCACATATATTAGCATCTATAACATGACTCAAACATGATAAGAAAATCCTAGCATTAAACTCAATTAATTAAATAGTTATATGTATATATATATACCAATCACCTGGAATGTCCAAACAACTTAATAACCACACACAAGAACATTTTGAAAAGGTTTACATAGTATGATAAATTAATTATTTATTCTATGTAATTTTGTATATTTACATGGAGTGTAAAAGCTAGCAAAATGGTGTATACAATTTTTCACTATCTATCGAGGTACATTCCTATGGACTCATTATGTAAACCATGGAACATGAAAATATTGGAGTAAAAAACTGTTTATGGGATATATTATGTGTGGTCTTTGAGTTACATGTTCACCACTCAGGTAGGCTTTGTAAGAAGATAAATATCCCGTATTTGACTAAAATATTTCATTCCATGTATGGACGTTAAATCGTATGTACTCTAGTTGACCATATGCTAGGATAGCTTGGTAAACATGTGTTGTATAATTAAATTCACTATGATTAATAAATTAAAACTCCTTGAATTAACTACAAATCAATTCTATTTTTCATTGAATAGTAGTACACGGTTTGTACATACATGTTACATGGCGTGTACTCTTGTTTTATAAGACTATAATCCTTATAACCTTCATATAATATCTCCAAATTTATTTTATTCAAAAAATAAATCTATTTGATTATATTTAAGTGAAATTAAGTGGAAGAAGAATATCGAGAAATTAATATTAGAGAATAATTAAACTTGAATTGAAAACCAGCTACTTATGCATAAATAAATCAACAATATTTAAAGAATTATAAATAATGATGTGTCTACTCAAATACAACATAAAGGTTCTGTTTTTAGTGGTAGCGTGTTAAGGTTCATGAAAAACATTGATTTTTTCCATGATTAATGATTAATCTAAGATTTTACAAAATGAAAAACTATGTGATCAATGTAATCGAATCAAAGAAAATAGAAAATGGATAAAATGTCAGAACCATAGTTCATGACCAGAACATACTATTAATAATTATTTTAATAAATTATGAATTATTTTTTTTTCTAATTCATTATTCATTGAGGGATCAAAAAATAGATCTATATTATATAATTATTTCACTATATGAATGAGAAGAAAATACCCTCTAGTGGTGATCCACATATGTTCTCCAAATATGTGAATGTCATTGTAGGAATCTCTAACTACTAGCATGAAAGATCATATAGCTTGCATATTTCTCCTTTGATTACCTTGAGAATCACTTTAAAAGGATACTATTTTTTATCTCTTGCCTTGGGAATGGGAGGTGGATGAATATTAGTCTCTATTATTAGGATCGGTTTTGCTAAAGGGATCTCTCTAGGGCATTGGGAGGATTCTCTAGATTCATTGTGCATAACAAAAATATTAATTGTATCTCATAAAAAATAAAAATAATTGATTTTATATAATCCTGGGGTAAGAAATAATTGTTTCAATTGTTCAATTTAATATTTTTTTTAATCCCTATGGAATCCCATGTCAATAATAATCATAATAATTTTATTTATCGACATGGGATAAATTTCTAAATTAAAATAAATATTATTCGTTCAAATAAAATTCAATATATATTATTACTCATCGGACCTATAAACATGGTCCACCATTTTTCCAAAATATTTATCTATCCTTGAATAGTTACTATTTATACAATAATGAATTATTAATTCATTATTTTATAATAAATAAATAAAAATATTGTATTCACTAAATTGAAAATAAATATTTATTAAATATTTCACTCACATAATAAGTTATTTAGTAAGTGGTGACAGAATATATGTGATCAATAAAACATGAATAATTATTAAACCATGTGTGCTAAAAATATTTATTAAAATTTTTAAATAATAAATAATAATATATTATTTATCATATATTTTGGATACACTTAGGGTATGACCCTCTATACCTCTTTCTCAGTAGAATTAGATAAAGTAGCCTAAATTCCAAGGTTATAATCTAGAAACATGAAAATGTACCCATATAAATAGAATTTAATGGCACAATTACATAATATAACAGACAAATGTGTATTATGTAATATAATCCTTTTATCATGTTATCTCTAATCAAGTAGGTTTTAAGCTACTGTCATCAACCTATGTGCTCAATTTCACTTTCATTGAATTTTCAAAAATAAAAATACCAATAGAAGACCATATACATTGATGTATTTAGGTGATATCATTTCT
Source organism: Viscum album (assembly GCA_963277665.1). Lineage (NCBI taxonomy): Eukaryota > Viridiplantae > Streptophyta > Magnoliopsida > Santalales > Viscaceae > Viscum > Viscum album. The sequence continues at coordinate 108,311,178 of OY728154.1, forward strand.
ATAAAAAAAAGGACCGAATCCATTAAATAATAGATGGAGACAATCCATTCTAACATTACTCATTAAATAAATATCACTCATGAAAAAATCTAAAATATCCCACCTTGCTATAAAAATATGTCATTATTGTTCTTATCAATACATAAAATTACATGACTTATAATACACATTAATAATAATCCTAAAATCTAAGGAACAATAAACATGTCCTCATATAGGAGCATGAAATGACACATATAAATATATATTTCCTACTAGCGGGTCTCTTTCTTAGGATATCTTTTATTGGATATTACTTAGGGCGTAAACCATGAGAAGATACCTCAAATTACTATGACTCTCTACTCATGATAGACTAAATCATTTATATCCCTCAAATTATTTTATATATATATTGTCACAACCCACCTTCACTGAGATGAGGGAAGGGATAGCAAACTACCAGACCCTTCCTTCATCAAGTTTAAGGATAGATAATGACCCATAATTCCTACCTTCAGTAGGCCCCGAAGAGGCGACTAGCACCAAGGGTATATAATCAAATTTAATATAGAATGCATTACCCTTTTTATTTAGTAGGATCATGAGATATGACAGTAAGAACCCAAAAAACTCCAAAAATGATTGTATAAGTAATGTAAAACCAAAAATCCATTCCTATATTCATGTTCCAAATAGAGTGCTATGGGGTAAATGAAAACTCCAAATGGAAGTACCAAAATAAAAATAAAAGCAGCAATGTCTACAGTCCCAACATCCAAGCTAATAGGGTCTGACATGGCCCTCAAAGTCCTATTAGAAACTTGTAATCATTTTTATATATGTATGGTGAGTATACAAGCATTCTCAGTAGTGAAAAGAAAAATCTCTTGTGCCCAAGTGGTGAGACATTCTAATGCCCCATGAGAAAAGGAGATAACCAAATCACCTAGTAAGAAAACTATCCACCCAAACCTCACCAAGGCACACTCCCAAAATAACGAAAGTCAAGTAAAGTAATAGAAATAACACATCAATGTTTGGGTACCCCGAAAAACTTTCCCACTGGTTATTAAAGACTTCATATGCATCATATGTCCCTCGCCATTATCACTGTAGTCCCACTATTACCCTAACAACAACCTTTTGGGCCGCCACAACCACGAATCCCACCTGCAGACACCTGTGCCACAACAACCACACACATCCTCACCTGCAAACACCTGGTCCACAACAACTACTACAATGCCCGAAGACACGTGGGCCAAAATAATAACTACCACGCCCAAAGACACCTAGGCCTCATCCCAAAGACACTTGGGAAACAAAATGCCCGCACACACCTAGGAGAACCACAACAACTACCCTTCTTGAAGAATCTTTGGCTATAATGGACCTCATGTCATTACTTCCTGCCTGAAGAGTCTTGTGTTACTTAAGAAAGAGAGCATAAAGGAGCTAATAACTTTCCACTCATAGGTGTGTTGGGAAAAACACCCTCCTACATGAAATGGGGGAGTTTAGTATGAAGTGCTAAACATGGATGGGGAGAGAATAAGAAACATAAGAACTAAATTATACATATAGGTAAACAAGCAGTCATCCCAACCTAGGGGTTTCAAAACCAGCCCATACACAAACACCCTCATTACTATTCATTCATTAAAAGCACAACAGCCACAACCAAGTCACAACTCATTCCCCAAAAACAATTCCCTATTTAACCGATTCTTGTTATCACATTCAAGTTGATCCATTTAAATCATTCTTCACTACCTGGAAACTAACATGCATAGCCACAAGCTAGGCAAGTAAAAATATCCAAGAAGAAAATTAAGAATTCACACCCAATTCTCTTGTAAATTTATAACAACAAAAGGGATCTGTGAGATCCCTTGAAGTACTAGAACCCAACCAAGCCCCAATATATGGCCCCAAATGAACCCAAATCCATAAACTAATAGCTACACAATAGGAGATCCCATCCCCATCCATGCCATCTCACAAGCATCAACTAGGACAACCATACACATCACTAGAACAAAGAAAGAGGTTTTTCAAATTTAAACATACCATTCCTTTAGTTCCGTATTTCAGTTTGGTTAACCAGGGTCACCACACAAGGATTCTTATTCATTGGGAATATATTTAATCAACTTATTTTACGTGATTAACTAGTTTCCATGTTAAAACCATTCAATAACAGAATTATATAGAAAACATAGGTTCATTAGTGAGTAAGAAAGGGCCACCAACAACCATGATTTTCAGTAGAAATAGGCCCATACAATTCACAACATAAAGAAAAACTTAAAAGATTGCAACATCATCATCAAACACACCCATTAATTCTTTAAAAACCATTTATTATCTTCTTTAATGTCTGATTTCACCCATCCTTGAAGGAAACCTTAACATACCCACCCAACATGATACACAGTAAAGAGAGATGATGGAAGAACCCTACTTAGATGATCAACGATCGAAGTTTTTCTGCACACACCAAGAACTGGGGATGCATGACTTGAAGGGGACTTAGAGGAATCCCAGAGTGAGCTGGAAAGGCTCCAACATAGGTGCACCACTAGCCCCAAGAAGGGGGACTCAAAACTCACAAAGGAAAGTAAAGAGACCAACCAATTAGAAGAAATAATCCTCATGGAATAAAAGGCGAGATCTTGGAGTTACAAAATACGAAATCTTAAATAGATTTAAAGGTGGATCATGGTTTCACCACATGGTTGTATAGTTACACATGATTGAATTAATTGTTATTTAATAATTCTCATATGAGATTTGTACATAACAACAATGAGTTAAACGATTTCATTTAACCAGTGGAAAACGTGTAACAACAACACAAAGATTGGGCCATTCAAGGCTCACCCCACTCCTAGGGATCTAGAACATAATTTATGGTCTTTAAAATTGGCCTCAAACCACTTTAAAGAGGCATTAATTCTTATGAGATACTGGGGAAGGAAACCCCTGACAAACCCATGGCACCAATCAAGACATAGAGATCGGAACACACCGATCGGTGACGCCATGATGATGCCCAACAACCAATACTGACACCCTCCTCACTCGCCCAAGGCATCCAGGCCACCCTAAGAACTATATTTTGAAAAAGTAATGGAACGGGAGGGTCTAGGATATTACATCAGATACCACTCAAACTATTCTCTACCTTGTGAAACAAAACCAAAACCGACGAAAAGAGTGTGGTCCGAACAACCACCACACAAGATACCTCTCAGGAGTAAACCTCCTAGGCATATAAGTACCCCTCTCCATCATACTAATAAATTGTAGAGGCACTATAGATCCCCTCCCTTAAGAATCCAGAAAAAAATGTAATGTTCATACCATATAATAATATGGATTAGGGAGTCCCTTCTTCCATGTAATGATACTATCTTCTTTGGGAAGCACTGACTCACCCGCATGAGTTTAATCACATCCACATTAATGCATCTTGATTATGGATCATGTCCTCCCCTCCCACAGCCAGGATTGTTCACACACATTTAGAGAAAAGGGAAACACCCCTTCTCATAGTTAATAAGGTCACTAATTATATCACAGTAAGTCACAAAACAATAACATCAAGGAAGGCTCGAAACATCTACTCAAAAAAGCTCTGGGTACTGGACACACATTTGAGGTTCTCGCTACCAAGTACTCTCCTTGATTCCACCATACATCCACAATACATGAACCAAAGGGATGGTTCGTCCATGAATAACTCTCTCATTTCAATCCTTTATTCTCACTGGTCTCTCCATGAACATAGTAGTGTCCCCTATATCCAACACTCCCTAGTCAATGACATGGGAATCATCATGTAGATATCAACAAATATGGGATATGTGGAAACAATTGTGGATTTTTTCCAACTGAGGTGGAAATTCCAGCTGATATTCCACCTCACCACCTCACCCCAACACTTTTCAAATCCCAATGAACCTAGAAGAGAGATTTCTCTCCTTCCTGAACCATTGCTGCACATGACGAGGGGAAACCTTCAAGAACACCTGGTATCCAACATCATACTCCAAGGTTCTCCTCGTATGATTGGTATATGAATTATGCCGGTCCTAAGCCACCTTCATCCTCTCCCTCACAAGATGAACCTTCTCTGATGTTCCCTACTCTACATCTGGGCCAAGAACACCTGCTTCCCCAACCTCTGTCTAGCACACGAGTGAGTGAGAAGGTCTCCGGTACAAGGCATCAAATGGAGCCATGCTAATGGCATCGTGATAACTATTGTTGTAGAAAAACTATAACAAAGGCATGTGTTGTTTGAGTTTGTGGCCTAGAACCAACTAATTTTTGCTTTATTCATTAATAAATACCTTATCGCATCTTGATTGTTCTTCTGTGTTACAATTCATGTGATAATGTCCTAAAGATAGTTATTGCATTAAAGGGTCATAACAGATCCCTACTATGATGAGAACCCATAAGTGCCATAATGATGTTCTTGAATATATGTTCTATGGTCAGATGATGTTATTTGAGGGACACAAATAATACAAGACATTAGGGGTGAAGACTCATAAAAAATTGAGGCACCTTCTCATGGTGTGTTCCCTTGGTAATATCCAGGAGGATATTATGAGAATGAGACCCACCAGTAGGAAATCCACATTTCATGGTGTCATTGGATGTTCCTATATGCGGATGTGTGTATTGGTCCTTAAACATTAATTTTATTATTAATGGATATTAAAAATCGCACACTTAGATGTATTGATGAAAATTGGGATGGAACACTATTCACAACGCGGTAGGATACGTTGGGTGCATCATGAGTGATACTACATTAATAGAAAATGCAAGAAGGGATTTGTCCCTTCTATTCCATAACGGAAGTAGATAACTCAGGCCCTTTGATGGAATAGATATAGCCTAAATAAATCCATGGCCATGGTGAGGAATGGGAAAGTTCTATTATGGAAAGTCAATAAAAAGAATCATTGAGCACATGGGTTGATGGAACTAGCATGAAACCCGATTTATTCGAGATGTCAAGACAAAATGATTATATTACATGGTAAGCATTCGTAGGAGGTGACACATCATTGCAGCGTTAACATCTTTCTATATGGGTGCCTTGGAATATTGCTAGAAACTAACCTTGTACTTTAGGAAGGCTCTGCCTAATTCCACTGAGAAAGAAGCCTAGAGGGTCACACACTATGTGTGTCCATGTATCTCAGTTAAATATTAATTTAACAAGTTAAGTAAAGATTATTCCCGATTGTGGTTTAATAATTATTTAAGGATGCCTGATCACATTTATTTAGACACTAGTTATTTTAGAGAATATATTGTGGGGAGAATAATATATTTATTAGTTCATAATGCAGTGATATTTATTTTAGAAATAAATATCAATTACTCAAGGTCTAATAAATGGAGTAGATGAAATACTGAAAAATGTAAAAATAAAAGTACACGCCATGTATATTAAATAAACATGCCGTGTTTTTTCTGGAAATTTATGAGAAATAAATATTATTTATTTAATTAAATAATATTAGGTGTAATTTGTTGGGAGCATGTCAGGTAATAATCAACTGTTATTATTAGACATGTGGATTACTAAGAATTAAATGAAATGAATAAATGATTTCAGGTAATTAATTCAGTTTATTATTCTATGTAATTAAAAATCCCAATTATATATTTCTCATTATCCTAGAAATTTTTTTGTGTGGTTATGCACAATGGATTTGGAAAAGCTCTCAAGCTAAGGGAGAATTATTTTTTCCATCTAGAACGATCTCAAGCTACAAGAGAAAGATCCACCTCCATCGGATCATGGCAATCGAAGGCGCACACGTCCCAAGGGAAGGATCCTTTGTTCTAGAAGCCAGAGATCCCTTCGACGACATCCAGATATATGGGGAGCACATGTGGATCACAGCTAGAGGAATTCTACACTTGGATTCTACGACGCAACGACAGATCACATCAGATCGTGACCAGAAACATCAGGGAAGAAATAATTCCATCAAGGTAATTCTTGTCAATTAATTAAATTAATTATAACCAACATTTGATGATCCCATTTATGGTTCCAGGACTCCCCTCATTCTTTTTCATACTTTATTCTATTCCAATGATCCGACATTTTATTATCATGACGGATCTCGGATTGATTGTTGCTAATGCTAAACTTAAAGTTTGGTACACCCAAAAACGTGCTTCCAATATGCCCAGAATCTACAAGTAGTATCAAAGGGGTCATATTGTTGGTAATAATCATTTATATTTTTCATTGGTGATTTATGCATTTAATAATTTAGTTGTTTAAATTCAAGTAAATCGTTCTTCAAAATCTGAATCTCGAGATCTATTCCTCCTCTCACGTTTCTCGTTCACCTTACAAAAATGAATTTTTATTTTAATTTTGATTAAAATAAAATAGAGGATCTCATATGGAGGTTCCAAACATTCCTAGCCATACAACACCAGAATACATGGTGTGTATTCAGATGTACACGTCGTGTAATCTAGGTTCAATGCATCATACTGGTCCACCAAATCAGGTCATGTGTTGGAGTATTCTTAAGTCATAAATTTCAACGTGTGTTGAACAAGAATATGTGGCACATGGTTTCTGGATTACACTTTGTGTGGTCCACTATACACAGCGTGTACTCCCTTCTGGCTAGGGTTGGACCGTGTACCCCGTACACAAATTTCCTAGCTGGAAATCATGTAACGCAGATACTACACAACATGTGTCCCACTAAACACGTCGTTTACTCCAAAAATTTCTGAAGTACATCTACACACCATGTCCACAGGCGTGTACTTCGAAAAGATGGTCAACAAAAGTACATTCCATGTAGCCAGAACTACACACTGTGTACTCATCCAAATTACGCAAGATTATTAAAATTTATTACTATATTATACAAACCCTTGAGACGTGTACCACAGTGCAGGTGTAAAGATGAGGCACAATACGTGATAGATTTTATATATATGTGTGTTTAATTTAACATCTGCGTAATGTTCATTTCTACTCATTGGGTAGTTATGAACGATAATTCACCGGGTTTCCTCCAATTTACAAGTTACGTACAAAGATAATTTTAAATGAATTTATTTGTGTAAAATTATAATGGATGAGAATCTCAAGGAAAATCAGAAAAAGGGTTTAAGAAAAAAAGGATTGTTAATTAAAGATAATTAGTTGATTTGAGCATGATTTATCTTAAAAAAACAACTAAAGAATTTAATGCTAGTTCTATCTATGTGTAAATATTGTTTCATGTATGGATGATCATGAGCTAGACCAAGACCTTTGTATGTGAATTGTTTCTTTTAATTAATTTATTTAAATTAAATTTTTTGGCATGTGAGTTTTCTCCTCATTAATATGTAGGGCCTGCATGCCCAAGGTTTCTTTTATGTAAAAAACCCTTTTTACCCCTCACCTACGTGTGAGATAAATGCATATCTAATGGATGGAGCTCCAAGCTAGTGGACGCAGCTCAAGTCAGGAGCCAAGGTGAAACCAATCCAAGGATATACAAAGGTGGATATGTGGAAAGCTATAAAAACGAACCCAAAAGGTTCAAGGTGTTTCTCCCCTAGGTATTGGGTTAGTTTATCAATATGCTAGATAAAATAACCATTAGAAATATCTCATGATCATACAATTTATTTTATTTCTATCAGTTTCATGGTTTATTTATTGGGGGTGTTTTGTCAAGATCAAAAAATTAATGAATTAAACAATCATAAAAGATGTAACTAAAATAAAACCAGCTTATGTGTAAGTATTATATTAGACATGATTAGCCACTAAAGTATATCCCACTTAATATTAAAAATCATTTAATCAAAGATAATAAAATTAAAATTTACTTATAAGGATAAAATACCTCAATGAAATATTACGTCATTATAGCCTTCCATAATCTTGGTTAGAATCGAACCATAGTTCAAAGTGCTTAACCAACCCTAGTTGGGGTGCTTTCAATTATCGGGGAATTCTAAATTCAAGGTTTTGGGTTGAAATGACTTGTATCACATCAAGGGTTGACTTCCACAATAGCAATTTGTGTGACCAAGAGGCCATGGTTGAGGAAATCCAAAAATAAAAGGATTTAAGGATTTGGGAGTCCACTCATCGGATCAAGGAACTATGCATTAATGCAGTTGGAATTTTGAATGCCTACATATAACTCTTCAAGTTTCTTGACCAACCCTAGTTGGAGTAATAAAATGGGTAATATGGATCTTTTCCACTAGAATATTCCGACAACAGAATATTTTGAAGTCAATGGTGATGGCTATTAGATTTCGATAAAATTGTGGGAGACTAATAAGTATTAATTTATTTATTTGTTTCAGTTTTATCATAATAAAGTACTGAAACATTGTTCATATTAATTTGTAGAAATGAAAATAAAAATTAATTCAAACATCTCAGTGCAAACCATACTCGATAAGGAAAACCTTCTCACCGGCACCAATTTCCAATAGTGGTAGTGGAATTTACGTGTCATCCTTCACCATGAGAGGAAGTTGTATGTGCTAGAATAGACTATTCTAGTTGAGCCTAGAAAAGAGGCCAGTGATGAGGAACTATCTCTCTATAATAAACACATGGATGATGCCACAAATGTCTAGTGTTTCATTCTATTATCCATATCTAATGAGCTCTTGAAGCCACATGAAAACATAGATGCGTATAGCGTGATGTCTCACCTTAAGGATATCTATCAAGAGAAGGCGAGACAGGAGAGATATGAGATCTACAATGCTTTTTTACAACTAATCATGGAGAGTCTTCACCAGCTAGGCCTCATGTAGTCTAGATAATTGGCTACATTTAACGCATGGACATCTTAAGGATAAAGTTCACAGATGAGTTGCATACAGATCTCATCCTATCATCACTGCACAATACCTTCTCTAGCTTCATTGTCAACTACAATATGAGAAACACTGAGAAGAGTCTATCAGGACTTCTAATCTTAATTCTCCAGGTAGATAAGGACATGGGGTGTGACAAATGTGCAGTTATTATGGTGAATAAGAAAAGTAAGGACAAGGCAAAGGGGCCAAAGACTTATAAACAGTCTGAATACCCAAAGCCGTATCCCTCCAAGAAGGTGAAGATCTGGAGGTAGGGAAAGGAATGGGAGCCAGTGTGTTTTGCAGGTGGAAAGTAAGGCCACTGGAAGAGGAACTACACCCAGTAGCGTGGGGATGCTAAAGGTGTGTTCGTTATCGAGTGTAATCTTTTCATTTCTACACATTGGGTATTAGATAAAACTTGTGGGGATCACATCTGTATTCAAATATAAGAACCATGTAGATTTAGAAAGATTTCTAGATGAGAGGTGGATCTTCGAGCTGCCAATTGCGCAAGGCTGGATGTGTTAGCCATTGGAGACTACCACCTCTCATTGCCGACTAGGATGATTTTGGTTTTACATAACTGTTATTTTGTGCCTAGTGTTACCAAGAACATAATTTTTGTATCTTGTTTGGATATGGATGGATTTATTTTCATGTTTTTAAATAAGGGTTGTCTCTTTTATAAGAACAATGTATGTTATGGTATGGTGCATTTAAATAATGGTTTGTATGTATTAAATTATTAAAACCAAGTGTTGGTAATCGATAACAAAACAGACTCACATGACTCATACATTACCCAGTTGTGGCATCACCATCTTGGTCATGTAAATGAGAAGTGCTTAACATAGCTCTGTAAAGATGGATATTTAGACTCTACTGAGATAAAACCACTTGATAGATGTCACACTTGTTTATAGGGTAAAATGATCGAGCTACCTTTTGGTGGATAGGGTGAAAGGGCCATAGAGCTTCTAGGATTGGTGCACACGGATGTGTGTGGACCATTTCTAGTAGAAACTAGAGGTGGATATTCTTACTTCATTACTATTACTTATAATTTGATTATATATGGCTATGTCTACTTAATGAGGTATAAGTTAAAAGCCTTAGAGAAATTTAAGGAATTCAATAATGGAGTATAGAATCATCTTGGTAAGAAGATAAAGAATCTTCAATCGGATCGAGGTGGAGAATACATTAACCAAGAGTTCATTGATCTTCTATGGGATTCTGGGATTATATCTGAGCTCACTATTCCTTATACACTATATTGGAATGGTGTTAGTGAAAGGAGGAACCGCACCATGTTGGGAATGGTTTCGTCGATGATGGGTCATGAAGATCTTCCGTTATCCTTTTGGAGATATTCATTACCTATTGAAACATACACATTAAAGCGAGTACCAACCAAGGAGGAAAATGGAATTCCTTTCAAGTTATGGAATGGAAAGAAACCCATTTTGTTGTACACACGTGTATGGGGATGTGAGGAATTTGTTAAGGACTTCTAAACTGACAAACTATCACCCTAGTGCACGAAGTGTATCTTTATAGGATATCCTAAGGAAAATAAAGGATATTACTTATATAACCATTTCAGACAAGAAAGTGATTGTCGCCAGACAAGTTGTCTTTCTTGAGAAGGAGAACATCCTCAAAAAGGATAGTGGGGGCATGATTGACTTTGACAAAGTTGATGCTCAAGATACACAGGAGTTGGTACAGGAACAAGTTCCATAGGTCCATGTGGAAGAGGTTCCAGAAACACAAGTACTACATAGGATCTCAAGAGAGTTAAGGGAACCAGAGAGATTTGGTTTCATAGTCACTGAGGATGGTGAATCATTATTGTTGTACAATGATGAACCTCTCTCCTATAAGGATATAGTAGAGATCTCAGAAGCTACAAGATGGCTAGATACTATGAATTCTGAGATGGATTCCAAGTATCAGAACCATGTCCAGGTTCTGGTCGATGATCTAGTTGATGTAAAGAATGTTTGATACAAATGGGTATTCAAGAGAAAACTAGACATGTAAGGTCAAGTTAGCACCTATAAAGCAAGGATAGTGGCTAAAGGATTCAAACAATGTCAAGGAATTTACTATGATGAAACCTTCTCACCAGTTTTCAAGTTGCATAAAACCATTTATGGATTAATGCAAGCATCTAGGTCCTGGGACATTTAATTTGATGAACCCATAAACGAATTTGGTTTCATTAAGAATGAATGTGTGCCATGTGTTTATAAGCTGTTTAATGGGAATGTGATTGTTATCCTAGTAGTATATGTTGACGACTTATTTCTTATTGGAAACGATGTACCATTCTTACTATCACTTAAGGATTGGTTGAACAAGTGTTTCTCCATGAAGGACTTAGGTGAAGCAGCCTACATTCTAGTGATCCAGATCATTCATGATAGATCCATGAGGCTACTTTGACTATGTTAGGGTATATACATTGACCAGATACTAAATAGATTTAGTATGGAACAATCCAATAGGTTATTGGTTCCAGTGTCACATGGCCTACCTATTTCTAAGATAATGTGTCCTCAGACACAACAAGAGAAAGATAGAATGAGTATGATCTCATACGCTTCGGCTATAGGATCCATCATGTATGTCATGTTATGTAACGGGCTTGATGTTGCCTATGCACTGATCATGGAAGGAATATATCAAGAAGATTCAAGATAATATCATTAGACTACTGTTAAGACTATCCTTAAGTATCTGGGAAGAACTAAGGATATGTTCTTGATGTATGGAGGAGACGAGGAGCTTGTCATCAGAGGGTATGCTAATGCAGGTTTTTAGATGGATCAAAATGATATAAAGTCACAATCTGGATATGTTTTTTGTCTCAATGGAGGAGTTGTGAGCTGGAAGAGTTCAAAGAAACCAGTTTTTGCCAATTCCATAGTGAAATCCGAATATATAGCAGCTTTTGATGCAGCCAAGGAAGTCGTCTAGATTCGTAACTTTGTCCAGGAGCATGATTTGGTGCCTATTAGTAAATATTCTATCATGTTTTATTATGATAATACTATAGTGGTGCCTCTTGGAAAAGAACCATGGTCACATCAACTAACAAAGAACATACTCTGGAAGTATCACCTATTGGGGGATTTCTATCAAAGGGGTGAAGTTGCAGTGAGAAGAGTGTCCATGGAATAGAACATGGTACATCCCATGAATAAAGTCATATCTCAGCAGAATCATAAATATCATGGGAGAGCTAGCAGATTAAAGGTTGTTAGCAATTGGATCAATTCTAGGTGGGAGTCTGTTGGAGCTGGTGTCTTAGAACCAACTAATTTTTACTTTATTCATTAATAAATACTTTATCATATCTTGATTATTATTATTCTATGTGACAATGAATCTAATAATGTCCTAAGTATAGATATTTCATTAAGGGGTCATAGCGGATCCCTGCTATGATGAGAACCTGGAAGTTCCATAATTCTATTCTTGAATATGTGTTCTTTCACCAGATGATGTTATTTTAGGGACACAAATAATATAGGCCATTAGGGGTGAGGAATCATAAAACATTGAGGAACCTTCTCCCGGTGTGTGCCCTTGGTAATATCCAAGAGGATATTATGAGAACGAGGACCTCTAGTAGGAAATCCACATTTAATAGTGTCATTTGATGTTCATATCTGCAGACGTGTGTGTTGGTCCTTAAACTTTAAGATAATTATAAATAGTTATTACAACTCGTGCACTTAGATGTATTGAAGAAAACTAGGATGACACACTATTCTCAACGAGGCATGATACATTGGTTGTGTCACGAGTGATACTACATTAATAGATAATGCGAGAAAGGATTTGTCCCTTCTGTTCCATAACGGAAGTAGATATCTCTTGCACTTTAATGTAATTGGTATAGCCTAAATAAATCTCTGGCCATGGGGAGGAATGGGCATGTTCAATTATGGAAATTCAAAGAAAGAATAATCGATCACATGGGTTTATGGAACTAGCATGCAACCAGCTTTATTCAAGATATTGAGACAAAGGGATTATATTACACAGTAAGCATTCGTAGGAGGTGACACATCATTGCGATGTTAACTTCCTTCTCTATTGGTTCCTTGGTGTGTTTCTAGATGTTAACCTTATAATTTAGGCAAGCTCTACCTAACACCACTGAGAAGGAGGCCTAGAGGGTCACACACTATGTGTGTCTAAGTATCTCAGTTAAATATTAATTTAACAAGTTAAATAATGATTATTCCCTATTGTGGTTTAATAATTATTTACGGATTCTTGATCACATTTATTTTGACACTAGTTATTTGAGATAATATATTAGGGGAAGAATAATCTATTTATTTAAAAGAAATGTAGTGATATTTTTTTCAGAAATAATAATCCATTACTCAAGGTCTAATAAATGTGGTGGAGGAAATAAAGAAAAATGGAAAAATTAATGTACACATTGTGTATATTAAATATACTCGTTGTGTATATCTTTTCTAGGAATTTATGAGAAATAAATATTATTTATTTAATTAAATAGTATTAGGTGTAATTTTCTAGGCGTATGTGAGGTAGAAATAATAGTCAACTGTTATTATTAGACATGGGGTATTAATAAGAATTAAATGAAATGAATAAATGCTTACGGGTAATTAATTAATTTTTTATTCTATGTAATTGGAAATCCCTATTATATATTTGTCATTAGCCAAGACATTTTTTGTTTGGTTGTGCACAATGGATTTGGAAAAGCTCTCAAGCCAAGAGAGAATTATTTTTCCACCGAGAAAGCTCTCATGCTATAAGAGAGATATCACCCTCCACCAGATCAAGGCAATCGAAGGTAAACATCGCAAGTAAAGGATCTTCTGTGCTAGCACCTAGAGATCCATTCAGCAACGTCTAGAGATACATGGAGCACATTTGGATCACCAATAGAGGAATCCTACACTTGGATTCTATGACGCAGTGATGGATCACATCAGATCTTTACCAGAGAAATCTATAAAGAAATAAATCCATCAAGGTAATTCTTGCCAATTCATTAAATTAATTATAACCAACACATGATGCTCTTATTTATGGTTTCAGGACTCCCCTCTTTCTTTTTCTTTCTTCATTATATTCCGAATATCTGATATTTTATTATCATAATGGATCTCAGATTGATCATTATTAACGCTAAAATTAACGTTGGGTACACCCACCAATGTGCTTCCGCTGTTCCTGGAACCAACATATGTCACACCCATGATCCCCCAAAGTCCAAAACACATGTTAGTAAAATATTTTCCAATGTATGGATTTTCTGTTCTATCTGCCCATCTATATGGGGATAGAAAGCAGTGTTAAGGCATAACTCAGTGCCAAAATCATGTTGCAATCCTTTCCAGACCTGTGAGGTAAACCGTGTATCCCGATCTGAGACAATGGATCTCAGAAGTCCATAAAACCACACCACCTCATCCGTGCACCTCTGTGTTAAGGAATCCACCTCACTTGACTCCTTGATTGTCAGGAAGTGAGTTTATTTCATCAACCGATCCACCACTACCCAGATTCCATCAAAATACCCTTGAACGCTGGGTAGTCTCGTAGAGAAATCAATTGAGATGTCTTCCCACATCCACTCGGGGACATCTAAATGTTGTAACTGACCTCCCAGGACATGGTGTTCAACCTTCACCTACTGAAACATGAGGCACTTTTCCACAAACTCTAACAATTCCTACTTCACCCCAGGCCACCAAAACTAACCCCTTATACCCCAGTACATCTCGAAAACTCATGGGTGTACCACCAGGTGTGATTTTTGGAACACACCAAGAACTATCTTGCGCATTTCCACCAAGATGAACAATTTTCTATAAAACAACAATTGATTTTTCCCATCTTCCAACCATCCTTTCGGAGCATTTACTTGGATAACACGACCATGCATCACTTAAGCCTCTATATCCCCCCACTATGACTCCTCCACATTTTGTAATAGATAGGATTGTTCTTTCATTTGAAACATACAACCTCTACCAACCTCTACCCTTCCATCCAGGTGTCGGTTATCCACCTCCTAAATTATTTTCCAACAATTTGCTGATTCTAGGACTACATCCTTCTTTGACTTTCTACTCAATGAATCGGCCACCACATTCCCCTTACCATCAGTTTAAGAGATTTCAAAGTCATTATATTAATGAAATGCCATCCACATTCACTTCCACAAGCTTAGGTCCCACTGGTAAAAGATATACATCAAGATCTTGTGATCAGTAAAGGCCACAAAGTACTCCCTGATGAGGTAATGCCACCACAATGTAAGTGAAAACACAACTGCTGAAAGCTCTAGGTTTTGGGTGGCATAGTTACATTCATGGGGACATAACTTCCTAGACCCATAATAGATCACTCCCCACTGCTACATGAGTACACACCCCAATCCATGTCCAGAAGCATCACATAACACCTCAAACAACACACCTTCTTCTAGAAACCTGAGCACTAGAGCACTGATTGTCCTTTCCTTCAGATAACTAAAAGCTGCCCGACATAGCTCACTCCACATGAAGGCTAGGTCCTTTCTGGTCAAAGATGTCAAAGGAGCTGCAACTCGAGAGAAGTTGGGAACAAACCTCTAGTATTAACTTGCTAGACCCAGAAAACTATGAACCACTTCTACATTCATGGGGTATTTCCATGAAACAACCGCTTCAACCTTCGATGGGTCCATTGTTATTCATTGTTGGGACACAATGTGTCCAAGGAAGTGCACCTATCATGTACAGAAATTGCACTTTGAAAACTTCCTATAGTGCTGGTGCTGTCGAAGGATCTCTAATACCATCCTCAGATGATCGGCATGATCCTCCTCTAATATTGAGTAGATCAGTATGTCGTCAATAAATACAACTATGAACCGGTCTAGATATTCCCGAAATACGGATTTCCTGAGTCCCATAAACACGGCTGGTGCATTCATAATGCCAAACAACATGACCACGAACTCAAAGTGCCCATATCTAGACCTGAAGGTAGTCTTAGAGATTTCACCCCACTTCACCCTCAATTGGTTATATCCTGACCATTGGTATATCTTGTAGAACCATCCTATCCCCTTTAACTAATCAAAAAGGTCATCGATCCTCAAGAGGGGGTAACGGTTCTAGACCGTCAACTGGTTCAGCTTTCGGTAGTCTATAAACTACCTGAGACCACCATCAAACTTCTTTGTGATCAAGACTGGAGCTCCCCATGGTGAGGCACTTAGTCGAACAAAAACTTTATTTATCACATCATCAATATGAATCTGTAACTCGCACAACTCAGAAGGCCTCATCTGATATGGAGTCATCAAAATTAGAAGGGCACTGGGTTGCAAGTCTATCCCAAACTCAACATCACGTTGAGGGGGTAGAGTCATGAACTCCTTGGAAAACATGTCCAGGAAATCTCTTATAACTACTGGAGCATCCATCATCTCATCATCCTCTGATTCTATTGAAATCTTGGCCAACATAGAAAGAAGAGGCTTCACACGCTCTCTACCTCCCTAGAAACTGTGCTCTCTGACTAAAGTCATGTGTTGTTTGCCCATACCTAAAAACACAACCATTATTTGGAAGCTTTTGAAGTGGAAAAAACCCGGATCAGCCAGTAGATGCCTAAAATGACATCATATGGATGCATCTATAGCAAAAGAATGTCCCCAATGGACTGATGTGGCCCTAACATCAGTCTGTATCCCTGAAAAACATAGGATAAGCTGGCATGACATCCGACTAGCGTACTCAAAACCAGGGGCACACAAAGTCTATTTGTGTCTAGACCCATAGCATGGTATAGAATGGGTGCAACAAAGGAGTGAAAAGATCTTGAATCAAATATGGCACAGAAAAAAGTGCTAAAAAATATGATTGTACCTCGAATGACTTTTGGCTTTACCGGAACTGCTGCCTCTACAGTGTGAAACTACCCATGCCCAGCTCCTCTACCCCTCGGCTATTGGCTACCTCCCCTACCACGCCCTGGTCGAGGTCCTTGAGGAGCACCCGGAGGTCGACCTCTTCCTACATCGTATGCTCTCAGAGGAGTGGGAACTTGTTGTCCCTATTGCTGCAGCTGAAAGGGCCTAGTTGGAAACAGGTGCTGCTGTGGTGGGCACTGAACCTTCCCACCCGCATCGTACTTCACTCAGTTTGGGCACTGATTATGAAGGTTCCCATAATTGACACAAATGAATAATCTCAGTTCTAAGCCCACAAGGAAGAGGCTAGGATAGGGAGATCGAAACTGGAACTGCTGGGGCATGTTCCCCACTAGCTAAAACCTGGAAGGCCCTGATGATAGAGGCCTACTGCTTACGAACTTCCCCTTTTACAAGCCCAGTTGGCTCCCCTCTTGCGGCACACCTCCCTGCATATGCATCATCTTCACCACTTCATCCTTCTTCTATACCTCCAACTACGTTGGTAGGGTAAAGGGAGTAAAAACATACTAAAGAGAAGGTCTAAGTTCCTACTCCTAACATCTTTCCCTAGACTCCTCATTTCTAAAGAGGTCCAAAGGAAATAGACAGAGATCCCTGAACATGATCCCCAACTCCATCACTGACATGATCCCCTGCTGAAAGGAGAGTAGATCCTGCCTCTCCTCCACCTTCATCATGGAAGAGTGGAATTTTGCTCGGAATTCCCTCTCGAAGTCAGACCAAAAAAACTAAACCTCCCTCTTATCCCCAAGATAGAGTGTACACCACTGACACGCCTCTACCTGCATATGTCTTAAATATAGAGGAACCCAATACTCCTTTGGAGTACAGATCAAGAAAAAGGCTATGACCATCTTCTCAAGCCAGCTCTTTGTCCCCATGTCAGAGAGGCAGCCCTCGTACATCCCAAGGGTCTACCACTGAATGGAACAAAGCATCCTCTTCTACTGGTTATCCTCCTCCTCTCGATCATCCCTCTCTTGATCAGCTAAATCAATATATTAGGCCTCAATCACCTTCACTACTCATGGTCACCGTCTGGGTGCCATAGCTGTAAGGTAAACAAGGAATGCCTAATCCTAAGTAGTGTAGAATATTGATTTCAAATTTTTATTTACATCTTATTTATTTTAAATACCCTATATACCCAATACAAACAAGAAAACCTATCATTTTGATAAATGTACCTTTTCTAGCATCTCTACCCTGCAATCAATGTAGCCTCACTTGATCGTTTGGTAGGTCCAGATTCCTTGTATCGGATCATAGGGGACCCTAAAATACCATGTCCTAGCTAGTCTTTTGTGGCCTATTTCACACACCAATATTTCCTAACACTGTTTCCCTACCATCCCAAGAAATCCTCACTATTCCTAACCCCAAACTCTATCCTATCTCTCAACCATCACCTTTGATACCATTCTATAATGACACACCTCCACTAAGATGAGGCAACATACACCAAACTGGTAGACCCTTCCTTCCTCAAGTTGAAGTAGAGATAATGACCCCTGAGTCCCGCCTTTGTTTGGACCTAGAGTGGAGACTAGCATTGGGGGTATAGAAGCACACGTAATATGGAAGGAATTACTCTTTTTATTTAGTAGGATCATGAGATACCATTGTAAAAACCCAAACAACTCCAAAACAGATGGTAGAAGTAAAGTAAACCAAAAAAATCCATTCTCATATGCATGTTCCAAATAAAGTACTACATGGTACAAGAAAACTCCAAAGGGATGTACCAAAAAAATAATAGCAGCAATGTCAATTATCCTAGCATCCGAGCTAATAGGGTCTGACATAGCCTTTGATGTCCTCCTAGAAACATGAAAGTAATTTTATATATGTAGGGTGAGTATACAAGAATACTCAGTAGGTAAAAACAAAATCTCTCATGAAAAAGTGGGTAGGCATTCTAATGCACCATGAGAAAAGGAGATAACCAAATAACCTAGAAAGGAAAATATCCACCCAAACCTCACTAAGGAACACTCCTAAAATAATGCAAGTAAAGTAAAGTAATATTAGTAACACATTGATGTTTGGGTACCCTGCACTACTCTCCCACCGGTTATTGAACTCATCCTATGTGTCAAACCTCCCCCACCATTCTCACCTCAATCCCACTACTGCCCCAAAAATAACCTTTTCAGCCACCACAACCATGCATCCTGCTCACAGACACATGGGTCACAACAACTACCTCCACACCCAAAGGCACCATGGACATAACAACTACTGCCACACCCGAAGACACCTGGGCCTCATCCCAAAGACACGTGGGAATCAAAATGCCTGCACACACCTAGGACAACTTCCACAACTACACTGCCTGAATAATATTAGGCTATAATGGACCTCAGGCCATCATAGCCTACTTGAAGAGTCTTGGGGTTCTTGGGGAATGGAGAAGAAAAGGGCTAATACCCTACCACTCATAAGAGTGTTGGAAAAAACACCCTCCCCCGTGAAATGGGGTTTTTTGGCATGAAGTGCCCAACATGGGTGGGAGCGAATAAGAAACATAAGGAATAAATTATACATATAGGTAAAAATTAACTCATTCTAACCTAGGGATTCAAAAACCATCCCATATAGAAACACCCTAATTACTATTCATTCATAAATAGAACAACATGCACAACCAAGCCACAACTCATTCCAAGAAAATAATTCCCCATTTAACCCATTCTTGTGTTCATGTTCAAGTGGTTCCATTTAACTAATTCTTCACTACCGAGCAACTAACAGGTATTTCCACCTGCCAAGAAAGAAAAAAATCCAAGCAACAAATTAAGCATTCACACTCATTTTTCTTGTAAATTCATAACAAAAAAGGGATCCGTGAGATCCCTCGAAGTACTGGAACCCAACCAATCCCCAACATATGGCCCCACACAACCCCACATCCACAAACTAACAACTTCACAATAAGGGATCCCATCCCCATCCATGTCACCTCATAATCATCAAACAGGACAACCATAAATGTCACTAGAATAGAGCATGAGAGTTTTCAAATTTAAACACACCATTCCTTTAGTTCTGTTTTTCCGTTTGGTTAACCTGGTTGACCACACATGGATTCATATTCATTATGCATCTATTTAATCAACCGTGTTTATGTGATTAACTAGTTTCCATGTTACAACCATTCAATCCCAGAATTATCCAAAAAATAGAGGTACATTATTACACAATAAAGGACCACCATCAGCCATTATTCTTAGTGGATATAAGACCATACAATTCACAACATATAATAAAAGGTAAAATAGTACAACAACGTCATCAAACACTCCCCTTCATTATTTTAAACCCATTAATTATTTTGGTTATGGTTTGGTTTCATCCATCCCCGAAGGAAACATTAACATACCCACCTTGCATGATAAACTGTAAAGAGAGGTGAAGGAAGAACCATAATTGGATGATCAATAATTAAACGCTTTCTCCTCTCACTAGGAACTGTGGATGTGCAACTTGCAGGGGACACTGAGGACTCCAAGAGTGAGCAGAAAAGTTTCCAGAACAAGTGCACTAGTATCCTTGGGAAGGGGGACTCCAAACACACCATGGAAAGGAAAGATAATATCCAAGAAGAAGTAATAATCCATATGCTATAAAATGTGAGATCTTGGAGTTATGAAATATGAACTCTTGAATGAATTTAAATGAGGATCGTGGTTTCACCACGTGGTTGGATGATTATACATGATCGAATTATGTTTTATTTAATAATTCTCATCTTAGAGGTGTCCATAACAACTGTGAGTTAAATGATTCCAATTAAACAGTGGAAAACGCATAATAGAGACATAACCTTTGGGTTATTCTAGGGTTTCCCCACACCTGGGGATCTAGAACATCATTTCTGGTGCTTAAAATCAGCCTCAAACCACTTTAAAGAGTCATTAAGTGTTACGAGAAACTGGGGAAAGAAACCCACCACAATCTTGTCGCACTAATTGGGTGAGACATCGATTGGTGAGACTTATTGGTGACACACCGATCGGGACACACTGATCTGTGGCACACTGATCAGTGACACACCGATTAGGACCCATTGATCAGGACACACCAATTGGTGACACACTAATCATGACACACCAATTAAGACACACCAATTAGTGACACCACGCTGATGTTATGCCACTGATACCAATGCCCTCTTCTCTCACCCACAGCGTGTAGGCCACCCCAAGCATTATATTTTGACAAAGTAATGGAACAAGAGGGTCCAAGACATTAAATATATAGAAGATAAATTTAATAATAATATCATGAAACTTCTGGGATATCATCATAGAGGGGAACATCTATGAAGTTTTAGTTTCACAAATACTCTTAGGACATTATAACATACTCTGTTATTTATAGGAACAATCATGATATGATAAAGAGTTCAATAATATTCAAAAATATGAATATCAATTTTCATAAAATATACATAAATTAGTTCTAGTTCACTATCTCCAACACTGTAGTATTGGTATAAATCTACACACTGAGTACCCAAAGATGACACATCATGTATTTGGATAATTTCATGTTCTGTGAGAGAAAAAAAATGAGAATTCGAGGGGATGATAATACTCTTAGTGTAACCCATAATGAACATTATGTAGTTTATATGAGGGTTTTCATAGCCTTTAATATATGTAGTATATACCAGGATCAATCGAGTGAGAATCCTTGGTCCATTCCCATGAGAGTACAATGTGGCATTACTTCCACAATAAAGGATTGTGATCTTCTCTACATGTTTAGTATTAGATATATTTTTTTGTGTCCCTCAGTGATACTAGGGTGGAATCCTATATTAGTCCTTATTGATGTATATGGTATTGTAATGAACACTATACAGAGGGTGTTGATCCCATATCTATAAGGGTAATCCGGTAGGGTTTGTAGTTTCACATAGTGGGCCTATGTAATGACTCATATTTTCACAAAGGTACATATCAATTTTTTCAGTTTTAATTCATTTAAAAGGAACTTTTGATGTTACCCAATGTATTTATAGAGGTCATGAAGGTGTGAAAAGATTTTTCAAATCCCCAAAACTTGGATATTTGGGAAAAAATTGGCTCTATGGTTAGAAAAAATTGTGAAGCCTACCCCGCACTACCTCTCCTGAACATTAAAGGCATGACAAAAAAGAGATGGGGGTACAGAATGTTTCAGCAACATTGTGACCCAAGGAGTATTCCAGTATGGTCTATAAAATGTTCTTGAAAGATTATATTCATGTTTTTCATGTGGTTTGGTAAAAAAAGTGCATTAACCATGTAGTTTCTCTCCTTTGGTAGTAGTCTTAGTATGGGTTTCACACAATTTATCGAAACCATGTATCCAAAACATGTTCCCCAATACTTGAGGTAAAAATTACTATTTATACCTTAACAAACCTAATTAACCAATCCTATCATTTCCTCTCCAATTTCCACTATGTATTATATTTTCATTCTCCTACGAGATCCCAAGATTCTCCTCTTAAGAATCATGGTATCTCTTTAATCCAAAATCTGAATCTGTTCTGAATGAAGCATTGGATAGCTAGAGGAATTCCCTTGAATAATATCCCTTCAATTCTATAATTATATTTATATATTTTTCTATATTTAAGAACAATCTCTTTTGACCTATTTTTAGGGAGTTGGACTATGCCTTTGATTTCTTTCAATATACATCAAATTTGAGACCTCCATCGGATGATGATTTATCAATGGGCCAAAGGTAGGTGGCCTAGTTGTTTTTCCTAAAAATATAGTCTTTTTTTAGTTTCTCCATTTTTAAATGATAGGCTCATAGGGTATAGTTAAACCCCATTTTATAAAAACTAAACTATGAAACTAATTAATTAAAATGAGTGAAAAATTAGGTCGAGATCAATCCATGGATATTTTGAAATTATTTTTATTATCTTTTTGAAATATTTAGTTTTCTAAATTTTATGAAAGAGGTGAGAAAAACTTGGGTTTGATTTTACTTATTAGAGAATGAATGATGAAAGAAAATCATTTTGATTTGTTGAGATTAGATTTTTAAAGTGCACCAAAGTTTTATAATTTCATGGTCTAAGTGTAATTGTTTTTTAGAAAATATGTTGGTTAATTCATCATGGGTGTTATAGTTGAGATAAGGAAGATCCAATGGTCATGGTATCCACTCCTAGACATGCAAAATACCCTATTACCATTGGTCTAGTAATTTAGGGGTTTTCTGAATCCATTTTGTCTCAATATCATTTTTAAATATTATTTCCCCTATATTCAACAATTTTTAAGCCTAATTTAGGGTTTTTAGTTGTTCTATTTTAATGTCCTTTTATATTTAAATAATAATGGTCATGATAAAAAAATAATTAATGGATTGGATGTTTATTAAATAATTGTAACAAACCAAATACATGAATAAATAAGACAAAATAAATCCAACGTGCCTTCCCCCTTCTATTTACATAACCCTAGAACAAGGAGGGTTTACCTCATCATCCTAGGGATGAGAGGATTATATGGAAGGGGAAAATAAAATGAAAGAATAAATAAAATGAAGATAACTATGGGGAGGGCCTTGTACAGTGTAGCTTCTTTCTTGAAGCTTTTGGCTCCAGATATTTTTCCAATAGCAGTAGGTTGGATCTATATTTATAGGCTTGATATGACTTTTAAAACATTGAAAATAATTATGAAATTGTAAAATGTGGATCATTGGTATCTTCCATGTCTAATATTGTGTAAATTTTTGATGGTACGATGAATTTTGATTTTTAAAATTCATCACAATAATTTTCATGACGTGTAATGTTTTAACACGATGTGTAATTTCCCCACACATTATTCACTTCATGACATGTCTCTCATTTCATTACATGCACTGGTACATGACATGTAATGATTTAAATTGTACATAGTTTCATTTTACTACATAATAACCCTCATTTTTTATTTGGTTTTAGTTATGTGCCTTGGAAGTTCTCCATCATCATTCAAAAAAATCTGGTGTTACGCTGCTTCTCTTCACTCATGGTACGAAGTATAGTTTTCTCATTCTTCAACTAACTTCTTTATCCTTTTATAGAATACAAAACAAGTTAAATATTCAAAAAAAAAGAAATAATATACAATTAAATATAGAAATAAATACATTAAAATACAATAGAATATATTCCTAAAATAAAACTGTCATGCCACACATCGTCTTTGGTTGTACATTGCATTAAATTTTAAATATTAATTATAAATTAACATACATACCTTTTTATACTCTCTAGAATTATGTTTCTATAATTAGATTATTTCAACCTTTATCTAGGACACCTCTTGGGTGTGCCAACTTGAAATACCCCATTATAATTAAATGATTAAATGCTCAGAATGACTTCTAAGCATTTCTCTTTGATTATATATGGAATTTCACCTTTGTTATTAAATGTTTCTTGAAAAAATCACCTCCTAAGTGTTTGTAATGAATTATAAATGGAATTTCCCATTATAGGTAATTTTCCAATTGATAATAGAACATCTTAATTGCCATGTGGAACCTTGTAATTAAAATATTTGTGTTTGGTTAAGTAAATTTCTTGAATTAAATGGAATGGATTACATAATGTTGATTTAGACTTTCCTAAATTAATTAATATCACTAATTGATTAAATGTTAATGGGTTGGAAGGCCACACCTCTTGTTATGTTTTTATTAAATATTAATTGAATTTACCTCGGTTTTATTTAGTCTTGATGAATTGAATTATTGAGAGGTAATACCTCAGGGATATTATTATTGTTATTATTAATATGCCACTGATAATTCTTGTGGAATAATAATTAAGGTAATTTTTAGTTACAATGATATCTCTCCCTTACATTCGGTGTCGAGGATGATGTCTCACACCATTGAAACTGTTTGGATGGTGGGCATGATGCATCACATCCCTTGTCTCATGTGTTGGAATGAAGATACACCCACCATATGAAGTTAAATCATCAATTATCTCATTCATTATGAGATGTAGGGAATTTACCCCTTTTTCATGAGCATATACGATCATTTAGAATAGTTATGGTTGACAGAGATACACCCAGTTCTAGTGAGCACCTATTATTCTAGGTATATGGATACTTCTTTCTTCATGTACATAGTCCATATAGGTGGATGAAATATATAACAATGCAAAAAATATTATTTTAATATATAAAGTGAATTACCAGACACTCATTGAAATCCATGAGCTAATGTTGGTAGAGCCTCCATTTGTTCCTGAGTAACCCGAGTAGGTTGGTTATTTATTCATTGTTTTTTTCTTATTCTAGCTATACAACACAATTTTGTTTAAACGTATAGTTATTGGATTAATTCTAGATCTCTTTGGTGGTAGCCTAATATGATTTTATCTCACACCCTACTTAGGCCGCATTTGATACCTAAGTGTATTACTATTCTACAAGTATTGATAATAGAAATAATCCTACTAAAGTTTCTTGATATAATTACCCAATTGTTGAGTATTTTAGAAGATGATCAAGAATATTCTTGAGACACAAGTGGCGTAGCCTTTTTTCTTTTTGTAGTTTTTTTATTGCATGATTATATATTACAATCCCATGTTACCCTATTGTACATCATAATTTTATGCATTAATCTATATGAAACATATTATTGTTTTTTATATCATTATATAGTTCAGTTATGTATACTTAGTCACTAGTTTACTATATATTCTACATTACTTATTCCTCAAGGATAGGTTATTGGTCCATTAATTTAGTTTATTATTATATTTTGATTCTGTTATTGTATGATTATTTTTGTTGTCCATGTTTCTAGGTTTATATGAGGTTGTAGTCTCCCCAATGTACCACCTTTACACCATCACTTCTAGTCAACAGTTTCTGGAATATAAGGAGGCACGCTTGAGGCCATGTGATCCACCGGCTTGGGGCATGGGTTAAGTAGTTTCTAGGTTGGTATGATAAAAATTTCAAATAGAGGATTATTTTTCATTTTTCAAACTATTTTTGTATTTGACAGGAGACTAGGAGTTAAAGAAATTTTTAAATGACCCTATTCAGGGATGTAGCCAACCCATGTACATGGGAGACCCAAATTACCTACTATGGGATATTTATATGAATTATTATGTATATTATAGTTTATATGACTTCATGGTTGGGTGATGAACCCATATTTTGATGTAATTATTATATATGGATTTATGATGCTTGATACCCTGTTATGTATTTGATCAGAGGATGTTCACTGTTGTAACGATTTTCACCTAAAGATAGGCGAATACCTCTATAAAGGGAATCTTTAGGTTCACAACATGTCGGTCATTAATGTAATCATCAGGATAGACTAGTTAGTTTCATATAGAGCTCGTTTATACATCTATCATTGGAGGGTGATGTTTACATCACCAGGACTAATAGGAATTTGCATAAGGGGGAATAGGATGTTCTTGCAACTCGAGTGAAACTTTAGTAACAAAGGCTGGGCAGTCTGATACATCAGATCACCATCATATTTTTGGATGACCAGGGGATACCACCCAATATATTCTATACCATAGTGGATCATTTTGGAAATGTCTTCTTTGATGAAATCTCTGGTCCAACATCAATGTGAGAGGTAGATTTCACCATTAATCTAGTGTCAGGATCAGTGCTAATGACAATTCCATTTTATAGGATGGCACATATAGAGCCTCCAAACCTCAAAAAGAAGATGGATGATTTATTGGTTAAATGTTTTATATTCCCCAAAACTTTTCATTGGTTTTAAATTGTCCTTTTTTCCAAGAAGGTGGACCATACCCTTAGGTTTTTATAGTATACCATAGGTTGAACTACCTCACGATAAGGTACCGGTATCAACTACCAAGAATAAATGGCCTCTTTGAATAACATCATGGAGGAAGAATTTTTCAATGATTGATTTGAATTAGTTCTATCATCATGTTAATTTCAGTTCTTCAAACATACCATTCATAGATTTTAAAAGAATGTATGGTCTATACGAGTACCTGGTCATTCTGTTCAGTGTCACAAATGCACCTCTAGTTTTCATGGATTGGATGAATAAGGTTTTACTCTTATATGTTGAATCATTTGTGGTATTCTTTGTTGAAGAAATATTAGTGTATTAATGCTCTAGACATGACCACGACTACCATATTGATATTATTATAAATACCCTGAGAGAGAATCATACTATGAAATTATATGTAAATTAGACTTTGGGATTAATAATGTGAACTTAATGCTTCACATTATCTCAGAGTTAGGAGTTTCAGTAATATTGTAGGAGGTGAGAGCAGTAGATTCTTATGAGGTTCCCAACAACATATTCGACATCTAAAGTTACATAGAATGGGTTGAATATTAAAGATTATTCATCCATGATTTATCATATCTTGCAGTGCTGGTTTTGATCTTAAAAAAGAACTATGTGAAATTCTTATGGTTATAATCTTATGAATAATCCTTTTAGGAGTTGAAGGGAAGATTTAATTCTGCACTGATATTGGTTCTACCCGATCTAAACATGTGATATACTGTATACTATGAAACATTAGGTATTGGGTTGGGAGATGTTCTAGTATTGAATGAGTGAGTCATCATGCATGGGTCTCATCACTTGAGGCCTCACAATTTGACTAACCTAATATATGACCTCGATCTAGCTTCAGATGTTTATTATATATTCCATTGGAGACACCGCCTACTTGGAGAGGATTTTGTGGTATTCACTGATCCCTAAAGCCTCATGTATATAATTACACACTGTGATATAAATATTACATTTCATAGATGGGTTTAATATATACATGAGTTCTATTGTGATCTTTCCTACCTGAATGGTAAAGGAAATATAGTAGAGGATGCCTTGATCTAGAATAATCAGATACAGGTAGTTCAAGAGGATAGAAGATAGCGGCAAGTCATGGATTTGTTCTAAGAGATACATTTTGAGGCTTAGGAATACCATGAGAATACTATTGTCATAGCCTTATTAGTGACCTCTACCATTATGGAATGGGTAAGGTTGATATAACTATATAATCCTAAGTTCCTTATCCTTAGGGAAAGCATCTCAGATGATTATATATCTTTAGGTTTGAACGTGGATGGGGATGATACTCTACTATTCCATGGACGTGTATAGGTCCCAGCAGACACCATAGAGGTGTTAATGTTGGAATTTCATGCCTCATCTTTGGAAGATCATCCTAGAGTGACCTAGATGTATCTATATATATGATTCTTGTATTGGTATCCTAGTATGAAATGTGATATTGATGGATTTATAACTTTTTCTTCCACCTATGAGTAGGTGAATGTGGGACATCAGTGACTGATAGGGATTTTGAAACTGTTTTCATTCCCATGTGGAAAGGGGATGATGTTTCTATGGATTTAATGATTTTTTTACCCATATCACTAGATATAAATGATATAATGTGGGTTATTTTTTATGGTCTTATGGACACATATTTCTTACCTATGTAAGAGACTTTATCGGTAGATTATCTAAGGGATGTACATCAAGGAGGTTATACATATACATAAATCTAAATGTTAAATCATTTATGATAGAGAATCCTGCATTACATCATGGTTCCATTAGGGGTTGTAGAATGTGTTGGGTACACAAGTGATTCTAATCATGACTCATCATCCTCATATCGATGGAAAAATAGAGTGTATGATTCATGTGTTAGGGTAAAATCTCCTTGCATGTGTCATTGACTTTGGTGGTTGTTGGGAGAAACACATTTCCATGATTGATTTATCATATAATAATAGATTTAAGGCTTTTATCGAGATGGATCCTTATGAATCCATATATAGTAGCCCTTTTAATTCTTCCCTATGTTGTCTAGAGCCATGAGAGGCATCCATAAATTGACGTAATCTCATTTAGGATACTATAGAGCATGTATAGTTGATTAAAAAGTTCATGATGACAGATCAATCATGATAGTAGGCATATGAAAACTAACACTGGTGACCTATTAAGCTTGAGGTCAGAGATTGGGTTTTCTTGAAATTCTCAAGTAGGATGGGCCATAGACATATAGAGAGGTAGGGTAAACTCTCACCTAGTTTCATTAGACCCCTTGAGTTTCTAAAATGGGTCAGAACAACAACTTACTAGATTGCACTAACTCAGAGATATCATTCAATGCATGATTTCTTTCACATATATCATCTTGACTTTTATTTTCTTGAAATGTTACATATATATTATCCTGATGAGGTTAAGATTTATGCAGGTGCTTCTTTTGAGGAGTATCTTATTCATATTATTGATCGGGGTGGAAAAACATTGTAAGGCAGGTCAGTTCTTTTGGTATAGGTGATAAGGCAGTACAACCCGGCTAATGATGAGACCTAGGAGAAAGAACATGATATGAAAGATCAATGGAAAAAATATTTTCTGATGATACCACTTTTCCCTGAGGATGTTAACTCAGGGATGAGTTTCTTTAAAGAGGGGAGGTTGTAACGGTCCAACTTTTCAAGAAGGTAATACTCATTTGTTTTTTGCTTAAATTCCATTAAACATACCTTATGATGTTACCCAATGGCCTCACATAGTTCAAAATGGTATTTGAAGCTTGTTCATAGATAGGGACCCTAGTAATTTGGAAAAAAGATAGGGCCACATGGTTAGTAAACACTATGAGACCTAGCATGTGTAGTCTCCTAATCATGTAGGGTATGATGGAGGAGAGTTGGGGGAAACATGGTTTTTCTACAACCATATTACCCAAGGATCATGACCATGAGATATGTCTATATTTTTTTATAGAGGATTTTTTCATGGTTTTCACATTGTTTGGGAAATTGTGTGCCTTAACTATGTGTGGTCTCTCCTTTTGCAGTAGGCCTAGAATGGTTTCCACACATTTTTTCCAAATTGTGGGTCAAACTTTTCCCCCAATATTTTAAGGTGATATTACTATTTCACCCTAAATGAACCTAATTAACTCATCCTATATTCTTTCCTCTCACTTACAGCGTGTAATAGCATTTCCTATTACTATGAGTTACCAAGATTATCTTCTTAGGTATCCTAATATCTCGTCGATCTGATGTATGAATCATGTTCTGAAGGAAGCATTGGATATCTCGAGGCATTCTCTCAAGTCCTCTCCCTTCTATTCTAATTTTATATTTACATATATTTCACTATTTAGGTGCATGTTTGTTTTCCATATTTCCATGGTATTGGACTATTTCCTTGATTTCTACCAATCTACATCAAATTTGAGGCTTCCATCGAATGAGGAGATGTCCACATACCTAAGGTAGGCGGTCTGGTTATTTTTCCAAAAATAATTTAGTGTTTTTGTCGATTTAGTATTGTGCCGAACACCTGCCTTTTTCATAAATTTCATTAACATTGATCTATTAATTCTAGATTTTTATTTTTACCTTATTATACTCCAAAAATTTTATGTTTAGTAATTAGAGAATCCCAACCATGATCTTGTATATGCCTTGGGTGTGCCAGCGTGAAATAACCATTTTTATTAAATTATTAAATTAGTGAAACACCTTATAGGAATTAATCTTAGATATAAAATGGAATTCCCCTTTTTTTATTTTAATTTATAGTAAACCAAAGCAACTCCAAAGTTTTTAGGCTGACATATAAATAGAATTCTTCTATTTAGATAATTTACCAATTGATAATAACACCTCTAAATTTCATGTTGAACCTTGTAATTGAATTTACATGTTTTGATTCCTTATATGGCATTTATTAAATTGAATTGATTGCTTCATGATGGCTTGGACTTTACTATATGAATTAATTGGAGTAATTGATTAAAATTTAATGGGGGGAAGGACATTCCACTTGTTATGTTTATATTAATTTTGAATTGAATTTCCTTTGGTTATGTTTGGGCTTGGTTAAAGTAATGCATGAGAGTTAATTCCTTGTGGATATTATTATTATTATTAACACAACATTGATAATTGTTGTGGAATGATATTAAAGTGAATTTTTGGGAAAGGAGATTCTCTCTCCCATACATCCAGTGTTAACCATGATGTCTCACACCATTGACACTGTTTAGATTCTGGGAATGGTGAACCACATCCATTAATTTTGGTGTTGACATGACAAAACTCCCACTATATCTAGTGACGAGCATGAAATCTCTCATTCATCATGAGATGTGGGGAATGTACCCTTTTTCTTGAGCTATTTGGATCCTTTAGACTGGTTATAGATGAATGGTTTTTTTACAAGTCCAAAAAACACTTTTATTCTAGTTGTATTGCAACTTACATTGGCACATAATTAGTCCATATATGTTAATGAAATATATACCTATAATATATATTATTATTATATATATAGTGGCTGGTCAGACACTTATTACTCACCATGAGCCGCAGCAGGTAGATATTGTAATGTGTCTTTAAAGAACCTAAGCAGGATGGTTATTTATTCAACATTGTTTTCATATTCTATTTATACCATCACGCTATTTATTTTATTTACATTTCTTGGATTAATTCTACACACTATTTGTGGTGACCTACTAGGATTTTATCACACAACCTACTCGGTCTACCTTTAGTACCTGAGTAGATTACTTTTCTGCAGGTATGGATAAGGGAAACCACCCTACTAATAGATCTTGATATACATACCCTATTATGAGAGAATACTAGTATAGGATAGATCATATTATCATGATTATAGTGGATGAACCCTTTGTTTTTTTTATAGTTTTTGAATAACGTGATTGTATATGAATGTCCCATATTCCTCTTTTATACATCATAATTCCATTAATTCATGTATATGACACTTAGTAGTGTTTTTTGATATTATTATACTATTTATTAGTCATTTATTCTTCTACACTTGTTTACTATATCTACTATATTCTACTTTCTACAATGATGGGTTATCAGCCCAGTCAATTAGTGTCTACTAATATCATGATTATTCTTGTGTATGATGATGATGATTATTATTATATGATGTTCAATTTTGATATGAGGGATTTGTATCCCAATGTACCACCTTTACACCATCTCTTCTAGTCAGAAGCCTCTGACATATGGGGAGGCACACTTGAGGCCACGTGACCCACCAGATTGGGGTGTAGGTTAAGTGGATCCTGGGTCAGGATATTACGAAGTGGTAACAAATGATTATTTTTTCATTTTCCTAGTATTTAGATATTAGATAAGGGACTAAGAGTGAAAGGGACTTGTACATTGCCCTTTTCAAATATGTAGAGAACCCATGTATAGGGGAAACACAAAATACCTTGAATGGGAAGTTCCAATTATTGATTATGTCTATTATGGTTGATATGACTTAACCATTGGGTGACATGCACATCTTGTGATATTATTATTATCAATTTGATTAAAAAAATATTTATTTGTATTTGGACCAATGATGTGTGGGTGTTTCATTACACGCATCATTATAGGCACAATAGGACTAATATGCCTTGCATTTTTCTATTCTACATCTAGTTTCATCGTGCATCTTCCTATTACTTCTAATTAGTGATTTTAATATGAGTTAAAATGTGATGAAATTTATTTCATGTTATTAGAAAAGAAAATTTATAGTTAATGTGTATTCCTAAGCTAACAGTGTTTTACCGAATAGCTTAAAGACAACACCTTAAGCAAAAAAATTAGGGCATGTTCATCCAATGACCATTTGTTGTATTTGCTGGAATGTGTTATAAATGTCTTATGTGGACGCTGTATTTTGATTCATGTGTATTATGGGACCTTATGGATTGGAAATGGATACCCATATAATTAACCCATTTAATTAGATTTTGTAACACTCCAATCTTCCACAGTACGTTTCCCTTTGAATAATGCAGTAGCTTGCGTTGTATGCGACTTGGAGTTTTAACACACCACGACTAATAAAACTAGTCGTTATGAATAGTAATACCCACTCTTTGAAATTTTAGATTTTTTTCTAAATGGACTTCATTTTTGGATTCGTAATATCAATATTATCTTAGGGTGAATTTTTGGTATTTTTTCGAAAACTATCAATTTTTTATGAATAGTGAAAAACACTGCGTTATTGTTTAAAATTGACTTTTTATTTAAATACTTAGTTATTTTATTTTAATTTATTTTAGGTCAAAATAGATACATAATACCTATATATTTTAAACATAATTCATTAGAGTCAATTTATAATAAGTTTAGATATATAAAATTTTATCGAATTTTTTACCATCTTTTACCCACATTCTTGGAGCATTTACAAATTTGCATAAAACATAATTTTACAGTTTATGTGAGTTGAATTTAAAAAATCAGAGAGACTTGGTTGATAATAGTATGTAAAATTTGGTTCAATAAGATGAAAATAATTTTTGTTGAATAGTAACTTTTTACTTTTATTTACCACGGTTAAAAGTAAATAGGGTAATTAAAGGGTAAAAATGATATTATAATTACCATAACACATGTCCTAATTCTATTGGATAAGTTTAATTTGAACAAAAGAAACCTTAGGAATAAAATATGATCCCATTTGGTCCACATGGATTAGATTAGGACATTTATTATTATTTTATTTAAAGAAGAGTTAAAAGAGTTAAATCCAAAATTTAATAACTAAACCATTTTTAATATGGATTTATACATAAGAAAAATTAGACTAGAAATGCTCATTAGAAATATAACAAAATCTCATACATAATGGTATATTATTTATAGTTTTTAGACATTAAATAATTTAATTTATTTATGACACAATGATGATGACGTAATTACCTAATTAATTAAAGATTAAAACAATTGATATTATAGTTATCCAAATAAATGTAATTTGAGACTTTTGGTGCATTACACTAATTTTATAGTTTAATATGACATTTTTTGTTTGATTGAAATTTTTTTTCAAAGTAATCATGTAGTTATGATTTTCACAAAAACCAAATACAAAATAGTGTCAAAATTGACATAATTGAGTTTTTAAAACAAATACTATATTATTAATTGATATAATATTCCTAAAAATATAAGGTTCATAAAAAGGAATTAGATAAGGTTATATATATTAATAATTATCCACTTGTGATTCTCTTGGATTATTATAGTATGTTTATTAACCATATAATATAAAAATACAAAGAGACATGGTAAATGTGAAACTTTTTAACTAAGAGTTAAATATAATGATATGATTAATATGGGGACCTAAACCTATCTAAAACATATTGGTTTAACGGTTTTATACCCATACACACATTATACTCAAAATAAATCATTTTTGAGCCATTAGAAACTGAAAATGATTTAATTATAAAATAATATTTGAAGGTTTTCCTAAAGTGACCCTCACCTCTCTTATAAAAGGGTATTTCCCCTTATCTTAATTTCACACCACCAAACCCCTTTGGATCAGACAAACCCTACCAAAATATCCTACCAACGTTCCTCCCTTAATTATATAGGCCTTACATTGTTCATAAAGCCAACCTTTGGATCCCTTTTGATCAAATCAAAACGAAGAACCTGAAGAAGAGGTAAATATTTCATAACCTCTTTCAAATTCATTTCTTATTCCACTACATATTTTTTTATTTTTTCATTTATAAAATAATAACTCTAGTATATTCTATATATAGTGATTTAATTATAAAAATGGTACCACCATATTCATTATTCTAGCCATCATATGATTGACAAAGTCACAATTCGTTCGTACGTACGACTTACCATCTCCACGTCGTGGTGTTGTTTGTAATTCAAACACTTCATTATTTGGATGAGTATAATAATGATGTATAATTGATGTATATAATAAATATAACATTTTAATGATTTTTTATATATGATATAACATTCAATTATATACGATTTCACCTTCAATTGAATGATATTATTGCTCGTTCGTACATACGGATTACCGTCTCCACGAACACGATGAGATTCATTCCCCATCATAATCATTCAAGAATAATTTTCATTTTATGATTAAAAATAATGTTTAAGAACATAATATAATTATGGATATGAATCAAACATATCATATCCATAACAAACACGGCTTATGTAACAAAACATATAAAGGAAAAAAGAATCATTTAACACCTGAAACAACGATAATACTAAAATATGAGTAACAAAAAATTATTAGAAGATCATATATGATATAATATTTATGTATATGGTTATTGTATAATAAAAATGATTTATCTATTATACAGGAGTTTAACATACCCTTGACCAAGGTTAAATACAAGGTAAGGGTTAATTTCACAATCTCTTTATTATCCAAAGTTATTTTTACGTAAGTATCTACTGGGACCTCTTTATCATCAACACCCATGCTTCTTGAAAATGTATATCAAAACATTTTTACTATTTACTATACTATGGGTTAAATTAATTTATACCTTTGTTTTAATTTTTATAAAATGGTTTGAAATGAATCTTTCCATCATTTTCCAAACAAGGTACTTTATGACCTTTTCGACAAAATTAAGGTAAGAATGCCTTTTTTAACTTATATGGCAGATGCAGCTATTTTCCACCATTATAACATCGTCAAATCGTCCCATACAATCTTATAATAAAATTTTCAAAATAAATTTTTTCTTTTATAATTATGTTTCTTTTAAATTATTTCAAAAGAGAAAGAGATATTTCTCTCAAATAGTTTTGATTACATCTTTGTCAACATCCATTAAATGATTTTTACACTTGTTTGAAATTTATTTATTATGATACAAGTATTTCATATTTTATTGAAGGTTTTGTGATATATTTGACTGTGGATGTGTTATTTTTACACCATTCATGGTTTATAGATAAACTACTGTCATTTCATATGCTAGTATTAACACAAATGTTTATGTTATGTTGAAACCTTTTCATATGAGGAATGCATTGGACTTAGTAAGTGATAGGTGGATCCCACTATAGCTCCTAAATTCATCGGTAGGTCTCATGAGACAAAATAGTGTCTTGGAACATTGGCTTGAATAAATATTTTTTGTAGTCTTGGCATAAGGTCTTGACTATGTGGTTATGATGTCTGGCATTATGCATTCCATCATTATGAAAGTGGCTATTGATATTGCATGTGATTATTCAACTAGTAGAATATCCATGTGTATAAGTAAATATGATTATTTGATTTTATATTTGACATATTATGTGTAATTTTAATTTTAAAAGGCTTTTGTTTTAGTCTTATTCATTCACTTAAATGTTTATGCTTATTTATGAAAGTTTCTGTTATATTGTTATCATTACTGAGAATCTGATCTCACCCCTTTCTATGTTTTATTTTTCACTTGATGTGAATAATTATTTTATGGTTGACCTAAAAAGATTGGCTAAGTAAATAAGTGTTTTCAAAAGGGGAAAAATATTGTTGATGTTTTTATTTCATGATGTAATGTAAAACTTATGAATGTATCTAGTAATTCCATGGCTATTAAACTGATTGGTATTTCAGGACAAGATTCCTTGTATAATGCCAATGTTATGTAATAATGCACCGACTCTGGGTAACTAGGGTCGGATCATTATAGTTGGTATCATAGGAGTTTTAGTACAAACCTTAGAAGATATATTAGAAAAACTCTGATTAGACAACATTTACCTAAGATAGAATTTGAGGATTAGAATAGAAGAACTTCCTAGAATTTTGGTACTGTAGAGATTTTGTGAGTTTTCCAAGAAATACATCCCTTTATGGATATGAGATGGTAGAGGTGGATCTAGAACATGTGTACCTAGGGGTAAAACCTGAAAACACTACTTTGAGATAGAATCTAATGGGAACAGGTGCACGACAATGGTCCTTGCTACACCCTTGGATATGACACTCTCGGGGGATATGCTCAGGATAATTCTCATTTTCTTTACAAATAATTATGAAGTGTTTATGAGTATATAATTCCTCAAAGAAAACATTTTTATGATTATGAATTATATCCATAAACTGTTTAATTAATGTTAAGTGTTTTACAAGTTTGGAATTATGTATTGTGATTTATAAACTAATCTACTGTATGCCATTATTTAGAAATGAGGCATAGTGGAAGGAATGGAAACCGTATCAAAACACGTAATCCATGTAGGGATTTTACTCCTACTCAAGATAATTATAATGGAGCTAGTGAAGTAACTGGTGCTGATTTTCTTATCACCATACTGGGACAACTCACTTAGGTTATGAATAATAACCTTACCCGTATGGAGAACCTTGATCCACAACGCAGTGGGTCATTGTTATGCCGCTTCATGAGGGAAAAACCGCCAAAATTAAATGGGAGTACAAATCAATTAGTATCCGAGTAATGGATAAATTCCTTAGAGAAAATATTTCACGCTTTGGGGAGTAGCAAAAGGGAAAAAGTTTTTCGGGGAGTTTATCACCTCACGGGAGATGCAGATCAATGTTGGTCATTGATTAAAAACAAAAAGTAAGATGATGAAGTATGAAATAAGGAATAGAGGGATTTTAAAGAGATTTTCTTATAAAAATACTTTTATTGTGACCATATAGCAGATATGGAAAGACTATTTCTGAGTCTAAGGAAAAAGGAGGATGAGGATGTCGCAAAATATGAGGCCAACTTTACAGGGTTAGAAAGGCATATAGGAGATTATATATGTAACCAAAGGAGTAAGATTGATTGATTATTTGATGGGTTAAAACCATTTATCCATCGATCCTTAGTCTCATAATCCTTCTCATCATACAAAGATATTGTCTCACGCACTATCAATATAGAAAAGGAATTCTCTAAGTCTTATGACTTTAAAGAAAAAAAAGAGAAAAAGGGATCTGTTGAACACATTGGAAAGAAAAATAAAGGGAAGAATATAAAAGTTGAATATCCACCCTCTAGTAAATGTGGGGAAAAACCATGGTACCTTCCTGAAGGGAATGAGAGTCTATTATAAGTGTGGTGAAAAATCCCACCAAGATCGTGATTGCATGGGGAAGAAATAGGTTGTCATTGTTGAATGCTAAAATTGTCAAGAAAAGAGGAATTATGAAAATGAATGTCCTAAGTGCCAAGGGAACATACCTCAAAAAAGTCCATGGGATAAAGGCCAAGATTATGTGATCACTACTACTGAAGTTGAAGCTCCAAAAGACGTGGTGGAAGGTAATTTAATGGTTTCCTCAAGTTTAGAGAATGCTTTATTTGATTATGGATCATCACATTGTTTCATATCATCCTAGTTTGCTAAAAAAATTAGATATTTTTAATTTGACTTAACAAGGGTGTTTTCAGTCAAAACACCTAAGGGAAGTTTCATCGGAACAATGTTTTGTGAGTCAATTCTCATTAGGGCATATAAATGTTCTTTATCTGTTGATCTCATCGTCATACCCATGAATGAATTTGATATAATCCTCGAAATGGATTGCCTTTTAGGCCACAATGTGAAAATTTATTGTAATAAGAAGGAGGTTACAATTTTCGATGATGATAAGGAGTACCTTATCGTTATAGAATAAACGTCACCACTTGATTATTTTCTAGATCTTCCCCTAGTAGCTCTACTAAATTCCATTATTGGGGAAGAAGAGAATAAAATAACCATGGGTGAAGAAAATAATGTTCGGATAGAGGATGTACCTATTGTGAAAGAATATGTTGTGTGTTTCTAGAGGATTTACCTAGACATCCTCCTAACTGGGAAATTGAGTTTTCCATTGATTTAATTTTTGGTTCAAGGCCCGTATCAAAGACCCCTTATAAAATGGCCACTGTGGAATTAGTGGAACTAAAGAAACAACTAGATGAATTGAGTAATTGGGGATTTATTCTCCCTAGTGTTTCCCTAGGGGGAGCCCCAGTCCTTTTGTTAAAAAGAAATGTAGATCTATGATGTTGGGAACTGACTACAGGGAGATCAATGCTATAACAATAAAGCAAAATTATCCCCTACCTCGCATTGATGATTTATTCGAACAAATCATGGAGGTAAAAATTTTTCAAAGATTGAACTTCGATCTAGATATCATCAGTTGTGTGTGAAGAAGGAATATATTCTGAAAATAGTATTTTGAACTAGGTACAAGCATTACTAGTTTACTGTAATGCCTTTTGGATTGACTAATGTGCCCTCTAACTTCATGGATCTAATGAATAGAGTTTTCAAGGAATATCTTGATGAATTTGTAGTGGTATTTATTGATAATATTTTGGTATACTCAAAAAGCTACGAAGATCATGAAAATCACTTGGGCATTATCCTAAGGACTATTAAAAGAAATGAATTATATTGGAAATTTATCAAGGGTAAATTCTGGCTTTAGAAGATTTCTTTTCTTGGCCATATTATCTCTAAGGATGGAATCTCTATTGATCCTTCAAAGACCAAGGCAATCCAAGAATGGACATCACTGATGAGTATAACTCGGGTATGCAGTTTTATTTGTTTAGTAGGTTATTATCAGCATTTTGTCTATAATTTTGCCTGATTTGCTAACCCATTAACCAACATCACTCGTTAATAGGTTAAATTTGTTTATAAAAAAGAGTGTGAATTTTTTTTTTGAAGAACTGAAGAGAAGATTAGTTAATTCTCTTATCTTGACACTACCATTGGGGATGATGGGTTTGTTATTTATAGTGATGCTTCAAATAAAGGACATGGTAGTGTCCTTATGTATAATGATAGAGTAATTTCCTATGCATCATGACGGCTAAAAAATCATGAAAAAATCTATCCCACTAATTATATTGAGTTAGAAACTATAATCTTTGCTATGAAAATATAGATACACTATCTCTATGGTGAAAATGTGAGATTTATATTGAACACAAGAGTTTGATGTATATTTTCTCACAAAAATAACTCAACATGAGGTAAAGATTATGGCTTGAACTACTCAAGAAATATGATTCTACTATACACTACCACTCGGGGAAGGAAAATAAGGTGGAAGATGCTTTGAGAAGAAAGAATCATGGAGTTTTGAATAAGATGAGGGTTGAAAAGGATCCTATATATATAGATCTAGTAAAGACGGATTTGGGAATAACCATGGAAGGTGAACCATCAATGATTTTTTAAATGGTTCACAAACCATCTTTACTATAAAGGTTAAAAAGTTCTCAGACTGATGATGAGGAATTTCAAAAAAAGATTAAAGGTGTGAACAATGAGAGATTGATTGACTTCATATATGAAGATAGAATTTTGAAATTTGGGAAGAGTCTTTGTGTTCCCGATATACCTGATCTGAAAAGGGGATTGTTGGATGATGCTCATAGCTTCAATTTCTCTATACACCTTCGTAGCACTATGATGTATAGAGATTTGAAAGAACATTTTTATTGGGACAACATGAAGGGAGATATTGATGATTTTGTGACAAGATGTATGGTTTGTCAATAAGTGAAAGCTGGAAGACAAAATCCTGGAGGATTCATGCAACCCCTTCTTATACCTGAGTGGAAATGGGATTATATTACAATAGACTTTGTCATGGGACTACCAAAGAACACTAGAAGGAATGATGCAATATGGTTCATTGTTTATTGTCTTACCAAGTCCGCACATTTTCTAGCTATAAGAGATGATTTACCAATTGAACGTATGACTAGATTATATTTTAATGAAGTTGTAATAATTCAAGGAGTACCCCTATTGATTGTTTCTGATCATGATCCCCGTTTTACATCATGATTATGGAAAAGTCTTCAGAAGGCCCTGGATACTGAACTTCATTTTAGCATTTCCTACCAACCTCAAACTGATGGACAATCAGAACAGACTATTCAGACCTCAGAAGACATGTTGAGATC
Organism: Viscum album; assembly: GCA_963277665.1. Lineage (NCBI taxonomy): Eukaryota > Viridiplantae > Streptophyta > Magnoliopsida > Santalales > Viscaceae > Viscum > Viscum album. The sequence goes on from OY728154.1 coordinate 108,351,857, forward strand.
TTTCTTACTTGACTTTCAATGTATGTGGGATCAATATTTACCTTGGGTAGAATTTTATAGTAACAATAGATTCCATTAAAGTATTCAGATGGCACCATATGAAGCATTATATAGAAAGAGATGTCACACACCAACTTGTTGGGATGATGTTGGTGAAAGAAAACTCATAGGCCTAGAACTTGTTGAGGAAATGATGGAAAAGGTAAAGGTTATCCAAACCCACATCAAAGCAAGTCAAAGTATGAAAAAGATCTATGCTGATAACTGATGGAAGTATTTTGAATTTTAGGTAAGAGATCATGTTTTCTTGAAGGTATCACCATGTAAGGGAGTTATATGATTCGATAAGAAGGGTAAATTGAGTCACATGTACATCAGAACTTTTAAAATTTTAGAACCAATTGGAGTTGTAGCTTGTTGGTCAACAATTTCTCCAAGTCTCTCCAAAGATCATGATGTGTTCCACATATCACTATTGACAAAATACATGTTTGACCCAACGCATGTACTCACCTATGAAGAAATTGAACTGGTACCTGATCTATCTTATTAGGAAGATCTTTTAAAAATTCTTAATACTAGAGAACAAGTGCTGAGAAAATGGAGAAATCATCTGGTAAAAGTTCTATAGAGAAACCATAAGATGGAAGAGGCAACGTGGGAACCCAAGGAACTAATGATGAAAAACCAACCAAATCTATTTATGGAATAATATTCTAGGAATTTTTATGATTAAATTATTTTAATGTGGGGAGAATGTAACACCCCAAGCTTCCACGGTATGTTTCCCTTTGAATAATGCAGTAGATTGCGTTGTACGCAACTTGGATTTTTAACACACCACGGCCAATGAAACTGGCCATTATGAATAGTAATACCCACTTTATAAAATTTTATAAATTTAATTTTTCAAAATTGATTTCATTCTTGGATTCGGAATATCAAAATTATCTTAGAGCGAATTTTTTGTATTTTTCAGAAAACTTTCAATTTTAGAAGAATAGTGAAAAAAAATACATTATTGTTTAAAACCATATTTTTATATAAATAATTATTTATTTTATTTTAATTTATTTTTGGTAAAATTAGATACCTAATACCTATATATGTTCAATGTAATTCCTTGAAATCATTTTATAATAAGTTTAGATATATAAAATTGTATCGAACTTTTTGCAGCCTTTTACCCACCTTCTTGGAGCGTTTACAAAATTTCATAAAACATAATTTCACCGCTTCTGTGAGTTGAATTTAAGAAATCCATAAGACACAGTTTATATTAGTAATTAAAATGTGGTTTAATTAGATGAAAATAATTTTTTTGAATAAGTAACTTTTGACTTTTATTTACCACGGTTAAAAGTAAATAGGGTAATTAAGTGTAAAAATGATATTATAATTACCCTAACACATGTCCTAATTCTATTGGATAAGTGTAGTTCAACCAAAAACAACCTTAGGAATAAAATATGATACAATTTGGTCCACATGGATTAGATTATGACATTTGTTATTATTTTATTTAAAGAAGAGTTAAAATAGTTAAATTTAATGTTAAATAACTAAACCATTTTTAATATAGGGTTATACATAAGATAAATTATACTATAAGTATTAATTATAAATAAAATAAAATTTCCTAAATAATGGTATTTTATTTATAATTTTTAAATATTAAATAATTTAATTTATTTATGACACAATGATGAAGCACTAATTACCTTATTAATGAAAGATTAAAATAATTTATATGATAAATATCCAAATAAATGTAATTTGAGACTTTTAATGAATTACAATAATTTTCTAGGATAATGTGACATTTTAGGTTTGATTAAATAATTTCTTATCGAAGTAATCATGCTGTTATGATTTTCACTAAAACCAGATACAAAATAGTGTCAAAATTAACATAATTGAGTTTTTAAAACAAATACTATATTATTAATTGATATAATATCTCTAAAAATCTAAGGATACACAAAAGGACTTATATCGAGTTTTATATATTAATAATTAACCACTTGGGGTTATCTTGGATTGTTATAGTTTGTTTATTAACCATATAATATAAAAATACAAAGAGACATGGTAAATGTCAAACATTTTAAAAAAGAGTTAAATCTAAAGGATATGGTTGATATGGTGACCTAAACTTGTCTAAAACCTATTGGTTGAGAGGTTTTTGACCCATTACCACCTTAAACTTGACATAAATCATTTTTTAGCCATTAAAAACAGATAATGATTTTATTATATAATAATATATCATGATTTTCCTAAAGTGACCCTCACATCTCTTATAAAAGGTCACTTCCCCTTCTCATAATTTAACACCTACAAAGCCATTTAGATCGGCCAAACCCTACTTGAATTTTCTACCAACATTACTCCATTAATCCTAGAGGAATTATTTTGGTCACAAATCCAACCTATGGATCCCTTTGGATCAAATCAGAAGGAATCACCCAAAGAAGAGGTAAATATTTCATCACCTCTTTGAAGTTCTGTTCTTCTTCCACCTCTACTTTATTTGTTGTTTCCATTCCATGATAATAAATCCAGTATCCTATATATATATTTTTGTTATTATAAAAATGGTGCAACCATATTCATTATTTTATCTATCATATGAATGACAAAGTCACCATACATGCTTACGTACGGCTTACCGTCTCCACGTCGTGGTGTAATTTGTTATTCAAACACTTCATTATTTGGGTGGTTGTAATAATGATATATAATTGATGTAAATAATAAATATGACATTTTAATTATTTTCTATATATGATATAATATTCAATTATGTATTATTTCACCTTCAATTGAATGATATTGTCGCTCGTGCGTACGTACGGATTACCGTCTCCACGAACAGGATGAGATTCATTCCCCATCATAATCATTCAAGAATAATTTTCCTTTTATGATTAAAAATAATGTTTAAGAACTTAATATCATTCTGGATATGAATGAAATACATCCTATCCCTAAAAAACATGGATTATGTAACAAAACATATATAGGAAAACGAATCAGTTAACACCCGAAACGACGATAATACTAAAATATTATTGAAAAGGTAATATTAGAATATCATATATGATATCATATTTATTTATATGGTTCTATTATAATAAAAATTATTTAACTATTATACAGGAGGTTAATATACCCTCGACCAAAGATAAGTACAATGTATAGGTTAATTACAAAATATCTTTATTATCCAAAGTTTTTTTTACGTAAGTATCTAGGGGGACCTCTTTATCATCCACATCCATGTTTATTAAAAATGTATTTCAAAACATTTTTACTATTTAGAATATTATGGTTTAATGTCATTTATGCCTTTTTTTGACTTTTTATAAAATGGTTTGAATGGAATATTTCTGTCATTTCCAAACAAGGTACTTTATGACCTTTTAGACAAAATTATGGTAAGAATGTCTTTTTTTAACTTAACAGCGGGTGAGGATATTTTCCACTATTATAACATCATCTAAGCTTCCCATAAAATCTTATAATAATATTTTAAAAATAAATGTTTTATTTTATAATTATGTGACATTTAAATGATTTCAAAAAAGAAAGAGATATTTCTCTCAAATCATTTTGATTTCATCTATGTCAACATCCTTTGATGGATTTTACCCTGGTTTGAAATTGATTTATTATGATACAAATATTCCATATTGTATTGAAGGTTTTGTGATATATTTGACTGTGGATGTGTTATTTTTACACCATTCATGGTTTATGGACAAACTATTAACATTTTTTATTCTAGTTTTAATATGAATGTTGATGTAATATTTAAACCTTTTCATATGAGGAATGAATTGGACTTAGTAAGTGAAGGGTGGAGCCCTCTATAGCTCCTCGATGCATTGGTAGGTTACATGAGACAAACTAGTGTCTTGGCACAAGGCCTTGAGAAAATCTTATTTGTAGTTTTGGCATAAGTCCTTCACTATATGGTTACAAAACCTGGCATTATGCATTCCATCATTATGAAAGTGGTTATTGATATTGCATGTGATTATTCGAATAGTTGAATATCCATGTGAATAAGTAAATGAAATTATTTGATTTTATCTTTTCCATATTATGTTGAAGATTAAGTTTAAAAGGCTTTTATTTTAGTCTTATACATTGCCTTAAATGTTTATGCTTATTTAAGTATGTTTCCGCTACATTGTTATCCTTACTAAGCATCTGAGCTCACCCATTTGTATGTTTTATTTTACCCAGGATGTGAAGTATTTTATGGTTAACCTATAGGTATAGTCTAAGGATATAATTGTGTTCAAAAGGGGACAAAATGTTGTTGATTTTTTTATTTCATGATGTCATGTATAACTTATGAATGTATCTAGTACATCCAAGGCTACTAAACTGATCAGTCTTTCAGGATATGATTTCTTGTATCATGCCAATGTTATTTAATAATTCACCGACTCTGGGTAATTGGGGTCTGTGCATTAGAGATTTAAATATTGTAATAAGCAAAAATTTAAAAGGAATATTAATTTTTAAGTGAAAATAACAGTCTTATATGTTCGATGCACACCCTATACACTATTTTTGGTGGCCTAATAGGATTCAATATAACTCTAATATATATTGCTATTATATATATAGTGACTAATCATACAGTCATTACTGACCATGAGCCAAAACTGATAGATCCATCATGTGTCCTCAAGGAACCTGAGGAGTATGGTTATTTATTTATCTCTATTTTCTTATTTATTTTATACTTGCACACTAATGTTGTTATGTAAACCACTTGAATTACTTATGGACATCATTTCTGTTGTCCTATTGGGATTCTATCTCACACCCTACTCAAGACATCAATGATACATGTTTATTTTACTTGTTTGTAGGTATGGATAAGGACGAGCAACCTGGAACAGTTTGACTATATTCATACCCTATAGTGAGTGAATAAGAACATAGGACATAGTATATTATAAATATTCTAGTGGAGCATTATTTTGTATTGTTGTAGTTTTTATAGCTTTATTGTATTCTCCTGACCCTTGTTCTCCTTTTTGCACATCATCATGTAATTCATCCATGTATATGACACCACCTTGTGGTTTGGGTATTATTATATAGTTTACCAGTTATTTATACTTCCACACTTAATCACTATATATATTATATTATGCCTTCCAGTTAGACAGATAACTGCTCCATTCAATTTCTATCTAATTATATCATGATTTTATTATTGTATTCTTGTTTTTCATAGCTGTTGTTTTATAATGATATGAGGTTATAATATTCCCATTGTACCACCTTTACAAAATCACTTCTATTTGGAAGCCTCCAGCATACATGGAGGTGAGCTTGATGAAATCTAACCCACTGGCTCAGGGCATGAGTTATGTGGATTCTTGGTTAGGATGTTACTCCCTGTTTGTGATCTCCAACATAGATTATGATATCTTTAGAGATATATTAAGTACTTATTAGAGAGCCTAGATGTGCATGGCCTCTTGGATGAGTGTCATCAGTGAAAACATGGATCAGGGAGAGAGCACTAACAGATGAGCATTACAATGAATCCTTGAACAGAATCCAATATCTGGAAGTGGTAGATGAATCCTTTTGAGATAGGTTGTCTTTTATGATTATATATAGGTTTTTATTGTTGTTATGTTTATTATCCTATTGAAATATCTGGAAATGAGGTGACTACTATTGATTCTTCATGCTCAGTGCTTTTTGGTTGTCCTACTGGGTATTATTATACTCACCCCTACATTATCTTTTCCCACACATGTTGTGTCTGATGCTGACAACATGACTTTTGATGGTGTTTTAGGAGTCCCTAGAGAAGTAGGAACTTAGATTATGTTATAAAAATCGATGTGTTTACTCGGTATTGTATTTAGTAGTATTACCCTCATTCTGAGTACATTGGAATCCTTATTAGTTTTTAGATGGGATTTTTTTGAATCCTTATATCACATTCACTACTTTTTTCATACTCTGATTGTGGGATAGAGGTTATGCATAAATTAGTATAAGTGGTCTTTTTAATTTTTTATGGGAATAGAGTTGTGTGTGTGTACATGTAAATAATGCAGATGCCTCCCAAATGTTTTATATTCTTGATCAGTGTTGGTTGCTAACCCCATTCTTATTAGAGGTGGGCTTAGGGTAGTCACATTCAGATTATTGCCAACCTAGAAAGAACCTGGGTTCGGGTAGGGAAAGGTTATCTATCTTAGGGAAAATTTGGAAATGTTCTTCCAGGTACATTTCATAAAATATGATATGAATGTTCATTTCTTGGTTTTAGAAATCATGGATGATAATAATGTAGCTCTAAATAATTGACTGAAAATAATATTTTTGTGTCTGTAATATATAAAACAATTATAAATTGATTAATTTTTTTATAAGGATTTATTTTGTATTTACTAAGTCTTATATATTTTAGTAATGGTTTTTTAAATATTTTTATTGTGACTTTCAAAAATAAATATGTAATTGGGTATTATATATATATTATTTTTGTAATATTATTATTACATTAAATTTTAATGAGATAATAATTATATGGTTAATTTGGTGATATTACTATTAATTGATAAATTTAGATATATTTAGTTTATTCCTTCATTGATAATATTATGTTTTCTAAATTATTATTATTATTTATTAATTATTCATAATATTAGATTGATTGTGGTGAAACCCCTCATCCCCTTTTATTTTTATTGATGCCCATTGGATTATAATGTATATGTAGATGGAACAGTACATGAGGGGGTTGAATTTTATGTTTAAGAACACTCATTTTTATACTTATAATAGAAATATTTTAATAATATTTAAACTAATTCAATTCAAAAAATACATATTAATTTATTATAACATTAATTAGATAGGGCCCTGGGTCTGATAGATAGAGTAATGCAGTCAGTGGGTTACGATAATGATGCCATTGGATGTGTTTTGAAATTAATCATATTAATAAGAAGAAAACTATTTAATTAGAGTAAGTTGGATATATATTTTAATCACAATGATTATGATGAAAAAATTAAAAAAATCAATGAGTCTATCATAAAGCGTATAGAATCGTATTGGGTAAAAGAAATTATCATAATCACTATAATCATAATTAAAAAGATCATAATCACCAAATAAATTATAGAAAGATGAATATATAATACTATTCACATTCTAGTACAAAGTAGAAGAAATGTAATTAATTCAAAAAATATAATTCTTTTATCCCAAAGAGAAGGGTATCCAATAACCTTGGATAAAGGTCTCTTGATTTATACTTTCAAGAAATTTTGTCTAACACACACCAGAGTAACCCCTCAATGTGGTGATTAGCTTATTCCTTGCTATCCCTGCAAGCCCTAAAACAAGAAGTAGATCGACCCATCTTTCTTCCTAGCCTTAGAATCCCATAATCTAAAACTGACTGGCACAACTGTCTTCATATCCACTCAACCCCTTGATCCTAATAAAAAACAATTAGTGTCACACTAGGTAAAATAAAACTCTTTGAAAGTCACAAGTATTTAGAACAATAATTTAAAAATGTTAACTATTTAGAGTCTTTCAAATGAAGAAGAAATTTGAAAGAGCTCTCACATAGCTTTTAGAATTTGTCAAAAAGTTATGAACTTGTTCAAATGACCTGGTATTTATAGTCCAACGTCCAAAAGGTTATCTTGTGTTCCAAAAATCATATTTTCTTACTAAAAATTTTAAGGGACTTGGAAACCTGGAACTCCAAAGGTTATATTATAACAGAAACAATGACATAGTTTTATATGTCATATCGAAATAGAATACACACCAACATTTTTATTTAAAAGGTTTTCAATTCATTAAGGTATAATTTTCTGGTTACGATAAAATGAGTTTAAATAGATCTGATGATTCTTTTTATAATATTAAATTTTATTTTAATCATTGTAAAAATAATTTCAATACGAAAACTATACATTGTGTACAATAAAGATCATATTTTGTGTTTATGATAGAAATCATATCCAGACTCTTTATGATAATCATGGAATGAATTATTTTTGAGAAACTCATAAGTATGATTTTTATCATATTTATATAGAAAAACATAATGATGAAAATTAAAACAAAATCCTTAACGATAGTATGATAAAACAAACAATGGATTCATTTAAAAAGAGAGTTTTTGATTTCCAAAACAAAAAATAAGAGAAATTTGAAAATAAGACTTTCGACTCAACAATCTCTTCATTTTTGGAACATACAAACCACAAGTTAAAAAAATAGAGGATTATAAAAGCAAATAATTTTTTTATTTAGAGGTGAACCCTTATAATTATCTCCCTTCAAGTTTTAAACTCTTTTTAATATGATTTGAATACGACTAACCTCCCCATTAGGTAAACAAAATCCTTAAGGATATTATTCTATAAAGAAAAATCTCCACTTACTAAAAATACTCTCATTTGGTAATTATTATTCTCCCATTCTCAATTTTATGATAATTTATCCCCCTTTTGAATAGATTCTCCCCCTATATAAAATATACCCCCCTTTTTGATTTTGATAAATGAAAAGGGAAAGTCTTCTTATACCTGAAAGAAGGATTAGAGAAACAAACATAAAACAAGTAATAACAAATTTTATCTTCTTAAAATAAGTTAATGAAAATTTATCTAAGAAATAAAAAACATTCAATTAAACAATATTTAGATGTAAATTTATTTCATTAATGTTTTTTAAAAAACAAAAATAAAACATGAATTCAAGGAATTAATTTCATTTACTTTTCTTTATCATTGTCTCTTTTCATGAGGTCTAAAACAACATTCTTCATTTTGTTGAATTTTTTTTATATATTTCATCATCTAATAAAGAGATTATTGTTGATATTGTAATTTATATACTTTATAATAAAAGAATTGGCCCTGGGTATGAATCATTTCTTTTTGGGATTTCAGCTTCTCTTATAGAGAATGAAGTTTCTCTTCTTAAGCCTACTAATCTTCTTCCTGAACTCTGGTTACCTTTTCTAGGATTTCAAATCTATTTCTCAACAAATTATTTTGATTTATCAAATAAAATACATCATCCTTGAGTTACTTGGGCCATGTAATTTCCAAAAAATGGTATTTGAGCTTTCCAATTAAATATTTGATCTTCCAGTCTAAGTATCTTCTGATGATCTAATTTTTGGAAAAAAAATAATTTTGGCAGTGGTTTAAATTTCCAACTTATTGAAGGCTGCTGAGAGTTGATTCACCAAATTTATTACATATTAAATTGTTTCATATTGCGTTTATAGACTTTAATCCACATTATAATACCATTTTATATCTTTTTTGGAAGCCTTTTTCGTTTTCAGTAAAGAATTACTCAAATACATTGAAATCAGATTCAAGATTTAGAAAATTGTTTTTCAAGACATTAACTGAGTCTGATCAATAATTGTAACTATCAGAAATCATATCAACCTTTGAATTATGTTTTGTAAAATAAGGAATGTGTTTTATATTATTCTCAATGCATTCTCAATATATTTAACTTCTTTGACTGGTATTGTTCTATCAAAATATGCATCTTCTTCAAAATTTGGAAGCCCACCGTAATGAGTTCTAATGGAGAAATCCTTCAAGGATTTATTTTTATTTTCATAGGACTTTATTTCCTCTATTTTATCAGAAATATGGATCACTTTCTTGTGTATTATTTCTTAAGAAACATGTTCTGATGATTGAACAATTGGTGATGAAAATTTAAATGTCGTTGCATCCGAGGATTCCAAGATAATTTTCCTTAAATGAGAACATTCACTACAAAAATATTATCCTTGATTTTAATTATCTTATTGTTCTTAATATTATTATTCTTATTCTCCTTTTTCATATTTTTATTCATGTTCTTCAACATATTGATCGATTTTTCATAGATCATCGTCTTCAACTTCTTCTGCAGTTTTCTTTTGATCATTATTTGGTGGAGTTGATTCTTCACTAACTTTTTTACTTCCTTGGACTTTCTCTTGTCCAGATGATATATATGTTCTTTATTTAAAATGATGTTTTAAAAAATTATTGGTACTTTCTTTTTTGGCTCCCATTAATATCCTATCGATATCAATGTCTTCAACCTTTCTCTTCTTTTTTCTCCTTTTTTTATCTTCCCCCTTGAGGATTTCCTGGGAAATATTTTTTTGGCAAGTTCTTTAGTAGGTTAAAGACTCAATTTTGGTTCACCCTATTTACTTTATACTTTTTTCTCCTCAACTTAGCTTCAACTTCAACTGGTATTTCTTTTTTCATTTTTTACTTTTTATGTGGTTCAGATTGGGATTTTCTCTTTTTCTCAGAAACAAATGGCACCAATTCTTTTGAAATTTGTTGACTTCCTCAAGATGATGTTTTATATTTTTCAACCTTAAAATATTTCTAAAAATTTATTGATTTAGTATTAAAACATAATCTCATCCTTCTTATCATGTCATCGCTGATAAAAGGAGGTTTTAAACTCTTTAGGTTCGACATTATTTCCACTTTACATTACATTAAGAATTCAATAAGAAATTTTCTTATAATTTCCATAATCAATATCAATTGAGATTTTTTCGCACTAGACTTCACCTTTTGATTTTCTAAAAGTTAAATCCAATAATATTAAATTTTCTCATATTGACCAAATAATTGAGTACAAATATATTTGTAACCTTTATGGTTTCCTTATCACCCTTCCTTGTAACTAAAAACCCTATCATCTATAGATATATTATATGGTTATCCAAGGAATGATGATAAACTTTCCTTTTATCATCATGAATCTCAAAAAGATATTCCTATACTCTTTTCTTATTAAAAGTACCTTCTACTTTCTAGAGCTTATGGGAAGGAAACAAAGAGTATCCCTCACAAGGTATTCCTACAAAATTTTATTCTTTTTTTACAGACAAGGTTTCTTCTTTTACATACATAGAAAATGAAATATTAACATCATCATCAATTTTCATTCTCTAATACAAATATTAAAAATCATCAACATAAACAAGATGTTGATCAGTTTTTGGTTTTTCAAGACAAACTTACTCCCATCCTTGGAACTATATAATTATTTTTAAATAATAATTATATTTCTTATAAAAATATTTTTCAAATATACTTCTTCTTCAGAAAATAATTAAATTAAAATCCTTCATATTCATCTCTTTTGGAGGTATGTCTTTGAGAGATGATGTAGTAAACTCTTACATTAATGTGAAAATATATCTAAGCACTAAAACATATAGAGTCAACAATTTGAGAAAGATCTGAACTTTTATACAAATAATGTAAAAACTAATGTGGTAGAAGGTAAGGGGTCCTTTTATATAGGATATGTATGATGATGATTCATATTTCATATCTCATATTAGATCTAAAATATCAAATTTTTGAGAAATATTTCAACTCTTGAGGTTTTTTAAAAATAAAAGGAAAATATTTATCGTATCCAAGATTAATCTGATAATGATTTGAAAAATAATTAAATATCAATAAAAAAATTCAACATAAATTAAAGAGAAAATATAAAAAAATTGTACCTTTTAGAATCTCAAGAGAGATTTTTTGGGTTCAATTGACTATTCATAAAAAGGAAAGGAATCTTTAAAAAATTTGACAATGATAAAATTATTAGTAGAAAAAAATATGAGTTTGAAACATTTCAAGTATGAAAAAATTTTGAGTATGAAAATAGTTTTACATGTATGATAATAATTTTTCATGAACATTAAATATTAGTACAAAAATTTGTTAGTACAATTTGTTTTTTGATTACAACAAAAAAATTAGTAACAAAAAATATTTTCAGTATGAAGAAAAAAATTGAGTATGAAATTAATTTTATATGTATGATAAAAATATTACTTGAACAGTAAATATGAGTATAATAATTTTTTAGTATCGGAAAAAATTATTGTATGAAAAAATTTGTGTTGTGGAAAAAATGAATGGTAAGAATAAAAATTGGGTTAGAAAATGTTTTTTGTATGAAACATTTTCTATGTGCGAAATTTACTTGTCTATCAAAATATATGTACTCTCATCATGAAAAAGAGTATCATAATATAATAATATGGTTTTAAAAAATAGATATAAATGATTTAATTTACAATGATATTTCCTAGATTCTGATTAATGTATTCAATTATATGGGAAGGTATTGGTTTTGTAAATATATTAGCATTGATATTTCATTCTGATAAATTTTAAACCGATAACTTCCTTAAGTGTGTGATCCCTAAAAAAATGATGCCAAATATATATTTTCTTTTCTTGGGAGTGTTCGGCATGGTTTTTACATAAATCAGTGGCACTAGTGTTATCACATAGTATTTGAATTTTAGTAAAACTTGTGTCATAATTAGTTAGTGTTTGTTTCATCCACAACACTTGAACACAAAAACTTCTAACTACCACATATTCAGCTTTAGTGGTGGAAAGTTTTAATGATTGTTCTTTCTTACAATACCATGAAACTAAATAATCACCTAAGAAGTGACTATTTCTAGATGTACTTTTCCTTTCATTCTACAACCACCATAGGCAGCATCAAAAAATATTTTTAATTCAAAATAATTTCCAAAAGAATAAAAAAACCCAAATATTTGGTTCCCTTTAAATAATGAAAATTTAATTTAACAGATTTTAAATGGGATTTCGTTTTATTTTTTTGATACCTTTCACATAAGTATACTTAAAGCATAAGGTCTGGATGACTAGCTATTATGTATAGTAGACTTCATATCATCCCTTTAAATGTTTTTTATTTATTGGTTATCTATATTCAATAATATCCTTGTATTTGAGGTACCAATTGGAGTACAAATAATTCAATTACTATCATATCCATACTTTTTATGACCATATTTAATATACCTATTATAATATATTCGGGTTTCTTTTGGTTTCTGGGAAATTTTAAGACCAAGAAAGAATCTCAACTCACCCATAATACTTATTTCAAACTTATATTTCATGATATTCACAAAATAATCTGTTAATGATTGATAATTTGATCTAAATATAATTTCATCAACATAAATTTGAATGATCAAAACATTTTTTTCATTCTTTATAAAAAGTGTTGGATTTGCAGTTTCCTTATAAAAAAAATTTTGTAAAAAATCCTATTAATCTATCATACCAAGATCTAGGGGGTTTTAGTCCATATAAATCTTTGGAATATTGGAAAAAATATTCAGGATGTTTTGTATCTTCAAAACTGTGAGGTTGTTTGAAAAAAACATCCTCTTGAACATATCTGTTAAGAAAAGGACACTTCACATCCATTGGAAAAAGTTTAAAATTTATGAATATTGAAAAGGATAATAGTATCTGAATAAATTCATGTCTAGCTACTAGAGAATAGGTTTCTTAATAACATATTCCCTCTTGTTTACTATAACCTTTAGCAATATATCTTTCTTTATTTCTAATAATTATTCCATTTTCATCAAATTTGTTTCTAAAGAACCATTTTACTCTAATTACAGAGGTGTCTTGTCATCTTTCAACCATGGTATAGAATTTATTCATTTCAAATTCATTTATTTCATCATGCATTTCTTTAATCCAATCTTCATCACTTAAAGCCTCACCAAGACTTTTAAACTCGAATTGAGAAGGAAATGCTAGATGTCCTACATCATTCTTCAAAACAACTTCTAGTCCTAAAATTTTTATTTACATCACCAATGATACTATTTCTAGGATGATTCTTAAGAAACAACTGATTTGGGTTTTTTAAAACATTTTCATCAACATAAGATAGAAATTAATCTATATTGAATACTTTAGAAACAATTTCTTGAGTCTTTTCATTATTAGAAGTGGATTCTATCAAAAGTTGATAATTAGTTTTGGAAAACACATCATAAGACGTTTTTTGGGATTGTTTAAAAATAAAAGGACCCATTTCATCAAACATAACTTGTATTGTTTCCTATACAGAACAAGAATTTTTATTGAAAAATCAATAAAACTTATAATTAGTGGAATAGCCTAAGATTATACATTAATCATATTTAGGTGAAAATTTATGTAAATTATCTTTTTTATTGAAAATAAATACTTTACATCCAAATACATCGAAGTATGGAGATTTTGGTTTTTGGATTGTCTATAACTTATAAGGTGTTTTATTATGAAATGGTCTAATCAAAACTCTATTTATAGTATGATAATAAATATTAACAGCTTCAACCAAGAATTGTTTTGAAAAATAATATTCACTCAACATGGTTCTTCTAATATCATAAACAATATGATTCCTTCTTTAAAAAACACATTTTTTTGAGGAGTTAGAGGTGCTAAAAAGTTATGAGTAATTCCTTTCATACTTATTTTTTTTTCAAAATCTGAATTTATAAATTCCCCACCATGATCACTACAAATACATATTAATGTAAGGGTAATAATTTTAACTTTTTTTACTAATTTTTTATAATAATAACAGGCTTTATATTTATTTTCATGACAATGGACTATTTTTTGTTAATTGGGATGACCTTATTTGTTTAAGGTTCAAACTTTCCAATCAGTTTCTAATAGGTTTATTCCTAGAACTGGAAACCTCCAATGATTCTACGTCCATTTGGACCTACTTTCCAAAGGTAGGTGCCCATTAGTTGTGTGCTGATGTGGCCTAAGAATTTACAGTGGTCGAGAGGATGGGAGGTCGGACTCATCACACCTTTTTGAGGGAATTATTGTCTACTCCGGGACTCTATTATAGATTTGAGTTATGTTCATGAATCCTTATTAAATTACCAAGTATGAAAATGATTTCTTCCTTTAGATCTTGCAATCAATGATTTATATGTATGGGATTTAGAGAATCTTTTATATGTATTTGAGGTTCTTTATCGATAGAGAATTATCTGTATGTATTAGAGATTTTTAGTCAATGGTATCCTTCAATACATTATATAGAAATCTCTTTGTCATTATGATGACCATACTTGTTTTAAAGACACTCAGTGGGGCACTTGAAGTTTATTTTCATTCAGAAGGATGAGGATTATTTTAGAGTTGGGATCGTACCTGCAGATAGGCTACCTACGTATCCTTGTTAAAGATGAATCAAAACCCACATAGTTTGGGAATTAAAATATAGTTTAACGTCATATGGGATGGATGAGAAATAATGGGTGATGGGATTGAACCTTAGAAAGGCTTCCTACATACTCTACTTTTAACGCAGAGATCAAATTCCAATTAGTTCGAGTAATAAGTGTGGGGCTTACGTATTATTAATGGCCCAAAGAGATGTGTCGTGATTAATTTTACACTCTATGCTCACTTGAGTCATTCTCAGTGTGAGAAAAAATAGGTATCAGTAAACCTGACGATTTGTACCACGAAAGATGTGGTCACAAGGAATGACATGGGGATTATATATGTGTGACTGCCCAAGAAAAATGAATATCAGGACTTAAAAGCCCAGGAGCAAGGTCCATAAAGATATTCATGCTCTATGGAGATTTTAATACTCTAACTTGGGGCTTACTCCTGAGGAGGATGTCCAAATTAGGAGGGACTTATGATTGGGACTTACTTCTGAGAAGGAGGCCCAATTTAGGGAGACTTGTAACTTGGGGCTTATTCCTGAGAAGGAGGCCCAAAGTAAAAGAGTACTTGGGGCTTACTCCTGAGGAGGATTCCCAAATTAGGGAACTTGGGGCTTCCTCCTAAGGAGGATGCCCAGAGTTAAATAGAACTTCTCATCTTAAAGGATGAGGTTGAATGAAATAAATCTCTAACCTTAGTGACATAAAGATATGTAAATCACAAGGTTTTGAGAAGATGCTCCATGGGACTCCTTTAAGATAAGTAATACAACAAAGAAATCATGACATAAATGGCTTTGAAGAAGGTTTTAAAGGCTATATCTTGAAAAGGAAAGGTGAATTTGAAGAAAGGAAGTGAATAGGTATGAGGAGAACCCAAAAAGAGTCAGGCGTGCAAGTCCTGTTTAGGCGTGCAAGTCCTGTTCAAGTGCGCAAGTCTTGGTAGTGCAAGTATACTTAAGCGACATGGGTATACTTGAGTGACGGTTAACCAGTAGGGTAATACTTGGGCGAGACTTGGCTCAAGCCCTTAGTATTATCCCTAAAGGTTTCCAAAATGGTGGCGTGCAAGTTCTCTTAAAGGGATATGGTGGAGCGCAAGTTTTGTCATTTCCCTTAAGGGTTAGACACTTAGGTGCGCAAGCGTTGATTAATTTCAACACTGATGTATTGTTTCTCCTCTTTAGGTCTTCCATTCTAGGTAATAAATTACCTTAGAAGTTTTCAGAAGACTTCAATAAAATACTAGGGCGTCGATAGATTAAATTTGACTTTTGGATTTTTTCCGTCCTCAAAATGGGGGGCCCACAAGGGGTATTTATAGGCCATTGAGGACCTTGGGAGAAAATAAAGTAGGGCATTCAAGTCACATGTGCAGCCAATATGTGGTGTGCAGGTATACTTGCATGACCATATTAAAACTTGCGCAACCAATGATTAAAGAAATCCTTGTTCATGTCTTTGTCATTTTTTTTGATATTCTTCAAAAGATGAATCTCTTTGTGCTTAAGGTATTACATTTTTTCATTCATTAGACTCTACGACAGAAAGGAGCATCAAAAAAAGTCCCCCCTCATAGTTGGATCAAAAAAAGGAAGGGGATTTGACTCTGAGGTAAAAGAGAAAACCAAGAAACTTGGGTGCACATGTTTTGAGCACGCAAGTGGAGGCGCGGAGGTGTGAGACGTGCAGGGGTACGACCTTGCCTATATATATGCATCCATTCTCATGAAAAGCAACCAGCTTTCAAATTTTCATGCTCTCTTCGCGCAAGTGTTTCTCGTCGCGCAAGAACACTGTCGGCGGTTCATTGTTTCTTTGTGTCGTGCTTCTGCAGAGGTATTTGGACTTACGCGGTGATACCTGTGCGCCCATACTTGCACGACCGAATTAAACTTGTGCCCCAACATTGGAATTGCACACCCTAATGCCTTAGCCATTTTTTCAAATTTCCTCACAAATTTTATGGAAAATCAACTTACTTAAGAGTTAATCATTCGACCTTTGTGCAGATTCAATGGCTCCCAGAAGAATTGGAACAGCTAATAAACTGGCTAGCAAGAGGATTGATGACATGATGACCGTCGTTGGCCATGATTATTACAATATCTACGACAGCACTTTCCTAGATTTGGCTAAGTACCTGAAGAAGTATCATCTTAATTTCCCACAAAGTATTTAATTTCCACTTTATGACTAAAAATTAAATTTTTATTATGAAAACACTTTTGAGGAAAAAGTGAGAAACCAAACATGACTTCATTGCCACACAACTACATCAGACCTCCACATCACCGCTTCACCATTTCATTACTTCACCACATAAAAACAACAAAATAAATGCCAAGAAACCATAAACCAAGGCACAAACATCAGACAAGCAGACCAATCCTCAGAGCCAACCTCCTCAAATGTCCACTGGTGTGACCATCGACACCAGCCCAAATCCTCCCATCAGTAAACTCCAGATGGAGTTCACCCATCCAACTAGTGATGTGAGATGAACCTAAATCCATCCACAAAAGGACGTTGGAGAAAATAGAATGAAGATCAGGCTTCCCTGATGTCGCACCCTACTCCGCATATAACTCGGCCATTCCTCCTTCACCCTTAACCACAAAACCTCATTCATCTTCAACCAATTGTCCCGATCTCCCAACATTTCTCATGATCAAATCACACACCATTGTTGAAACTTACCAATGCCACTTTGAAGAAAATGTTGTTGCAAAGACTTCGACCACACACTGCCAAGCCAGAGAACAGAACCCGTCGCCGCCCTCTAGACCGAATGCAGAAACCACAACAAACCTCCCAGAAAATGCTTCCACAGCACAGAACACCAGGGTAGAAAACCAAAACCGCACTAGATCTGGACGTATCACATATCTGGAACCACCACTCGGGGATGTCATCGGTAGATCCGAGCTGGAGATCCTCCCCAACTGATGCCAGCAGAACCATCACTGTCGCAGAGTGTCGAAGCCAACCCGACCCGAGACAAAACCAGAGCGAAGCCTCCTGAGAGCGTCGAAGCATGAATCCAACTGCGAGGCCACCCCTGAGGGACGCCGACGTCTGAATCCGACCACCGGAAGCCGAATCCACCACCGAGAAATCCAAGGTCGATGCGAAGAACTCGACACCCGAAGTCAACCACAGAAATATGAAGCAGCCACAGAGAGAAAACAATGCCCGAAGTCGACCGAGACCAACACTGAGAGGGGGAGAAGGCCATCACATGCCGAATCTCACCAAGAAGCACACCGAGGATATGAATCGCAGCTGCATTGTTATCCTTCAATTTTCCAAAACACTCTGATGGATCAATCCAAAGGCTGGAAAAATAGTTGGGACTTCTGTCCTGGAGGAGGTGTGAAGCCAACTTGGATGTGGGCATATTGGGTGCGACAAACCTGTGCAGAATTTATCGATGATCTGAAAGGAGTTGCAATATATGAAGTCTTCTGGGCTGGGAACACATATATCTACAGGAATGGTGACTTTGTGCTGAATCTAATCAGTCACTGGATCCCAGAAACCAATTGTTTCCATCTGAATAATGGAGAAGTAGGCATCAGTTTTTGGGATGTCTATAAGATCTTGGGGGATCCAATTTTGGGTGATATGTATGATGAATTCATCCCTCCCCAGGTGACTTGGAATTATTCGAAGAATACTCCAGCTTTGGATCGAGAATTATTGAAAAGTTTCTACAAGCTCAAGAATTCAAAGACCTCCAAAACTAATTATAGAAAGGATATTCATCCAGAGGATTGGATGGATATGTTTCTTACCAAGAAGAAGGAGAAGGGGCCCACCTATACTCATCCTACTACCTTCCCCATAACAGAGAAGAGGGGTGTTATTGGCACATTCTGGCCAACCCTGGAAGCAGGAGAATTTGAAAAGTGGGGGTATGAAGTGGATCAAAGAATCCCAGAAAAGACCCGTCTGGTGGGATTCTTAGCCTTGTGGCTTCGGTCAGGGATTTGAAGGGAGGCGTCAGGCTAGGGACCTTTGTTGTTGCAGCCAAGTTGGCTGATAGGAAAATGGTTGGGTTAGCCACCCCCATTTTGGTGAAGATTCATAGGAGCTTACTCCATTTCTTTATAGGTAAGTCCCCTTTGAAAATAGTGGGACCATTCCAAGTTTTGTGGGGATGGATCGCGACTCATTTAAGGACATATGTTGTATAGAGTGGAGTACAGGTTCCTGGAAATTTCTTTCAGGCCATCAGTTCAGGCATTTACTGGAATATTTCTTTTATCCCTCAACTCCAATGATATGAAGGAGAGGATGATCATGTTCAAGGAATTAAATTTCTTTCCTTATGGAAACCCGCCAACTGGGCGGTCTGTTGATGATGGAATAGCCGGCCTGGAATTGAGTTCATACATGTTGGCTTGCAGAGATGGTGTATTGGGCACCAGGATTCACAGAGAGATTAGATGTGAAGCATATGCTCCATACATATTTTCACATCAATTTAAGTGTTTGTAGCAGACTTTTGTATCCCCTCTTGTGCATGTCAGGTCATAACAGCATCTGATGGTTGCCCGAAAACTTTGGTTGCTGACATCTATGGAGATGACCGGGGTAGTGTTTGATCTACTAGTTGCTGGAGTAGTGAGTAACTTGACTACATGGTATGTCGAGAACTGGGTAGCATCATACCCTGAAGGGGTACTAAATCATCTGGTTCCTTGGGTGGGGAAAAATAATAGAACTGTCGAGAAAGAAACCCTTCATCTGGAAGGTGACTCTTCCTCACCCGGAGCAGATTCACTGGGTTCCTCACCCAGGTCCGACTCGCTGGATTCTTAGGATGGGGATGATGAGGCATGACATGTGTCAAAGTGTCCTCATTCCATATATAATCCTCCTACCATAATCAAGATACCCACTCCATCGACTCCTGGTGAGTTACTTCATTGTGGCAATTTAATTTCCATTGTCTTATAAAGCAACAAGTAATTTTCTTATCCTTTGTCTATGATTATAGGATTTGGGAAGAAGTTGATTTCCAAGATTGTAGGACCCTCCTCACAGCCTTCTAGTCCACATACTAAATATCTACGACCAGAGGCTATCCAGACATGGCAGATTTTATATTGCGATGCTGAAACCGCCTGGCTGGACATATGCGAATGGCTACACTTCCCTAGAGCAGGGAATCTTCAGGCTTCTACCGATATTTGTTTCAAGGATATCCCTGATGAAGTGTGGGCTTACATCAAAGAGCTGTAGATGCTCATATATTTCACCGATGATTCCATTCCTATCAGCAAGAAGGTGAAGGAAATGATAGATCATAGAACCACTAAGGGGACTGGTTCTTCCGGAGATGAGGAGTGGCACGATTACGTGGCTCCTGGAGATGTAAGTCTCTTTCCTTATTTTCTTTGAAGCTTGATTTCAGTTAAATCTTTGTTACTCAAGGAAATTACTTTCTTCATCCTACAGCTTTCAAAGAAAGGAAATGTTGAGGTTCCATCACCACAGTATATCCCTAGTGGTACTTCCATAGGAGCTAATGAATCTCCTCACGAACCGGGCGAGGTATCTCTAGGACAACAAACCATGGACAAGGAGTTAAACATGGCTTTTCACTCTCTAATTCGTATATTTGGAGATGATGATGTCAACACTTCCAAAAATTAAATGAAGAAAAGAAATCGAAGGAAGAAGTCCACGGCTAAACGCTTCATCAGTAGTGGTAAGTCCTTCTGATAGCCAAGAATATTATCTCATGAAAAGATTGCTCATACTTCTTGGAATTTTAGGGGTTGGATGAGCCCGTAAGGGGCACCGACTCATTAGAGTTTCCCCTGTCACTACCCCTCTTCTCCCTTGGGCTGGATTCGACTCATCCCTCAGTGCTCCTTCTCGGTGTTCTCGCGGTGACAGGACTTGATGGTGGCGTTGAGGGTGGACTCATCTATATCGGTACTTCCCACTGTTTTCCGGCCTTCTCTCACTCTTCCCTTCTAATCTGGGTAGGGATTCTTTGGCGGAGCGGTGTTTGGTCGACATTCTTTCCCTGTTCGAGGGTCATCTCCTAGGTGTGTTGGTTGGGAGTGTGTCGGTTGGGTTTATCTGGTCTCCGGGAAGGATCATGGTGGTGGTGATGGGATCTGGCTCTGGTTTGTGGCAAGGTCTTGTCCGAGGTGGTGTTAGGGAGATTGTCATCATGGTGCTGGTTTGCTTTTGTCTTTGATTTTAGGATCCTTTGATTTTGGTTGATTGGTTGTTTTTTCGGGCTGTGATCTGTGGTGGTTTTGTGTTACTCTCGAGGCATCGTCAGTTACGGAAGCGGCGTGGAAGTGATTCTACGAGAACCCCACTTCATCGGAGAGGTTTTGAACTATTATGATATGTTTTTTTGGATTTGGATTGATGGAGTCTGTCATGAGGGTGTGTATTGGTCTTGGTTTTGTTTGAATTCTTCTATATTGTGGAGGATTGGAGTCGAAATTATGAAGATTTGGAAGTGGTTTTTTGAATTTGGTTATGTGGAGGCCTTGAAGTCGGAAGGCTGGTCGGTGGGGATGACTAAAAATGTGTTTTTTTAGGTCATATTGTGAAATGTTGGAAGAGTTTGTGTGGATGGTTGTTTCTGAAGGTGGGAAGGTTGTTCAACCAGACTTGACTACATGTAATGAGATCCTGAGGAGGATCCAGGGCTGGCGGTCCATCTTTGCAGTGGTTGTTGGATTTGGTTGTTTGAGAGGGTATGGAATCAGCCATCGGATCGGGCCTGTGCTTTGACACAGGACATTTGCTTTCCGAACAGCCTTGCAATGGTGGAGTGCTCATCATGACCAAATACTATGGAGGGGCAGCTTTATGTTTTCATTCTAATTTTACTCTTTTTCCTTCGAATGTTATTTTTTTTATGTCCATGAATTCTGTTTGGGTTTCCCCCTTCTTCCATTAAAAGGGGGATTTATCATATAATAAAAAAATTGAAGGCCTTTGGGCCTTTGGAGGAGAAAGGGGCTTCTTCAATTTCCCCTTTGAGGGAGAGGACTGACCCTCCTCTAATAATGACAGAGGGTGATGGTGAACAATCACAAATTCATGCTGACTTGGATACTCCTGAAGAAGAGCCAGCTTCTATTTCCAATACTGCTCCTACTACTGCTACAAGGATAGAAGATCCTACTTCTGGTAGTTTAACAATACTTCATAAAATGTTGAATAAAAAACATCAACTTACTTCCATTTCGTGATACTTTAGGTTCAACACCTGCACCATAACATTTGGCGGCCACTACAACTTATGTCATAATTTTCTATGAAGAAATTGTCTGGGGTCAAAGGCTGTAGGATGAGGGTCACCAAGAAGATACATCAAATGCTCCCACTGGTGAGAAAAACCATAAATCTGAGATATCATTGGATGAAATGATGAAACTTGGAGCATATTTTGATGACATTTTTTATTAATTTAAATTACCATGTAATTTAGAGGATTTTGGACGTGAGTGTTATCCTTCATACTGTTAAAAAATTCTTATTACATATCTAACCATGATTGGTTGAAATATATAGTTATATATAAGCAAGCTTCTGAACTTCCAATTCCTGAAGGGGGTATAGACAACCCTACTATTGCAGAGGAACTAGCTCAAGTGGAGCTGAACCCAGTAGAGCTTCCAGAAACCCGTCCTGAAAATCCTGTTGAAGCTCGGAAGGATGGGTAGGATCCTTCTCATGTTGCTGATCTATTGTTGGGTAAGAGATAATAATATTTGTGGCTACACTTAATTTTCAGGGCAACTTAACCAACTTTTGTTATCCTTTGTAACTAACCAAAACTTTCAATTGACTATGTAGGGATGTCAATTTTCGTGGTTAGATTTGGTGGTGAAGCCCCAGCCTCCACCCAAATAGGAGTAGAAAGTGAAGTAACAAGGGTTAGGGGGGAAGTAGCCAAATAGGGAACTTCTTTAAGTGCATTAATTACAGATTATACTCCCCCATGTCATAGTGATGCTTAATTAGACCCAGAGGTACAGAAGGCACTCTAGTTTTCACGACGCAAGGCATGGCATAACATATGGATGATCATATCTGAAGTACCCCTTAAAGAGCTCTATTTGAAGATCCCACAACTATCATCCCTATTCGTCATGTTGGGACTTGGCGGTTTTGGATATCAAGAGATCAATGCCATAGTGAAACAAGTCATTTTAAGAAGGGAGAAGGAGCAGAGGTACCATCAAGACCTGACCAGAGTGAGGTTATTGGACAATATCAGTGAATTTGAGGTTGTGTTGTCCCGATATGAGGCTGATCATGCTGTGAAATTAAACGATTTGAAACATAAGATCAAGGAGAAAACTATCTAGAAGATGCACCTTCAACAACAGTTAGATGTTGTTAGTGGGGAACTTGACCAGTTTAACAATTAACTAGAAGGAGTTCAAACAAATGGTATGAAAGCCATTGCAGATGCCAAGAAAGCACTCCATCAAGCTAAAAAGAGTGAATCAATTCAAGTGCATGAACTTCAAGTGGTTGATGATGAGGATCAGGATGTCATAACCAAATTAAGAGTTATGTTGAAAGCCTCTTGTAATTACTGAAAATGAGAAGAGACCCTAGTCTGTGGATATCCTTCTAACTCTTGTGCATCAATGAAAAACACTTGCATCTTCAATCATTTGGTTTCTGTATTCTCTTGCTAATTTCTTTAATTAATTTTACCTAAGACAATGGGGCTAGTAAGTATAGTTTGATTTTTTCTAAGATTATAAAAATAACCCTATAAACTTTGAATCTTTTTATTACACAATATTACCAAAATCATACACAATGTATGTTTAGTGAGCTGGGACTTGACTTTTGTTCAGGGTTACCTTGTCTTTTGTGGGAAGTTTAAATTCATGCATGTCGAACATACAAAGGCTAATGTTTACTGTCGAATAGCTTGGATAGAAATGGATTAAAATTGACTCAATTCTATGGTAATTTTCTCAAAAACATATTACCACATTCAAGTATGGAGGGGAAAATTTTAAACTGTGACTTAAGAAATTTTGAATCTGAGGAATGACATGGGAAAAGGAATAAAAGGCATTATAGAAAGTATTTCCTAATAATGAAGTTACCATTATTTGAAAAACCCATTAGGGGGGTTGAATTATGCAGGGCCACTTAAGGGCATTGGTTGCATAGTCAAATAATAGCATCTTTTGGCTGAGAGGTCCATTATGTAGACTTGTTTATGCAAGGCCACCTAGGGGAATGTGCTGCATAGTCAGGAAAAAGAACTCTCAGAAATTTTACTTTTCTATTGCTAAAAATCTAGTGAAAGTTTATGGAGATTCAAATTTTCCAAAGCATATATTCTGCTGTATGGAGAGAGGTACTTGAATACAGAGAGGATATTTCCAATCAAGATTGTCAAAGAATTGGATGAATTTCACTTCTACGAAGGTCTGACCCAAAGGTAGGGAAGGGAAATATAAACCATAGACTTGAATACTTTCATATCATGAAAAAGAGTATGGTAAAAATATGTTAAGGATGGCTATTTTTTGCAGATCCCTACATATTGTCGTTAAGACCAATAAGGACAAAAGAGATTTTCCTCCCAAGAATGAAATTAAAACTATTTGACAAACCCATTAGGGGGTTTAATTATGCAGGTCCATTTAAGGTCATTGGCTACATAGTCAAATAATATCATCTTTTGGATGACAGGTCCATTATATAGACTACTTATACAAGGCCGCCTAAGGGAAAGTGACGCATAGTCATACAAAAGAATTCCCAGGTATCAGACATTTTGTGATCGGAATTCAGAAAAGGGTTATGGAGATCTGAAAGTATTTTAAGGCTAGGAGTATGACCCATCAAAATGGGAATTTTCCAATGCATTAAAGAGATACAAAGACCAAGTCTTACCATAATCATGTTGTGATTGGGTCCTGAATTGAGATGATGGACTTCACTATGTATCCCATAAGGATGTGAATCAATCCATACATAGTTCTTGAAATACAGTTTAACGTCATGTGGGAAGAGAGTGTAAGAGATCTTAGTTTAGTGTCCTAGAGCTTGGACCATAATGTGGAATACACATTGTGTGTTTGTGAAACCTGATGTGAATGAAGGACTTTTCAGCCAAGGGACTGAAAGTGGAATTTGGGTTTAGGCCCAAAGACTTAGGGATGGATTCGAGGGATGCTTGAATGTTCCTAAATATCCCATAAGGATGGGAATCAAGCCACTTGTAGTTCATAAAATACCCTTTGTACTAATTTGGTTCGTAAAAGTGAAGGGTGAAAGGGGACTTTAGTGCAATGATGGTTTGACCCAAGATTAAAGGCTCGAGCATTACCATGTATGCACATAGTCTTTGAAATATGACATGATTGGAGATCAATTTCAATGGTGATTCCCTATTAGGTGAGGGACAATGGGGGACTGTATAGTTTAACATCATATAGCAAGGACGATGGTGCTGCACAATTTAGTGTTATGTAGAAGGGATAGAATGGACGTACACAGTTTAACGTCATGTGGGACGAAGGTGAACCAATGTTAAGAGATTGGTTTTGGGCTGTTTCACGGATCAACATCATATGAGACGGAGGTGAACCGACATGAAGATATTGGTTTTGGGCTTGAACCATAGGAGGTTGCCTATGTACCCATCCTAGAAGGAAAGGATCAAAGTCCACGTAGTTCAATTGAAGAATGAATTGGTGATCAAGTTTCACTTGAGGAAAACCCAAATATGGTGTTGGGACTTACGCATGGTTAGCAGCCCAAAGAGGGTGTTATGGTTGAAGTTTACTCTAAGCTCATGTGAGTCATACTCGGTGTGATAAACAAGAGGTAACAACAACCCTAACGATATATAGTTTAACTTCATGTCGGAAAAATGAGGGGACTACGCAGTTTAAAGTCTTTCAGTGAGGGCTGTTGGTGCTGCATAGTTTAGTATCATGTAGCAGGGAAAAAATACAGTTTAACATCATGTATGATGTATTAAGGGACTTTTTTCAGTTTTATGTCATATAGGATGAATATGTGAATATTTTAATGTCATGTAGGACAATACAGTTTTATTCATGTAGGACATTGGGTTGTATAGTTTAACGTCGTGTATCCAAGACGATGGTTATGCAGTTTAACGTCTTGTTGGATGTAAGTATTTGTGTTACAAAAAATACTTTTTCAAGAATCTGGCATTGTTTGGATTTGTAATGAGTTCTCCATCCATTGAGATTAAAGAGTAAGCTCCATTAGAGTAGACCTTATGTATTGAATAGGGCCCTTCCCTCTTTGGCTCAAGCTTTGGAGGTTTCTTTCCTGGTATCATTGGAGTTCTGAGGACCAATACCAATTCTCCTTGAATTAATGAATGAAGAAGAACTTTTTTGTTGAAATCCCATGCTATTCAATTCTGATAGAATTCCATGTGGTGCAGGGTGCACAATCTTTTCTCATTAATTCATTCCAATTCATCCAATTGCTTTTGATATTGTTCATCTGTAGATGACTAATCACAAATGGAAAATCTGAGTGATGGTAATTGAACCTCAATGGGCAAGACTGCTTCTGTTCCATATACCAATGAATATGGAGTTGACCGAGTAGCAGTGCGGGTGGTGGTCCGATAAGCCCATAAAGTTTCGAAAAGTTTATCAGGACATGATTTCTTATATTTATCTACCATATTTTGCAGTATATTTTAAAGAGTCTTATTGAAGGCCTCTATTTGGACAATGGACACTACATGATACTGAGATTAATGGTTGGATTTGATGTTGTATTCTTGATACAACTTCTTTATCTCGGATGAATAGAAGTTAGTGCCATTGTCCGTCAATATGGTATGAGGGACACCAAATCTGGTAATGATGTTAGACTTGATGAAGATAACAATGCTTTTAGAACTAACTTCTTTGAGAGGTATTGCCTCTACCCATTTGGAAAAGAAGTCAGTAGCAGTAAGAATATACTTAAACTGTTTGGATGTAGCCGAAGGGTAAGGTCCTACTACATCCCTTCCCCACCTGGAAAATGGCCAAGAGTATTTAGCTATATGAAGCAACTCTGGGGGTTAATGAATGAAGTTGGAACATGCATCGCAAGAATGACACTTCTTAGTGAAATCAACAAAATCTTGCATCATTGAAGGCCAAAAGTATCCAAGCCTTTGGATTTTACTAGAAAGTCTATGTCCAGACTGGTTGGCACCATAGACTGCTGCATGTACTTATTTCATGAAAGCCATTGTCTCTTCACCATCAATGCATCTGAAGAGAATTCCATCAAAACCTCTTTTGTAGAGAATTTTTTCTAGGTGATCTAGGCTATCATAAAGAGTAAAATTGACCACACGTCGCCAGACTTGTTCTTTCCCAGTTCTATCAGGTGGGAGTGTTCCATTTTGAAGGTATTCCCTGATATGTGTCATCCATCCTATAGTATGACCATATGGTTCAGAAATGGGACTAATTTCATTGATTTCTTCCATTATTATTTGAGCATAAGGTGAAACTACACGATGGTGGGCAATACTGATGATTGTATCATCCCAGTTTGGATCTGCTAGAGCTGTTGCTACATTAACCATTACATTAGCTTAAGTATTTTGTGATTGCGGTACATAAGAAAATGTCGGTTCCGAAGGAAATTCCGCCATTAACTCGCTGATGTAATCATACAAAGGGATTAACTCTTCTTTTCTGATGGCATAATCCCCATTGACTTGATTGATTACCAGGTATGATTCACCTTTCACCTTTAAGTGATTCACTTGTGCCTGAAGCGCCAACTCCAATCCTGTGATAAGAGGTTGATATTCCACTTCATTGTTTATACTATCTTTCCATAATAAGAAGTAATAGGGTAGAACTGCCTTTTCTAGGGAAATAAGTACAATTCCCAACCCAACCTTGTTTAATTTAGGATCTTCCATTTTCTTACCTGTTGGACTTCTAGAAGCACCATCAAAGTACATTTCTCATGTTTGAAGATTATCTTGAATAGAGAAAACTTCTTCATCAGGAAGTTTAGTATCTAAAGATGTATCTTCTACCGAAGGGTGTTCAACAAGGAAATTAGCCAGATCTTGGCCCTTTATTTCCTTTTCAGACACATACTGGATATAAAATTGATGTAAAATAACTTCCCACCTTGGTAGACATCCTATAAGCATTGAACGACTAAGGATAAATTTGAGCGGGTTATTGCGAGATACCAATTGGACCTCATGATGTTCTAGGTAGTGTCTCAATTTCTGAACCGCAAAGATTAACGCTAAGCAGAACTTTTCAATACTTGAATATCAAGTTTCTACTTCAAGCATTGTCCGACTGTGATAGTAAAGGTTGTTTTCATTCCCAGCATCATTCTTTTGGGCAAGGAAGGCACCTAATGATCGCTCTAAAGCTATCACATAGAGGATAAGTGGTATTCCCTCAACAGTTGGCATTAATACCAGTGTACTCAATAAATATATCTTGAGAATATTGAATGCCTCTTAAAATTATTCAGTTCACTAGTAAGTGACTCCCTTCTTCATCAATTTGGTGAAGGGTAAACATTTTCCTGCCAAATTGGAGATGAAACGCTGAATATAGGCCAAGTGTCCTTGAATTCCTCTTAATTCATTCAAATTTCGAGGAGGTGACATACCAAGTATTGATTTTTTCTTCTCAGGATCAACTTCGATCCCACGATGGTGTACAAAAAAGCTGAGAAATTTTCTTGAGGTTACCCCGAAAGCACATTTCAAGGGGTTCATCTTCAAATTGTGCTGTCGAAGTTTGTGAAATATGATTTCCAGATCAGCCAAGTGATCATAACATTGTATATATTTAACCACCAAATCATCCACATAACATTCAACAAATTTCCCTAAAAAAGGTTTGAAGATACGGTTCATGGAACGTTGATATGTAGCACCTACATTCTTTCGGACAAAGGGAATTACCCGATAGCAAAACACACCTTAAGGGGCTCTGAAAGCTGTAGACTCCTCATCCTTTGGGGCCATTTGTATTTGATTGTACCCAGAATATCCATCCATGAAGGAAAGTTCTTCATAGCCAGCTGTTGCATAAATTAAGAGTTCTGTGATCGAAACTGGAAAATCCTCCTTGGGATAATACCGATTAAGATCTCTAAAATCAATGAAAACACTAATTTTTCCAATATTATTTTTCACAGGGACAATATTAGCCAACAATTTGGGATATTAAACCTCTCTGACGAAGTTATATTTGATAATATTATCCACGTCAGCTTCAATTTTTGAAGCATAAGTTGGGTGTGTTCTTCTTACGACTTGTTTAAATTCTCAATGTTCTTCTGGAAAACCCAAATGATGAGTAGCAACATCAGGATCAAGCCCTAGAATTTCTGTAGAGTTTAAGCAAATATATCTCAATTTTTCTTTAAAAATGAAATATACATTTCTTTCTCTTCATGAGTCATGGCCGCACTAATTAAAGTGGGGTGTGGATCTTCTATTGTACCCAGATTTATTTCTTTGAGTTCATCCACAGTAGTAGAGATACCCTCTTCAAATGCTAGAGGATCATCTCTGATATCTTCCTCTTCTTCTTCATCACGTGTTATTTCTTCTGTTTCTACTTGCATAGTATATGATGAATCAGAATTTCCATGATCAGGAGAGTTGTTAAAATTTAAACATCTTGAAGAGGAGGCTACCGTTTTTGACCCTATTGATGATGAAGGGTCTTCCTTGGGGAATAAAGGTGAGATGATGGATTGATAATCGACATCATCATTCATCTCTGACATTGCTATAACTTCTTTTAGCCTGGTTGATGATGTGTAGAATTTTTGGATTTCAGTGGATGAAATGAAGACATGTCCATTTGAGCTTTCATTATTGCTTGGTGAATCACTCATTTCTCCCATGTTGTCTGGATTGATTGACATAATTTACATTTTGGAAGTTTCTATAAGAGTATTTGGATTTGGGCCTATCCTGTCAATTTTACTGATAGGGAACACATAATCTGTACTCACATGTATAAATTGGTTTACTAGAATCTTTTCCAAACCATATTGAGCATTAATTTTGGTGACCTTCTTCACCGTTGATTTTTCTTTTCCCTCCATGTGATAAAAATCTGCCTCAATGTATTGAGATTCACATGTTTTTAATGGGTCTTTGTCACCATACAATGTCCCAAGTTTACCATCGAAATAATATTTGAGACACTGATGGTATGAAGAAGGTACAACCTCAAGTTGATGTAGCCAGGGTCTTCCAAGAAAAATGTTGAAGGTTGTGTCCTGACGAATAACCATGAAATCTGAATTAGAAACAAGATCTCTAAACTGAATTTTTAGTGTAATTTTGCCCAGAGGTTCTTGTTCAATTTTATCATATCCTTGAAACATCAAGGTAGAAGGATATAAATCAAATTCGGTGAATCCCAATCAATAAAGTGTACGAATAGGAATGAGATTGACTCCTGAGCCATTATCAATGAAAGATCGCTGGATATCTACATCATTGACCATGTCGGATAAATACAAAGGTCTGATATGTCCATGTACAACATCATCTTTATCTTCATCTATAAAAGATATCACTGCATGTCATTCTGTTGGATCATTCTCTATATGTTAGACTTCAGCTGTAGCAATTTCAGTTTTGAATTCTGGAGGACTTGACAAAGACTCAATAAGTTCCTCCCGAAGATCCTTTGATAGATTCAAGGCATCTAGAATTGATAACTTGGTCAGTACTTGGGCCAAATTTTTCAAGACATCATACTTTTGGTCCCAATGTCTGCGTTTTCCAACAGAAACATGTGGTTTCATAGGTTCCTTAGAATTTGATGCTTTGGAATTAGATGCATCTTGTATTGGGGTAGGAGTTGAAAATACTCCTGGCTTCAGTAGATTAGACTGACTAGGTATATCTATTTGCTGAGAGGAAGAAGGAGTAGCCTCTAATCGGTCTTCCAAAATAACTATGTCAGGACCGAATCTGCCATGTGAGGAAGAATTTTCCAATTTCTATTGAGCCTGTTGAAGGTATTTGCCACAAGTTTCGGCTGAATATATAGTTCTGGAAGGGGTAAGACTGAAATAGTGGCTTCTGCGATATCTGCATCTTCCCCTATATCCTAGAACACTATCTCTTCCTCTAATTCCTCTGTTTGATATAGGGAACTCAGGCTCCTCAAGATCAAAACTAGGACTTGCATAAGGATCTGTTAAATGAATCATATTAACAGAACAAAATATCAACTCTTCATTTGAGGAAGATTCTTCCTGATTAGCCAATTCAGGTTGTGTCATTTGGTGGGGAGGTGCCCGTGCTTTTGAAGTGGATGGCATAAAATCTGCCATAGTCAAAGACAATTTAGGCTTTGACACAAACTCTTCTTCTTCTGACTGTTCTTATTTCTTCGAATTAAGCTGCCTTTTTGAATATTTTCCTTCTGGTGATGGGGATTTTTTATGGCCTTCATAGCAGAAGACACAATTGGTTGATTCAATTGTGTTCGTAAAATGGCATGAGTTCGGTTGATTGTTTTCCTGGCCATCCAATCATTATATTTCTGCACATTTTTACTTTTGACTTCCTGCCACTCACCTCCATCCTCTGGATCAATAGTAGTAACACATGCTACCTGGGCTGAAGAACCTTTCAGTTTTACCTATCCAGAGTCCACAATCTTTTTCAGGAGGTCTTTGAAGACAAAACACTCTTGAATAGGATTCCCCAACATCAGATGAAATGGGAAATAGTTGGGGAGGTCTTCATCTCCTTCCTTATTCGGCCTTTTGGTCCTTGTAAACTGAACCAAATTGTTTTCCAGAGCCAAAATGAAGTAGCCTGGAACTTGTTCATTCCCAAAAGAATAAACTTTTTTCTTCACATCTTCAAACTGTTTCTGCCTTTGATCTCTTTGATCAACTTGGCAAGGCGTCCATTGTTGTTGATGCTCAGGAGGTGGAGCCCTTCGATATGATGAAGTTTTTGAAGTGGAAGCAGGTATAGGTGCTTATATAAGCATAACTGTAGCAGTATTTGCTTTTTCTATTCTCCTTCTTGGAACTGGTGGAATTACACAAGTTTTAGCCATAGTCTTTATAAGAGAATCTTCAATCTGTTGAGCGATTGAAGTAAGGTCTCAAAACCCTCTTGTATATTTCACAGGGATCAACGGTGTGTGTAACTCATCACACAAATTTTCCACACAGATTGGCAACAATTCTTCCTAAGGGGGTGCTAAACTTAAGGAATATTTTAATCCCTTCCATCGAGCAATGAAATATGAAACTCTTTCATTTTCCCTTTTCTTACAATTTGTAAGATCAAAATTTGTTGTCTTTGGAAACGTTGAGCTGAATTGTAGAAGGAATTTTTGACGGAGATCCTCCCACCTAGTAATTGACCGGGATTGCAAGCTTGTATACCAAACAAAAGTATGTCCTTGTAATGACTGTACAAAATACCTGAGCTTAACTGCTTCTTGTTGTTGAGGAGTTCCCATCATAGGATCACATTGAGAAACAAAATGTGTTAAGTTTTGTTCTGGATCTCCCGACCCATTAAAAATTTGGAATGTGGTAATTTCAAATTTGATGGGGGAGGAATTGCATCCACCCATTTAGGGTAAGCTCTCTTCTCCAGTTCAACCGGTGCATGCTTTCCATCCATAACTTCCAACCAATTTTTTAATGACTCAATGGTATTCATTAATTTTTGAGAAACATTTGGTTGGGTTTTGACTTGTGCAGGTGAAAGAACTAGAGTTTGGATGGGTTTGGAGACTGGGACTGCCACTGATGGTAGTATTGTTGGTTGTTGTTTCATATAACCCATAGGATTAGACCTATGAGGGTGTACTGGTAAAGGAGTATACTCTTGATCCATCTCAGTAGCTGGTAAAAATTCCCTTGACTGACAGACTCCATCACTCTTAAGAGGAAGACTACCTTGAAGTAGTTTTGCATTCAACCTCCTTAATTCCTTCATTTCTTCCTCTTGTTGTGAGAATATTTTCTCTAGTGAGGGTGATTCGCCTTCTCTATAGGAAGGGTGTAATGTAACCTGATTCTTCCCTTTCCACTTTTTGGATTCCTTTCGGAGATGGAGAAGTTGTTTATTTGAAGGAATACCAAGATTATGGGTAAGCCTTTGATTCTGGGTACACACACCTTCTTCATTTGCCTCTGTTTGTACAGCCTCTTGAGCTGGAACTTCTTCATCTGATCCCTCTGAGTGAACCTCATGTTCTAGAGGATTAGTAACAACGTCATTGATGACATTTATTGATGGATAATGCATTGCATCCCTTCTATCAGCATTTCTATGATACTGTCTTCTTCCATGTCCTTGATGAGACATTACCTTTTGTTGAGTTGGTCCCTCAAGAAACTCCTTGATGAACCGTAATTTTAAGGAAATATCCTGATAATTGGGATCTATGTTCCTCTTGTGGCTTCTTCCCTAATCGAGAGAGGAATGAATTTCGCTGAGGGTGAGATTGAGGATTTAAAAAAGTCCCCAGTCTGATGGACTGGGGTTGTTCCTGCTCAACTCCTCGAATCCTATCTGTTGATTCTGAGGGTTGGGTTAAAAGATTCCCCAGCCTAGCAAGCTGAGGTTGCTCTTGAGCTGCTACATATAAGTCTTTCTTAAAATCTCTCTTGATTTTTTGGACTTTAGTCTAAAAATTGGTCGGATGCATCAACCTACATCCACTCAAATCACCTAGCTCAAATGACTGCTAGATGATTTCTGACACTTATGTCACCTGTTTATGTGCATGATCTAAATGAGTATCCTATTTGATATTCTCATTTTCCTGATGCAAGATTAATTTGATAACTTGTTCTTTGTATGCCTAACTTTTGGAAGAACTAGTTGAGGCATGTTCTTGAGCAAGCCTTTGATTACAAACAAAACCAATTGGTTGTGGCCAACCATGGGAAATAACATTGCATGAGACCATTTTTGGCGGACTTTGTTTATGGGAGAGTAAATTAAAATTCAGTTCTCCATGAACACCTCATCCCTTGATATGAATACCAGATGAGTAATTGGCAATTAACTGGCGTAATCTTTTTAATACACCAAGGTAAGAACGCTGAAGGGCTCTCTACTACTTTTAAACCTTTGGATATTATGAAACTAAGTGACATTCCAAATCAATTTTTCATTTCAACCCTTCTATTATCTTGACCTGATTTTCATATTCTTCATAAGATAATATTTTCTTTTTCAATTGGAAAAGAGTTTTCCACATGTTGAGATGAATATCTTGAATACAATCTTCCGTCAAAATTTCGGGAATATCATACTGAGAGTCATCCAAAGGCCAAAACATAACTGGTACTTCAACATTTTTCAATTGTTTTCTCATATTCATTACTTCTTTATTATCATTGGATAAAGATTCTTCTACCTGATTGGACCAAAGTTGGTTCTCCCTTGTTGTTGCATCAGATTCAATAAGATTAGTAGAGGATTCATCTGTCAAACTAGAAGATGAATGACCCAGGGGTGGTTTGGATAATGGCCTACACCCTAGGCTATCTTTTTATTGATAAAGTATTCCACCTGCTTGTGGTAATGCATCAGACATGACTAGATTCACAATTGCAAGTGCCTCAAGATAAGGGGGCTTTATCGTTACTGCATTTTCCGTTGACAAATTTTCTAGGCAATACGAATTACTAATATGGAGAGGAATTTCGCAACTAAATTCATCATCATGGGGAGGACCACTATGGTGGGATATAGAAAAAGATGGAACCTTTTTCTCCTTGATCTTTGGGCCATGAAGAGGGTTATCGTGCCTCTCATCTGAAGATGATACTTCAAGATCGACCGAACTATCATGAAGAAAGACTTCATGGGGAAGTGTCTGATGAAGACCTTCAGAATTATTGTTCCCACTATTGGGAAATGGGAGAGTAAAATCTTGATTTTCAATAGATAATTGTCTGAGTGCATCAAGAACTCCAGCATCGAGTAAGACCTTATTGCAGATTGGATCTTGATATCTCGACTATACTGAACGCGTCTTTTTCTTATACGCCTTCTTACTCACTTGAGGAACCATTTTTTGACAAAATTTGCTATTATGGGAAGGTGTTTGTGGATGCTCAGCAGAGATGGTCATGTTAGGCTGATCATCTCCATTCAAATCGGGTGTATGTACCTAACTTGATTGTCTGCATGACATGGGGGAGTACTCCCCACGACCCTCTTGGACTGGAACAGAGGTGTGTATCTACTCCGGAGTGACTTTTTGATGAGTCACTCCATTTATAGGGATGGATTTGTATTTATTTCCCTGTGATGATGCTGAAGATGTTATAATATCCTAAAAGGCATCCAGAATATGGGTAGGGATTTGCTTCTTCTCTTTCACCATTGTCAGAATGTGCTTGGTGACTTCAGCTGCTAGAACGGGAATATACGTCCATTCTGTGTCTGGAGTAGGTGTTTGTGCCTGATCTTGTCCTCATTTTCCTATCAGTGAATTCTGACAGTACTCATGTGTGGGGGTAAATAGTTGAGTCTGCTCCAAATTTGTCATCAGGGCCTTCCGACTGACTTCTCTGAGTGCTGCCAAATGAGACTGTTGGACGACTTGATGAAAATTGGCAGTTGTATGTTCCTTCTTATCAGTTTCCACCAAATTAAATTGGCGAGCTTCTTTGGGTGTAGTCAGACGAGCCTGCTGACTAGCTGATGAGTTATAAATATGTGTATATGCCAGCCTATAATACTCCACCGGAATTGCCTGGCGGGATTGGCATGTTACTGCCAGATGAGTCTATTTGGCAGTAACATCAGGATGAATGGGTGTATATACTGGCTCGTTGTTTTCCATCAAGTTGGGTTGATGGACTTCTATGAAGGGGGAAGAAGTAAGAACCAGCTCCCTGTTGACCAGATTTTGCCTATGGCGGTTTGTCTTGCGGACTCAGGTATAAGGGACCTAATCTGAACCTCTAAAGGTGATACCCTCATCATGTTGAGGGCACACTTCCGCATGATTCTGGAGGCAATTGTCGATGGGAGCCCTCGAGAAGGACTCATTTATTCTTGAACTGAGGCCTTGAGTGACCTCTTCATTCACCCCCCCCCCTATAATATGGGAGGGACTGGTTGTTGTGTTCAGGGGATAACAACATGAAATGGTTGGAGATGGTGGTTGCACCACCTACTTCTTAATCACTGGTTGTCACTATCCTGATAACCAGGGTGAATTATTAACTTGGAGGGCTTGTCGAGAAGCCTCCAGAGTCGTAATGGTACCATGTTGACGATATTCCTTAAACAACGCATTTGAGACCCATCATTTCAGATGCTGAGTAGGGGATTTCATCCTCAGAGCGGACGAAGATCCAGCAGGAGTATCAACTGAGGCATTCACGGGTATGAATTTTAGATAATCCATTTCTGTAACGCAGAGACATCTTGGAAAAGAGTGCATGTTTGATATAATAGAAATAATCAAGATAAGTTTGGCCACTACATCTTTTGGGTGAGCACATATGTTATTGATTGCTTTGTTGGCCCTCTCATTGAGTTTAATATGGGCCTAACAAATAAATAAAACATAAATTTAACTTGTTTAAGGATTCATATCAGGTTAACCATTTTTATTTATTTTGTAAATGGGGATGACCTTGTTTGTTTAAGGTTCAAACTTTCCAACCAGTTTCTAACAGGTTTATTCGTAGAACTGAAAACCTCCAATGATTCTAGATCCATTTGGACCTACTTCCCAAAGGTAGGTTCCCATTAGTTGTGGATTGATGAGGATTAATAAATTGCATTGGTCAAGAGGATGGGAGGTCGGACTCATCACACCTTTTTGGGAGGAATTATTGTCTACTACGGGACTCTCTTATAGATTTGAGTTATGTTCGTAAATCCTTATTAAATTACCAAGTATGAAAATGAGTTCTTCCTTTATATCTTGTAATCAATAATTTATATGTATTGGATTTAGAGAATCTTTTAAATGTATTTGAGGTTCTTCATCAATAGAGATTCATCTATATGTATTAGAGATTCTTAGTCAATGGTATCCTTCAATACATTATATAGAAATCTATTGGTCATTATGATGGCCATACTGGTTTTAAAGCCACTCAGTGGGGCACTTGAAGTTTATTGTCATTCAGAAGGACATGGATTATTTTAGAGTTGGGATACCTACGTATCCTTGTTAAAGAGGAATCATAACCCACGTAGTTTGGGAATTAAAATATAGTTTAACATCATATGGGACGGATGAGAATTAATGGGTGATGGGCTTGAACATTAGAAAGGCTTCCAACGTACTCTACTTTTAAGGTAAAGATCAAAGTCCATGTAGTTCGAGTAATATGTGTGGGGCTTACGTATGATTAATGGTCCAAAGAGATGTTTCTTCATTACTTTTACACTCTAAGCTCACGTGAGTCAGGCTCGATGTGAGAAAAAAGAGGTATCAGTAAACCTGACGATTTGTGCCATGAAAGATGTGGTCACAAGGAATGATATGGGGATTATGTATGTGTGACTACCCATGTAAAATGAAGATTAGGACTTAAAATCCTAGGAGAAAGGTCCATAAAGATATTCATGATCTATGGAAATTTGGATACTCTAACTTGGGGCTTACTCTTGAGGAGGATTCCCAAATTATGAGGGACTTATGATTGGGACTTACTCCTGAGAAGGAGACCCAATTTAAGGAGACTTGTAACTTGGGGATTATTCCTGAGAAGGAGGCCCAAAGTTAAAGAGTACTTGGGGATTACTCCTGAGGAGGATTCCCAAATTAGGGAACTTGAGGCTTACTCTTAATGAGGGTGCCTAGAGTTAAAGGGAACTTCTCATCTTAAAGGATGAGGTTGAGTGAAGGAAATCTCTAACCCTAGTGACATAAAGATATGTAAATCACAAGGTTTTGAGAAGATGTTCCACAGGACTCTTTTCAGATAAGGAGTCCAACAAAGAAATCATGCCATAAATGGCTTTGAAGAAGTTTTTTAAGGATAGATCTTGAAAAGGAAAGGTGAATTTGAAGAAAAGAAGTGAATAGGCAGGAGGGGCACCTAAAAAGAGTCAGGCATGCAAGTCCTATTTAGGTGCGTAAGTCCTATTCAGGCGTGCAAGTATACTTGCGCGACATGGGTGTACTTGGGCGATGGTTAACCAATATGGTAATACTTGGGTGAGACTTGGCTCAATCCCTTAGTATTATCCCTAAATTTTTCCAAAAGGGTGGTGCACAAGTTCTGTTGAAGGGATAAGGTGGCGTGCAAGTGTGTCCATTTCCCTTAAGGTTTTGACACTTAGGCACACATGTGTTGATGAATTTAAATACTTAGGCCTTGTTTTTCCTCTTTAGGTCTTCCATTATAGGTAAGAAATTAACTTAGAAGTGTTCAGAAGACTTCAATCAAAGACTAGGGTGCTAAGAACTTAAATCTGACTTTTGGATTTTTTCCGTCCTCGAAATGGGGGACCCACAGGGGGTATTTATAGGCCATTGAGGACCTTGGGCGAAAATGAATTAGGGAGATAAATTCACATGTGCTGCCAATATGTGGTGTGCAGGTATACTTGCGTGACCATAGTGAAACTTGTGCGACCCATGCTTAAAGAAATCCATGTTCATTCCTTTGTCAATTTTTTTGATATTCTTCAAAGGATGAATCTATTTGTGCTTAAGGTATTCCCCTTTTTCATTCATTAGACTCTGTGATGGAAAAGAGCATCAACATAGACCCATGGGTATCTCATGTAGTCATCAACTAAAAAAATACATAATATATTCATCCAATACATCTCATCTGTGTAGAAAAACTAGTCCACGTGCACCAACTATAAAGAATTAGAAGTTGAAACTTCATTAATTGATATAACAGTTGACTTCTGTTGCTTTCTATATTGACAAGGGTTAGAGATTTTTGAATAATCAAATCTAAGTTCCAATAGATCATTTACTAGTCTTTTCTTAGAAAATTTATAAATTTCCTTAAGGTTACAGTGTCCAAATCTTCTATGTCATAACCAATATTGATCTTTCATTGCACTATGGTTGGGTAAGTATTGGATTCTAAGGTTTTCTAAATGAGTTTGTATGCATTTTGATATCGATGGAAAAAAGGGGTGTTTTCATCATTGGAATTGTGTACTACAAAATTATCATTCTTAAAATTCACAAGGTAACCATTATCACATAATTGGATAAATATTAAAAAATTGTGTTTAAGAACTTTTTCCAATAAAATATTTGAATTGACAGCTTTTTTGAAAAGAACAATATTACCTACACCAAAAATATTTCCTTGAGAATTTTCTCTGATGGTAACACTTCCACCTTTGATTTCAACTATATTCTGAAAATATTATTTGTTACCTTCCATATTTTGGGAGCATCCACTATCCATGTACCATATTTTTTTTGTAACTTCCATGGTTTTCCTGAAAACAAATCAATTAGGCTTTTGGAATCTAAACATTTTGGGATCTAGAAATGTTAGAAAATAAAATTTTGGGAACCCACAATAGTTATAAAAACTTGTAATTCCCTAGCACCAAAATCCTAGATATGGTGCATTATTTTAAACCATTGGCATGATTGCAATGAATCAAGTACCAAAGGACTAATCGGTTTATTAGTCATGGAAAATAGATTACATACATGAACGTTACATTAAACTTTCTAACTTAAAACACACAATAAATAATCCTTTGATAATTCCCTAATTATCCTAGATTAACCCTAAATATGAATTATAATACCCTTCTTGGAATCATGGGAAAATAAAACATAAGAAAAAGTTGATATAGGTTTCACAGTAATGATAAATAATTCAGTGGAACCTATAAACTTTTAAGGCAATATGTATAATAAAAATAAAAAATATTTAAACATAAACATGAACATAATATTGAAAAAATAAATCAAAAATTACAATATAAACATGCACATGGATATTCTACTAGTTGAATAATCACTTGTAATAACTAATTTCATAACAATGGAATGCATAATGTTGGACATCATAACCAATACATCAAGGCCTTGTGCTAATA
This sequence comes from Viscum album, assembly GCA_963277665.1. Taxonomy (NCBI): domain Eukaryota; kingdom Viridiplantae; phylum Streptophyta; class Magnoliopsida; order Santalales; family Viscaceae; genus Viscum; species Viscum album. The sequence continues at coordinate 108,392,047 of OY728154.1, forward strand.
AAATACACAAATATTCTATCAAGGCCTTTCTCCAAGACACAAGTTTTTCTCGTGAGACTAACCAATCCATCGAGGGGATATAGTGGGACCCTCCCATCACTTACTATGTCCAACGCATTCCTTATATGAAAAGTCTAAAACATAACATAAATATTCATATTTAAAAATAGCATACGAAATGTTAATACTTTAACCATAAACCATGAATGGTATAAAAATAGCACATCCATAGTCAAAAATATCATAAATAATTCAATAAAATATAGAAGATTTTGTTATAATTAATTAACCTCAATCATGAATAATATCTAACAAAATATGTTGAAATATATGAAAATAATCAGTAAAACCTTTTTAGAGATATAACCCTTTTTTTATAAAATCATTTAAAAGTCACACAATTTATAAAGGAAGTAATTTAATATATATTTTTGAATAAAAGTTTCCCATACCACATTGAAACTTTCAAAAGGAATTAATATTTAAAAAAATTCATGTCTCTATAAATAAATCCTTAAAATCATTTTGAAAACATGGACACTAATTATAAATAATTAGAAAAATAAATATTTCAAAAATTTAAAAAGATGATCCAGTTAAAGGGTATAATATATAAAACCTTAAAATATTCCTTTTGAAAACATTTTTATGAAACATGATCAGGGATTATAAATATTTCCTGGTAAATACTTTCAAATAAACAATCTTGGATAATAATGAGATTGAATAATTAACCTTTACATTTGGTTTGATACTCTCCATAAATGTTCGAAACTCCTATATAATGTTTTTAAACATATTTTTACCTAATATAATGATAAAAATAATATTTATGATAATGTATTATGATTATTTTATGACTTTATACTACATGATTATTAATAATTTCCAAGTTAAAGCAACGTTTCGGGTAATAATCGCTTTCTTTATCACACATGTTTTGACTTGTTATTTTTTATCATATTACATAGATCATAATTTTAATTATTCCATAATATAAAATAGGATTTATATATCATATATATTATATATATAAATATATATAACATATAGATATATAAAATGGAATACACCATTTATGGAGACGGTAGGTCGTACGTACGCATGAACGTTGTTTCTGTTTTCTTATCATATTGATTGGAAGTAAGTGAATGACATATATTTACATACATATATATATCATTACAATAGACTTATTATGTCATATATTTCAAAATTATGAATAACATATATTTTTTTATTATCATTCTTGGATGGTTAAAGCGGAGAATGAATCTCATCGCATCTTGGAGACGGTAGGTCGTACGTACGCATGAGTGACGATATCATTACTTTAATGATTATATGATATGGAAACGGATGTTATATTAATTATAAATAATAATTATAATTTTATATTAATTATTTATGTATATTATACACATAATTATACTTATTCAAATAATTTAATGTGGAATAACAAATTACACTATTCCATTGAGACGGTAAACCGTATGCACACACGCATGATGACATTATTATTCATAGGATGGATAAAATGATTAATATAGTTGTCCCATGATTATATTATCATCTAATTATATGTATGATATTGTATTTATTACTTTTTTATTGAAACAATATAGAAAGAAGAAGTATAAGAAGAAAATAACTTTGAAAAAAGGGATAAAACGATTACCTCTTATTCAGGTATTTCCCTTTGATTTGAACAAAAGGGCTTCTTAAGATGGCTCTACCCCCAATGTTTGGCCTCTATGTTTAAGTGAATGAGTTTTTGGAGGAGAAATAGTTAGGTTATGGCCAATCCGAAAGGATTTAGAGGTACGATTTATAGAGAAACGTAGGTTCCCATTTATATGAGAGGTGAGGGGAACTTTAGAAAAAATCTAGAAATATTAATTTATTATAAAATGATTTTTGATTTATAATAGCTAAAAATTGAATTATTTCTAGGATAAAATGATGAGGTGTCAAAATAATCTCATCCAATTGGTTTTATACATGTTTAGGTCATAAAATCAGCCTTGTCTTTTATATTTAACCCTTTGTAAAATAAGTTAACTCTTACCATGTACCCTTATATTTTTATACTACATGGTTAATATATTTACTATAAAATTGAAAGAGAACCTAGGTGGGTAATTAATGACATTTGTATCACTATCCATGTCATTTTATTTAACCTTATATTTTTATGATATTTATATCATTTAATAAATTAATATATTTTAAGAAAACTCATTTGTGTCAATTTTGACAATATTTCGTAATTTATTTTTGTTAAAGTCAAAAAAAACTTTATTCCATTTAGAAAAAGGCATTAATTCATCCCTCATATTTCAATGTCACACATGAAACTAATTGAGGTAATAAAAATTATCAATTTAAATTTATTTTAATATTTATAAATTCATTTATTTGAATCTTTCATTAATTTGGAAATCACTCCATTATAATTATCTCATAAATAAATATATATTTTTAATGTATAAAATTTATAAATAAAATAAGTGATTTATGAAATATTTTTATATTTTTAATTACTATATATAGTAAAAGAGATCATTCATATAACAAAATATTAAAAAACATAGTAAAAGATACAGGTTTATGGTATATTTATCATTACGTTACATTAATTCTTATAACATGTCATTATCACACCCATGTGGTCCTATGGGGTCATAAAATTATCCTCATGATTATCATGGTCAAATATATCTCGCCTAAAAGTATTTAGATAAATGTTAGGGAAGTTTTATATTATTATAATATTATTGTTTACTCTTATTTACCCGATTTACCTTTTAACCGTGGTAAATAAAAAAAGTAACTTATGTTACTATTCACAATGAAAAAAAATTAAAGGTAGCTATTTACACAATTTGGACCTTATGATTCCAAATATGGACTCCAGTTTTCCAAATTCATTACACGGAATAGTCAGAAAATAACTTAAAATTAATTCTCGTTGTCCAAACAAGAAAGTGGGTTTTTAAGAAGTAAAAACTATCAAAAGACTGACATGTGTATATGTCCAATTTAAAATTTAAATTAAATTAAATGAACTAAATTATATTAAATGATAAAAATATAATTTGATAATAATTTAAAACCACATAAATGTATAATTTAACACCATAAATTATTTTGATTAAAAAAGTTGTTGTCAATTAAAATTTATTATTTTCAACTATTCATCAAAATATAAAAGTTATCAGAAAAGTAAAAAACAATTATCCAAAATAATATTTATGTCTTTATTATAAAGAAGAATTTAGTTTCTTCATATTGAATATATAAAATAGTCAAATATTGGATAGTAAAAGGGTTTTCTATTTAAAGGTGCAAAAAATTATTTTTTTTTGGAAAGTACTTCTTTCATCTAAAAGATTGAATTTGTCCTTATATTATGTATATGAAACACAAAATATAAATTTCAAAATTATATGGGATATATAAAATTAAAAATGTGTTTAATAATATTCATAACCATTTTTTAAAATGGATAGTTTGATAGGTCATGGTGCGCTTAAACTCGGTGTCACGTACATCGCACACTATTAAATTATTGAAAAATGAAGTGTACTATCGAAGGTTGGGGTGTAAAATTATTCCCTCCATCAATAAATTTTGTCCTCATAATTTAAACTCAAGATTTAAAACTAGGGTTTTGAAATTTCAAAATATCTTTGTTTAAATACCACATCAAAAAATGGATTAAAGCGGCCTCTATTTTAAAATATAGAAATAGAAGTATGAAGGTTACTGGAAATAAAAAATACTAGGGTTACATGTAGGAAAACACGGATAAGGAAGTGAAAAGTAACAATCATGTTCTGATGGAGAGTGTTGGAGAATATTATTAGAATAAAGTTAACAATATGAAATCTATAAATCTGTTATAATCCAAGGGAGCATTTGATCTATTTCAATAGAATGTACTAGGAAAACATTTTTGGTTTTCAAGATCCTTTCCATAAAGTTGAAGAATATGAGAATAAATTCTTACTTGATTTCAATATAATCTCTTCATTGGTCATGCCTTGAACAATTTTCACTTCAAATTTTATTCATGGAAATGAAGTTGAATTTGTCATTCCAAAACTGTTGGATGATCATGCGATCCATAAATAGAATGATAGGTCATTCCATCTGTCTCAACTAAAGTGTTAACACATGTTATCAAATATTTAGAAGTCCGCCTATAAAGAGATAATATATTAATCTAACAAACTTCAACATGAGAATAAATTATATTATCCAATAATGGAAAACCTTAGAATCCATCCAAAAACTAAAAATCAATACATTTATAATGAGGTGAACCAAATCAGTATAGAATTTATCTCCCATATATCATAGGGTAGTTCTTAGTTGTCACATTCCAAACATGTGAACACCTTCATCATGTATTCTCTTGATTCATGGTAAAAACCTGAATTATCAGCAATCCTTATAGAAAATATGCATGATTCCTTGTTCAAAAACATATGGGATTATTCCTTATGTCCCAAAAAAATTTACATTTCATCCATAATATCATAACCCTCTTGACGAAAAATCCAAAATTAGTTCTTAAGAAACTAGCATCATCCAATTTACTTATTCAAATCCATTATATCTTTATTCAAAAATTATTATCTTAACATAAAGAACATCTTAAGGGTTGTCTTTACCATAATAAAATGTTCTCCAAATAATATTACCCTTAAATCAATTTTCTTTTCCCTTATAAATATTCAATATATTATTGTAAATCCTTAGTGAAAAACGTAAACCTTCTACTCCTTATATAATTTTTCTATTCATAAATCTTGGATCCAAATACATAAAATCATCAATCCTTCTAATTTAATGATTGTCATGGAATAAGTACTTCCTTGGTTTGGTGGAATATTTTTATTGTTGGGAATTGAGTTGGGTAATGCCCATGATTTCCATATATGAGGCATTGAAATCCATAACAATTGGTTACTCTATGACCCTTTTTCCCATAGAGATAGCATCTCCCCCTCTATTTGAGGTATTCCCCTAGGTTCTTCTTTCCTTCCTCTTGACATGTAGGAATCCAAATCTTCTTTCCTCTGTGCTTGTTAAAATTTAAACATTTATAAACGTTCAAATTCCTCTTACGCAATGTGTTAGTAAAGTCATCAATGATCACATTATTAATCAAATATCCTGATAACTGATTCTACCTAATCATAATATCTTTTTCTCCAGTTATTATCCAATTTTGTAGCTCAAAATCACTAAATTTTACATCAAACTCAATATTAATCCAATTCCTTATAGTTTCCTCCATTAACTAAGACCACAAAGAACATAGTTAGAAACACATCTCATTGAATAAATCCACATAATAAAGGGAAGGCTCATTCAATGTAACATCCCAGGTAAATAAAGAATAAAGAATTTTCATATTTATTAATATTTATGAATTAAATATTAATTATATTTTAAAGGGGTTGCTATGTTCGATAGCGTACCCAATACGCAACGATGAGTTCCTTTGAAAACTTACGTTGCACACTAGTAACATAATAATATTATTTTAAATGTTAGTTAACATGTAGCCGTTGTATTGGCGGGAATGGATAGAAATAACTAAAATATGATTATATGTTTTTAAATGTTTTTACATTTATCCAATAAAGGATAAAGGCTTAAAATACGGAAAGAATTCAATTTTAGGCATATATACTCTGATTTTCACTAAAGGTTCACTTATCACCTTTTGATGGAGAACCGTCATTAAATGTAGTTTTGATCACTCTTATACTTTATTTTGGACCAAATATAACTCTTCTTTAGAATAGGGACATCAAAATTTACTTTGGGTAAATTTTTGGTATCGTTCTGATAAAGTTCATTTTTTTAAAATGAATAGTGAAAATTGTTGTATTTTAATTCAAAACCTCTTTTCAATCTAATTTTTAATATGATTAGATTATCTTTTGAATTGGTTTTAAAGTGAAATTAGAAAAAAAAATTTACCATTAAATCCAATATTGGTCGTTGGAATTAATTTCACTTTGAAATCGGACTTAAACTAGTATCAATCTTTTGATACTTATTGTTTCATAAAAATGCGCTATTTGCTCTGACAGCAGGAATTAATTATTAAATTAATTAATGTGACTTATATATTTTTAATTTTTTAAAATAGACTTCATTTTTGAATTCGTAATATCAAATATAGCTTAGGGTGAATTTTTGGTAATTTTCTGAAAAACTTCAATTTTTGATGAATAGTGAAACCACTAAGTGGTACTTATAAAAACTGATTTTCCATTTAAATGAAATTTTCCCATCATTGTGTTTTGAATTTCAAAAATCCGACATACATGGTTGTCATTAATATGTAAAATGTGGTTCAATGAGATTAAAATAATTTTTTGGTGAATAGTAACTTTTAAGTTCTTAATCGCGATTAGTGGTAATTAGGGTAGTTTAAGGTAAAAATAATGCTTTAATATTATGAAATGACCTAGACACATGTCATAACCTTATAGGTTGTGTCATGGCCGACCAAGAAAAGCCATGGGTCAACTTGGGGACCCCATGGATCCACTTTGGTTGGGAAATGACATAAATAACTTTTTATTAAATGTAAAAGTAAAAATGACACAAACATAATATGTTTTACGAAAACAATTTTTACATGGGGTTATAAAGATCATAGTTTTGATTATAAATAGTCATTGGAAATCTAAAAAGTTTTCCTACATCATATTAATTTTTTATAATTTTTAGACATTAAATAAATTAAATTATTTATGTCATAATAATGATGCAGCGATGACATCATTATTTGACGATTTAAATAAAATGGAAAGATAAGGTAAAATCTATGAACTACACATGTCCAAAACTTATTGTATGGGTGTATTTCGAACCCTTATCACCTTATCCACGAATTATATCAATGTGGGACCTTTTAAAACTGAAACACATTTTCAAATAAAGTAATATTTCTTTACTTTCCAAAAGTGCCCCTCCTCTCCTCTTATAAAAGGCCCCCAACTTTACCTCATTTCACACACATCTCAAGCCTTTGGCTCGTCCAACCCCTGACCATGTACTCTCTCAACATCCCTCTCCTCATTCTAGAGGATTCCCTTTGGGCAGAATCCTTTCAAAGGAAGCCTTTAGGCTCAAATCAAAAGGAGTTACACTTTTAAAGGTAATTCATTCTCTCATGTTCATTTGTTTTATTTTGCTTCTCCAACCCCCTAAACTCATTTTATTTACTTCTTTTGTAACAACACCAGTATCTTAAATATACTATGATGTTGTTATAAGATTTATTCGAGCTACACTCTCACACAACTACATCAAATGGTTAAAGAACATACGGTTTTCGTGGATGGTGAATTTATGCCTCCCAAAACGATGATTGTTCAACATTATTTTAACACCTTCAAAGGTGGCCATTAAGATGTCACTATATTTATATATGATATATAATATGTTTATGTTTTCCTTAAGCTTCTGTATTTTTCATTTTGGGCATACCTTTATGGTTTCCATTATGGGTAAACGCGATATCTTCATTTAAGGAAGTGCGGACTACAGCCCCCTCAAAGTGATTTGATTCGTTAAATACCATTTGTGGGACGTATAAAGGATGGAACTATGATATTATATATGATATTACACTGGAATTATAATATACCTTTATATCATTATGATTCCATTCTATAAAATACAAAATAGAAATGAAAGTAGCGTTCATGCGTACGTATGACTTACCGTCTCCATGAACGGTGCATTTCATTTCTTACCTCTAAATGATTATGTAATATTATAAATGCACATATATACTGGATATATATGATATATATGATATATAAATCATGATTATAATTCTGGATATAATGGATACATGAACAAATTGTAATTATAAATGGTTTATTTTGACTCAAGTACCAATGATCGTTAAAACGACCATTATTAACTTAAATAATTACATAGTGTTCATCACATGGAAATAAGTGATATAAAAGGAATAATGAACTTGAAAAAGTTATTAAACAAGTAGAAATTAACTCAAGTTGATTATTCAGGACGTTAAAGAACGATCGAGTCAAGTCGGACCCGAGGTAAGGGACTTCGTCTCAATCTCCTTTCATTGAGTCATATTTCGTTTTATACGCAACTTTCTTTTATACGGTGTATAAACCCCTTTGACTTTTACTTTTATACAAAAAGAATCTTTTTCTATGAAGCATTTTACTAAACGACAAAAAGGAATGTTTTTTAACGTACGTGGTGACAATGACCTTTTCCGCCGCCGCGAGTGTTACTTGGTCTTTGGCTTCTTCAACAAGCCGTAATGTTTTTAAAATAAAATAAATACTATATAATCTTTTATGTATTTTGGTATTGAAAATGGTTTTTATAAAGTATTATATTATGATATATTGTGATTGAAATGTGGGAATGTTATCATTCCTTTATAATGGTTTTATGTTTTATGATTTTATATTGGTACATGGACATTTGACGGGTGGTTACGTGATAAACCATATGACGGGTGGTGCCGTGAATACCAGGACGGGTGGTTACGTTATAACCTCCAATGCATTGGGTATGGAAGTCGGCCGTATGGCTATTCCATTAAGTATGTATGGAAATTGGCCGTATGGCTATTCCATTAAGTGATATGTGTGGAAGTCGACCGTATGGTTATTCCACTTAAGTATGTTTATGTCCCAAGTTACCTTTATATATGCTATGTGTTCTTTATATGGGTTTTATGGTAACCCTTTGGTTACAAAAAGGTAAGTAATGATACTTTATTCAGTGAAGAGTTTTTACTACTTCATGAAGGTGAAGGTATTACTTTGATAGAGTATACATGGTTTACTTGATGTTTGAAAAACAAACAGTTTTCATTCTTTGTGTATCCCTTACTGAGCTTTTTATGCTCACCCCAAGTTTTTTTGAAATGTTTTTCACAGGACTTAATGTGGAATAAGGTCAAGGATGGAATCAAGGGAATGTCATGCTATATAAAAAATGGAACTAGACATGTTTCTTTTAAGAGTTTTTTTATTATGGAAACTTAGTAGAAGTGACTACTTTGTAATCTTTTGAGATGTAATAGTTATGTTCTAATTCTCTAAAACTCTAAACCTGAAAAGATCCTCAACGTGAATTATTCATTTAATTCAATATTAAGTAAGGTTTAAGGCTGGGGCCTTATAGTTGGTATCAGAGGTCGGTTTAGACAACTTTAGGAGTTAGAAAAGTGTTAAATTATAATATGATTGAAATGATATAGCATTTACGGATTACCATGTTGCTTCGCCTAAGATATTTCTATGTTCAGAATGGTTTTCCGCAGAGGAAACAAAGCAGCTATGTTGGGACGAAATCAGGAGGAAGACAACCTTTGAAATCAGCAACCTGAGATGGTTGGAATCAGAACTGAACAGTTTGTTGCAGTGATGGCACAGTTGACTCAGGCTATAAATGGTGGTGGTATCCATGCACGAGATCAGCCAGATCAACCACAGAGGAACATGTCAGTGGTGGAACACTTCATGAGGCAACATCCCCCATCATTCAGAGGATCATCTGACCCTGTGCAAGCTGAAGGGTGGATTAAATCACTGGAGAATATTGTTGATGTCATGGGGTGTTCAGAACACCAAAAGGTTAGTCTTGCTGTTTACCGTTTTGAAGGTGAAGCTGATCAGTGGTGGTCGATGGTGAAAAATATCAGGGATAGTGATGAGATTGAGGATCTTCACTGGGACGAATTCAAAGGTATGTTTCTTGAGAAATATTTTCCTAAGGTGGTTCATCTTAGTATGGAAAAACAGTTCCTAGAATTGAGGCAGGAGGATGATTCAGTGGCTGCTTATGAAGCAAAGTTCACTCGATTGGCAAGGTATGCTCCGAACTTCATACGAGATCTTGATAGTAAAATAAACCGTTTTTACTCAGGGTTAAAACCAAAGTATCTAAGGGCTTTAGCTTCTCGTGAGTTCAAAAGTTATGAAAAACTTGTTCGATGTGCGGAGAAGGTGGAAATGGAGTTTTCCGATGATCAGGTGTTCTATGACAAACAACAGAATAAGCGGTCTAGTTGGCAGGCAAAGGGGAATAATTCATCAAAGAAGCAAGGAGATAAGAAAACCAAATATCCATCCTGTGAGAAGTGTGGTAAAATTCATCCTGGAGAATGTTTATCCAAGTCTGGTAAGTGCTTTCGGTGTGGTAAGTCTGGTCATATTGCTCGTAACTGTAAGGAAGATGATAAAGCAGGCAATGAAAAGCCAACGGTAAGATGTTTTAAGTGTAATGAAATGGGTCATTATGCAAACGAGTGTCCAATGAAGAACTCAACTGGGGGAATGCAGCCAGACTACAAGCAGAAAGGGGTGGTAAAATCCTTTGCAACAACTTCAGCAGATGTTGGGCCATCGAATGAAGTGGTATCAGGTACACTGTTTGTTTGTTCAGATTTTTCCAATGTGTTGTTTGATTCAGGGTCTACACACTCTTTCATTTCTGAGAAGTTTTCTAGTAAATTGGAAATTCCATCTCAAGATATGAACCCTGAACTTATGGTAAAAACACCCGGAGGGAACGTTGAGACAAAAAGGAATTATAAGAACCTTCCTATTCTTGTGTGTGGAAAGAATATACCAGCAAACCTTATTGTCTTGCCTCTAGTAGAGTTTGATGTTATTTTGGGCATGGATTGGCTTTCTGTTTATCATGCTAAGATTGACTGCAGAGCTAAAATGGTTTCTTTTCAGAATGATTTTCAGTTTGTGTACAAGAATGAACCCTTGATTTTGATAACATATCAAGAAGCTGAGAAACTAGTAAAAGATGGAAATGAATGTTACCTTGCACATATTGTTGAAAATAAAGGAACTGTTTAGATTAATGATGTGCCAGTGGTAAATGAGTATCTTGATGTTTTTCATGATGAGTTTCCTGGTATTATTCATGATCGGGAAGTTGAATTTACTATTGACTTAGTTTCTAATTCTAAGCCAATTTCAAAACCCCCTTATCGAATGGCTCAAGTTGAACTTTTAGAGTTAAAGAAACAATTGCAGGAGTTATTAGATAAAGGTTTCATTCGACCTAGCACATCACCATGGGGTTCTCCTGTCTTGTTTGTTAAAAAGAAATATGGATCAATGAGACTTTTCATTGATTATAGAGCCTTGAATAATATTACTGTTAAGAACAAGTATCCTTTGCCTCATATCGATGATTTGTTTGACTAGCTCCAGGGAGCTCAGTATTTTTCGAAGATTGACTTGAGGTCGGGGTACCATCAGTTGAAAGTAAAAGAAGCAGATGTTCCAAAGACAGCATTTTGTACTAGATATGGCCATTATGAATTTGTAGTTATGCCTTTTGGGTTAACCAATGCACCTGCTGTATTCATGGACCTTATGAATAGAATTTTCCATGAGTTCTTGGATAAGTTTGTGGTTGTTTTCATTGATGATATTTTGGTGTTTTCTAAAAGTAAAGAGGAGCATGAAATTCATTTAAGGGTTATCTTGAAAACCTTAAAAGAAAAGAAACTGTATGGGAAATTCATCAAGTGTGAGTTTTGGTTGCAACAAATTTCTTTCCTTGGTCACATTGTTTCTAAAGATGGAATAATTGTTGATCCTGCAAAAACAAAAGTTGTGGAAGAATGGCCAAGACCCACAAATGTAACCGAGATTCGTAGATTCCTTGGTTTGGCAGGCTATTATCGAAGGTTTGTTAGAAATTTTTCACGGTTATCTAGTCCAATGACTAAGCTAACTCGGAAGGGTGTTAAGTTTATCTGGACAAAAGAATGTGATGATTGTTTTTAGGAATTGAAAAGAAGATTGGTGAATGCTCCAGTTTTGGCACTACCTTCCAGGAATGGTGAGTTTGTTATATACAGTGATGCTTCATTGAAAGGACTTGGTTGCATCCTAATGCAGAATGATCAGGTAATTGCTTATGCTTCACGACAGTTGAAAACTCATGAGGTAAATTACCCTACACATGATTTGGAATTAGCTGCTGTTGTTTTTGCTTTAAAAATTTGGAGGCATCATTTGTATGGAGTAAAGTTTGAAATATATACCGATCACAAAAGTTTAAAGTATATATTCACTCAGAAAGAGTTAAACATGAGACAGAGGAGATGGCTAGAATTAATAAAGGATTATGATTGTACAATTCATTGCCATCCGGGAAAAGCAAATAAAGTGGCCGATGCTTTGAGTCAAAAAAGTAATGCTTCATTAACCATGCTACGTTTGGAACGAGATCCTTTGGTTTTTGATTTGATGAACTTTGGCATAGAAGTTATTGGTGCAGGAAGTCCTTTTGTTTTGTTTCAGGTATCAGTAAAATCTTCTCTATCAGACAGAATCAAGCAAGCACAGAAGTAAGACAGTGAGTTGTAGAAAAAGGTAGAGCTGGTTCAGAAAGGTAAGTTGCCTGAATTCAACATTGATAATGATTGTGTTTTGAGATTTGGGAAGAGATTGTGTGTGCCTTGTGATTCACAGTTGAAGAGAGAGTTGTTATGTGAAGCTCATAGTTCTCTGTTTTCAGTTCATCCGGGCAGTACTAAGATGTATAGAGATCTGCGGGAGTATTAGTGGTGGGATGGAATGAAAAGAGACATTGCTGATTTTACTGTGAAGTGTTTGACATGTCAACAGGTTAAAGAAGGGCGGCAGTTACCGAAAGGGATGCTTCATCCTTTACCAGTGCCAGAGTGGAAATGGGAGAATATATCAATAGACTTTGTTGTTGGATTACCAAAGACATCTCGAGGTAATAATGCAATCTGGGTTATTGTTGATCGCTTGACTAAATCTGCTCATTTCCTTGCTATACGAGATACTTTCTCTCTTGATCAACTTTCCCGTTTGTATCTTAAAGAGATAGTCAGGTTACATGGAGTTCCTCTCTCCATTGTATCTGATCGTGATTCCAGGTTCACATCTAACTTTTGGAAAGGCCTTCAGAAGTCGTTGGGTACTGAATTAAATTTTAGTACAGCTTTTCATCCTCAATCAGATGGGCAGTCAGAACGAACAATTCAGACATTGGAGGATATGCTACGAGCTTGTTCAATGGATTATCAGGGAAGTTGGGACCAACATCTTTCTTTGGTTGAGTTTTCTTATAATAACAGCTTTCATTCTAGTATACAGATGGCACCATTTGAGGCATTATATGGGAAGCGGTGTTGAACTCCAGCTTTCTGGGATGAAGTGGGTGAAAGGAAGTTGATGGGACCAGAATTGGTAGAAGAGATGGCAGAAAAAGTTCAGTTGATTCAGAAACACATGAGAAAAGCTCAGAGCAGGCAGAAGAGTTATGCGGATAACCGGAGAAAGGATCTATCTTTCGAGGTAGGTGATCATGTTTTTCTCAAGGTTTCTCCATGGAAAATTGTGATGAGATTTGGTAAGAAAGGAAATCTGAGTCCAAGGTTTATTGGACCATATGAAATTCTGGAGAAAGTTGGATCAGTTGCTTACCGAGTGGCTTTACCTCCAAGTTTATCTCAGGTACACAATGTTTTTCATGTTTCAATGTTGAGGAAGTATATGCCAGATCCATCTCATGTTTTGAGTCCAGAGGTAGTTCAGCTGGAGGAGAACCTATCTTATAAAGAATAACTAGTCTAGATTCTTGACCATAGGGAGCAGGTGTTACGGAATAAGGTGATTCATCAGGTAAAGGTTTTGTGGAAAAACAATGTGATTGAAGAGGCAACATGGGAATCTGAAAATGCTATAAGGGATAAATACCCCCACTTATTTTGATAAGTGAATAAAATTGCGAGGATGCAATTCCCAAAAGGGGGGAAGGATGAAACATCCCCGGTAAATAAAGAATAAAGAATTTTCATATTTATTAATATTTATGAATTAAATATTAATTATATTTTAAAGGGGTTTCTATGTTCGATAGCGTACCCGATACGCAACGATGAGTTCCTTTGAAAACTTACGTTGCACACTAGTAACATAATAATATTATTTTAAATGTTAGTTAACATGTAGCCGTTGTATTGGCGGGAATGGATAGAAATAACTAAAATATGATTATATGTTTTTAAATGTTTTTACATTTATCCAATGAAGGATAAAGGCTTAAAATACGGAAAGAATTCAATTTTACGCATATATACTCTAATTTTCACTAAAGGTTCACTTATCACCTTTTGATGGCGAACCGTCATTAAATATAGTTTTGATCACTCTTATACTTTATTTTGGACCAAATATAACTCTTCTTTAGAATCGGGACATCAGAATTTACTTTGTGTAAATTTTCGGTATCGTTCCGATAAAGTTCATTTTTTTAAATGAATAGTGAAAATTGTTGTATTTTAATTCAAAACCTCTTTTTAATCTAATTTTTAATATGATTAGATTATCTTTTGAATTGGTTTTAAAGTGAAATTAGAAAATATTTTTACCATTAAATCCAATAGTGGTCGTTGGAATGAATTTCACTTTGAAATCGGACTTAAACTAGTGTCAATCTTTTGATACTTATTGTTTCATAAAAACGCGCTATTTGCTCTGACAACGGGAATTAATTATTAAATTAATTAATGTGAATTATATATTTTGAATTTTGTAAAATAGACTTCATTTTTGAATTCGTAATATCAAATATAGCTTAGGGTGAATTTTTGGTAATTTTCTGAAAAACTTCAATTTTTAATGAATAGTGAAACCACTAAGTGGTACTTATAAAAACTGATTTTCCATTTAAATGAAATTTTCCCATCATTGTGTTTTGAATTTCAAAAATCCGACATACATGGTTGTCATTAAGATGTAAAATGTGGTTCAATGAGATTAAAATAATTTTTTGGTGAATAGTAACTTTTAAGTTCTTAATCGCGATTAGTGGTAATTAGGGTAGTTTAAGGTAACAATAATGATTTAATAATATGAAATGACCTAGACACATGTCCTAACCTTATTGGTTGTGTCATGTCCGAACAAGACAAGCCATGGGTCAACTTGGGGACCTCATGGATCCACTTTGGTTGGGAAATGACATAAATAACTTTTTATTTAATGTAAAAGTAAAAATGACATAAACATAATATGTTTTACGAAAACAATTTTTACATGGGGTTATAAAGATCAGATTTTTGATTATAAATAGTCATTGGAAAGAGAAAAATATTTCCTACATCATAGTAATTTTTTTATAATTTTTAGACATTAAATAAATTAAATTATTTATGTCATAATAATGATGCAGCGATGACATCATTATTTGACGATTTAAATAAAATGGAAAGATAAGGTAAAATCTATAAACTACACATGTCCAAAACTTATTGGATGGGTGGCTTTAGAACCCTTATCACCTTATCCACGAATTATATCAATGTGGGACCTTTTAAAACCGAAACACATTTTCAAATAAAGTAATATTTCTTTACTTTCCAAAAATGCCCCTCCTCTCCTCTTATAAAAGGCCCCCACCTCTACCTCATTTCACACACATCTCAAGCCTTTGTCTCAGCCAACCCCTGCCCATTTACTCTCTCCACATCCCTCTACTCATCCTAGAGGATTCCCTTTGGGCATAATCCTTTCAAAGGAAGCCTTTAGGCTCAAATCAAAAGGAGTTACACTTTTAAAGGTAATTCATTGTCTAATGTTCATTTGTTTTATTTTGCTTCTCCAACCCCCTAAACTCATTTTATTTACTTCTTTTGTAACAACACCAGTATCTTAAATATACTAGGATGTGGTTATAATATTTATTCGAGCTACACTCTCACACAACTACATCAAATGGTTAAAGAACATACGGTTTCTGTGGATGGCGAAATTCTGCCTCCCGAAACGATGATTGTTCAATACTCATTTAACACCTTCAAAGGTGTCCATTATGATGTCACTATTTTTATATATGATATATAATATGTTTATGTTTTCCTTAAGCTTCTGTTTTTTTTCATTTTGGGCATACCTTTATGGTTTCCATTATGGGTAAACGTGATATCTTCATTTAAGTAAGTGCGGACTACCGCCCCCTCAAAGTGATTTGATTCGTTAAATACCATATGTGGGACGTATAAAGGATGGAACTATGATATTATATATGATATTATATTGGAATTATAATATAACTTTATATCATTATGATTCCATTCTATAAAATATGAAATAGAAATGAAAGTAGCGTTCATGCGTACGTACGGCTTACCGTCTCCATGAACGGTGCATTTCATTTCTTACCTCTAAATGATTATGTAATATTATAAATGCACGTATATACTGGATATATATGATATATATGATATATACATCATGATTATAATTCTGGATATAATGGATACATGAACAAATTGTAATTATAAATGTTTTATTTTGACTCAAGTACCAATGATCGTTAAAACGACCATTATTAACATAAATAATTACATAGTGTTCATGACATGGAAATAAGTGATATAAAAGGAATAATGAACTTGAAAAAGTTCTTAAACAAGTAGAAATTAACTCAAGTTTATTATTCAGGATGTTAAAGAACGATCGAGTCAAGTCGGACCCCAGGTAAGGGACTTCGTCTCAATCTCCTTTCATTGAGGCATATTTCATTTTATACACAACTTTCTTTTATACGGTGTATAAACCCCTTTGACTTTGACTTTTATACAAAAAGAATCTTTTTCTACGAAGCGTTTTACTAAACGACAAAAAGGAATGCTTTTTTAACGTACGCGGTGACAACGACCTTTTCCGCCGCCGCGAGTATTACTTGGTCTTTGGCTTCCTCAACAAGCCGTAATGTTTTTAAAATAAAATAAATACCATATACTCTTTTATGTATTTTAGTATTGAAAATGGTTTTTATAAAGGATTATATTATGATATATTGTGATTGAAATGTGGAAATGTTATCATTCCTTTATATTTGTTTTATGTTTTATGATTTTATATTGGTACTTGGACATTTGACGGGTGGTTACGTGATAAACCATATGATGGGTGGTGCCGTGAATACCAGGACGGGTGGTTACGTTATAACCTCCAATGCATTGGGTATGGAAGTTGTCCGTATGGCTATTCCATTAAGTATGTATGGAAATTGGTTGTATGGCTATTCCATTAAGTGATATGTGTGGAAGTCGACCGTATGGTTATTCCACTTAAGTATGTTTATGTCCCAAGTTACCTTTATATATGCTATGTGTTCTTTATATGGGTTCTATGGTAACCCTTTGGTTACAAAAAGGTAAGTAATAATACTTTATTCAGTGAAGAGTTTTTACTACTTCATGAAGGTGAAGGTATTACTTTGATAGAGTATACATGGTTTACTTGATGTTTGAAAAACTAACAGTTTTCATTCTTTGTGTATCCCTTACTGAGCTTTTTATGCTCACCCCAAGTTTTTTTGAAATGTTTTTCACAGGAATTAATGTGGAATAAGGTCAAGGATGGAATCAAGGGAATGTCATGCTATATAAAACATGGAACTAGACATGTTTCTTTAAAGAGTTTTTTTTATTCTGGAAACTTAGTAGAAGTGACTACTTTGTAATCTTTTGAGATGTAATAGTTATGTTCTAATTCTCTAAAACTCTAAACCTGAAAAGATCCTCAACGTGAATTATTCATTTAATTCAATATTAAGTAAGGTTTAAGGCTGGGGCCTTATATTCAATCTATAACATCTTATATTTAATGGTCATTACCAAGATTCTAGGGGGTTCTTCAATGATTATCCTCAAAGTATACCGTAGGGTTATAAGACCTATTCTATGTTTTCTAAATCTCTTTCCATGGTTGTTTCTAGAATTTCTCTAATACCAACTGTAATTTTCTGACCCCAAAAGCCCAGAGCATATGCATTATTTTAGTACATTGGCATGATTACAAGGAATCAAGTCCCAAAGGACTGATCAGTTTACAAGTTCTGGAAAATAGATTACATACATGAACGTTACATTACTCTTTGAAATATAAAACATAGCATAAATAATCCTTTGATAAATACATTATTCCCTTAGCTTAACCATTCATGTCAATCATAATACACTTCTTGGAATCCTGGGAAAATAATGCATAATAAAGGGCTGAGCTCAGATGCTCAATAAGGGTAAATAATTCAGCAGAAGCTATAAACGTTTTTGGAAAGATGTATAATAAAAAAATAACCTTGAAAATATAATCATGAACATAATAAGAAAAAAATAAATCAAAAATTAATATATAAATATGAAAACATATATTCTAATAGTTGAATAATCACACGTAATATCTAATTTCATAATGAGGGAATTCATAATGCAGGACTTCATAACCACTACTTCAATCCATTGTTCCAAGACAATATAGAAATATTCTATCAAGGCCTTATCCCAAGACACTAGTTTGTCTCATCTGACCTACAGATGTATCGAGGGGATATAGCGGGCCCCACCCGACACATACTAATTCCAATGTATTCCTCATATGAAAAGGTTAAAACATAATATAAACATTCGTATTTAAAACTAGCATACGAAATGTCAATACATTAAATATAAGACATGAATGGTGTAAAAATAGAACATCCCCATTAAAACATATCATAACTCATTCAATGCAATATAGAATACTGTATTATAATAAATCAACATCAATCAAGAATAATATCAAACAAAATATATTGACATAGATGAAAATAATCAGGAAAATTCATTGAGAGAATTATCTATATTTTCATAAAATCATTTAAAAGTTACAAAATTTTTGAAGGAAGTATTTTAAAATATATTTTTGAATCAAATTTTCCCATACCACTTTGAAACATTTGAAATTAATTAACATTTTAAAACAATAATGTTCATAGAAATAAATCCTTAATATCATTTTGACAACATGGACATTAATTAAAATGATTTAGAAAAATAAATCTTCAAAACATTTAATATGATGATCTAGATAAATATTCCCTTCCATACAACCTTAAAATATTCCTTTTGAAAACATTTTTATGAAACATGGACGTTGATGATAAATATGTCCCATTAAAAACTTACACATAAAAAAACATGGATAAAAATGTGATTGAAGAATTTACCATTACATTAGGTCTGATACTCTTCGTACGTGTATGAACCTTTTGTATAATTTTTTTAAACATATTATTAACCTATATTATAATCATAATAATATTTATGATTTCATATTATGATTCCCTTATGAATTTATATTACTTTTTTATAAATATTTTCCAAGTTAAAGCAACGTTTTGGGTAATAATCACTTTCTCTATCATACATGTTTTGACTTGTTATTTCTGATCGTATTACTTAGATCATAAACTACATACATCCAGAATATAAAATATGATTTATATATCACATATTATATATATATAAATATATAATATATATATATAATGGAATACACGGTTCATGGAGACGTAGGTCATACATACGCATGAATGTTGTTTATGTTTTCTTATTGCATTGAATGGAAGTAAGTGAATGAACTATATATACATATATATATATATAATTAAAATAAATTTATTATGTCATATATTTCATAATTATTAATAATATATATATATATATTATAATCATTCTTTGATGGTTAAATTGGAGAATGAATCTCATCGCGTCTTAGAGATGGTAGGTCGTACGTACAAAGGAGAGATGATATCATTCCTCTAATAATTAAATGATATGAAAATGGATGGTATATTAATTATAAATAATAATTTAATATTTTTTATTTATGTCTATTATACTCATAATTATACCCATTAAAATAAAGTATTGTTGAATAACTAATTACCCCATGATGTGGAGACAGTAAGTCGTGCGTACGTACGCATGGTGATATTATTATTCCTAGGATGGATAAAAGGATGAATGTGATTTTCCAATGATTATAATAAAATCTCATTATATATATGATACTATATTTATTAGTTTTTTATGGAAATAAAATAGAAATAATAAGTCAAAAATGAAATGTTTGTTGAAAGAAGGGATAAAATGATTACCTCTTCTTTGGGAGTTTCCTTTTGATTAGAACAAAAGGGCTCCTTAAGATGACTCTATTTTCAATGTTAGGCCTCTACGATTAAGTGAGGGAGTTTGAGAGGAGAAATGGTTATGGTTTGGCTTAACGAAAAGTCATCAGAGGTGAGAGTTAGAGAGAAAGGGAGGTTCCTTTTTATAAGAGAGGTGAGGGGCACTTTAGAAAAAATCAGTAAGTATCAATTTATTATAGAAAGGTTTTCAGTTTCTAATAGCTCAAAATTGATTTATTTAGAGGATAAGATGATAAAGGTTCTAAATCCTCTCAACCAATTGGTTTTATATATGTTTAGGTCATAACATTAACCTTATCGTTAAATTTAACCCTTTTTAAAAATAAATTAAATCTTACCATGTCCTCTTGTATTTTTATACTAAATGGTTAATATATTTACAATAAAATTCCAAGAGAACATAAAGTGGATAATTTATGAAAATTTTATCACTATCTATGTTATTCGTATGAACCTTTTATTTCTAGAATGTTTATATCATTTATAAAATAAATATTTTTTTAAAAAAACACATTTATGTCAATTTTGACACTATTTAGTAATTGATTTTTGTTAAAGTTGTATAAACTTTTTTACTTCAAACCAAGGACATTAAATCCCACTTAATAAGTAAATTTCATCTAGAAAATTCATGGAGGGCATCAAAATGTTAAAGGATAATTTATTTTAATATTTATAAATTCATTTATTTGAATGATTCATTAATAAGGTAATCACTGCTCCATAATCATGTCATAAATAAATATATTTATTTAATTTATATAAATTATAAACAAAATACCATGATTTACGAAATCTTTTTATATTTAGAATTATTATTTATAGTCAATTAGATCAGTTTTATTACCCAATATTAAAAAAAATTATTAAAAGATACATGTTTATATTATATTAATCTTTACATTAAATCAATTCTTATAACATGTCATTATCTCACCCAAGTGGTCCCATGGGGTTCTAAAATAGTTCTAAGGATTCTCATGGTCGAATATATCTCACCCAATAGGCTTAGGACACATGTTAGTATAGTTTTATATTATTATAATATTATTGTTTACCCTTATTTACCAAATTTACCCTTTAACCATTGTAAATAAAAATAATTACTCGGGTTACTATTCATAATGTCCAAAAATAAAAGGTATATCTTAACACAATTTGGAACTTATGATTCAATATATGGAATATATTTTTACAAATTCAAAACACATAATTGGAAAAGGTTAATTTAAAATTAATTTCTATTGTCAAAACAAGAAAGCGTGTTTTTAAGATGTAAAAACTATCAAAATATTATTATGTTTTTATATCCAATTTAAATGTGTATTTACTTACAATTACCTAAATTATATTATATGATAAAAATATAATCTAATTATACTTTAAAAACACTCAAATGTGTAATTTAACAGTATAAATTATTTCAATTAAAAATTGTTTTGAATTAAAATTTAGTATTTTTCTCTATTAATGAAAATGTGAAAGTTATCAGAAAAGTACAAAAAATTTAACCAAATGAAATATTTATGTCATTATTCTAAATAAGAATTTAATTCATTCAAATGGAATATATAATGTGTCAAATATTTTATTTAAAAAGGGTTCTCTATTAAAAGGCAGAAAAATTGTTTTTTTTTATTTTGAAAAATATTTCCTTTATCTAAAAGACTGAATTTGTCCTTATATTATGTCTAAGAAACACAAAATATTAATGTTAAAATTATATTGGATATATAAAATTCAAAATTTTGTTAACAATATTTATAACCTCTTTTTAATCATCTGGTTTGATTGGTCATGGTGCGCTTGAACACGATGTTTCATACATCACACACTATTGAATTATTTAAAAATGAAGCATACTATGAAAGAATGGGGTGTTACAAAAATGTAATTTGTGTAATCCCAAATATTTATAGATTAATTTTTATTCTACTTAACTCTTCTTTGACATTTTTTGAAAAATAGGGCATTTTTAAAAATAAAGTAATTGTTGCTAAAAACAGGTTTTGAATGAGTATATCCCATTCCTGAACAATTACCTTGTAAATGAATTTGTTTATACATTTTTTCAAATCCTTCATTACTATTGATATAATTTGATAAAAGTTTCTTTTTAGAAAATATTTTGGACTATATTCTTATAAATAAATTCTTATCCATGTTATTATTAGGTTCCAAAGTGAGTTTTAAATCAAAATTTGTTTTTCTCAGAAATTACTTTTTCAATATATTTTGAAAGATTATCATTATCATAATTATATTCCTCATGTTTTTTTAGAAATTGAATAAATTTTAGAAAAATTATTATCAATATATTTAGAAATATCTGATATGTTTTTTCAAAACACTTATTCTGTCATTTTTATTTTCATGATTCTTACTAAATTTGAAATTTTCATTTTCACGAAATTTTAAAAATTTAGAAATCTATTCATATGAAGGTAATGGATTTTTAACACTAGATGAGGATGATTCTTTATATGTAGATATATAATTCTCCTCATTAGGACTATTTTCCTTTAAATACATGATAGTAAATTATTCAGTAGTGTGTACCTTTTCCATGAACCATTGATATTCATTAGGTATCTTTGAAAGAAGACCAATATTCTTCTATCAAGAATTATCATTTTCTGGCGATTCATATGTAGAGAATCCTCCACTAGAACTCTAGGAATCATGTTCCTATAATAATTTCATTTATTTTGACTTATAATACTTTTTATGATTACTCTCAAAATGTATTTCTTTTCTCTATTTCCTTTCCATCTTTGGGAAATTGGGTTTCATGTCTTAACCCATCTTACATTCAAGACAAGTAACTTCTGAATATTTCTTGTATTTGTTACTTTTCTTATACCTATACAGAAAGTCCTTGTTTCCATTTAAATTGTTCATTCTTCAAGAAATATTGGATAATTCATTTTCTGAATGTTTTGATTCACATGGGTCTAATTGAACTACAACTTTCATTGTCTTTGTATACTTAATAACTTTCTCATGAGTTTTAGATTTATTTTGATTTGAATTAGAAGTAAAAAAAACTCCTCCATTCATTTTATTTTCCATTTTTGAATCTATTATCAATATATTCTCATTTTGAAAAAGTTTTCCAAACAAATCATCAAGAGTTACATTATAGACCTTTCTTGAATCATCAACACCATCCATTTTTTATTCTCATTCTTTTGGAATGATTTTTATGAACTTTTAAAGTAGGATATCATCATTCAATCATTTCCCCCCATGGATTGTAATATACAAATAATTTTCATGAATATTTTTGATACCTTATAAAAATTTACTCAATAATGGAATTCAAAAGTCTTTTAATCTTCCCTTTGCATATTTCTTCTTATTTCAACAACATTAGATGTACAGAAATGGGTTATCTCTATAGTTTTTTAAATATGGTTGGCTTCTTCACAAGAT
Organism: Viscum album; assembly: GCA_963277665.1. Lineage (NCBI taxonomy): Eukaryota > Viridiplantae > Streptophyta > Magnoliopsida > Santalales > Viscaceae > Viscum > Viscum album. The sequence goes on from OY728154.1 coordinate 108,415,561, forward strand.
GAAATATGGATATATATATATATATATATATATATATATATATTTAAATACCTAAAACAACGTGAATCATTTCATACCTTTTAATTCAAATTATACTTTTCTTCTCTTGATTAGCATAGAGTTTATCTTCCTTGATGTGGATTTTACATTCTCTGTTCATCATGAAAAAAATTTCAACTCTAGTTTTGATTACAAATTTTTTCATTATGTCTCTCTAATATTCATAATTATTTCCATAAACAATTTATGGTCTTTTAGGATTGATATTTTCAATTGAACCGACATCAAGTCCTACCATTATTAAAATAATAGGAAATTTATTTTTGGAAAATAAATGTTAGTGTAACAAATATTTATAAATAAAAACTGTATAAATGAAATATAACTAACTTGCATAAGTAAAGTAATAAAATATATGATTAGTGGAAACCTTCTCTGTTACCAATTTTTGGATTATAACTTATATGCATAAGGAACAATAAAATAACGGTGAATTTAATGTTTAAAAACATTCGTTTTTATACATAGAAGAGACTCGGTTTAATAAGATTTAAGATAATTGAATTTAAAAACCCTCTTAATGTATTAGAATATTAATCGAATAGGACCATGTGTCTGATGGAAAAAGTATCATAATCAGTAGGTTATGATAACTATTCAACTAGTTGTGTTTTTAAATTAATCATATTCACAAGAATGAAATGATTTAATCAGAGTAATCCTGATATATATCATAATCACAATGGTTATGATAAACATAGTAAAACAATTAATGATTCAATCATAAAGCAAACAGAATTGTATTGGGTAAATTAAATTATCGTAATCACTATAATCACAACTAAAAATATTATAATAAAAAAACATAGAATATAAATATGAATATATAAAACTATTCACTTTATATTACAAAGAAATGGAAATTTAATCAATTAAAATAATAAAAATATTTTAAACTAAATTGAATTCTATCAAATAACCTTAGATGAAGCTCCCATGATTTATACATTCAAGAAATTCATTCTTACCCAAACCAAGGTAATCCCTTGATACAACGATCAAATTCTATCTTGCTATCCCCATAATCCCTTAATCAGAAAGGTGATTGGTGCCTCTATCTTACTAGACTCAGAAGACCTATATTTGCAAAATATTGACATAGATATATTCCTATCCATAGAAGAACTCAATTTTAATCACCAATGATTTCTGTCTCACTAGGAAAACCAAAAAATATTAAAAATCACAAGTATGTAGAATGAGCAGTTCACAACTTCAACTCCTTAGAGTATTTTGTATGAATCACTAATTTGAAAAAGCTCTCACACATGGTCTTAAATTCATCAAAATTTTATGGGGTCATTAAAATGATTTGGTATTTATAATCCAACATTGCAACAATCATCTTGGATTCCAATGGTTGAATTTCCCCAAAAAATTCAGATGGACATAGACACATGGAACTCTAATGGTCATATTAAAACTAAAAAAATGACATTGTTTTATAAAGCATATCAATATTAAAGACAAGATATCAATTTGATTTAAAAGGTTTTCAATTCATTGTAATATAGTTTTTTTGTTTCGATATTATGAGTTTAAATTGATGCCATGATTCTCGTTATAAGAGTTAGTATGATTTTTATCATTACCAAAACAATGTTAGTATGAAAACTAAATAGTGTGTACAATAAAGATCATATTCAATGTGTATGATAGAAATCATATCTAGGTTTGTTATGATAATCATCGAATGAAATATTTATTTGAAACTCATGAGTATGATTTTTATCATATTTATATAGAAAAAGAAGATGAAAAGTAAAAAATTCCTTAAATATAGTATGATAAAATAAAATATGCATTCATTTAAAAAGGGAGTTTCTGATTTCCAAAACAATGAGGAATAGAGGTGTCAGAAGAAGACTTATGAATCAATAATTGCACCCAAGGAGGGGGATTCACTTCACTTCCACCTCTATTCTTAAATGTTATTCTTAAACCTTCATCTAAGAATATTTTTCCCTTTTTTCCCGGTCTAATTCGTCTTACTCCTTAAAGATCCTTGCTACTATGACCTTATCTAAATTGGTGTTTACATCTAGTGTTATTTGATTATGGGGGTTTCACCGGGTAGTGGAATGACACCTAAATTCCATGAGGATTTTAATTTTAATCATTATTTAATATATATTAGGTTTCACTTATCTCTATTAAAGGTGGTTTCACTGGGAATTCATCAACAGGTATAATATTACCATTTTTAGACGTGAGAAGATTATTTTAGATCAAAATTTTAGTTTTTATAAATAATACTTGATGATTCTCCATGACACCATGGATTACTTTATAATGGATCAAACCCCAAAAAATTAAGTAATGTCGAAAAAAGTAGGTGTAAATATATCATTTCCATTGATTCATGATCATAGTTTTTGGTTTATTTTTTCAAACCACCCTCTAAGTAAAATAAAAATATTTGTGCTGAATTTGAATAATACTTGTTTGTCATTGATTTATATCCCTTTTATATTTTATAGTTATTTTGTGAATGAATTGTATAACTAGTGTTATTTTTTTGTGAAATGATCCTAAAAGATAGTCATAGAAATACCAAGTACTAGTTTATGATGAATATAATGGGAGAAATTTTATGGGATGAACAAATAGGTTTTTTATAATTTTCTCAAATTATTTTTTAAATGTTTTTTAGGGAATGAAGAAATTTTTTCTTTCATAATGTGCTTAATATATGGGAATTCATATTTTTAATGTTAAGAATTATATTTATTAATATCTAAAAAAATTATCTCATTTTTTGGATGATAGATAATTTGAAAAAAGGGGATATATATATATATATTTTGGAATTTATTTGATCTCTTGATCATGGTAAATCATTATGGTGGAAATCCTTGGGTGGTTAGAGAGGTTTATAATTTTTAAACATGATAGTTCATATGGATACTCCAACTCTATAGTGAGAATTAATTTGATTCACTCTATCATGGGACCCATGCATTAAATGAAAATGAGAATTTAGAGGTGATTTCATAACCATAGTTAAATGTTTTTTTTTGTTTTTTAATGATATTTTAAGAAAAACTGTAAAAATTTATGAGCTATTTTTTGATGATGATTAAAACCATTTCTAATTCTAAAATTTAATTTTTAATTTTCATTTTTTTTTAATTTTTTTAAAACTATAGAAGATCCATAATGATTTGTCAAAACCATAGTGAAATTATTGATAAGAATATATGAATTAAAAATTTAAATACATGTTTATATTTTTAATTCAAAATTATTTAATATTTATTTATTTTTATTTATTATATGATTTTTTTATTATTTATTATTTTAAATTTAAATTAATTATTAATTAATAAAAATTATTTTTTTATTAAATATTTTTAAACTTAATTAATTAAAAATTATTATTTATTTAACAATTGTTAATTATTAATTAGTAATTATTAATTATTAATTATTTATATATGTATACTTTTTCAAATAAACAGATAAACACATACAAAGACACATATATATTATAAATATGGAATAAACTTATTTAGTCAAAAAAGTTACAAGAGAATTTGAAAATCTGAAATATGCTTAAAATGACCATAACATTTGATTTTTTCATTTGTGCTCTCCAACTTGTCAAATAAATTATTAAAAGCTGAAATATTATCCTAATGGATAATAATTTGGTAATAAATAATCATAAAAATATTTTAATATTCAAAGAGAGGTTGAAAATCATTCTTCAAATTCAAATACCATAATATTTATTAGTCTTTTTTTTTTGTCTTTGCAGGCTATCAAATCAATTGTTATGATGAGTTCTATGATTTGTATTGGGAGACCACCACACCATTAGACAGTGGTCTAATGATTTCTGGAAGGCCCCATAAATAGATTTTTATGTCAATATATCCTAATTTTAGAACATTCAATTGTATTTCTACATTATTTAAGAGGGATTTGTTATCAATTTGGGAAGGTGTATAAATTTATTCCGTGGTTTTATTTTCATCTTAATATAATGGTGTTAAAATTTAAGTGGCTTTCCCTATTTTGATGATTTATTTTTTTGATATATCTTTTGTTCCAATGATTTACTAGGAATGGATAGTCCTAGATAATTATTTCATTATATTCCAAATGATTTAATTTCATTGAAATATGTTATTAAAACATAGTGTCCACAAACATTCCTTTTGGTGAGAAGTTTAAGGTTTTAAATATTTCATGTGTGTCCATATTTATAGATGTTTATATGTCTCTCTCTATATATTTATCAATTTATGAACAATTATTTACATATTTCTATAAATTTGTACATATATGTGTGTGCATGTGTATATATTTTTACACACACACACATATATAATTATATATATTTATATGTATGTATGTATTTATATTTATGTAAATTTATTTATCTTTATAGATATTTATAAATATTATTCTCTATTTAGGTATTTACATATACATATATAAATATTTATATAAAAATTTATTTATACACATATATTTTTAAAAATATAAATAAATATTTATATATATATATTGTGGGTATATACAAATATATTAAAAAGATAATGTAGAAGAGGAGGGACTCAGAGCAACTTTGTAAATACGATCATTGCCTCAAGGTCACACCCTCAAAGATGGAGATTCCACACAACCTCGGTTTCAAACATCTATCTGGAGGTCCCTCTCTGGAGTAGTATTTGACATCAAAATCTTTTCCATGGAACATCAATGGATCTTTATCCCCAATTGGAAATCTAGGTGTGATTCTACATCTAATGTTTGAAACCTATCAGTGACCCCTAACTTAATTCAAGGGTTCCCCACTAGCATAATTCTCAAAAATGATTCTTTGGCCCTAGTTAAATCCAACAAAGAAGAATTTTCTGAATGAATGGCCATGTGAAAGAATTATCTTGAAACTATAATTATATTACATAAGGGTGAGAATCCATGGAGGCTTGAAGATTTATTTCTAATAATATATTATCTTTGCAGTTTCTTAAACTGGAGTTGTTTATATTTAGGTAGAGGAATCATCCATTTTACGTTCCACTCTGATAGTTTTAGGACCTGAACATGGTATTAATGCCCCCTCTTTATTAATCATGGTATAGACAAAAAAATCATGATTTGTCTATTTATTTCAATAATTTTCAAGTCAGTAATTATTTTTAATAGGTTTGTGTTAGGCTTCATGATCTAATATGGATTTTATAGCATCCAAAAACATTATGTGGCATTTCTTATAAAATTTAGGTACTAATTCATTTGGACAAAGAAATGGAATATTCTAGGTAATGACACTTTTAATGATTGAATATGGAGATTTATCTCAGCCACACTCTCATCGATAATGTAATTTTCACCACTCCCATTAATGATATTCACATCAATGTGTAGTATTGTAAATGCCCAAAAAAATTTCATGCATGTAAAACTGTTGGTCAATTTGATGATAATTGAAGAAGGAATTCATTGAATTAAATGGATCCTAAGATCACTTATCTATGGAATATAATGATAAATATCAAGTGAATTATAATTTGAGGTCACATGGGAATTCAACCAAGAATACTAGGATGTAGAAATTTGACAATTCCCCAAGGATGATATGACTCAAGATGAATTAGAGTGTAAGATTCAACCATTAGTCTAATTGAATAACTATAGTTTTGATAAAACCAATAAAACTCATGATATGACTATAAGGTTTCAAATTTCATAGATTATATGTCAGGCCTCTAATTATTTGGGTGGTGCTAGCCATGATAAAAGGGGGAATGTGAGTAAAGGTTCAGAGAGCCTTATTGTAGGAGACTCTAGGAAATCTTCTCAAGTACAGTTTAACAATATGAAACAGATGTATGGCATCAGGTTTTCTCTTATGTTTCATCCTCCCTCAAGTCCTTCATGTTATTGGGATTATATTGAAAATGAGTAGGAAGTCAAGGAGAAACAAATTTATACTAGGTATTCTTACAAAAATTCTATTTTTCAAGAGGATGAAAAGGATTATGAAGATTCATGCTATAATAAAACTTCTCATGAGTTTTATGCACATGATAAAGAATACTAAAAACATTGGCATGGGTATATTTAGGTTAATTTGAAATTTTAGGGGAAATCAAATATGATTTCTACTTTTCCAAGTAAACATAAGAAATGTGCTACCTATTTTCACCTTGGAGAGAATAGTGTATTAAATGTATCATATGCAAAATTGATCCCATAATATTTATAGGGAATTGCATTAATGTATGGGTTTCTTAAACTAGTGGAAGAATACCTTCTTTTTACTCATATGATACCATTATTTGTCATGATATTGGCCAAGAATTGTTGAAACCTCTAGTTATTAAACAATATATGCATTGAAATGAGGAGAAATATGATAACAACATATTGGTAGGGAATGAAAGAAATTATACATTAATTAATGAGAGTCCTACTAAAAAACTAGAATATGAAGAAGGGTGAGTTAAGTGTGTTGAATTCTACCCCCTATAAGGAGATGAATAGTCTATTTTTTGGAAAGTCTACACTGGGCCCAAATCATGTCTATGATATAGAATTAAGGAACTTTACCAAGTAAATATCTACATTTATTTACACTAAATTTGGAAAAGGCTCATCCCCATGGTTGAGAAGGAGGGTTAGTTTATATATTCATTTGAGTTTAGTACTTCCGATACTAGCGAAGAGGATGGTCAGCGTAGCGATGGGTTCTCTGAAGTCGACATAGATTGTGCTGACCTTAATGACGAACCACCAAATGATTTAGGTGGAGAGTGAAAACATGTTAAGACCTAGAGGAGAAGACGAAAACTTTGTGGTTGGGGTGGACAAGTCTCTCATTATAGTATGTGAAGTCATTCTCGAGTTGGAATTTGATTTTATGGATGTTCTGTCTTTTTTTCCCCTCATCCCTCATCACTTTTATTTTCTTTTAATAAAAGGTACATGAATTGGACCCTACCCAAGAATTTCCAAAGAGATAAATATAAACACACACACACACACACACACACACAAATATATATATTTGTGAGTGTGTGTATCTATATATATTTAAGAGAATGTTTTTATAGTTAGATATATTTTTATATATTTGTATGTACATATATTTCTATATATTTATATATATTATGTAGTAATATATATATATATATGTATATTTATTTGTGTTTATATATATAATTATATATAATTATATATATACATATATATACATATATATTTATTTATAATTATATTTAGAAATATTTATGTATATTTATGTATATTTATGTATATTTATATATATTATATGTGTCTATGTATATATATATATATACATTTATATGTTTGTATATATATAATTATATAAAAACATATGTATATATAGTTTTATTTATGTATATTTCTTATATTATTATGTATTTTGATAAACAATTACAATTACATTTATATATATATATTATTATATATATATATTTACATGTAATTTTATATATATTTATATATATTCTTATTTATGTACCTATAAATTACCAATAAATATATGTAGTAGTATATATGTATTTAAATGTATTTATCTGAATATTTAATATAATAATAATTACTATTTAATCACTACATGAATTTTTTGGTGGGGTGTTAAATAATAGTATTATATAATAAATAATAATCAATAATTAATAAATAAATCACAATCAAAAATAAAAAACCACCATAATTTTTTCAAAATCTTCATCATAAAATAAAAAATAAAAAATGTTTTTTATACACCAAAACTAATATAAAAAGTAACCCGAAATAATTCACACCAATTTTTTTAAGTGTCACAAAATAATTTTTGATAAAGGTTGTAGTGATGGTTTTAACAAACTATCATGGATCATTTACAGGTAATTTAAATCAACGTTTGTTGGAAAAAATATCTTTTCTAAATGGATTTTTTACACAGTGATTCTAGTACCAGATAAATTTTATTTTAAAATGTTATTTAACATGTTTCATACATATACTTGTATAATTTGATTCATTTTTATATTTCTTGTTATGTTCCTATCTTGTGTGACTTTTAGTGAAATTTTTTAAATGTGATACATCCTTATTGTTAGTCTTTATTAAAAATTAAAACTATACATTTATAATTTATGTTCAAACTAGCGTTGATTTGTTCAATTTAAAAAAAAAATTATATAGGGAATGTGGTGGATATGATTTTAAACCTAGAAACATAATTTAGATTTTTCATATGTCCTCACCCACATTCTTGATCTAGGGTTCCCATCAATAGTGATTTAGAGGGGGGAGTTTTGTGAGATGCTTCCAGCTTCGTCTACCCTTTCCCACTTCTTTCCTTCTTCCCATACACTTGTCTCTTCTATCTATGTATTCTTCTAGTGATCCTATGGATATTACTTCTCCATATTATTCCCCTTATTCTAAGGGTTTTTGTGGTTTTTTTGTAATGAAGGTGATCCTCACTTCGCTTCTCTCTAATTCTTCTTTCATTTTTTGTGTTCTCCTTCCCTTGTATGCTTGATGCTATTCACTTGTGGGATAGAATATGCCTCTCACTACAAATATTTCTACCTTAACTTGTACATAAGACAACCATTTTGGGTCTATGTTCATGATATTTAGACAGTTAGGGTTGGAGATAGTGGCAACGTTCAATTTTTGTCTTCTCCTCTTCCCTTGTGGTCCAATGCATGGGGCTCGACCCCATCTTGGTTGGGCTCTATGAGAGTTTGAAACATCTTGGGATAATGTTGGAGGGGTTTTTAAGTGGTCTAATTTCTTTATATACACTTTAGTGTTTCATTTTGGGGATGTATTCTAGATTTCATCTCATTTATTTTTTTCCTTTTTTGTGTTTTTGGATATATTTTACTATGGTTCATTATTCTACTATGGTTTTTATTCAGTTGTGGTTTCTTATAGTGATGATTTTGATGCTTAATTTTTCCTAGAAATGATAAATATGATGTAAGGTATCATAAAGGATTTAGATTCCATCAATGATAGATCTGGTTTGTTTCAATTTTATTCAAGGTGATTATGTCGTATAGTGTTTATTCTGAAGGAAAGTTCATATTTAGGATTTAGTTATCTTCAAAGGTGAAATTACAATGTCGAGTAGAACAATGTTTTTTTATTGTAGTTTGATTCTATAGAGGGATGATGTCTAGTTGGTTATCATGGCCAGTGTAGAAGAGTAAGGTCTAATCGACTATCTGGGGGCACTACATGATGTGTTCGTTTGCTCGAGATTTCATAACCCTAAATGTTTGAGTGTAAATGGGACTGATGCATGGATTTTTTGATTTTAAAATTTTCGATATGGTGTATTGGTTTGTTTCTCTTTTGATGTTAAAATTTGGTATAGGTTGTTTTGGTTGTTTTTTCTTTTTTCTAACCATGTAATCCAACCATTCAGGGTGGGTGAGTTTAGAGATAGTGAGTGGCACATGGTTTGCCCATTGTTTGACAAACTATGTAACCCAACCCTTCAAAAATAGTTTTTACACCATAAAAAGTGGTTCACACGTGGTTATGATTCTTAACCAATTTTTTCTAGATTTTTTCACTCGCTCAGTTTTTATTCCTCCTAAAAGAGTGGAGAGTTTCCCCTTCGATCCTACAGTGATCTGTTGGAAAATCACTGTGCGTCGAAGCCTGATTCTCCTGGTATATCTCATTTTGTAATTGTTTTACTTTGATATACTCTTCTTACCTCTATTAGATTAATATATATAGACTATTAGGGATATATATTTGATTATTTATGCTAATAATAATTATATTTTTTGTGTTGTTGTTAGGGAATGAGAACTAAGGTGGGTTTTTGGATATTTAACACAGTTTTATTGAAGAATTCATGTCATTATTTATTTTCCCCAAAAATTCTAAGGTATGTGGATTTAATCTCGACTCCTATTATTAGAACATAAAGGATTGGTTTCAAATTGATTGCATTTATTGAATTTTATTATGATTCTGATGTGAAAATGTGGGTAGAAACATGATTTTGTGATGGATTATAGATTTTTGGAATTTTGTTGTTGTGAAAACTGATTTGTTATTGAATATTAAATTGATTATTTTAATATGTGGATTTTTTTATTCATGTAAAAAGTCTTTTTTGTTATGTTTTTAAATAAAAATGACGATTTATTAAAATGGTTGTTTTGAAATGGTTTTGGAATACATGTGTTGGTGTGAGTTCATGCTTTCTTTATGATCCTAAATAAAGGGAATTCACTATTTGGGTATAAGGGAGATAACACTGGATAAGGGATGTGTGTCACTGGGGCATGAGGAGATTTTTAACATAGTGATGACTTTGTGGATGGATTAGAAACTACTCATGATTATGTAACTATCACTAAATCATGAATATGTGGGTCTTTTTGTGAATCACAGATTTGATATAAAAAAAAGTAATATGCAATGGGTTAAATAGAGATTGGTTTGATTTATCTGTAAGCATTTTTGGTATGTAAATTATTTTATATTTTTATATAAACTGTTAAAATGTTTATAAGTGTTTTATATAAATTTTTGTATATAAATGTTCAAACCTGTTCTATCCTAGTAGAATGGTTAGGTAATTCATTTGTGAAAAACCTACTAAGTTTCATTACTCACCCCTACCATGGTACAACAGTGTTTTTTCATACATTGTTTACTAGGACATAGGTAAATGGAATGTATCACATTTATCTAGTGGTACGTTGTGATGCTTGGTCTTGGATGGTGGATTTGGTGCTTGTGGGATGTTTTGAGTTGCTATATTGAGGTTTCTATAGTCTTCTATTTTTTTAGTTTGGTCTTCAAATTTGGTACTCTGATATTGGTTATGGTATGAATTGGTATTCTTTACTTTTTGGTATTACTTTTTATTTATTACACCATTATAATACATCAAATAGTAGTTTTGGTTATGGTATGTTTTGTTGGGTTTGTTTTTTTCAATGGGAAAATAATCCCCTAGTTGTATTAAAGCCCACAATATTTATTTCCATCCTTTGGTGTATTTGGGATGTTACATATGGCCTATTAAAAATTCCACCTTCACTCAAGCTAACAAGGATGGGTGGGATGTCACAATTACCATGTCATGGGTGACTCAACAACATATATGGATGTGACTACATGTTCTTTAAGTGAAGAAAAATCAATCTTAAATTGGGTAACTTAAATTCCTCAACACATGTATCTAGCTAGTGGTGACTGGTAATAGGATTTGATTTTTGTGAAGAGATTGATTCGGTATCAGAATGGGGTATCCACGGCTGGTTCATTATCCTTTTTCTTATATATAAGGAAAATTCCTTTTCATTTGAAAGAAATTACTATATTATGGTGACTTGAAACCTTGTTTCTTCTTAATTTTATTTTATATTTATCCTCCTCTTCATTTCTATTCATCTCTTCATAACTAGTAAAATGGTTTCTAATATTTTCAATATTGAATCACTTACAAGGATATTTTTTATTTTATTTTAATTTTCATAACTATATTCCCTCATAAAATAATGATATTAATTCTTTAAAATCCAATGAAGAATATTTAGAACTAGATTCCTCCTCATGATACATCTTTGGAACAATATGCTTTGAAACTTTTGAAGCATTATATGTAATCAACTACTCATATTTTCCTTTTTTATTTTTTTATTCCTATGCTCATCATGTATGTTATCTATACTTTTTTAATAACATCTATGGTCTAATAAACCATGTCTTGATTGTCCAAAGAATAATATAATTGTGTAAAATTTATTTGAAAAAATATATATCAATTTATTCACCACTGTGTAATATTTTATAATTTCACTATAACGTAGAATTGAGTTAACAATAATGTACACCCAAGTAAATAAATCACCAACCGAATCATAATTTCCCATTAAAATGTACTAATTCTAATCTTTACAGGTTTCCAACAATGTATCTAGAAACCAATTTATTCCATTAAAAATATCATGGTGTTTCATCCAAATTATATTCACTATTTTTATACACATCACTTTCATCAACTCCTTCCCTAAGATGGATGAGAGTGTGTCATTTGTTATCTCGCATAAACTTTAATATTATTATTATAAATAAATATGTTTTCTATTACCACTTTGTAAATATCTACACCACACTTGGTTATATTAAGAATATAAATTCCCAGATATAGAATTAATGTAACCATCCTCTCATTCCATAAATATAATCCCTTCCCATTGAACATAGGAACTAATTTTTTGATGATAATGTTCGTGTTTTCCATACATATTATCCATAAAACAATGTAAGTAATAATTTAAAAACATAGGTACATGAGAGAATAATTATAATCACATAAAGAAATATCTAATACCTAGTTGAGTGAATAAATACTTTTTCTAGTATCAAATATTTGGGTGTATCATATATGTGTTGAGAATGGGCCTTAAAAGGACAATTTCTAAAAACATTATGTCCAGTTGAGAGTGAAATACCACTAAGTGGGTGCTAATCAATGGTAACCAAGAAACAAAATATTATAATCATATTAGAATTATCATTTAGTTTATAAGATCACAAAAATGTGATTATGAGATATAGATACATATAGAACACACATAACATAGATTTTTTTCAAATGGGTCAATCACCATTTTTATAATGTGGATAATATTTGGAGTTCAGTGGTTGATATTATGACATACAAGATATTATCTTATTATATTAAATAATAACATGTAAGGTTTAGGAAAATGTTCCATCAATCCAATTGTAAGAAAGACCTAGATGATAATTAATAATTCAAACTATTCCAAAAAACCTTCTCAATTTCCACTAGATATTTGATTATGTGTGTATCCATGTTCCTCTATTCAATATTGTAAAAATATAATTGTAAGATGACAAAAATGTGTGTATGGTTTTTAAAATTTTCATCATACCTTTCTCCTCTTATGTCACTTAATTTGTATAAAATTTTAATTCATCTCATCTTAGCTTCCATACTAGTGGCAGGATCTCTGTATCTAAATGGTATTGATTATACCTCTCTCCAGATCATTAAACTTATACTAAAAAATATAATCCACTATTTTGGAATGTATTTTTATAATGAGGTTTGGTATTTATGTATTTTCGTATCTATTTTAATCATGTTGTAGAATAATCAAATGCATTTTTTTAAGATATATATGCCTTATAAAATAGTTTTGTACTAGATTTTTAGCGTCAACCTCCTTATGAAATTAACACTTTGATATAATGTGAACTTTTTCCTATTATAGAGATGATCTTCAAAATTTCTAAATAACATCAAACTAAAATTTCAACACTTACCATTTCAAATGTATCTAACCCCATGACTCATTAGACTAAACTCATTAGGGATAAACAACATGAGTTTTGGTGTCAAGATCCTATTCCAGTTTACAATACTTAAACGATTCAACCAATAACGGTGTAAAAAAATCCTTTATTTTATGATTCCCAGTAATATAGAAAATATTCTTTCCTTTGAATCTAATTTATCTCCAAATAGAATTTAACTCTTCCATGATAAATTTATTTATAAATAAAACATAAAAACACCCTGAATAATCTTGAATATATTTCCTCAAGACACAATCTATAACATTATCCCAATATATAAGTAATCTAGACACCAGAAAATATGATAAAATAATGTTTTTGAGAGTTTTAAGACCCACTATGTAATGATCAATTATAAAATTCCAAGGTCTTAATTGAGATCAATAACACCAAAAACTTCCTTTGTTAAATTCCTTAATCATAAAGGGATCATTCATCTATCCTAAGTGCACTTCAGTATATCCCCATGTTGGTTTCAGTTTTGATGCAAACATGAGACCAAGTTATAAGGGATTATTATATTTCATAATAGGATTTTCTTCCATGTCTGACTAAGATGTATCAATAAATTTTATGTTTTTTATAATGGTCAATAATAAAATTTATCATAAAAATATTCATTTCTCGTGTCAAAACTATCAATGGAAAATATAATGGAAACTGTTACCAAATAAAATGTTGAATCATCTTCTCAATCCTATATGGTAATTTTATGAGGAAGATATTTATTTCATAAAAATACATCAACCATTACTCATATTAAAATATATTTTTAATGTTTTTTATAAATAATATTAGGATGGTATCGTATTGCATTATAATTTGGGAGTTATAAAACATTGATTATTTGGGTAAGGTAGAACTTTATGTGATGGACATATTTTATAATATTCTGATGAGAAATATTTGCAACATATATTTTAGATTTATAACTATATTTTATCAAGTTCATCATTGGTTCTTCAGTACACAAGTAAAGATGAGTACTTTGTATAATTTTAGTGTTGATTCATAACTACAACATACATTCAATATATTCAAAAACATATTATCAAAGTTTGTTTTCTGATTTAATCTTTATATTTCAAGATATTTATGTTATGGTAGAGTATTCATATAATTAAAAATACAAGGATTCTATTCTAGTGTCAATATTTAAGGAATAACAGGGAGACAACATTGATATCCTTTATACTAGTTTGAATATGGTTAATAATCCTTTCTTTGGATAAATATGATGTAATATTTAACCGATCAATTCTAGTTGATCAGAAAGTTGTTGCATACAACATAGAGTATATAATGACCACATTTATGTTAAATATATCAATCATTAGAGTTTAGTTTTGGTGATTTCATACTTCTTTAAGTGTTTACTGACACATTTCTATTGTGGAGTGTGTCAAAAAAAATTAATTACCTTTTTATAGTAAAGTTATTTATCCCTTAGGTTGTTTGCAAAAGAGGATTGCTAAAAACAGAGTTTTTCACTTTTTGATGATTTTATGAAAGGTATATTTTTAATTATTTTTTATTAATTGAGAGAATAAATCAATTTAAATGATTCATTTTAATAAAATTTAGAATGATTGTGATCATAGTGAGTTTGCCTAGACTTTGTGTTATGCTATCATTCATTCCAATTGTTACAAATTCTTCTTTTACTAGCTAGTAAGTGATATATTCCTCTATTGATTCATCTCTACCCTTGGACAGATCAATAGAGTGATAGTATAACTAATCTAAATTTTAATTGATCTACCCTCCCTCTTATGTGAAAACATCATAGTGGGGCCTTTTGATAAAAATGGGGAATCCCCCATTGGGTATTGTAATTCCATAATAATCAACGGTTCCTTCCACAATCTTGTTCACATGCTAGTGGTTTTCAATAAGTTGCCACCAAACCCAAATCTTTTATATAGAAAAAATAGGATTTTGGTGGAGGGACATATGGATCATTGACAATGGAAATCAAAATTAAACTAATCTCACCTAAAATAGATGAATTTGAAATTTAAAAATAAATAATAATATAAAATAGATGGAAAAAATAAAGAAATATTTCTTTTATCTATGCATAGAATCTCTATCTTAGTAATTTTTCTAGCCTCCCTCTTTCCAAAGAACTCAAAAAAACTACCCCTTCATGGATGTTGAAGTAGAGCATATTCTAGATAGGGGATATATCATAGTTATGGAATGAAATTAAATAAAAAGGAAATTAGGGATGTGAATCTATAGTAGGCTAGTGTCTTGTGCTTCCTTCTCCAATAAAGGTGTTATTAATCCCCCATGCTTAGTATTTATTTTCATATATTGCACTTGAAATTTCATAGATATAGAAATAAAATATTTTTGAGTGAATCATAAGGTTTTAAAGGATTTATAGTATATAAATGAGAAACTATGTGATAAATTCTTATTTACTTATATAATAGTTCCAAGGGTTTTACATTGTAATCACTATTCACAATTTCAATCTAGCGGGTCTGTAGTTTTCATGTAATGTTTATGACATTTAATTCACATTATATTGTTCTTCATGTTTCACATCATGAATGCATTTGATGAAATGAATTTTGGTTTCTCAATATTTTCTTCTATATTATATTTTAGTTCTTCATTTCCAATTACTGCATTTGGTTCTTGACATCTTCAATATTATGGTGTCACACCGCACCACTTCATGACATGATGTAAAGTATCTTAGACCAATTTATTTAATTATTTTTTTAAAAAAATTGTTCAATACTATAATAAATAACAAAAGAAATTAATTTTGGGAAATGATAATCATTTAATGTGAATAAAAAATATGTTATATATTAAAATATGCAAGAAAAATATGGATCTCCTAATTTCCCCGTAAATAAAATAGGAATAAAATGTTAACTTTATTCAATTTCCCAAGTAATTAAATAAAATTATTATCAAATGGGGGATCAACCATTCATTATTCACATAAAACATCAATTCAAAATCACACTCTTCAAATAAACTACTCAAACAATGTATTTCTGATTTTACCACTGAACATTGGTGGTTTGTTTAATATAATTCATTGATATATCATAATAAATTACTATCAAATATTCCAAGTAATTATTTCCCTAATAATTGATTCATTTCTCTCATCAATCATGATACAAGTTCTAGTACAGTAACTATTTTATAATGATAACATGCTATATTTCCATGAGCTTGTAAAGGAACTACTTTATCCACCTCGTAAAGAAAAAAATTCCAAAAATAATTAAGGCTTTTCAATAAAAGTTAAGATAAATCTAAGGGTAATGGTTTTTAATATTTGTCATCCAAAAAATAAATCTCAAAATTAGGGTTATCAATAATTCATAATGCATGATATCTTAAGCGAAGTTCACTAAATATCTCTCCAGTAAATGTTGTCTCCCAAACCTAGAACCCAAATTTAGGTCATGATAAATGTACGTACAATGAAAAAATTTCATATTTTTTATTTTTTAAAAAACTTTATTCTTGGAAAAAATAACATATCCACCACCTAACCACATATAGTATAATGATTAGTAGTGTAGTAATGCTGATTTTTTATTTTACCAATAAACAACCCACTATTTTATGGTCTTTTTGTAATTTTTGTTAAGAAGGAAAAACAATAAGAGTGAAATTTATGTAACATGATCCCTTTACAATGCCCAAAATATAACCTCCATACAGGTTTCATATAAATCACCCCTTATTTAAAGACTTCCCAAACCCCCACACATAAAATTTAAAATATCTTCCTATATAAATATATAAGTGTATGAATGGATAAAAATGTATTGTAATGTTGCTCATTCCTAGAGAGTTCATTCATGTATTTTATAGGCTAAACAAGGATTAATTTTATGGTTGGAGAAATTATAAGGGATTAAGAATATAAATTTCCTTAATCATTTTAACTGTGTTTTTTCATAGTAATAGATTTCTAAAGTTACAATGAAAGTTATAGTAGGTGGCATGCCCCAAGGTCACTAAATAAATATGATCAAGATATAAAAAAGAAGTATTTGTCATAGAAATCATCTCAATAGTGGTGTATATAATTTGTGACAATCCCTCATGTCATGAAGTACGAATAATAAATCAGTCAATATAAATTTCAGAAATTTAAAGTATGAAAATGGTAAGGTTATTTCATTTATGGAAATCAACTAATTCCAAAAAATCATGAATCATAAATTCAATATTTATGCTTCATTTAAATTAGTAAATTCCCCTTTTTACTCATTCAATCTCAATAACTAAAATAATATAAAACATGGTATCATGGATTTCCTAATAAATTATTATCTCCTAAACTAGTCTAGTAAAGATAGAAACTAATTGTTGGCATGTAATTTTATTTGAAAGATCAATAATATATTAATAATATAGGGAATTAAAAATATTCTGATTGAAAAAGAAACCACCCTTTATAAATAATATTTCAATTGGTTTTCAAAGGTTATGTTCCTTCAGTTCTGTTCTATAAACATTTCTCAACGTGGAAACATTTTTACTGCTAGAATTCTCTTTTCCCAGTTATAATTTTTATTATTTAGGGATTTTAATTCATATTTATATATTTAACTCTATAAATTTCCCCCATCATTGGGTTGAAATTTTATATATACCGAGAAAATTAGAATAAAAACAAATTACAGTGCATTTCTGATCTATCATGAAAAAATATTATCAAGTAGAAGAGTGGAATAACGAAACAAAATATGGGTTTTCCAAGGAAAAATTGTTGTTTAAAATAATTGGATTGACTCAAAATATTTAAATTTTAAAAAAATCCTAGATTACATGATTCCACCCCCACACATAATCGATGTAGTGTCCTCAATATATTCAAATTTATTTTTAATGTAAAATGATTTACTATGGAATTACTAAATTTAATCAAATGTAAAGGGATGGAAAAACCTAATTGGTTTTAATTTCCAATCATGGTGATTTATTTTAATCTCTTCCATTGGTTCTTGAGGTATGTACCTATGGTATTTCTTGAACCCTTTACCATTTATAGTGAACAGGATTCCTCCACATTCCCTTGTAATCGGTATATCACCAAAAGGGTATACATGAATAACAGTAAAAGGTACATCCCATATGGAATAAAATTTACATGGTATTGGTTTAAGTGTGTATTTGTTTAATATCACTTGATCCCTAGGGTTGAAGGTTTTTGGTTCAGTTATCTTGTCCATGGTTATCCTTGTTCATTGATTTTAAATATTTTAATTTTAAAAAGTTTCTATCCTTATTTCCTCTAGATATTGTTTATTTAATCTCATATACTTTCAAGCATTGTCAAGGTCTAAATTTATCTATCTCACAACTATGTAGGATTTGTATTCCAATTACAACATGATGTTTTAGGGATTCCCCTAAACTAATATGTAGAGGTTCATTCTTTTGGGTTTCTTATAGTAGGTCCTATGATACCATATGGAATCTTCATAATTTTGGATCCATTTATTATTATTGGGTGTTAGCGTATTTTAAAAAATTACCTTGATTTATCTATTGGAAACATGACCTTGACTAACTTTATGTGGATGATATGGGGTTGATGTTTTATAGTTAATGACATAAAATTTTAGTAATGTATCAATTTTCCAATTTTATAAGTTTTTACCTTGATTTCTAATGACTAGAAATATTACTCCAAACCTATATAATATATTACTCCTAAAAAATAATAGATAACTTTATCATTTTTAGTCCTTGTAGATTTTCCTTCCACCTATTTTGAAATAAAATCAAAGTTGAGTGGAATATAAGTGGGAAAAAATAGCACTGGGAAGTTTCCCATGAAATATATACCCTTAAATTCACAAATTTCACATTAGGAAATTCATTTTTTGGTCATTTCTTTGTTTTTGAGAGGTTTTTTGAAAACTATAATTTTTCACATTTTTTAAAAAACACATGTTCATATTGAAATAATGTGGGCTACTAAATTATAGATTCCAAGACATTCTTGGCTGGAATTTGGGATCCAAAATAGAAACCACAAGACAATGTATAATTGAATTTAAAAACTAATTCAATTTCAACTTAAGGTAAACATAATCTGATTAATTAATTAGTGTATATATTCTAGAGGAAGGGGTCTTCCCAAATATAAAATCTAGAATCAAATTTATTTGTTTACCATAGATAATAGTTTAAATGAGATGGTACCTTATATGAGACTAAATAATTGACAATTAATTCTTACCATGGTATATAACCTTAAATTACGTATTTCTATTTTCATAGGAGTGGATCATTAATTGGGTTTTACAAAAGAATTTATACTTCAGCGGTTTGAGGTAGTTTGATGAGTTGATCAGTCACATTATTTTTGGTTACCTTTTTTTTCCTTGATCTCCAAGTGAAAATCTTTTTTGTGAAGAATCCATCTCACTAG
The DNA here is from genome assembly GCA_963277665.1 of Viscum album. NCBI lineage: Eukaryota > Viridiplantae > Streptophyta > Magnoliopsida > Santalales > Viscaceae > Viscum > Viscum album. Next base: position 108,435,392 of record OY728154.1, read on the forward strand.
TTGTATCTTAGAAGCAACCATATTTATTAGTTACTTGATTTTTTTATGATATAAAAAATTTAGTTCCAAGTAGGTATGTTATGAATTTATATAGAGAGAAGATGATGAAAAATAACTCATTTTTTGTAGTCATTTAATTAATCCAAGTGATATCAATTTTCCTGGATGCATAGAATATGACTAGAAGATTATTTTCAATTATTGTTTATAGATTTGTTTCTCCCACAGATCAATTTGATACATCACAAAAAATCTCGAATGGATGGTCCCTATTTAGTAGTAGCATTACTAGTGGTGTAGTAAATCATTGTTTCAAATCATATAAAGAAATAATGTACTCATCATCAATATTAATCTCGTATTCTTTTAATAGTTCTATTGAAAGAGTTAGATAAATATTTTTGAAATATTTTATAAATATTTGGTCAAATTTTTCATGTCCTAGAAATGATCAATCAAGATTAAGAAAAGTCTAATATTTCAATGAGTCTATTACTTAAATCTTTGACTTATCTACCTCAATTACATTATTTGAGATTATGTGGCCTAAAAAATTTTCATTTTAGACCACAAAATAACTTTTTTTAGGATCAAAATAAGATTTTTCACAATGCATGTTTTCAAAACATTTTCCAAATTCATTGATAAGAATAATTCCCAAAATAGTTAAAGTGTTGAGAAATACCTCCAAGAATTCCTCAATATGATCTAAAAAATACTCACCTTACACTGTTCAAAATGTAATTTCATAGAATTCCATTTATTTTTTTAAAATATTAAATGCTATTATTTCAAGACCAGGCTCTGAGATAACATGGGATTATAAGGCCTGGAAATGTTGGAATTTATTTTCAAACTATTTTTAATATTCATTAATGAAATGTGAAAACAGGTTTTTCAAACTTTCAAACCCATGTCCAGATCAAAAATCTGAGGGCATCATTAAATGTATATACCCTATCATCACATAAATGGACATTACATTCATTTTATGGAATACTTAAATACATGACACAAACAGATGCCCAATAACTGTATTAGTCTAGTGTCTTTGGAAACTTGGAACATAATCTTCTAACTTGGTGGAAGATCTTCAACATCACCCATAAATATCTTCCATTTTTGTTTTCCTACCTAAATCCTTTCTTTATATCATGGGAAAAAGAAAACATAAAAAGGGTGATCTCAAATTCTCAATAAGGGAAAACATGGAGAACATAAAACAAACCATTAACATTTGAATGTATAAACCTGAACAGTATACTTAAACATTAAAATCATGATTCATCGAAAAAATATTGGCAGTACATAAGGCATAAATCATAAAGTAACATTAACCATTATATAATAACATTGGAATAAAACATGTAATTGTAGCAAACTAATAAGCATATATTATGATTTCTAAAGTATCCAATGCATTTCTTCCAAGACCATCATAGTGGGAAAAGTCTATTACTGAACTGGGTTTACTTTTTGGTTGATCCATGTGTTAAGGAATAAAATTAACTTGTCATTCCAGTCATGTCTATATCACGAGATATAAATATTTAACCAATTAATTGGAGGGAGATATAGGTCCCACCCATCACATAATTAAATCATTCTTACATGTGCTACAAAACAAAAAACATTCATCATAGCATAACGGATGAAATAAAATGGGTATATTAAACATCATTCCATTAAAATACATATAAAATAAATAGATTTCATAAAAATAAATCAATCATAAACACAATTAAATCAAATTAATAATATTTAAAACCCTATGTCATCTTATATGGAAAATAATTCTGATAAAACACTTGAACTTACTTCTTGAGGAAAATAACCATTCTTTTTCAAAATAATTTTTTTTTAAATGTCCTGAAATTTTAAAATAAAATAATTTATTTGAAAATAAACTTGTAAATTTTTGGAGTATGATTCATGGGAATAAAGTATTATGGTATCTTAGAAATCAACTCATGCCATATAAGTTAAAAAACATTCTCCTTGTAATTTTTCCAAAAAAATTAAAAAAGTAACATGTATGTTAAACAAAAGAAATATTCATTCCATACCATGTTTTAAAGAAAAAACTGTATAAAAATGAATATAATGATACATTAAAAAATAATAAACATTTTAGGAAAAAAGTTTAGAATACATGGACATGGATGATAAATATAACCCCAGTAAATACTTACGTATAAGAAATATCAGATAAAAATGATAATGAAAAATTATCTCTTACCATTTTTAATCAGTGGAATCACATTCCAAATAAAATAAAAAAATTACATGAATAATTAAATATCATAAACTTTATAATAAAAATCATAAAACATTCATGGGAAGCATAAAAACCACACAAAATAAATAGGTGGTGTTTAAGGCATATATCCCACATAAATAAAAGTGAGACAAAATAATACATAATCTTATGTCTGATTTATTCTGTATGTGACAAAAACTCCTGTATTGTGGGTTTAAACATATTATCTACTTGTAACCAAACCATAATAATATTTATGATATCATTTATGATTCACTTATGACTTTATATTACCCGTTCATTTTTCAATTCCATTTTAATCCAACATTTTGGGTAATAATAATTTTATTTCTCGTGCGTGTTTTGAATTGTTATTCATGATATTATTACTTATATCATGATTTAATTACATTAATAATGTAAAATATGATTTATATGTTATATATATTTGGTATATTAATATATATATAATATATAGATAAAATAAATGGAATACACCGTTCATGGAGATGATAGGTCGTACGTACTCATGAACATATTTTTCGTTTCCTTATTAAATTGAATAGAAGTAAGTAATTGAAATATATATATAAATATACATAAATCAGGTAGTATTATTATGTCATATATCTCATTATTATTTATTATATATATTTTATTATCGTTATTGAATAATTAACATAGAGAAGGAATTTCATCGCATTGTGGAGAAGGTAAGACATATTGTTCCCATAAGTATTGAATGGTATTCAAGTGAATGGTGAATAATATCTCATAATTAATATCATGTTATAATAATAATATATAGTTATTATTTCTGCCATTATACCCATCCAAGTAAGGAGGTGGTGAAAAACATATTACACCATAGCATGGAGACGATAAGTTGTACGTACGCACACACTGTGATTTTATTTTTTGTAGGAAGGATAGAAGGTGAAATAGAGTTGTTTCATATTAATAAAAACATATAATTATATGAGTGATACATATGTTAATACTTAAAAATGAAACAACTAATGAAGATGAAGATTAAGAAGAAATAAATTTTAATGAATCGGTAGAAGAGATTACCTCATCCTCAACATGTCTCCGTTAAATTTCCTCTTAGGGCACTAGAGTTGGTATTTAGAGACTAAAATAACCTATAGAATTTAACTCAATAAGGTTAAAGAGAAATTGGAAGGGGTTTTATGAGATTGAAGGCTCAAAATGGAGTGAAGAGGAGAGGTAGGAGGTTCTCTATTATAAGAGAGGAGAGTGGAACTTTAAGAATGTCCTAAAATATTAATTTATTATAAATTCAATTTATATTTAAAATGGTCAAAAACATATTTAATTTATAGATAATATGATTTTGGTTCGAATACCAATCATCAAAAGATGATATGTTTTGAATTTATATAGATGATATGTTTTGGTTCGAATACCAATCATCAAAAGATGATATGTTTAATATGATTTAACATATTTAATATGATATGTTTTGAATTTATAGATAATATGATTTTGGTTACCTATTAATTTATATTTAATTTATTTTGGTTCGAATACCAATCATCAAAACATATTGTTTAATTTATTTTTTGAATTTTTTTATCCTTATCTTTTTTGTTTAACCCTTATTTTACCATTACAAATCTTACCGTGAGATCAAGTTATTTAGACATTGTGGGTTAATGTAACTACCATATAATTTCAAAATATGAAAAAACTTATTTATGACATATTTGGACATGTATTAACTATTTTTCAGTATCAAATAATTTTAGTAATTTAATATCATTTAATGAACTATTTTATGTTTTAAGTTATGTCAATTTTGGACACTATTCGTACTTTACTTTTTAAAAAAATCATAAAAACATGATTCCTTTGAACCAAAGTAATTAAATAATCCCTAATATGTCACTTTCATCCAAAAAAAATTGTCTATGGCATCAAAATTTTCAAATTTAATTTATTTTAAAATTTATAAATTCATTTATTTGAATCTTTCATTAATGAGATAATCACTACATCATAATTGTGTCATAAATAAATAAATTTATCTAATGTCTAAAAATTATAAATAAAATAACATTATATAGTAAATCTCGTTATATTTTTAATTACTATTTATATAAATAGATATTAGTTATATAATCTTATATTAAGGTCTATTTAGTAAAAGATATATGTTTAGGTTATAATTATCTTTACTTAAATTAATTTTTATAAAATGTCATTTTCACATTCAACTGAATGCATGGGGTCCAAAAATCAACTCAAGGATAACCAAGGTCAGACATATATCATCCAATAAGAGTAGAACAAATTTTAGGATAGTTTTAAATTATTATAATATTATTTTTTACCCTTATTTCCCATATTTACCCATTAACTGTGGTAAATAAAATAATTACTAAAGTTACTATTCATAATGTCTTAAAATAAAAGTTACCTACTAACACAATTTGGAACTCCTAATTAAAAATTGGGAATCCATTTTTCCTAATTCAAAACACATAAGTGGCGGAAATTAATTTAAAATTAATTCCCTTTGTTAAAACCAAAAAGAGGGTTTTTAAGAAGTAATAACTTTCCAAAGATTGACATGTGTTTATATCAAATTTAAAAGTTAAATTAGTTGAAATGACAAAAATTAGATTAAATTATAAAAAAATATTTCAATTACACTTTAATCCCAATTAAAAAGATAACATAATTATATAAATAAATTAGATAAAAAGGCAGTTTTGAATTAAAATGCAGTATCTTTCACTCTTCATTAAAATTTTAATTTTATTTGAAAAATAAAAAAATTCCAAAAAAAGTAAATTTTAATATCCTGCTTCCAAATAAGAAGTTTATTTTCTCAAATTTAACTTATAAAAGGGTCCAAAATATATTTTAAATGGGTGTTCCATCAAAAGACTGTAAAACAGCATTTTTTGAAAAATGACTCTTCTATCCAAAAAATTCATTTTATTCTCATATCATGTTCTCAAAAATGTGTAATATGGATTATAATGTTATATGAAATTCAAAATTTGGTTAATATTAATCATAAAGGCTTGTTTATATCCCATTAAATAATAATATTTTAATAATATATTGTTGTTTAGTGAAACTCGATATCCCGTACAACGCAAACTATCGAGGAACATCTCTCTTGCGTGTAATGTAAGACAAGTCAGTGTTGCATGTATTGAATGCATCCTTTTTTGTTTCATATAACATAATCCAATCATATTTCATTTATACATTGAAAAAAAATGATACTCAGTGTTGCGTGAATTGAATTTTATCAAAAGAAATTGAAACTTTGTGTAACATAAGACAAGAATAGTGTTGCATATACTTCAAGCTAATATAGTTTTTTTATAGTGAAAGATAATCTTGGTGTATATTACAACACAAAAATGAGGAAATTAAAAATAATCTATCTCATTAAATCTTTGGGTGTTACATTCTACCCCCTTAAAATTAATTTCACCCTCAAAATTCGGCAAGGTTATAAATGGTTTTCTACTTAAAAGTTTCTTTCATGAAAACCCACATCATATAAATGGATAATAAAACACCATTTTAAAGGGAAATTTAGAAAGATAATGGTTACACAATGTAACTCTTCATTGGGTTTCCACATAGGAGAATAGATTTGGTAAGTGAAAACATAGATTTGGAAGATAAATCTAACCATCAAGTTTGTGATGGATAGTGATAGAGAATAATGTTTAGAGAAATATTACTACAAGAAATCCATAAATGTATGATGATTTAAGGCACCATATGATTCATCAGATAAGAGGGTAGTATGATAATTTTTTTGTTTTTCAAGATTCTTTCCATAAAGTTGAATAATTTTTAATGAGAATAAATACTTACTTGATTTTTGTACAATCTCATCATTGTTCATTTCTTGAACAATTTACACTTCATCTTTATTTAATGAAATGAAGTCAAATTTTTTATTATTGAATTGATAGAAGATAATGTGATAGAAAGATAGGTTATTCCATCTGTCTCAACATAATGGTAAGAATAGGAAATCAAATATGTATAAGTCTTCTTATAATGAGATAAAACATTATTCTAAAAAAATTTAACTGGAATATAACTTATTCAATCCATAAATGGATAACATTATAATCGATTCAAAAATTTAAAACATAGAAAGAGGTCAAATACATCTACCAAACATTTTTCTCCCATATCTCATAAGTTAGTTCTTAGTTGTCACATTCTAAACATGTGAATACCTTAGTCATGTATTCTCTTGAGTCATATTAACAACCTTAATTATCATATATCCTTATTGAAAACATTATGTTTCCTTTTTCCAATACTTATTGGATATATTACTTAAGTCCCAAAAAGTGGTAAACTTCATCCATGATATCATAAACCTATATTCAACAACTGCATTATTAGTTCTCAAAAAAACTAGCATCATCCAATTTTCTTATTCAAATCCAACATATCATTATACAAACATCATTATATCAAAAAATAATGGGAATATTAAGGGTTATATTCTCTTTAATCATGCATTCTCTAACTATATCACCTTACCCTTAAATCACGTTTTGGATCTCTATAACTATTTAACATATCCTTTCCAATCTTAGTAAAAAACATATACTGAAAACACTTATACATTTCAGAATTCATAAAAAATAATATTTAAAATCTATAACATATACACCTCAATCATCCATCTTTATTCTTAAATCATTACTCATGATCTATAATCTTCTTCTTTATTAATATATGAATCATGTCTTAAGGTTTCTCAACCTCAATATTCTTAGGCATAATGTCAAAAATACTGGACAAACATCATATACCTTTCACATGTCATTTACAATCTCTTTATCCCCAATAGTATGATCAATACTCATATTATAGTCATGATTCACATAATTATATTTCAACTTAGTAAATAAATATTCATAATTCTCATAATTTCCACATCTGAAATATTCAATGGTTAATGATGTTCTATGTAGTTCTGGCTATTGACTAAAACCAGAAAGAAAAGTTTGAGAAATACAAATTAAGATATTATAAACACATAACTAAGGTAAATTACATATAATAATTCAATATATAATATCTTCTATTTAACCCTAGGTTAGTCATGATTGTCTAAAAACTATATGATTGTGACCAATACTTGATGTTTTTGCATCTTAGTTTCCAAAGGTTGACTAAAACTTCATAGTGATACAAACTGTTGAGACCCTAGCTTGAAGTACATGATCATTAAATTTTTTTGTGGAATACATAAATACATGACACAAACAGATACCCAATGACCATATTAGTTTAGTGTCTTTGGAAACTTGGAACATAATCTTTTGACACGGTGAAAGATCTTCAACATATCCCATTTTTCCTAACTAAAACCTTTCTCTATATCCCTGGGAAAAGAAAACATAAAAAAGGGTGAGCTCAAATGATAAATAAGGGTAAACATGGAGAACATAAAAAAACCATAAATATTTGAATATAAAAACATGAATATAATGTTTAAACATCAAAATCATGAGTCATGACATAAATCATGGTCGTACGTAAGGAATATGTCATAAAAAGCATTAACCATGGTAGAATAGTTTCAGAATAAAATATGCAATTATGGTGAACTAATAATCACATAATATGATTTCCATAGTATCCAAGGCATTGCTTCCAAGACCATTATAGTGGAAAAATTCCATTACTGAACAGGGTTTAATTGTCATTCCAACCATGTATTACTGAACTAGATTTACTTAATATTCTAGTCATGTCTATCTCGTGAGATATTAATCTTTACCCACTAAATTGGATGGAGATATAGGTCCCACTAATTTGATAATTAAATCATTATTACATGTGCCACAAAAACATAAATCATTCATCATAGCATAACACATGAAATAAAATGGGTTTCTTAAACATCATTCCATAAAAATCCATATATAATAAAAGGATTTCATAAAAATAAATCCATCATAAACACAATAAAATCAATGAAATAATATATATAACCCTATGTTATATTATATGGAAAATAATTCTGATAAAACACTTGAACTTACTTCATGAAAGTAAAAATCATTTCTTTTTGAAAAATGTTTTCTTTTCTCAAAATGTCATGAAATTTTAAAAGAAAATAATTTAGATCAAAATAAACCTGAAAACATGTAGATGAAGTTTCATGGGAATAAGGAATTATGAAAGCATAAAACTCCATTCATTTTGTATAAGTTAAAAAATAGTCTCCTTGTACTTTTTCCAAAAAGTCAAAATAGTACCTCATATGGTAAACAAAATAAAGAATTCATCCATACCATGTTATAAATATAAAAAATGGGTAAAAATTAATTACAAAATACATGGAAGAATAGAAAACATTTTATGAAAATATATTTATAAAACACAGACATGGATGATAAATATAACCCCAGTAAATACTTACGTATAAGCAATCTCAGATAAAAATGAGATTGAAACATTATCCATTACAAATTATAATCAGTGGAATAATATTCCACATAAAATAAATAAAATTACATGAATATGTAGATATCATAACCTTCATAATAAAAATCAAGAAACAATCATGTTATATATAACCACCTCACAAAAGAAATAGGTGGTGTTTAAGGCATATATCCCATAGAAATAAATTTGAGAAAAACTAATCCATTACCTTAGGTATAATTTCTTATTTATCTATCCAAAACTTCTGTATAGTGGGTTTAAAAATATTATTAAATTTTAACATAACCATAATAATATTTATAACATCATATATGATTCAATTATAACTTTATATTACCCACTCATTTTTCAATTCAATGTTAAAGAAACGTTTTGGGTAATAATCGATTAATTTATCATACATGTTTTGAATTTTTATTCTTGATATTATTACTTATATCATGATTAAATTACTTCAAGAATATAAAAAATTATTTATATATTATATATATTCAGTATATATATATAATATAGATAAAAGAAATGGAATACACCGTTCATGGGGACGGTAGGCCATACTTACGCATGAATTCTATTTTGGTTTCCTTATTAAATTTAATGGAAGTAAGTAAATGAAATATATATATATATATATATAAATCTAGTAGTATTAATATTTCATATATTCCAAGATTATTTAGTATATATACTTTATAACCATTATTGAATGGTTAATGTGGAGAAGGAATCTCATCACGTCGTGGAGATGATAAGACGAATCATTCCCATAATTATTGAATGGTATTTAAGTGGATGGTGTATAACATCTCATAATTAGTATAATGTTATAATAATCATATATAGTTATTATTTCCCCCATTATACCCATCCATGTAAGGTGGTGGTGAAAAACAGATTACACCATGGCGTGGAGACAGTAGGTCGTACGTACGTACGTGCAGTGATTTCGTTTTTCGTAGGATGGATATAAGTTTAAATAGGGTTGTATAATATATTTAATATAATATCAGTATATTATTGATATTTATGTTATTAATTTATAATGAAACATCAAAATAAGAGGAATTTGAAGAAGAAATAATTTTGAAGGAATCAGTAGAAGAGATTACATCTTCCTCGAAGTGCCTTTATTAAATTTTCTCTTAGGGCACTAGAGTGGGTATTTTAAGAATACCATAAAATTTGGAATGTTACTAGGGAAGTTAAAAGATAAATGGTTTGTTTTTGGGTGTGATTGAAGGCTCAAAATGGATAAAATAGGAGAGGTAGGAGGTTCCCTTTTATAAGAGAAGAGAAGGGAACTTTAGGAATGTCCTAAAATATTAATTTATTATAAATTTAATCTCACTTTAGAAAGGTCCAAAACTTATTTTATTAGAAGAAAAGATGGCATTGCTTCTAATAACCATCATTCAATAATTTTTTAGAAATGTTTTGAATATTTTTTTTATCCTTATATTTTTTATTTAACCCTTATATACCCTTTTTAATCTTACTGTGATATCATGTCATTTACACATTGTGGGTTAATTTAATTACCATATCATGTTAAACAGCCCACAAAAAGTTATTTATGACATATTTGGACATATATTATCCATTTTAATGAATATTATATTTTTAGTAATTTAATATAATTTAATAAAATATTTTATGTTTTATGTTGTGAATTATGCCAATTTTGAACACTCTTCATACTTAAATTTTTTTCAAAAATTCATAAAAACATGATTCCCTCAAAAAAAGAAATTAAATCATCCCTAATATGTCAATTTCTTCCAAAAAAATTATGTATGGCATCAAAATGTTCAAATTAAATTTATTTTAATATTTATAAATTCATTTATTTGAATCTTTCATTAATGAGATAATCACTACAACATAATTGTGTCATAAATAAATATATATATATATATATATCTAATGTCTAAAAATTATAAATAAAAAACTATGATGTATTAAATATATTTATAATTATAATTATAATTTATAGATATATATTTTAGTTATATAACCCAATATTAGAATCTATTTAGTTAAAGATATATGTTTAGGTTATAATTATCTTTACTTTAAATTAATTCTTATAAAATCAATTTTCACATTCAACTGAATACATGGGGTCCCCAAATAGACCCAAAGAGAACCATGGTCAGACATATGTCATCTAATATTATTATGGCACGTTTTATGGTAGTTTTATGTTATTATAATATTATTTTTCCCTTATTTGCCATATTTACCTATTAACCATGGTAAACAAAATAATTACTGAAGTTACTAATCATAATTTCTAAAAATAAAAGGTACCTATTTACAAAATATGGTCCTCCTGATTCCAAATAGTGAATCCATTTTTCCAAATTCAAAAAATAGATGTGGAAGAAAATAATTTAAAATTATTTCCGGTTGTCAAAACAAATAAGAGGGTTTTTAAGAAGTAATAATAATAAAAAGATTTACATGTGTTTATGTCCAATTAAAATGTGAAATTAAATTAAATGATGAAAATTGTATTAAATTATTAAAATATATTCCATTTAAAATTTAAAACCATTTAAAAATATAATCTAACTATATAAATAAATTAGATAAAAAGGTAGTTTGGAATAAAAATGTTTTTTCTATTCATTAAAATTATAATTTTATTATAAAAATAACAAAAATTCAACAAAAGAAATTTTTTATGTCTCTCTTCCAAAGAAGAAGTTTATTTTTTCAAAATTAATGTATCAAAGTATCAAAATCTATATTTAAAATTGGTGAACCATCAAAAGGTGGTAATACAGCGTTTTTTGAAAAATACATTTTTATCTGAAAATTTGATTTTGTTCTCATATCATGTTCTAGAAAATGTGTAAGATGAATGATAATGTTATTTAAAATTTAAAATTTGGTTAATATTATTCATAAAGGCTAGTTTATATCCAATTAAATAATAATATTTTGATAATATATTTTTGTTTAGTGAAACTCGGTATCGCGTACAATGTATGCTATCAAGGAAGATCACTCTTATGTGTAATAAAATCCTTGTTAGTGTTGCTTGTATTAAAAGCTTCCTTTGGTGTTTTGTTTAACATAATCCAGACATAGATCATATATAAATTGAATAAAATCTATACTAAGTGTTTCGTGAAATGAATTATACCAAAACAACATCAAATTTTTTGTAACATAAGCCACGAATAGTGTTGCGCATACTGCAAGCTAATACGGTGTTGCATATAGTGCAAGATAATATTGGTGTAGCGTACAACACAAGACATGAAAAAATATTAAAAAAATATATCTCATAAAATCTCGGTGTGTTACATGAAATGTGCATGTGTCTTATTTATTTAATTAATCATAGAATTCAAGGTTGGAGAACAGACTTGGAATTCCTCTAATGAATGATGAAGGAAACCTCTCCAATGATGAATATAGGAGAATCAAAAGATGATGATGACACCCATGGAGAGTGGATTTAGGACCAGTGATCGACAAGAGATAAAGAACGATAATCCTGAAGTAATCTCTTTTCCCAGGAAGGGGGTTTTTTCTAAGTATATTTTTGTTCCATGTTCTTAAAGTTAAACGATTAACATGGAAAAACCCACCAACAGGTTGACCCACAGTTGGATCATTCATGCAGAATGGTTAATGATGTGAGGTAAAGAGGATATATATCTTAGTGATTATTTGGCCTTATTTTGGGTTCTTTGTGATCCTTCTAACAAGAACACTTCTGGTTCAACACGAACAAAGTTTTGGTTCGTTATTTGGGTGTTCTTGTATTGTGAATCCTTCCCCAATTTCATTCATGGGTTTTTCCTATTCTTCACAGTGTATCGTCCCTTGGTTCTAGACAAGAAGGGCTGCATCCATGAAGACCATGACATTGTTGAGAGGCCACAGAACAAGGTCGTGATGGGGGAAAGAAGTTGTGAAAGCAGAACAAGGTTACGACACCCAGTCACCAGGGAGGCACCAGCCTGCGACACTCAGGTCATGGCAGCAGCAGGATCCGACGGCACCAAGGCCAGTGGCTGGCAGTAAAATCCACCTGGCTACATGGGAGGCGTTATGTGGTACAAAGACGTGGTCCGAGTGAGTGTAACAGCTGGCCAAGGATCCAGAACCACTTTGGTGTCATGTGGCTGGGTGAACTGGACACCGCATGGCATCCAAGCCGGTGGAGAATCAACTTGATGATGCAAGTCAAGCCAGAAGAATAAATCGGGCCACTGGGTGGCCCAGGCTAGAGGAGAATCGGCCTGCTGATGTGGGTCGGGCCAGATGGGGAACTAGATTGTTGGGTTTACCCACTGGTAAGAACCGATCAGACTATGTCACACTATACCAAATTTGAATTGGGTCATTGGGTGACACGGTGGGCTGGAACCACATCCGAACCGAGACGGGTCCAGCAAGGCCCAGTGGGCCTAGCCAGTAGACCAAGCCAGACCGTGTTGGCCCAAACCCAACATGGTCTAGTCAGGTCATATGAAATGGGCCAGGTCATGCGGGACCCCCGAGCCGGGTTAGTCCGATCTATCTGAACAAGTCAGACTGGGCCCATGCACAACTGACACCTATTTACTAAAATTCCAATTTCTTTCAGACCTAGAATCCAATCAATCCGCCATCTTTTTCATTAAGACCCTTGAGACAAGATGGTTCTTTGGGTATAATCTAAGTGATTTTCATGGAATTATAGATATGACATATGTCTTAATAAGTAGATTCTCCTAGAGTCAAGTTCATTAAATAGTGGGAATCCTACATCTGGCTGTGATATGAAGGATATGAATAGTGGGACCTCGGTGGTCCAAGAGAAGAGAAGACCTCTGTGGTCCAATAGCCTAGCAGACCTTAGTGGTCCATGAGGTGAGGGGACATCAGTGGTCCCGCAGTTGAGAAGACTTTAGTGGTCCAGCAGTTAAGAAGACCTTAGTGGTCCAGTAGTAGAATGGACCTTAGTGTTCTAGCAGCCGAGGGAACCTTAGTGGTATAGCAGCCGAGGGGAACTCAGTGGTCCAGAAGCCAAGAATACCTCAGTGATCCAGTAGCCGAGAAAACTTCAATGGTCCAGCAAGTGAGGGGACCTCAATAGTCCATCATCTGAGTGGAGTTCAGTGGTCCAAAAGTCAAATGGACCTTAGTGACTCATCAGATATGAGTCCCTCAGTAGTACAAGATGATTTTGTTTTACAACTTATTATCTTACAGTCTATACTTAGAGTTATACCTGGTGGGAGTTGTCTTTTCTTTTTGGTCATTGATTTGTGGTATTTTTTGTGAGTTGTATTTTATTTTTAGTATTTTCTTTCTTGATTGGGGTCCCAACTATGTATTGTGTCACTCTTCCATACACGGGCTTCACCCTCCTGTAGGCGATCAATTCTTTTTCAGAGACCTAGGTAGTTTGGGACCAAGTGATACTCAGTGATATGGGATAGACGTGCATAATTATATGACTACATGAAACTACCATTCACATACACATCTGGTAGGGTCTTGAGAAAATGGACCAAGGTATTTTTACTTTCCTTTGTGGTTTTGGTCTTTTATTCTAGACCATTTGTACATACAGTTTGTGTTGTACTATCATTAGTTGTGTCAATGACATTTGTGGTTTACTTTTAGTTTACTTTTTTCAATTTGATATCTGGAAATTTGTAAAGGTTTAAATGAAAATTCCTTCCTTTTAGGATACAACAACTTCATGTTAGTCGCTCGCCCCTAGCCTATGGAAGGAATTCTTGGGGTATTCATGGCCCAATCCCTAGGGAAAAGGTCGTGAAAAGGTGGTATCAAAGGGGGTCGGTTCTACTTGAAGAACTGTTGGGGAAATAGTGTTGAGAGTTTCAAGTTCGGCTTTCAGGACAGGGAGTCCAGTGTAGGTATGACTGTCGATGTATCCATACACCAGGACCCTGAATTATTATTTCTAATTCGATACATGAAACCACTAGTTTGATGTGTCATTGAATATTTCCTCATGATATTTCTGAATCAGAGTCATCTCACCAGGTATAATATATTAATATTTATTCATCTTGATCTCTTTTCAGTTGCCTCCAAATAGACAGTCAACCATGATTCCAGTTCATAATCATGAGGATGGACCACTGAGCGATGAGACTTCGATATAGGGATTGTTTCCCAAGATGGTACCTTCAGGAGGTGTCCCAGTGATACCACTTCCCATTGCTTATAAGTTACTGCATGTACTGTCGGTAAATGACGCACGTATGATCAATGTTTTTCACACATTATAGAGACATAGACCTCCTTATTTCAGGGGAGAGATAGATCCTCAGGTTGTAGAGGATTTTTTGGAGGTCGTGATGTGAGTCTTCTTCTTAGTGAGGATTCCGCTTGAATAGATAGCGGTTCCATCCACGAGACTTTTGTAGGGATCTATGAGAAGATTGTGGAGTTTAACCATACAGACTCATGAGGAGGTGACCCTCACCTACTCTAACTTCGAGCAAATTTTCAGGGAGGAGTTCTTCCCTACAACATTTCACTCAGTACATATACAGAAGTTGATTCACCTACATCAGGGAATCCTGATAGTGGATGAGTATTCTATAAGGTTCATAGTCCTCTCCTGTTACTCTATAAATATGGTACAAGACCCTTTCTTCACTGCTTAAATCTTTGTCCATGGACTCCAATGGGAGATATGGGCATCAATGATTCCTCTTAGCATCCTAACACGGTCTAGGGTGCAAAAGTGAGCTCTAATAGTTAAGAGTATCCTCATAGAGAAGGCACTGATAGTGGAAGCTACCACCAGGCGGTAGGTGGACGAATCATCAATGGCAGGTAGCCAACAGATGATGTAGAGGCCCAAACTGGCCAATCCATTCAAAGGATGAACCCAGGACTCAGGGTCTGGATTACATGGCTCTCGAGGAAAAGGGAGTCATAAAACGAGTAGAGTATGATACGTGTGTAGTGGGAAGGGGGACATGGCTCTGAATTTCCCGACTCTCCGCACAAAGGGCCGACAGACGGTCGAGGGACTATTGGGGAAGTGGCAGAGACATGAATAAGGCGGTCTGCCAGGTGGTGGATGTGGAAGAGGAATGAGATGAGTGGAAGGAGGTGGGCGTAGGTATGAGGTACTATCACCACCACCCCTATGTAGTCCAACACTAGATCTAGGAGTAGGGGGCATGGGTGGGCTCAGCTTCAGTTAATCGAGGCATATAGTCCCGAAGTTCTAGAGATGATACAAGGAACGATCTGTGTTTTATCCACATTAATATTAGTTCTTATAAACACATTGTTAGTCACTCTTTCTATGCGATAGAAATTGTTTAGATATCAAAGATTATAATTGAACCTTTGGCTTGATACTTTCTATTAGAGACTCAAACTGGTGTAGATTCGATGATCACACACTTTTGTTGGTTATTTAAGCTTACTCTTAGAGATGAGAGATTTGGATGGGATCTCCTAGTAGTGGCATCAAGGCCATATGAAATCATTATGGTTATGGACTATTTATCCACAATACTTGCTCAGATAAACTATTTTAGTCATATAGTTTTGTGTTTCCATAGAGATGAGACCAGATTTTCCTTCAGTGGCAAGAAGGGATCTCTTGCAACACGGGATTGACTCACACATAGGATGGTGCAGCCAATAACTCATCGGTTGGATAGCATGACCCTCATTGTAGTGAATGATACATGTCCACAGTTTCATGTAGTGGTGTATGAGTATGAGGATGTATTTTCAGCTTATTTTCTAGGGCTACCTCATTGGTGACAGGTAGACTTTTGAATTAATTTGTACCCCAGGATGACATCGATTTCTTCACCTGCATATCAGATGGCTCATGAAGAGCTTCGGGAGCTAAGGGTACAGCTGAAGGAAATTCATAGGAAGAGCTTCGTAAGGTCCAACATTTCACTATGGGAATCCCCAATGTTATTTTCCAAGAAGGAAGATGGAATCTTGAGGTTATGCATGGAATTCTGGAGCTTGAACTAGGTGATCATGAAGAACAAGTATCCTCTACCGAGGATTGATGATATCTTCAGTATTATGAAGGGAGAGAGATGGTTCATGAAGATAGAATCCAGATCAGGATATCACTATCATCGAGTATGATATGAGAACATCTCTAAGATGTCTTTCAGATCTCGCTATGGCCACTAAGAGTACATAGTGATGGTGTTTGGCATGATGAATTCCCCAGAAATGTTTATGGTACTCTTGAACATAATCTTCCAGGTATACTTAGATCGGTTGTAGTGGTATTCATTGATGATATATTTTTGTATTCAACATCCATGGAGGAGCACGTGATACACCCAAGGATGGTTCCAGACACACTTTGAGAGAACCTACATTAGGAAAAGCTCCTGAAGTGTGAGTTTTGGAAACACAAGTCTCATTTCATGGGACATGTCTTCTCAAAGGTTGGAGTTTTGGTTGATCCAGTGAAGTTTGAGGTGGTGCTAGTTGGGAACAACCCAAGATCCTTACCTGGGAGCATAAATTCCTTGGGTTGGCTGGGTTCTATTAGAAGATTGTACCTGACTTATCCAGAGTCAAAATATCCATGAAAACATTAAAGACTAAGGGAACCCCATTTGTGTGGAAAGAAATATCCCATTACATATTTCATCTGCTGAGACAGATCTTGATGAGTGCTCATATCTTGATGTTGTTAGAGGAGGGAACCAACTATCTTGTGTTATGTGATGCATCAGGAATCGTCCTTGGTTGTGTACTGATGTAGTGTAAAGCAGTGATTGATTTTGGCTCGTGAAAATTTAAACTACATGAGAAGAACTATGTGACTCATGATGTTGAGTTTTAAGTGGTAGTCATCGCACTAAATATGTGGAGATACTAACTTATGGGAGGATGATTCATTTTCTACTTTGACAAGAAGAGTTTGAAGTATATAATTTCTTAGAAGGATCTAAATTTGAGATAGCAATTTTGGCTAGAGATCCTCAAGGACTCTGACTTCAAGATAATATATAATTCGGGGAAGGCAAACATGGTGGAAGATGCTCTCACCAAGGGGTCGAATTCACTCCTGCTGAATGAGGCCTCAGAGCATTTTTCCTCCCTTAAAATATCATTTGTGGATAGATATAATACAAATTTTCTTCTATTGATGGTAGTTTCCCCTCCCCTCTTACATTTTATTGAGAAGTCACAACTCAGAGATTCCAAATTCAAGTTTAAACGTGCCCAGATGTCCACAGGGCATGCCCCTGAGTGATATTCTAAAGGCGGGGAGCACATCATCATTTTCAAATGATGCACCATAGTACCAGTGGCGTTGTAAGTGGAGGTGTTAAGGTAGTTCGATAAATCCCCTTTGGAATTAAATCCAAATGTGGTTAAGATTCATTAGGTCCTCCAATGTTAGTAATGGTGTCTGGGGAGGAAGAAGGTAGCGGCAGAGTTCATCTTGAGATGCATCGCATGTCAGGAAATGAATGTTGAGCACCAGGTTCCAACAGGTTTGACACAACCCTGTGAGGTACCTGAAAGGAAATGGGATGGGATATTTATGGACATCATTATGGGATTACCATGTACATCTAGGGGTAACAATATCATCTGGGTGATCATAGACCGACTCTCCATGTCAGCCCACTTCATACCCATTTGAGAACAGGGTTCAGTAGAGATATTGGTACACCACTACATAAATGAGATAGTTCACCTCCATGGAGTCCCATCTACGATAGTCTCATATTGTGATTCATGCATTACATCTCGGTTTTGGAATAGATTATAGGATGAATTTGGGACTCATCTACACTTGAGCACATCCTTTCACCAATAGAAGGATGGTCAGATAGAGCAGACCGTACTGACCTTAGAAGACATTCTTCATTCATTCATTCATGATTTTGGTTGTAGTTGGGTGGAACACCTACCACTAGTGTAATTTTCATAGAAAAATAGCTACCACTCCACCATCAATATTCAACCATTCAAGGAACTGTACGGAAGACCAATTAGGTCACTGTTATGCTGGAAAAACCCAGAGGAGTCAGCATTCATGGGTCTAGAGATGGTACATGCTACCACTGAGAAGGTAGAGGTCATATGAGAGATGATGATGACTGAACAGAGCTGAAATAATTCCTATGCTAATATGTGATTGACACCCTTTGATTTCAAGGTGGGGTTCCACATATTCTTATGGGTCTCTCCTCAAAGAGGGATACAATGAATTGGTTGGGGCATCAAGCTATCTCTATGGTTCATTAGACCTTTTCTGATATGGTGTAGAGTGGGTGAGGTGGCGTACCACTTAGATCTACTACCTCAAATAGACATGATTCATGATGACTTCCACAGATCCTAGCTGAGGAGATATGTGCATGAACCTTCTCACGTCATCGACCACGATGAACTTGAAATTGATGACAGGACGACATTCTCAGAGTACTCGGTGGAGATAGAGGATTGATGGGAGAGGATCCTTTATGGACAGTCGATTACTCTGGTGCATGTTCATTGGCAACATGAGAATCTCTAGGAGAGAACATGCTAGTGGGAGGCTTAGATTCATGGTCAGTACCCCAATTTGTTTGATTATCCCTTATTTTAGATTATGAATACATAAATATCTAAAGGAAAGAGTGATGTAATGTCCCAAGATTCCATGAAATATTTTGAAAAAATTAAATGGGATTATTTTGAGACCAGGATCTGAGATGGCATGTGATTCAAAGGCCTATAATGTCTGGAATGTGTTTTTAAACAATTTTTAAATTTCATTAAATAAACATACAAGTGGGTTTTTATAACATTCAACTCGGTGCTTGGATCAATAATATGGGGGCACTATTAAAATAAAAGCATCATGATTCTCCTAGGAAGAACTTATCATCGAGTGGCGCGGGTCCACTGGAAAATATTTTTCAGACTTTTCAGATGAAAAATAAAATAACTTAAAATGTTATTTTATTATATTTTCTTCTTCCTTACACAGTGACTCATCTGCACTACAGTACAATAATGAGGTGAGGTTTAATCTCATTAATGATTCATCGTGGAAACACTGTAACACAGAAATGTCTTCCTTCTTTAATTAAACCTGGAATTCAGGGTTGATGAATAGACCTGTAGTTTATGTAAAGAACAACGAAGGAAAACTCTCTAATGATGAACATTAGAGAATCAGATGAGGGTGATGACACACTTGTAGAGATGATTTGTGACCAAAGATTGAATAATGACAACAAACGATAATCCTCAAGAAATATCCTTTCCCTGGTAGGTGGTTTTTCTAAGTAATTTTTCATTCCCCATTCTTAATGTTTAACAATGAATGGGGAACAACCCATGAACTAGTTGATTTGTGGTTTAATCATTCATGCGGGGTGGTTAATGATGTTGGATAAAGGGGATATCTATCATAGTGACTATTCTACCTTAATTTTGGTTCTTCATGATTATGCTAACAAGAATGTAACTGGGTCAACATGAACAAAGACCTGGATCATTCTTTGGGTGTTCTTGTGTTGTGAATAATCCACCAATTTTCTTCTTGAGTTCTTCCCGTTGTTCACTGAAAATTGGCCCATGGTGCTTGGTGAGAAAATTTGTGGCCAGATGGGCCACGAAATTGGCGAGAGGGAACGACACAAGGAAACAGTGGCATCACCACACCGCAGTGGCAGCAGGAGTCACCAACACCAAGGGAGACAAGAGGTTGTGCGTTGACAGCATGCCACATCGGCGATAGTGGCTGCCGACATGAAGGACAATGGCAGGTGTACACAGGAACCCTGTCGCGTTATAGTCTCCACGTGGCACAAACCCATTGTTTGCAGACCATTGTAGTGAGCTAGACACATAGCTTTCCACAAGTGACTCAGAAGAGCTGATCTGAATGAGCGGACCAGCTAGTTGAGGTGTTGGCACCATCGAGGGGGTAGCGTCACCCTAGGACCATGTGGATGCATAAACAATGTGTTGTATGACATCCGGGATAAAGAATAATTGGCCCACCAATGCAGACTAGGCCGACCAAATAAACTGGGCCGCTGGGCATCCAGGCTGGAGGAGAACCGGCCCGCTGATGCAGGCCGGGCTGGATGGGGAACCAGTCCACTGGGAGGCCTGACTTGTCAGAACCTTTCGAACTAATTCAGACCAGAAAATGTGAGAATCAGGTCGATAGGTGACCTAGCGAGCTGGATCCATAGCCGAATCAAGCTGGGTCCAACAATGACCAATGGGCTTGTCCACTAGGATAAGCCAGACTGGGTTTGGTCGGGTTAGACAACAAAGGTTGGTTCATGCGGGTCCCCTAGGTTGAGTTTGCCAGGTCGGTCTGACCAAGTCTGATCAGGCTCTGACACAACTAGACCCTGTTTACTAAAACACTAATATATTTTAGATTGGGCATCTAATCAATGCACTATCTATGGTATTGGGACCCTTGTGACTAGATGGTACTTTAGATATACTAAAAGTTAGTTTTTGTGGCCATCGAGATACGACCTATGGCTTATGGAATAGAATCTCTAGATTCAAGTGCTATAGAGAGTGGGAATCCTACATCTGGCTATGACACAATGGATATGCTGAGTGGGACCTCGATGGTCCAGCAACCGAGCAGACCTCAGTGGTCTCAAAGATGAGTGGACCTCAGTGTTCTAGGAGATGAGCAGATCTCAGTGGTCCAGTAACTGAGGAGACCTCAGTTCACTTGGATCCCAGCGAACCTCAGTGTTCCATCATCCGAGTATACCTTAGGGGTCCAGCAGCCAAGCAGACCTTAGTGGTCCAGAATCTAATCATAGCTCAATGGTCCAATAGTTGAGGAGACCTCAGTGGTCCAGGAGATGAGTAGACCCTAGTGGTCCAACAGCCAAGCAGACCTCTGTGGTCCAGTATCCAAATTGATCTCAGTGACATATCATGGATGATTCCCTAAAAAGTTCAATATGATTTATCTTTACGACTGACAATATTACCTTCAATACATTGAGTTACACCTTATATGAGCTATCATTTCTTTTTGGTCTTGACATTGCATCCTTTTCAATGATTTTTATTTGTTTTGTAGTCTTTCATTTGTGGATTGGGTCCCTACTAACAATGGATGTTTTACATTTATTTGTGGGTTTGGTCTTGTACTCTGGACCCTTTGTACATTCTATTTTTACTGTACTCTATGTGTTTGTCTCAATGACAATTGTTGTTTACTCTCTGTTTACTTTCTATAGTTTGAGATTTGTGTGTTTGTACAGGTTAAAAGAAAAATTCCTTTCCTTTTTGGTATATGAAAACTCGGTGCTCGTTTCCATCCACTAGACAATGGATGGAGGGCTTGGGGTAGTCATAGCATGGGCCCTAGGGGATAGGTCATGACAATAAAATTACTTTAGTCGTTGAATTGACAAAATGGAATTCTATTATAGGAAAAAATTATACCGGTAAAATTGAAGGTCACCTTCTCCTTATATTATGGTGGAATTGGTACCTAAAATATTATTGAGAGACTATCTAAAAAGCAATAATGAATTTATATAGATAATAAACCAATAATAATAATTATTCTATAAAGATGGAAAACATATAGTGAGACAAAATTATACTATAAAGAGAGGGTCATGGTGGTTAGATGAAGTGAAGGCCAAGATCATCCCCACTATATATATACAAACATATTCATTAGGTGGGGATCCCATGCTGTTATATTATTTAAAAGAGGGATCAAGAGAATTCCTTCCTATGATAAAATATGCTCATTGATTACAACAAATATTTCTAGTATCTAATCTATGAATGTAATGGGGAATAAATATTTATGGGTAACAAAATTCATATTTATGTAATCTATACACACCCTCCAACTATTTTTCACAATCATTTGTATCTGTTCATATTTCTCATTCTTCAAAATTTTTAGACCAGTTTTTTTGGGAACCACATGGATTCAGCTAACCCACTTTGAATTAGATATTGGGTAAATAGTGTCAGCTACTAAATTTTTTCTCTATTAATTTCTTAAAAAACCCATAATGGTGTAATTAAATATTCACTAGGGTTTATTAACTATTCAGGAATAACCTTTTAAAAATATTCTATTAGAGAATAAATTAGGGTTAATCCCCAAGATATCACAAAGACTCTGTCCCATATCTTGGAAATTTCTTTTAATAGGGCAAGTCATAGTTTGTTATTTGGTCCCAAAATAGAGTATTTTAAATGATTATTGGTAGTTTCTCTCCTTTAATAAGGTAGAAATATTTTAAATCACTTTATATTTGTTTTAACTCTTGACTTGGGGGTTGTTCAAGGGATGATATTATGTTGTGGTACCTACTTCTAAGGCTCATATATTTTGTTTCATGTTTTTGACTTTTATTAAATCATGGAAAAAATTATAAGTAACCCAATCATCTAACATTAAATTTATATTATCAGGTTTTTTAGGTTTTCATTTTAAAATAAAAAATGGTCTCCAAATTTTAAGAATTCATGAAGCACACATAAATATTTAATTAGATATATATCATATTCATAGGATATTTCATAAAGTGAGTGACTCCATGAAGGATGTTTCATTACATAAATAATGTTGAAGTGTACTTTGGTCTCCCCTAGATCTAGTGAGATTGTCAATTAATGAAAATTAATCATTATTTTTCTATCTTCAAGAACATTCTCCCGAAAATGATGTGAATGTGGAATGGATCTCTATCTTCGACCATGGTAAGGACATAAAAGTCTGACTAAAAGATCAGTCCTATTACTCCAATGAGTATGTCTTCCATAAATCTTGCACGGAATATGGGGGGATCTATTTTCAAACTAGAAGAATATGTATGTTTCCTTAAGTTCACAGATATGCAAGTATGAAAATGCCTAGTGAGGCATAAAATTTATTAAATCTCCTAGATCACATAATGAATTAGTAAAATTTAAAGATCCAATGGTTTACTGAATTGAGATTATCCATAGATCTAGAAATTTTATTGGTATTAGAGGTTTGATCAGTACTGATATGAGTACACATAAGCTAATTATCTCATTAATATGTAGACTTCTTATTTTAGTACATAGATATTTGAGAAAAAATTGTATTATTTTAGATTTTTCAAATTGAATCCAGTATTAAGATTTTTATTTTTTGACTTCCTAAAATCTTTCTTGATTTTTTTATTAAATTATCTCATCTCCATCATTATTTTACTCAATTAATGTTGAAAGGAATGGTTCTTGCATATCATTTTTCTCAATTTCTTTTTTTAATCTATTTCTTTAATTTTATTACCGAACCAGATTCTTTTTCCAGTATTGTTATCTTCCCTTTTTTGATATTTGGGTTGAGGTTCAAATGGATGCTCTATATGATCAATGTTACATTAGTCAGGTGGCGTGATCTCTTTTAAACTTCATATTGTAATGACACTAACATTACCTTTTAGATTCAATTTTTTTCATTGATAGTTTCTCAAGATTTATGTTCATAATTTCCATACAAATTATGAAATGATAAGATAGATTCTCTATCTTGTCCTCTAATCCTACATCTCTATGCTAAATTGTTTTCCCTTCTAGTGACAGTTCACTAGGGGAAGGAATATCACTAGTCTTCTAATGGAATGGTAGTATTTTACAGGAATGTTTCTGGTAGGGATGAGGTTTATACTATTTTTATAATGGTGGGGATATTTGGTATTTATGCATCTTGAATTTTGGTTATGGTGGGTATTTATTTGGGAATAAGGATATCACAAGGTTTTATTGATTTTCATATCCTTGTTGGGCCTAGGGTTGATGTGGCTAGATATGATATAATTTATATGGTTAGAAGGTTGCAATGAATATTTCTATCTATTGAATTTCTTGACACCGGTCAGTAAAATGAGTAGGTGAAGACCATAAAAACACACTATGATGAACCATGTTGTCTGCTTTACCATGTCATAAACATATTTTGACTAAACTACTAATGACTTTAACCTTGGTTTTGATAAAAATATATGAATCAGTTGTTTTTACCATATGGATTATTCTCGCACCTATAACTCTCATCTGAAATTACTACAACTTCTATGAAATTTTTTCAATGAGACCTATAGATTCTGCTTAAGAATTATAAGTCAAGGATCCTTCAGATGAGACATAAAATGAATTCCATTCAATGTTGGATAGTCTTTAGATGAGAATACAATGAATTAGTTTTATTCCATTATGTGATAGGGGAAGGTTGTGCCGAGTTACTTGAAACATTCCCAGTACTCGTACAAATTTTCGATGGTTGATTGATGTATAACATAAATTTGTCTTCTGATTTTGGGATCCTTTATATGGGAATGAATCTCTACAAAAAGAATCATTTTAGGTCTTCTTAAACATTGAACTTCCATAGTTATAGCCTATACAACCTTTCCTTTTCTGCTCTTTAGAGTAAGAAGGGGAATGCACTCAATTGGAATTGGTCTGCAGGAGATCCACTCAGTCCCAATCTTGAACAACCAAAGCCAAATTATTGGAAATGCTAATTTGGGTCTTCCCATATAAGACCATAAAATTTTGGGATTTCCATAATCATGGTAACATTAAGTTTAGATTCATTTTTTCTAACAGTCATAGTCGGTTGGTTCTTTTGATTAGAAAATTGAGGTTCATAGGCATCACGTAGAGTTTTTTTGGGATTTCTAGCACTGATTTTAGGTTCAGATTCAACATCAGCAGTGTCAGTTGAATCAAAAAATGTTATTTTATTCCAGGATTTTTGGAAATTTAGTTTTTTCAAAGCGGTTAAATTTATCAATTTCAAGACCAAAATAAATTAAGTTTTTATTAACACTATATTTCATGGATTTTTTTTTAAATCTTATAGTTGTTTTTTATGGAATGGATTCCAAAGAAATAGCGCCATGTTTTATGCATTCCAAACATGGTGTGTGGAAAAGAAATTTTAAAATACCTAATTTTAGTGTACATAGTTATACCTTAGGTTTTATCTCAAATATGAGTGCTCAAAAAATGATTTCATCACTTTTTTTTGATTTTATGAAATAATTATTATTAATTGATTTTGAGACTGAGAGAAAAAAATTAGTTTATATTACTGATTTTAAAATAACAGAGAAATTTAGTTATCTGATACAGTTTGGATAGACATGGTTCTATGCTATAATTGGTTCCAATTTTTAAAAAATATTTTTCTAGAGACTAGTAAGAGAGAGATTTCTCTATTGATTCATCATTATCCCTTGGCCAAATGGTTAAATTAAAGGTATGAATAATCAAATAATCAATTTGCATGCCCTATTTCCTTCGTTCACAATGTCATAGATGGTCCTTTTAATAAATTAGTGAAATCCACAAATGGTAATTGTTATTCCATAATAATCAATAGTTCCTTCCACAATCTTATGCATGTGTTGGTGATTGTCAAAAACTCACCACCCAACCTTAATCTATTATGTAGAAAACATATGGTAATTTTGTGGAGGGAGATATAGATCATTTAACAAGACAATACAAATTAAAATAATCTAACACTAACACATATAAATTTAGATTAAATAACTAAAATTATAAGGGAAACTGGATAATAGAAAAAGAAATAGTTTTAATTTTTTAAGCATTGAAACTAAAACATAGAAATTGATATTGCCTAACCATTATATGGTCACTCCAAAAAACCACCCATCCATGGATAGAAATTTGAGAAGATTTGTGATAGGGGCTACAAAATAGTAATGGAATGAAAATAAAGAAAAGGAATGAAGGAAAATAAATCTGAAGTAGTCTATTATCTAGATCTTTTCTCACTAAGAGATACTCTAACAATCCCATATGACTTTTATTTATAGGGAAATATTTCAACCAAGATTCCATAAATAGATAAAAAACCATATTGGTTCAATCCTATAGTTTTAGATAAAAAAAATTCAAACATTTCTATATTAAGTCTTAGGATTTTCTATTGTGAATACTATTCAAAATGTGAATGTTGTGGGGATGATTGTTTCATGAAATGTTTCATGCATGGACTTCACATCCTATAATTATTCATGGATCACATCATGAATGACATTCATGATGTGAATTTGTGTTTTGAAAAATGTTTTTCTATTATATCCATGTTCTTGATATTCAAAAATTGACTTTAGTCCTTGAAATATTCAATATTCACATGTCATAAAATTTTTCTATCTTGAAATAAGTCACAAAAAAATTAAACACCAGAAATATTAATCATTTATCATGCATAAACAATATGTTTTATATTAAAATAATCATGAAAAATATAACTCTCCCAGATTCCCCACACAAAGAACATTCTTATCCTCAATCATATAATCGCAACATAAATAATAGAGTAAAAATATTATATCAATATAAAAATTAAAAAACAATTAAATAAAATTATTATCAATATAAAACATCAATTCAACTTTAAATTTTTTAAAGAAACTAATAAACCCATGTATTTTAATTTTTACCATTGAAAACTATTGGGTCATCTCCCCTCGTTCATTTATATGTCACAATTCATTATAATCAAACATGAAGAGACAATATTTACCAAAAAAATGGATTACTTTCTCTCATTATTCATGGTAAAAATTCAAGTATTTCTATTATATTATCATGAGTACCTAATTCATTACTAAAGGATTTCAAAGGAACTAATTTCTCCACCACATAAGGAAATAATTCCCAAAAAATAATGGGGGATTTTAAAAAATGGTTATGATGAATCTTCGAGTGATTTATAGTAGGGTCTGATGTTAAAATATTAAAGATCAAAATTATAGTTATCTCTAATTAATCCTACATGACATATTAAGAAAATTGAACTGATGTCATATTCCAAACATATAAGTCAAGGTAAGGTCACAATCGATATAATTATAATAAAATAATTACACCTTATTGAATTTTTTATAAATTTATGCTTTGAAAAATTTATACATCCACCACCTTACCACATACGATCAAAATATTATCGTTTTGGTAATAGTGATTTTTGATTTTCCCAAAACACAATGTGTTTTTTATGTTATCTTTTTCTTAATAAGGTAAAAAGATTACTGTGAAATGAAATTAATATGACCCAATCCCAATATAAAAAATATCAGAGACAAGATTTTTTTATATAAAACATCTATTCCTCTATGAATTTCTACCCCTTACACTGAATATTTAAACTATCATGAAATATAAATTGAGAAAGTATGAATGGATAAATAAGGATTTTAAGGTGGCTCATTTCTAGGTAGTTAATTCATGAATTCTATGAGATAAACAAGGATTAATGTTTCAGAGGTTCCAAGGATAATTTATAAATAATAAAAATTTCCTCAATAATTTTAACTATTGTTTTCCATAGTTATAGCTTCTACAAGTTGTAATGAATGTTCTATAAGGTGGAATGCCCTAATACCAATTAAGAAATATGATTAATATATAAATAAAAATAATTAAATCTAAAAATACTCTTAGGAAGAGAACATATAATTTGGTTCAATCAATCATGTCATGCAATAATAATAATAATAAATTATTTCACATATATTTTTAGAAATTCAATTTATGGAAATTTCATTTACCCAACTAAACTAATTTTTTAAAATCATGAATCATAATTTCAATATAATTTATTCCCTATAATTAGTCAATTACCCATTTTACTCATTCAATCAAAATTACATAATATTCAGAATCATGGTATCATGGGATTCCAAAGAAATTCATTTATCCATTACTAGTCAAGTAAATCAAGAAGCTAATTACGGTCATTTAATTTTCATGAATAGATATGTTTTTAAATAAATATAGAAAATTACAAATATAATGATAGTAATTGAAAACTCTCTTTAGAAATGATTGCTTAGCTGGGTTTTTCATGTCTTATTCATTCAATTCTGTTAGGCAGAAGTTTCACAATGTGTAGAATTTTCAGGGTAAGAATTTTTATTCCCTATATCTGTTATGTATTATTTTTCAATATGAAATCAATTTTCGCAATGGGAATTAATTATAATTCCCTTATACTTTTGTTGAAATAATTTATGAACCTTAAAAATAAGAGTAAAAATATTATAATATAGGTATGTCCAATCATGATCAAATAGGTTCGGTGGAAGAGTGGACTAAGGAAAAAATGCTGGTTGCCTCTTTGAAGTGCTATTATTTCACATATTTGGAAAAACTCAAAATAAATAAAGTTTTAAAAAATAATAGACTACAATATTTACTCACTAAAAATTATCAATGTATTACTCAAATAATATAATTTGATTTTTTCATTTTAATAGATATATGATGGAATTTATGAATTTAATAATATAGAAATGAAAGGTACAGACTAGTTAGTATTCTTTTTCAATTAGTGTGAGGGAGTGTAATATCATCTCCTAGTTTGTCAGGTATCATACCATGGTATTTATTTATATTTTTTTGATTAATAATTAATTGGAATCCTCCTATTTCCCTTGTAATATACACAGAACTAAAAGGGTATATAAGAATTATAGTAAAATTTCCTTCACATCTTGAAAATTTTGTGTCTGCAATCAGCTTAATTCAGGAGTTTTTTACAAACAATTGATCTATAGGGTCGATGGTTCTTGGTTGGATTATATTTTATTGTCTATACTTATTCATTCTTGGTAAATCTTAGAAAGTTCAAAATATTTTATCATTATTTCTTTTATCTATTACATATACAACCACTTATCCTTCCCAACTATATGAAGTTCTTTATTTATATATCATATAACCAAATAGGAATTTTTTTCCAATTACATATGGAGGTGGAAAATCTTCTTATAAATCAATCTATTAGGACTCGTTCTTATGGGGTTTTTAGAGGAAGTACTATAATCTCATAAGGAATCTTCTATCTTTTTCACTCCTATCCTTCATATTAGGATTTAGACTATGTCCCATAATTCCATTATATTCTATGTTGTTAATTTCTTATTGTCCATTTTTCTATAGATTATATGGGGTTGATGTTTTTACATTTAACCCATACTATTTTAGTAATGCCTCCATTTACCTATTATAGAAGTAGGTCCCTGGGTCTTGAATAATTTCTTCTGATAATCCAAGTCGATAAAATATGTTAGTCTGAACAATATCATCAAAAACATTACCATCTTTATCCATGGTATATTTTTATTCCACCCCTTTTGGAAAATAATATATTGTAAGTAGAATATAGGAATAACCAAAAAAACTGGTATTTTCCCATGAATTCTATACCACACAGGTCAAATATTTCACAGATTGTAATTGGTTATTAAGAAATTTATTGTCTTCTAAATATGTTTCCAAAAAAAAAGACATTTACACATTTTTTTATAAAAATTCCATTTTCATCTTGAAATAATATTGTCCAATATATTCTAGATTCTAAGAAATTTCTAGCTTCCCTTTGGGATCCAAAATTTACTCCCACAGGTAATGAAACACAGAATTTAAAAACTAATTCAATTTCATTTTCTAGTAAAAATATTCTAATTACATGATCATAGAATATATTCTAGAAGAATGGGTCATGATAATTATAAATTCTAGAGATAGATTTATGTTTTTACAACTGATGATATTTTAAACAAGAAGTTAGTTGAGATTTGAGTAAATAATTGATAATTTTAGTTTACCATGGTACTATACCTTCAATGATGTAAATTCATTTGCATGGTAGTTGCATTGAGTGGTTTTGACATGGAATTTCTACTTTAGTTGTGTGAGGCTATATGCTAATATTATTGGCCACTTGATTTTTAGTTCAGTTTTGTACTTGATCACCTGATGGAACTGTTGTAATAGAGTTATCCAGATCACCAGTCATGGTTTAGAATTATAATTCTTTATTAGATACCTATGAGTTGCATGATCCTAAAAAACAAAAACTTTAGTTACTAATTGGAATGATCTATATTTATGTATAGTGAATATGACTATAAGAAACTCTCTTTTAGTCATGTAATTGATCTAAGGGGGATCCATTATCATTTATACATATGTGATGACTTGATATTTAGTGTTAATTCTTTATAATATTGTGGCTCACAAAACATTATTTGATGTGTCATAGAGAATCTCAAAAAGATGGTCCCATTTTAGTGATTTACTCATTAGTGATGTAATAAATCATCATTTCAACTCATCAAAATGCTTCCTACACTCATTATCAACATTAAACTAAGATAATTTTAATATTAATCCTAATAGTGGTAGATAAATCTTAAAAAAAATATTTGATAAATGATAAGTAGAAACCCGTATGGCCAAATAATTATTAAAGATTCTTAATAAAATTTGTATATGGAAATGAGTTTATTACTTAATCATTTTAATTACCTAAATTATTTTATATCTCTGGATTATGTGGCCTAATAATATTCCTATTTCGATGATAAAATGAAAATTTTAAAAGATTAAGTCAAGGTTTTTCTCAATGTATTCTTTCAAAATATTTTCCAAATTCCTTATGAAATAATCAAAATAATATCTAAAAATCATGAAAGAATTGAGAAATTACTATAGGAAGTCCTCAGCATGATTGAAGAATATAAACACCAAAAACTATTGAAATTTACCTAGGGAATTTCATAGCTAAGATGAAATCCAAATGTAGACAAATGTTCTAAAAGTACAGGTAATATTCATCTTCTTCTATTCTGGTTCTATAATTGGTATAAGGAAGTATCTTGAGAAACTATCTAAAAAGATATAACGAGTTTTTAAAGTTAATCTTTCTAGCATCTGATCGATGAATGGAATGGGTAAGTGATCCTACTCGGTATCATGATTGATATTTATATAATATATATACACACTCCAACTATTTTTCTCTTTCATTGGGGTTAGTTCATTTTTCTCATCCTTGAGAATTGTTAGACCAATTTTCTTAGGTATAAAATGTTTTTGGTTGAATCATAATGAATGAATGATTGGGTAAATTATGACAGCTACTAGAAGTTTTTCTATCTCTTTCTTAATTAACTTCCATTAAAATGTGATTATGTCTTCTTTGGGGTTCTCTAACAAGTCGGGAATTGCCTCCCAAAAATATTCTCTATGATAATAATTTGGTGGATAATCCCTAGGATATCTCATAGAATCCATCCTATAAATTGGATATTTCTTTTGAGAAGGTTTGTCAGAGTCGGTTCACAAATATCATATAAATTATTGGAAATGGTTAGTTTTTTATTCTCTCCATCCATAAGGTATACATATTTTAATTCACATGGTAGTGTTTTTAACTCCAGTATTGGGGGGTTTCTCAAGGGATGTATTTAGTTGTGTTTCTCATGTTCTAAGGGTTGTATATCTTATATCATGTTAGTATCTTTTAGAAAATAATCAAAAAAATAAGATGTAACATGTTCTTATAACATGAAAATTGTGTTCCTAGGTTTTTGGGTATTAGTTTTTTCAGATGAAAAATTCTTTCATAATGCTCTGAATATAATAATCATAATTGAATATTCAATTTCATCTAAACCTTCTTTATGAGAGATTGTACGAAGTGAGTGACTTCTTGAAGGATGTTTCATCGCATCATGAATGATGAAGTGTACTATTCTATCTCCCAATTCCATTATGACTGTTCCTTTATAAAAATTGATGATTCATTTTTCTAAATTTAGTAACATTCTCCCATGAATGGTGGGAGAGTGGACTGGTGCTCTATCCTCTACTATGGTATGGAAAAAGATCCGCTGGAAAGATCAACCATATTATATATATGCATATGTATTCTACAACTCTTGTGTGGAATAATTTGGATCTATTTTCTAATTGGAAAACTACTTGTGTTATCATAAAATCACCTATCTAGAAATATGAAAATAATGAGTGATAAATAGCTTTTAATAAATATCCCAAATCACAAAAGCATTAGTAAAATTTTAAGATTCAATAGTGAGGGAAATAGAGAATGTTCATGGATCATAAAATTATTGTTTATCAGTATTATAATCTATATAGAGATTCTTTTACCTAATATGATTCACTCATTTATATCTAGTCACCTTCTTTTAGTATATAACTCTTTTTAGAAACTTCACATACATTGGGATTTTTCTAGAATTACAATAATAGCGGGATGTTGATTTTGAATTTATGGAGGGTTTCTTGACCATCTCTTTTAATTCCCTCCTCTTATCACTTCTTATAATCAGATAATACATAAAATATTGGTGCTTTTATATTATTTTTCTTCATATATTATCTTGGAAAATGTGTTTATGATCTTTACATTATGAACCTAGTTCTTATTCCTTAATTTTTCTTATATCATTTTGGAGGTATGGGTTGAGCTTTAGATGGTGTCTCAGAATCCTTGGGCTTATATTGTTCAAGTTATACGATATCATTTCCACTTCATGTTGTAATATCTATAATATCATATTTGGTATTCATAATATTTTGTCCAAGTAGTCTCATAATATTTTTTTCATAAAGTCTATAAAACATATGAACTGATATGATAGTTTTTTTTTGTAGTCCACAAGTCCTAAAACTATTAGTCGTTGATATTTCTATTTTGGTGATCGTTCACATGTATAAGGTTGATTGTAGTTATTCTTATGAAAATGTGGTTTTTTAGTGTCTTTTTTTAAGGAATTAGATTTATAGTATTTTTGGAATGGTAGGGGTTTTGGTATTAATTCTGTTAGAACCATGGTTGTGGTGGGTATTGGTTTGCGTAGAACTATGTCACTAGTTTTTTTATTTCCATCTCCTTAATTGGTATGGGGTTGACATGTCTGGTTCTACAAGAATTTCCATAGTTCAATGGTTACATCACAACTCTATATTTATTTAATTTCTTGACACAAGTCAGTAAAAAGAGTAGGTGAAAATCATAATCCACATTTATATCATGTATCCAATTATCCAATTTCTTGTGTCATGTCCATTTTTTCACATTAACCTAGTGAGGTATTCAACCTTGGATTTTATTAAAATAGATGAATCTGATGTTTATACCTCATGGATTCCTCTCATACCTATACCTCTCATCCCAAATTTATATGAGTTATGTGAAATCATTTGAATTAGAAATTTTTCCTCTATTGGTGATTTTTCAATCATGGGTCCTCTAGAAGAGTTGTTGAGCATATTTTGGTCATTTTCAAGTAGTTCTTAGAAGAAGAACGTAAGTAAATAGAGCTCTTAAATTGTGTGATAGGATAATCTTGCTCATAGTTTCCCCAAATACTTATAGTACTCATATATAGTTTCTCTGGTTGGTTAAAGAACGAAATAAATCTCTTTTCTGATTATTTTATGCCAAAATTTTGTAAAGAACAGTTGAATGAAGCATCAATTATGGTCTTCCTATTCGCTGACCTCTCATGGTTGAATATATTACATTAATTTCTTATTTTCTTCTTCATGTTAGGGGAATATCATATATTGGAATTGGTCTTTAGGTTCACCTCTCGGTCAGAAGTTTGAATAGATGATGTAGAATTCTTTGATATTACTATTTCATTCTTCTCCAAGATGATGATGAAATTTTGGGGGAACCAGAATCGTGTTAACACACAGTTAAAAATAATTTTCTTTCTCGAACAAAAAGAGTAGGTTATAATGATTAGAAAATTGAGGTGTTCAATT
Source organism: Viscum album (assembly GCA_963277665.1). Taxonomy (NCBI): domain Eukaryota; kingdom Viridiplantae; phylum Streptophyta; class Magnoliopsida; order Santalales; family Viscaceae; genus Viscum; species Viscum album. The sequence goes on from OY728154.1 coordinate 108,469,740, forward strand.
ATCACACAGAGTCTTTTTGGGATTTCTAGTTTTTATTTTAGGATCATAATAAATATTAAGAGTTTCAATTTAATCTAAAAGTTTTATTTTATCAAATTATGTTTGAAAATTTATTTATCTATATTGGGTTTGTGTTTTTTAATTTCAGTACCAAAATAAATCGGTTTTTTGTTAGCACTACTGGTCAAAAAATTATTTTTCTAATTTTTAATTTGATTTGAGTCACTTACTTCCTAAAAACAATCCCATGTTTGATTAACACCTATCATGGGGTGTGGAAGATAAATTTTTAATTACTGATGTATATTATTGTCTTTTATCCTTTTGGTTGTCTCTGAAAGTGGAGTTCTCACAAAAAGAGTTTTACACTTTTTGTTGATTTTATGAAATTTTGGTTTTTAATTGATTTTAAGAAATAAATAGAATAAATAATTATAGATGAATTATTTTTAAAAAATTGAGAAATATAGTGATTAGATTAAGCATTGATAGACCCGATGTTATTCTATTATTATTTCTAATATTCACAAATTCTTCTTCTATTGGATAGAAAAGAGATATTAAACTATTGATTCATCTCTATCCCATAGGAACATTGTTAAATTTAAGGTATGATTAATCAAAGGATCAATTATTTTACCCTCCTTTCTATGTGTTTAATATTATAGTGGTTCCTTTTGATAAATTATGTAAAAAAACAATTCAGTATTTTTATTCCCTAATAATCAATAGTTCCATGCACAATATTTTACATGTGCTAGAAAATTCTTATCACTCACCACCCAAACATAATATGTTCTATTCAAAATATAATGGAATTGGGTGGAGGGAGATATGGATCATTGATCAATGATATTAAAATTAATAGATTCCAATTCTAACACAAACAAATTCAAAATTAAAAAATTAAATAAGAATAAAAACTGGTTGGAAGATGAAAGGATAAATTTTATTATTTATGTATAGAAACTTAGACATACCAATTGATCTATCCTACCCCTTTTTTATCTCTCACAAAACTACACCTTCATGTATTGGAAATTTGATTTGATTCAATAGAGGGAACACAAAACAATAATGGAATGAAATTTAAATAAAAAAATTAGGGAAATAAAAATGTAGCATTCCACTATCCAATGCTTCCTTTTTCAAGAGATTTTCTATCAATCCCCCATGAATCTTATTTATAGGTATATATTTCATACGTGATTCCATAAATGGAGCAATAAAATATATTTGGTTCAATCCTAAGGTTTCACAGTTGTCACGAGTTAAAAATGAGTTATAGACAAATAAAGTCTTAACTATTTCTATATAAGTTTGGAGGGTTTCGCATCATGATTACTATAAATGAAATGAATTTTTTGTGGATGATGTATTCACATAATGTTTTACACATTGACTTTACATACATTAATTCTTCAAGGATTACATTAGGAATTACATTCACTAAAATATTTTTTTAGCAGGTTTTTTGTGGTTACATGTAATTCCTTCATTTTCATTCATTTAATTTGGTCCTCACTATATTCAATATTACTGTGTCATGTCATACCACAAAGTGGTGTGGCGATAAGTGCCTTCAACATTAATATTTCATTATTGGTGTTATTTTTCCAAAAAATTGTGGTATCCAAAAATAAATCAAAATTAAATTAAATATCTACATGATCAATCATTTAACATTCATAAAAAATATGTATTACATTAATATAATCTTGGAAAAAATAAATATGTTATTTTCTCAATAGATAAATCATGGATTTGAAAAACAATGAATGTTTATAGAGTAATTCATATTCCATTTTGAGATTATAGTTCATGATGGAATGGTTTCACTCCAATTAATGTTAAATAATAATTTTTTATGACACATGCTATTTTTTATATCTCATGGTTACATAAGTGTAAACAAATTATATCAAATGTTATTATTTTTGTTGAGGTGGATCATTTGGTATATTATTAATTCATGGAAGGAAAGTTGAAATTATTTATTTCATTGGGAATACTCTATATATGAAATCAATACTTTTGGTCTAACTTTTATAGTGGATAATTCATATCTAATAAGAAACCTAAGTGTGGGAAGTGGATTGAGATCAGAGTATACATGTATTTTCATTAGGTATGTTGAATAAAGATTCTTGAGATGAGAAAATTTATGGTTAGATTTTTATAAAGGCATATATTATCATTGTGATTTTTAAAATATATTTGTTTAATTTTTTAATTTTATCATGCGTTTTTTTCCTAAAAACTTATTTGAACGAGATTGAAATGGAGATCAAGGATTAAGGGTGACATGCCTAGTGGGTCATGTAGTCACACCGAGGGTGGATGGGGTGATTCAATGTGAACTAATTTAACCTAATTATTTTAACATAACACAACTAATCTAGAGTTATCAACACCAATTTTGATGAATTTTTATTTTTAATGATTATGAAAGGACCACACCACATGAAAAGTAGTAAACCTTAATGGATACTAGAACACCATATTTACATGTTTTCCCTACTAATGTTGGTGACTACCACCTTTATTTATTTGTGTCATGTCCAATATCTGTATATCGACTAAAATCATAATGTTAATAGAATGGAATGGAATCATCCTTAAATGTAAAAACTAATTCAACTAATGTCAGTGCCTCTACCCCTTTGTTTTTTTAGAGAAAAGTGGTAACTTAAATTGGTCTCCCAATTCATTCCCCAAAGGAATTTATTAAAAGTAAGAGATACAATACAAATACAAGGTGTAAATGGATTACACCAGCAAGGGATTGAGGGGACTACAATCTGAGATTTCAAGAAAACAAACAAAAGTTCAGATTGCGTAGGACGTGTCCAAGACGTCCTATCATCAAACTATCAGAGACAACATCCATGAAGGGAAGTGGCACCACAACACCATCAGAGTGACTTTCATGGTTTGAGATGAAAGTTCCCTTATAGGCGACAGATCAAAGCTTGAACCATAACTACAAATCTAGAGGAATAATACAGAAGACATCTTATATATGGTCCATAAATCCTTTTCTAAACAGCTCATCATAACCAATAAGGCCTAAAAAACAGATCTCGTGCAAAAGTTCCACCTCAAGATCATAACTAAAAACTCGGCCTAGAATCCAGATACAACCTGAACACCAAAATCTAGCAACATAAATTCCTCATCAACAGTTTTTCCACAGAAACTTTCATGCACCTGGTCGAAAAAAATACCAAAAACTGATGGAAAAAAGTAGTGCCAACAGATAAACTGCAACAACTTGCCCAAAAACCAGCCGACATAAACAACCAGCAATCCAAAGCGCAGATTGAGGAAACAACAGGCCATTACATGAGAAAAAACTGCTTCTAAATCAATAGAAAAGAAAGAAACCCAATACAAATAAAGGAGATAGACACTATCCAAGATCCTCTAGTGAGGACAAAAACTAAGTGAAGTCAGTTAAAGAAACAACCTCAGAAGTAATCCATCAAAAACACATCAGATCCGTGTCAAGAGTAGAAACCCAAAAACCCTAAAACTCAGAAGATCAAACAACTTGCTGATCATAAAAACCTGCACTAAAACTCAGGAAAGAAAATCCTTTGGATAGTACAAAAATCATTTCCATGGAATGTCTTTAAAGTTAAAGTCAGGATTTTTTTATATTCATCCAGCATTCTGATGAACATACGTTTTCTGATTTCAAGGTATTTCTCAGCAGTGATTTCACCGTCACAGTACTTCTGGAATGTGATGGTATCTTGTTCATCCATCCATGCATCAGCAGCTTCCCCTACCGACTCATCATTCACATACACATCCTTATACACGGGATCATTTTTTCCTTCATCATCCTCCTCCTCTAAGCTAGAGGTTTCAGTCAGTTGATCAGCCACCATTGGTATTGTTTGGGGTTCAATGTTTTCCTTCCTAGAAGCATCCAAAGATCTAGTTACAATTGTTCTTTCCAGTTGCAAGTAGTCTCTACGCTTCCTCGTTTTTTAGGATTTGGGGTGATGAATCCATCAACATCCACCACTGGTTTTTTCCCTTCCTAGCACTTGATTTTAAGTAGGCTTACTCAATTTGAATAGGTTGATCACAGTCCTCTTGTGAATATTCACTAGAATCACAAAGATCACTCTAGTCCTCCTCTCGTGAAACATGAGTTTTGGTATCCATCTCCCGATCCTCCACCAGGGTAGGAGAGTCAATGAAGGCATTTGTGGCAGTAATCAAAGCATCAACAAAGCCTGGTAGTCTATTATTTTCAATAGAATGATGTGCAAGTTGTACGGGCTCAACATTATCAACTAAAATTTTCTTATGCTCATTAGAGTTTTTCCCTCAAAAAGGTTCCCTTACAACAGAGGTTCCAGCATCATCTGTGTGGCTAACTCTACTCCCTTCCAGGCCAAGTTTTTGCTTTACAACCCAAGTAACATTCCTGGATATAGGATGTGTAGTCTTATAGTCACATTTCTTCGAAGCATGTCCAAGATTAAGACAAAACTGACAACAATCGGGTAGTTTTTCATATACAACATCTTGAAAGAATCCATAATCTACATTCTGAATCCAGATTTTGTAAGGAAGATTTTGAGAAACATCAATTTCAATTCAAATTCTATCAACTGATGGTCTTGAGAGATTCCTCATCGCCGAATCCAGTTTCAATGGATTGCCTATTTGCATGGAAATCGGGAACATGGCAGATTGCTTAAAAAGATGAAGTGGTAGCTCAGGGAAGCCAATCCAAACTGGAACTATGGGAAATTCAATGTAGGGGTCGAAGTCCAGGGTCCATTTAAGCACTCTCATTAAACAACCCCCAAAGGACCATGAACGTCTCTCCCAAATACTATAATAATCATCCTCAGAAGAAAGGTGAAAAACTACATTGGAAGAGTTCAATAGACCGATATGAAAACCCAAAAAACCTATCACTTCAAGAGAGTTTCTTAAGAATCTCAAAGACGGTTGGTGTTTAGAAAAGTTCCCAACGAGCACAAAACGTAAGTCCGATGAAAGAAGGTTTGCCTCATTTTTTGATAAAGAAATCACTGGTTTTCCGTGGTGAAGAAAATGTTTTGGTTTGATGCAATCCGGGGCCGCGATAGAATTTGTGCAGGGATTGATGATCTCGAAAGCTCTTCTGGAAACTACATCAACGAAGGAATGCGAAGCTGAGGTAGGGTTTCTCACTTGCTCGCCCCGAGTCGGGTCTATCAGTTTAAACTATTCCTCTACCCCTTTGTATATGATCAATAATATGATATATGGAGATGTTAGTATTATCTTATTCATATATCATGAAACTCCATAATCATCAACTCAGTTAATATCATCTAAGTGAGGATATATTATTCCCATCATGGTAATATACATAGAACATATTTTTTGGGTTGAAACACTTATTAACTAAAATTTTATCCATCTAGTGATTGAATATTCACCATTTATGTGATATCAGTGGTAATTTCTATATATATTATTAGTGATATATATTTCACCTTATGGATTTTGAATTGGTTATGACTTTTTCATATAATGATGCCTTATTATCCACCATTGTTGTTGGGTGAGATCTTATTCACTAGGAAATGATTTGTTCATTATGTTGGTGAGTCATGATTTATTATTCACTAGTGATATTACTACAGTATGTTGATATATTTTCCATGTAGGGTTGTTTTGGGTGATGGATCTTTCACCTTTTTGATTTCCAGAGTGGTAGGTCATTCATTTTGGAATTGATGCATTGGTATTGATGGAAGGATTGATTATTGATCATTTACCTAGTGATCTATAATTTATTCAATAATTTAATAGTGATATGTTATTTGGATTAAGATATATCATTCAATACACTATTATGTTAAGATAAACCATTCTCCAAAAAATACCTTAGTCACCACATTGGTTTTGGTGGGGAATCATCCATAATTGATAATGGATGGGGATATATTATTCATCTTAGATATACGTCATTTATATATCAATAACCTTAAATAATCTATGGGTAGTACATATTCCAACCCCTATGTTATGATATGGTGGGGGTCTTTCTTTCCGTATGGTGAGGTGAGTGGGGATAGATCATTCAACATCATGTTTTTTCTCAGATTATGGGGGCATAATATCATTATGGTACTCACCAAAGAAGGCATGTTCAAAAGACAAGGTAGATCTAATGATTCCTAATGAGCCTATTGATGCATGTCAAAGATGGTATGACCCACTTTTCCATCTGTACATAAATAAACAAACACATACACACACACATATATATAATGGTTTTAATCTAGGACATAGTTGGAGGTGTCCTACTGAGTATTGCATACATACCTTTCATGAACATATTTATGGGCATGTAGAACATATATTGTAATTGGGGGATGGATGATGTACCTGATATAGGTCGATGGGATGGGAAAGATAGATAATATTATGAATATAGTTCATAGGAGATGTAGTGGTTAGTGGTTAGACTTCCATTCCTTTTACTATGGTTGATTTATAGTATTTATGGTTTTCCATTGACTGACCAAACAAATATTTCATGACTTAATGACCTGCATGAGTTCAATTTTCTCTAGCATTTAAATATTATTTTTATGGTTTTCATTCCCCAAAAATTATATATTTTTTCACTTTGTTGTTATATCATTCATTGATGTTTTGTTATTTGGTATTATTTTAATGATTAAACTAGAGTGTATAGCCTCCCCAAATGGTTTATATGACCCTCATTACTAGTGAATAGCCACTAGAATATAGGGAGGAATTCGCAAGGACACATGTTTCCATGGACTAAGTTGTATTTGGTAATTGTAGGCCTAGACATTACAGTGCTTGTAGAGCTATTAGAATTGAATTCTCAATTGGATGATATAAATGGAATGAGATTTATCCGACCTAGTGTTCTATATGGGATGAAACAAGTTATAATAATGTTATTTAAGGGTAACAATGATCTTAAAATCTTATATCATTAAAGAATCATAATTTTTAAAATACTATTACAAAGAAATTTTGGTGTTTGAATATTAAATCTTGATTTTTTTTCTTAAGAAGAATAGAATGGATAATATTTAATAATTATTATGATGATTTTATTTGAAAAGTAATTGTATCTGATGATATAAAATGTTGTTTTTTTATTTATGAAGTAAAATTATTATTTAATTCTATCTTGGATAATAAAGATTTTGTTAAATTAGAGTAGGTGGAAACAATGATCTCATGGGGATATCCAAATAACATTTTTTAGATTATGAGATTACTTATATCTAAGAGATATTATAGAAAATTTATTTGACAATTCATGATGCACACATAATAGGTGTAAACATTTAACTAAAATGATGTGATTTTTTAGTGGCATAACAAGTTCCATAATTCTTCTGATAAGTTTAATAAATGGTTGAATTATACTATAGTACAAATATTTCCAAAAATGAAAAGGATATTTAGTATAATATGATATATACACAGTTGGTTTGGGATGCATGCTCGTGTATGAAGATAATGTTGTGGAGTATGAATAGAGATTATTAAAACCAATTGAGAATAATTATCTAATGTATTAATTATGATTTTGGATTTTTTGTCCTTCCTTATAGAGTTAAATTCATTTCATATTCGGTGGGAGGTTCATGAAATATTTAGATCATAAAATATTCATATTTATTTTCTCATAGGGAGATCAAAATTTATAGAAAATAATTTGGGTTGAGCACCTTAAGAATTTTGAAAATTTATTGTCTTATAGACTATACCTATTAGAAATACAGCCTATGATAATGGTTTTAAGCCATTGGTAAAGTATGAGGAACCATTTTTATATTGTATACTAATGTTCCCTCAAATCGTTGGGTATCTAGGGGTGGGTTTATGCATATAGATATGGTTTTAAGGAAATTGTTGGTATAAGTGGCCTAGATTTTCCATTATCTAATAGTTTCATTAAACTGTATTTATATACCTATATCAATGGTTAAAAAATAATTGTTATATAATTATTTCACTAAAGAATCTAGAAGAACCTCCCATATCAACCTAAAACTATCACACACACCAAAAACCTAAAGCCATTCCCCCAAACATGTGGCATAAAATATAGAAAAATAGAGAAATAAATTAATGTATTAAACCTGTTTTAATATCAATTTAATGAATAACAAATATTCTATCACATCTATTCATCAAAAATCATGTGTCATAAATATTAGTCCATAATATAGTGAATCAATCAATCTCTCATAAAAACCACTATCGTCCCCATCACCATTAATGCACTCATCACCATTATCATCATCATCCCCATCATCATCATCATCATCATCATCTAAATCATCACCATTGTCATCTATATCACCATCACCATCATCATCATCATCATCATCCCCATTAAACTCGTCATTTGAACCATCATCACAATCACCCAGTGCATCATATAATGAATGTGTCATTGGAATGCATGTATTAAACATTTTAATAGTAAATTGCGTATCTGATAGAAATAATGCTATGATATTTCTTAAATTAATCTTTAGAATTTTGACATCATTCATGACCCATCATGACTAATTTTTCTACTACTACCTATATATGTTCCCTTTCCACCTATTTACAAGACGATTATAGATCAATGGTACCAGAATTGTTAAATGAACCTCATGTCTGGGAATATCTAGTTGCGAAAATAATATTTCCTGGTAAACACATGTACTATCCATAGTGATCATCACTTAATATCTCATGAAATGATCATTTGGCCCAATTTTTTCATCATCCTTCTCATCAAGGGTCTTTAAATTACACCATTTCAAATATAAATGAAATATTTATTTACAAAATAGATGTTAAAATTTTAAATCACCAAATTAAAACAAAAATCTATTTTTTGGGGCTATTCCATTACTGCACTTCAATCATTCTTCTATCTCTATGAGAAAAACAACTTTTCTTGATGAATATATCCTTTAATGTTAAATATTTCCCTCTAAAATTAAAATTAATGTTCAAAACCATTTTTAATAATACTATGTTTTTGAACAATATTGACTCATTTTAACAGATATTCAATTAAAAATAACCAAAAAAATAAATAACATTCCATTGTAATGTATTATACTATATCCAAAAAATATGAAACTATATTTAATCAAACCTATTTAATTAAATTCAATTTCACTAATATTAATTATTTTTTTATAGCTATAAAATTATCTAGAATATATGTTGTACTTTTTTAAATCATAAATCTAGATATATATTTTATAATTTAACTCTTATTATTTCATTGGAAATGATATTAGTTTATATAAATTTCAGTCATCTACAATGAATTTTGAATCGAAAGTTTGGATTCGGTAAAACTTTACCAATGATTTTAAATTTTTTTCTATATAAAATATGGTTTCCATATTATCCATGATTTCATTATTTAGTGGTATCTTGTGTTAGATAAGTCATATTATAGTTTTCCTTGATCAGTTGGAATGTTTATGATATTACCAAATTATTATTTAATATGAAAAAATTCAGAATCTTCTGATTATATGGCATAAAAATTTATCAAATCATTAGATGTCAAGCAGTATAGATTTTTAAAATCTTTGAAATAATTATATGCACATTTCAATGAATATTATATAATTCCTCTTATATTTTAGAATCGTCATCCACCTGAAATTGTGAATATATTTTGTATCACCCTTTATTTTTTATTTATTTTTTATAGATCCTAAAAAAGAATATTCAATAACAAAAAAATATATTATTAACTGATATCATCATCATTTTCAATCAAAAACCTGAAATTTTTTTTCTTTAAACTCACCACAATTACAATGATAAATAATTTCCTAATATAGTGTTGTTGGAATATAATTCAGGTTATTTATAGCCTCTAAATATGTTCTAACTATAGTAACCCAACTATTATACAAATCATGTTTGTATACTCTATATAGCTCACCTAACTCCATTGTCCATATAGTCCACACAACCTCACCATCTAGAAATTTATAATGAATATGATAGTAATTTATTATTTCATATAAATAAAATAGTAATATACTGTTAAATATAATGAATTTATTTTCCCATATTTGAGTCCAAGAAAAATCCTTTATTCTAACTTCAAGGTGTCTCTTGGTGAGTGGCTTGATGGGACATATGTCACACTATTTGGAAATCCCCTCTATAAAACCCTTTCATTCTCGTCATGTTTTACTAAAATTTTTATTATCATCATTATACTCAATGATTCCCTATGTTTGGAATTTCAAAACTTCATACATGCATGTACACCCACATCACCTTATAGAAGAAGAACCAACTATCAATGAATAAAATATAAATATTAAATTAATAAATCATATAATGAAAAATAAATTATTGTCAATTTTTTTTCATGGGTTCTATAAATATATCGGATCTTGGATAATCTTTTGGTACTACTAGATCCATAAAAGTGATGGATTTTATACTAATTTAGTACCAATTTGGTATAATGTCTTTACATGATGATAAGTAGTGTCAGGAGGTTTAGAATACACCAAATTCTAAGTCTAATGAGTATGACAAATAAGACACAAAGAGAATTATGTAGTCTAAAAAGGTGTTGGAATAGTAATCTATGGAAAAAGAAAATATGGATGGGGAGTGGAATCCATCATCCGATATGGAAGAGATATATAAGGAGGATTTTCCAAAAATGGTAGCAGTAGTCCAAGAGGTCTAAATATCTAGTGTACCTATAATATAATTATGTAACATAAATTGTGCTACATGGTATATAGAAATAATAATCTGGGTTTGATTAGGTACAAATAGTGGTTTGAGTAGCTCTTGTACTACCCCATCAAAACGTCAGGCAGAGCACTGATTCCACAAGGTTGGTGGACAATAGTATTCTCTTTGTTGTTATTCCAAATTAAAATTTGAAAAAATAATAATTACATGATATTTTATGTTATTGAATTAGATATTTGAAATAGTATGATCATAATGGGCACTACAAGAGTAAATCCCATCCCTCTTATGTGGTGATTTTTATCAGACATCATATTCAATTATATATCTTTATATTTTTTCATTTTAATCATGGGGAAATACATTTTCAATTAATTAGAAATTTTTAACTAATTTATAATCAATGTAAGAAAGGAGGTGTGGCATGACATAAATAATGGATACCTATTTTCAATCAAAAGAAAGGATACGTAGTGATATAAAATAAAAATATAATATTTTGTTGAAAGAGTATCAAAACATAAAATATTTGTCATAGAAAAATCAATGCATTCTAATTATCATGTTAAACATGGGTATGATATAGTTTTATTATTATATTTTCTATTTGATCCAACTCAGTTATGGTTTGGTCATTAATTAATCATGGTAATTTGATTATGATATTTTATTTTTTTTAGGTTATTTAATTTGGTTAATATTTTTTGGTTATGTCATTTGATTTTTTTTGTTTTGGTCATAAATCTCATTTTTTTCATTATATATAGATTAATATGTATTAGTTCAATTCATATTACTTCTTTATAATGGGATTATTTCATTTTTAATTTTTTTTGGTTTTAATATTGTTTAATTCAATATAAAAAAATCCATTAAAAGAAAATTAAAATGACTTTATATTAATAATTTATATGAAGGTCAAGTTGGATACAAAATATTTGAAAAAAAACATTAATGAATTTAAAATATTACCAACCTAAATACCACAAGATGAGCTAAACTGAACAAACTAAGAATGTGTATGGATGATTTTATATAATACCCACCACAAATTAAAGTTCATTATCTATTTTTAAAGTTCATCTATTTGAGTTATCATAAGTAATAAATTTATCAAGGACAATGGGGGAATAGATGGTTTCAATTTGCTACCCACAATCATAAAAAATATTTCATAGAATCAATTCCATTTTGGAAACTAAATTATTTTTCAATTGATCTTTCAAAAAAACATTATTTATCTAATGATTCTAACATATACTTCTATTCAGTAGCAATAATTCGATTCATTTCAATAAATCCACATTCTTTAACAAGTGTTCCATTTCTATTCATTGAATTAAACTACTTGACTTTTATTATAGTGACTCGACCCTGAGAGTAAGAATCCAATATTATTATTTTCTCCCAAACTTCATAATAAGATACATTTTTATATTGAGGACTACTATCCAATAAACTAGAATTAAAATATGTTGTTATTGTACCCATAACTCAATCATGTTGTGTTGTCATGTTCACAACTCATTCAGTGATAATATATTTTACCCTTGATCATATTTTATTTCTATCCCAAAACCATATAATTTAGCTAGAATGCTAAAACTATTATATCATCAGATATTGAGTCATAATTTATACTCAATACCTGAAATATAAATGAATATTAATTTTAAATGTTTTTTTTTGATTTTATGTATTAATACCACTACCATCAATTTCAACCAAGTGAAAAACTATTTTCTATGAAAATTATTTCTCCTTATCAAAGTTAATAAATGATGATTTCAATTTATAATTAGTTTACATTCATTACATAAAATTATATAAATAGTTTAACATATATATATATATATATAATTATATGTGATGAGATAACATATACATGTTTTGTTAACATTATTGATATAATAGTCTAACATATCACGGTTAAACAAGACTATGTGATGTTCTGTCTCCCACGCTTCAAGGATTAATACAGTCCATGTATATGATAAAATAATTCTACCATTATTTGGAAGTGATGGAAATATAGGTTCAAATTTTTCATTCTATTATTATTCATTTATCATTGTTTTGTTATATATCATGGTCACATCAGTCAAGTATATTAAACTAAAATCCATATATTCTTGAGCTAAGTAATATTTTATGATTCAACCTTGAGGATGATTTTTTTAGATGCATGACTTCAATATCCATATATTAATATCAGTTCGATACATCCCAAAAAATGTAAAAGTTCCTCTAATAAGTTTTTTAGTTTTAATATGGATATTTGGATGTATCAATAATGTGAAAAATGATAAAGAAATTTTTTTTCTCTTACTCATACAAAATTTATAACACTCTTTCTGATAATTTTTTAGATAAAGACATATTTAACTGTTTAGAAAAAATATCTTTATAGAAATGGAAAAAATTCACTACCACCCTATATTATTGTAAAATATATGACATATTTTTTTTAATCATCTCTTAAATAAGGACTTGATAATCATGATTATTCATGGATGTAACACCCCAATATTTCATAGTAAGTTATTTTCTTTAATTCATTAGCTTGTGCTACACGCAACATTGAGTTCGAGCACACCATGACTTACCAAACTAGCTGTTAAAAGAAAGTTATGAATAGTATTAACTGAATTTTGAATTTAATATACTTCATATAATTTTAGAATCCATATTATGTGTTTTTTTACATAATATAAGAATAGATTCAATTTTTCAAATAAAAGAAGTATTTTTCAAAAATGCAATTATACCGCCTTTTAATGGTGAACCCTTTTAAGTCCAATATTTGACACTTTTATATATTCAATTTTAGAATATAAACTACTTATTTAGAATCAGGACATAAAAATTTATTTTTGATAAATTTTTAGTGTTTTTCTGATAACTTTTATATTTGGGTGAATAGTGAAAAATACTAAATTTTAATTGAAAACAAATTTTTTAATCAGAATAATTTATTGTATCCAGTTATACATTTGAATAGTTTATATGTACAATTAGATTATATTTTTACCATTTAATACAATATTGGTATTGGAATTAATTTTATTTTGAAATTATACATAAAAAAGTGTCGATCTTTTGATAGTTATTGTTTCTTAAAATCACACTATTTGTTTTGACAACAGGAATTAATTTTAAATTAATTAATACATATTATATGTTCTGAATTTGGTAAAATAGACATCATTTTTGAATTTGGAATATCAAATATATCTTTGGCTGAAGTTTTGTTATTTTTCTGAAAAATTTCAATTTTTGATGAATAGTGAACAAACACTGCGTTATAGTTTAAAACTGACTTTTTATTTAAATAATTATTTAATTTATATAAATTTATTTTAAGTAAAAATAGATATATAATACCGATATAAGTTCAATATAATTCATTGGATTCATTTTATAATAAAATTAGATGTATAAAAGTTTATTGAACTTTTTACTGTCTTTTACCCACCTCCTAGGAGCATTTGAAAATTTACATAAAACATAATTTTACCTCTTGTGTGAGTTTAATTTCAGAAATCCGAGAGACATGGTTGATATCAGTAAGTAAAATGTGGTTCAATAAGATGAAAATAATTTTTGGTGAATACTAACTTTTTACTTTTATTTACCACGGTTAAAAGTAAATAGGGTGATTAAGGGTAAAAATGACATTATTATTAACCTAACACATGTCCTAATTCTATTGGATAAGTGTAATTCGACCAAAAAAACTTATGAATAAGATATGATCTTTTATGTCCACTTGTATTAGATTAGGACATTTATTATTATTTAATTCAAAGAGGAGTTAAAAGTGTTAAATACAAAGTTTAATAACTAAACCATTTTTAATATAGGGTTACACCTAATATAAATTCGACTATAAATATTCATTAGAAAAATAAAAATATTCCTACATAATGGTATTTTATTTATAATTTGTAGAGATTATATAATTAGATTTATTTATGACACAATGATGATGCAGAAAATACCTAATTAATGAAATATTAAAATAATTTATATTATAAATATCCAAATAAATGTAATTTGAGACTTTTAATGAATTAAACTAATTTTTTTGGTTAATATGACATGTTAGGTTTGGTTAGATAAATTTTTTTCTAAGTAATAATGTTGTCATGAATTTAGAAAAAACAAAATACCAAATAGTGTCAAAATTGACATAAAAGAGTTTTTAAAACAAATATTATATTATTAATTGATATTCTATTCCTAAAAATATATGGTTTGTCCAAAGGACTTATATAAGGATAGGTGTATAATTAATGAACCACTTGAGGTTCTCTTGGAAGTATATAGTACATTTATTAACCATATAATATAAAAAATCAAAGAGACATGGTAAATGTCAAACTATTTTACTAAGAGTTAAATCTAAAATATAAAGTTAATATAGTGACCCAAACCTATCTAAAACCTATTGTTTGAGTGGTTTTAGATCCATACCCAACTTATCCTTTAAATAATTCATTTGGGAGCCATTAGAAACCGAAACTAATTTTATTATAAAATAATATTTCTAGCTTTTCCTAAGGTACCCCCACCCCTCTTATAAAAGGTCACACCACCTTCTCTCTAATTCACCCCATTAAAGCCATTAGAATCGGCCAAACCCTGCCCAAATATCCTCCAAACTCTCCTCCATTCATCTTAGAGGCCTTACTTTAGTCAGAAAGAAAACCTAAGGAGCCCTTTTGATCAAATTAAAAAAAAGAACCCGAAGAAGAGGTAAATATTTCATCACCTCTTTCAAGTTTCGTTCTTCTTCCACTTCCTCTTTATTTTTTGTTTCCATTCTAAAATGATAACTATAGTATCATATATATACTTTTATGTTATTATAAATATGGTACAACCATATTCATTATTCTATCCATCCTTTGAATGACATGTCACCATACGTCCATATGTACGGCTTACCGTCTCCACGTCGTGGTGTATTTGTTATTCAATACATTATTATGCGGATGGGTATAATAATGATGTATAATTGGTGTAAATAAAAAATATAACATGATAATTATTCTGTATATATGATATAACATGCAATTATATATGATTTTAATAACAAAAGAATGGTATTTTCGCTCATGCATACGTACGGATTACCGTCTCCACGAACGCGATGAGATTCATTCCCCATCATATCCATTCCAGAATAATTTTCATTTGATGATAAAAAATAATTTTTAAAGACTTAATATCATTATGAATATTAATATGATACATCCCATCCATAACAAACATGGCTTATATAACCAAGCATATAAAGGAGAATGAATCAGTTAACACCCGAAACGATGATAATACTAAAATATCGATATTAGAATATCATATATGATATCATATTAATGTTTATGGTTATTTTATAATTTAATAAAAATTATTTCACCATTATACAGAAGATTAATTTACCCTAAACCATGTAAAAGTACAAGGTAAGGGGTTTCTTATCCCACTCTTAATTTCATGAGATTTCCATTGTTCGCTACTTATTTATTGCATGTGGTGTTTTGTGTACTACCATTCAGTATATTTTGTCATGATTCTCTTTATATTCATGGTATTCTATGAATAATTTGGTGGTTATTAACTTTTGGACATACGACTTTATTGATTACAACTTGGTAAGGGGTTTTCATCTCACTTTTATTCTCGTGAGATTCATGCTATATTTTCCACTATTTTATTTTGTGTGGTGTATGTACTACCCATGATTTTATGGTTTGCGTAATATACATTAATTAATGGGTATTTTCATCATCATTGGATTATACTTCTTTCATGGGGTGTATGTTTCGTATGTTACCAAATTGGTAAGGGAATTTCGAATTTCAATTTCCACTCATTCGTTTTTACACAAACTTCATTGATTACTTTACTCTGAGATTATGTGTGAAATAACTATTTGTTTACTTATGTAGTAATTTAAACTCCCCTTTGTGTGGATATACTTTTGATACACATAATAACTCCATTTATAAATTCTCAAGTCATCGTTATAATTTTGATAAGAGTAATTTTAACTCAATTTCTATTCATTGAGTTAAACATCCATGTCATTGGTGTTGTTTTTACAAGAATATGTGTGAATATACTCTGATAGATTTATACTGAATATACAATCATATTGAGTGTATTTTTATTTTTCACACATAATTGTTTCATTGATTTATCTTTGACCTAAGGATACAGTCTTTATAGAGGAATTCATCTCAACTTACATTCCATTGAGACTTCTTTGTTGTTATACGCCAATTCACTTTTATTTGAGGTATATACTGTACTTTGACATTGTATATCATGAATACATTTATTCTCATGATATTATAAAGTTTTTATTACCTCATTTATTTGAATACAAGTATCTCTCATTTGGTTATGAACTCTAACTAAAATATCATTTTAAATGTTTTAAGGATTTATTCTTCTAAAAAGTTCTCATTAATGTCCATGTTTTAAAAATTGTTTTAAGGATTTATTTATATAAACATTAACATTTTAAAATTAAAATTCCTTTTAAATGTTTCAAAGTGGTATGGGACACTTTGATTCAAAAATCTATTTTGAAGGACTTCTTAATAAATAGCGAAACTTTTAAATGTTTTCAAGAAAAAGGGGGATATTTCTCTCATATAGTTTTGATGATTATTTTCATCTATATAAATATCCTTTATTATTCTTGATTGAGGTTAATCTATTATAATAAAATATTCCATATTGTATTTAATGAGTTATGTTTGACTGTTGATGTGCAATTTTTATACCATTCATGGATTTTGATTAAAGTATTAACATTTCGTATGCTAGTTTTAATACGAATGTTTAGATTATGTTTCTCCCATTTAATATGAGGAATGAATTGGACTTAGTAAGTGATGGTTGGAACCCACTATAGCTCATTGATGCCTCGGTAGGTCTCATGATACAAACTAGTGTCTTGGAACAAGGCCTTGACAAAATCTTATTTGTAGTCTTGGCATAAGACCTTGACAACGTGGTTATGAAGTCTGGCATTATGCATTCCATCATTATGAAAGTGGCTATTGATATTGAATTTGATTATTAAAATAGTATAATATCCATGTGAATAAGTAAATGGTATTATTTGATTTTATATTTTCCATATTATGCTGTAGTTCATGTTTAAAAGGCTTTTGTTTTAGTCTTATACATTGCCTCAATGTTTATGCTTATTTATGAAAGTTTCTGCTTTATTGTTATCCATATTGAGCATCTGAGCTGACCTCTTTCTATGTTTTATTTTTTCCAATATGTGAAGAAGTATATTATGACTAACCTGAAGGGATATTCTATGGGATATCATTGTTGTCTATGGAAACAATGTTGTTGTAGTTTTCCATTTTATGATGTAATGTAAAACTTATGAATGTATCTTGCACTTCCAAGGCTACTAAACTAATCGGTAATTCGAGAATTGATATTTTGTGATCATTCCAATGATATGTAATAATGCACCAACTCTAGGTTTTTGGGGTCAGGGCATTATATTTTGTATTAGAGGAATTTTAGTACAAACCTTAGAATCTAGTTTTAGATAAACTCTTATTAGAGCACATTACCCTAATATAGACTTTGTGTATTAGTATAGAAGAACTTACTAGAATTTTGTTATTTTACAGATTATGTGGGTTTTCTAAACAATACAACCTTTTCTGGATACGAGCAGGTAGAGACGGCTCTGGCACAAATGTGCCTAAGAGTGAAAACTCCGACAAGGAGTTTCGGGCTTGACCCCGGGCATCATGGTACACGACAATGAGCCTTACTGCACTCTTGGTTACAACACTCTCGGGGGATATGCTTAGGATAATTCACATTTTCTTTATAGAATGATTTTAAGGATTTTAATATAAGATGAGAATAAATAACTGTCGTTAATACTAAGGTGTTTTAGATTTAAAATAAGGTGTTATGATATTCTCTAAATGCGTTTATGTCTTACACTGTGATTTCTTGTGTTAGTCTATGGTTGGATTCCCAGGAAGTCATAGTAACATTGAACATGATGTACAAGGTGGGAACGGTGGAGGAAATGAGAAACGGAATGGAATATTAATAGGTGTAAAAGATATTGTGTTTATACCGAATCAGTTTTCTGAAAATATTATCAACAACATATATATTAACCAACTCCCATACTCAATAAAGAAGAGAAATGTGGTGAATGATAAGAGCTCCAGAAGTGGAGACCATAGAGAAAAGATAGCTTAATTTCCATCATGCAGGAAATGTGGAAGGAGATACCTATGGAAGTGTCTCAATAGAACAAAGAAATGATTTATGTGTGGGAAAGAAGTACATAAAGTAAAGAATTTCTGAGGAAAAATGAAGAGTACTATGGAAGAAAATAAAAAAGATCCCAAGAATCCATTTACAGTCATTTTCCATAAATGTAGGGAACCAAGGCATTACCTGAGTGAATGCCCTATTCTATAGAATAACCCCTTGGTCAAGGAAGAACCTATGTGGAAATAAATGGATGGTCAAATGTTTAGAAGTATTAGTGCTCTTTGTTTATGGGATTACATTGCAAGACTTTTCTCTTATGTGTAACCCTATAGTTTATTATGTGAAAATTCTATTTTAGGAAGAATTGTGTTTTCTATTATTGATATAATTATAAATAACCATTTAGGTTTATATGATCCTTGAATTTGAGGAAATTTCATGTTATTAAATTTTTGGATGAAAATGCGAGGTATGAGATAACATTTGTGGTGAAATTATGTTATAGTTATCTTGAGGAATTTATCTCATTTTGGGAACATTATAAAATATATATATTTTTTTGAAAAAGAACAACACGCAGACCGTGTGACAACCCATCGCGTCAGACAAAGCTGTAGGAATCAAACCCAAAACCATAGTGCAATTAGGATTTATCATCTACCACTTAACTACTTGAAGTCCCTAGTTAATGTGACTAATTCTTTTTAGTTAAATGATTTTATTGATCAATAATAAGTTGATTTGGGATCTTATGTCTTATTAAATGGATATTCTTAGTATAGGAAAATGATTTGGGAATTAAGTGATAAATGTTATTTTAGAATACATTTGCCCTGTTGGAAATACTATATGCCTAAAGAAAATAGAATACTGTGGGATTTCATTTGAGGAGTAATGGTGGATTTTTATCTATGTTTTTATTGTGGATTTATAGATATTTGGGTTATTTATGGAAATGATTAACCTATAATAGATAATATGTGATTTGGTTAATTACTTTTAAGTATGTTACTTTAAGAGTAGTTTATGTTATTTGCAAATAAAATTTAACGTGGAAGACTATTTAATGAAATTATTCTATGTTTTGGGTTTCAATATTAGTTTAGATTATATTGATGGATTTTAAGGACAATGGTTTATTGAATGTTATTTATTGAACTTCGGGTATTATTGGTTTAATTTTAGAAATTAAGATAAGTATTCCATTATCTAAGGGATTATCTTTTTTGGGGATCATATGATCTTGTACTAACTATTTTGGTTTTAGTTAATCTCTAAATACAAGGTAAATATATATAGTTTAACCTTTGTGGATTATGTGATTCTCTAGAAATTGATTCTAGCACTTCAGGTGTGACCAAGTCATCTTGACTACACATCGTTTGAAAAAAGAGATGAGTTAGTGGTATAAATTTATTAAAGGTTGAAACTCTAATTAAAACGTAAGTATATAACTTTATGTTCTTAGTGAATCTCATAAATAAATTCCTCAACTTTATGAAATGGAACTTAAAACAAAAAATGTTATTCGTTTACTTTTTCTACTTAGAAACTAATGAATGTTTATCTCATCACAAGTTTGTGGTTTTCTTATTGTTGAGTTTCTCCTAATCATGTTTTCTATCCCTCTCCATCAGAACTTGACATTTATTTTATCATCTATATCCATGTTTTCCTACATGGAATCCTAGTATGGGTTATCTCGGGTGACCTTTGTACTTCTCTTTCTTTCTTTTAAAGTGATAGTTTTATTGACTCTTTTTCTGATGTGGTACTTTCAATGAAGTTCTCAAACCAAATTTTAAAAATTTTGAGGATGCAATTTCCAAAAGGGGGAAGAATGTAACATGCCAATATTTCATAGTAAGTTATTTTCTTTAATTTAATAGCTTGCACTACACGCAACACTAAGTCCGAGCACACCACGACTTACCAAACTAGCCATTCAAAAGCTGTTATGAATAGTATTAACTAAATTTTGAATTTTATATACTCCATATAATTTTTGAATCCATATTATGTGTTTTTTACATAATATAAGAACAAATTCAATTTTTTAGATAAAAGAAGTATTTTTCAGAAATGCAATTTTACCACCTTTTAATGGTGAACCCTTTTAAATCCAATATTTGACACTTTTATATATTAAATTTGACAAAATAAACTTCTTATTCTGAATTGGGACATAAAAATATAGTTTTGATAAATTTTTGGTGTTTTTCTGATAACTTTCATATTTGGGTGAATAGTGAAAAATAGTAAATTTTAATTGAAAACAAATTTTTTAATCAGAATAATTTATTGTGTTCAATTATATTTTTTAATGGGTTTTAAGTATAATTAGATTATATTTTTACCATTTAATACAATTTTGGTCATTGGAATTAATTTCACTTTGAAATTATACATAAAAAAGTGTCAATCTTTTGATAGTTGTTGTTTTTTAAAAACACGCTATTTGTTTTGACAACAAGAATTAATTTTAAATTAATTAAAAAAACATATATGTTTTGAATTTGGGAAAATATACATCATTTTTCAATTCGTAATATCAAATATATATTAGGCTGAATTTTTGGTATTTTTCTGAAAACTTTCAATATTTGATGAATAGTGAAAAAACATTGCGTTATAGTTTAAAACCGACTTTTTATTTAAATAATTATTTATTTTATTTAAATTTATTTTAATTAAAATTGATATATAATACCTATATAAGTTCAATTTAATTCATTGGAGTCATTTTATAATAAAATTAGATGTATAAAATTATATTGAACTTTTTACCGTCTTTTACCCACCTCCTAGGAGCATTTTCAAATTTACATAAAACTTAATTTTACCGCTTCTGTGAGTTGAATTTAAAAACTTTGAGAGACAAAGTTGATAGAATTAATTAAAATATGGTTCAATAGGATGGAAATAATTTTTCATGAATAGTAACGTTTTACTTTTATTACCACGGTTAAAAGTAAATACGGTAATTAAGGGTAAAAATGATATTATTATTACCCTAACACATGTCCTAATAATATTGGATAAGTTTAATTTGATGAAAAATAACCTTATAAATAAAATATGATCCTTTATATCCACTTGTATTACATTAGTACAATTATTATTATTTAATTCAAAGAAGAATTAAAAGTATTAAATTCAAATTTTAATAAATAAACCATTTTTAATATAGGGTTACACATAAGATAAATTCCACTATAAATATTCATTAAAAAGATAAAAATATTTCCTAGATAATGGTATTTTATTTATACTTTTTATACATTAAATAATTAAATTTATTTATGACACAATGATGATGTTGTCATTACCTAATTAATGAAATATTAAACTAATTGATATTATAAATATCCAAATAAATTTAATTTGAGACCTTTTATGAATTATACTAATTTTATAGGTTAATATTAAATTTTTTGGTTGGTTATATGAATTTTTTTCAAATTAATAATGATGTTATAAATTTCTCAAAAATAAAAATACCAAATAGTGTCAAAATTGACATAAAAGAGTTTTAAAAACAACTATTATATTATTAATTGATATTATATTCCTAAAAATATATGGTTCAGCCAAAATACTTATATAATGATTGGTGTATTGTTAATTAACCACTTGGGGTTCACTTGTAAGTTTATAGTAAGTTTATTAGCCATATAATATAAAAATAAAAAGAGACATGTTAATTGTCAAACTATTTAACTAAGAGTTGAATCTAAAAGATAAAGTTAATATAGTGACCCAAACCTATCTAAAACCTATTTGTTGAGTGTTTTACAACCCATATCCACATTATACTTTAAATAAAACATTTTGGATCCATTAGAAACCGAAAATTATTTCATTATAAAACACTATTTCTAGCTTTTCCTAAGGTGCCCCTCACCCCTGTTATAAAAGGGAACTCCCCCTTCTCTCTAATTCACACCTTCAAATCCATTATTCTTGGCCAAAAACTTCCCAAATATCCTCCAAACTCTCCTAACTTCATCCTAGAGTCCTTAATTTAGTCAGAAAGCCAACCTAAGGATCCCTTTTGATCAAATCAAAAGGAAGAACCTGAAGAAGAGGTAAATATTTCATCACCTCTTTCAAGTTCCTTTCTTCTTCCACTTCCTCTTTCTTTGTGATTTCCATTATAAAATAATAAATCCAGTATCTTCAATATAATTTGATTTTATTATAAATATGGTACAACCATATTCACTATTCTATCCATCTTTTGAAAGACATGTCACCATACATGCGTACGTACGGCTTACCGTCTCCACGTCGTGGTGTATTTGTTATTCAATACATTATTATTTGTATGGATATAATAATGATATATAATTGGTGTATATAATGAATATAAAATAATAATTATTCTGTATATATGATATACCCTCCAATTATATATGATTTTAATACCAAAAGAACGATATTGTCGCTCCTGCGTACGTACGGATTACCGTCTCCACGAACGCGATGAGATTCATTCCCCATCATATCCATTAAATAATAATTTTCATTTTATGATTAACAATAATGTTTATAGACTTACCATCATTCTAGATATTAATAATATACATCCCATCCATAAAAAATAAGGCTTACATAACCAAGCTTATAAAGGATAACGAATCAGTTAACACCAGAAATGATGATAATACTAAAATATCAATATTAGAAGATAATATATGAGATCATATTAATGTATATGGTTATTGAATGAGTTAATAACAATTATTTCACCATTATAAATGAGATTAACGTACCCTCAACAAAGGAAAAGTACCAGGTAAGGGGTTTCTTATCTCACTCTTAATTTCATAATATTTCCATTGCCCACTACTTATTTATTGCATGTGGTTTATTGTGTAATTCCATTTGGTATATATTTTCATGATTATTTTTATATTCATTGTATTATGTGAATAATTTGTTGAGTATTAAATTTTGGACATATGAATCGATTGATTACAACATGGTAAGGTTTTTTCATCTCACTTTTATTCTCGTGAGATTGATGCTATTTTTGCCACTATTACCTTTTGTGTGGTGTATGTACTGCCCCTAATTGTATGTTTTTCATAATATACATTAATTTATAGGTATTTACATCATCATTGGATGATCCTTATTTCATGGGGTGTATGTTTCATATGTTACCAAATCGGTAAGGGAATTTCAAATTTCAATTTCCACTCATTCGATTTTACCCAAACTTCATTGATTACTTTACTCCAAGATTATGTGTGAAATCACTATTTATTTACTTATGTAGTAATTTACACTCCCATTTATGTGGATATACTTTTGATACACATAATCACTCCATTGATAAATTCTCAAGTCATCGGTATAAACTTGATAAAAGTAATTTTAACTCAATTTCTATTCATTGAGTTAAACATCCATATCATTGGTGTTGTTTTTACAAGAATATGTGTGAATATCCTCTGATTGATTTATACTGAATATCAAATCATATTGAGTGTATTTATATTTTTCACACATAATTATGTCATTGATTTATCCTTAACCTAAGGATACAGTCTTTATAAAGGAATTTATCTCAACTTACATTCCATTGAGACTTCTTTGTTGTTATGTGCCAATTCACTTTAATTTGGGGTATATAATGTACTTGGACATAGTATATCATGAATCCATTTATTCTCATGATATTAAAAAAATTATTACCTCAATTATGTTTATTCAAGTATCTCCCATTTGGTTAGGAACTCTAACTAAAATATCATTTTAAATGTTTTAAGGATTTATTCTTCTAAAAATTTCTCATTAATGTCCAGATTTTAAAAATGGTTTTAAGGATTTATTTATATGTACATGAACGTTTTAAAATTAAAATTCCTTTTAAAATTTTCAAAGTGGTATGGGACACTTTTACTCAAAAATCTATATTAAACGGCCTCTTAATAAATAGTGAGACTTTCAAATGCTTTCCATAAAAAGGGGGATATTTCTCTCATATAATTTTGATGATTATTTTCATATATATCAATATCCTTCATTATTCTTGATTGAGGTTAATATATTATAATAAAATCTTTCATATTGTATTTATTGAGTTTTGTTTGACTGTGGACGTGCTATTTTTATGCCATTAATGGATTGTGGTTAAAGTATTGACATTTCATATTCTAGTTTTATTACGAATGTTTAGATTATGTTTCACCCATTTCATATGAGGAATGCATTGGACTTAGTATGTGATGGGTGGAGCCCGAAATAGCTCCTCGATGTATCGGTAGGTCTCATGAGACAAATTAGTGTCTTGGCACAAGGCCTTGACAAAATCTTATTTGTAGTCTTTGCATAAGGCCTTGACTATGTGGTTATGAAGTCTGACATTATTCATTCAATCATTATGAAAGTGGATATTGATATTGCATGTGATTATTCTACTAGTAGAATATCTATATGAATAACTAAATGGAATTATTTGATTTTATCTTTGCCATATTATGTTGAAGTTTAAGTTAAAAGCTTTTGTTTTATTCTTATACATTGCCTTAATGTTTATGCTTATTTATAAAAGTTTTCACTTTATTGTAATCCTTACTGAGCATCTGATCTCACCCCTTTCTATGTTTTATTTTTCTCAGGATGTGAAAAAGTATATTATGACTGACCTGTAGGGATAGTCTATGGGATATCGGTGTTGTCTATGGAAACAATGTTGTTGTAGATTTCTATTTTATGATGTAATATAAACCTTATGAATGTATCTAGAACTTCCAAGGATACTAAACTAATTGGTCTTTCGAGACATGATTTTTTGTGATCATGCCTATAATACATAATAATGCACCAACTCTGGGCTTCTAGGGTTGGGGCGTTGCAATGGATTTATGCTTAAACACTCTTCTATTGATTAATTTTGATATGTTTCTGAAATATACAACTAAATCATTGATAATTTCTAATAATTTCATATTTTTTATGGTGTTACCCCAGAAGAATCACACAAGACATTCAATTTATTTTCACTAATACACACATGATGCAATTTTTTTGGCATCCCAATCCAGCAAGTCATGTGAATATCATAAATAATATTTTTTATTCCCCTTGATATTTAGAATAATTGAAAGAAAAATTTATTATAATTTTTTCAATATGAATTATGTCTAAACAATGATTTTAATAATTGGTTTTCCAATATAGAAACACAAGGATGATAAATTTCTTCTTCCAATTTTAATTGGATTCATTGAAAACATTATCCCTCTTTCTAGATTCTCTATGAACTTTAAAAATGAAAATATGATATCTTGTAATTTAGTAATGTGACACACATCACGTCATTATTGTATGAATTAATCAATTAATTATGGGATACATCATTTTTTTTTTGGAAGGCCTAAGATAGAATTTTAATTTGTTTGGATTTTTTCCTGTTTTGAAGAGGTTTTACATTATTATGAGTAATAGTATTGAACCCATGTGGAACTTCTTGTGAGTTTGTTGTATAGAAAATTCTATGTCAAAAAAAATTAATTTTTCATTTATGTAATTGGGTTGTTCTTTTTTGCATTGTTGTAGCATTATTTAACAAACTGTGTGGCACCTAGGATAGACTATGCATGGTAGGTATTGGCTATTTAGTTCCCTATGCATTGTTGGAACACATTTAGGTAAATTGTGCATCTTATCCATGATATTTATGTTAAAGTTTTAAAATTTTGGGTTTTATTAATTTTTATTTTTCATATTATTTTTATTATTAATTAAAACCAAAAAAAATTACACAACCCTAATCCCTCACCCTCTCTCCCTCACATGAAACACCCCATGCCATACCTCCATGATTTTGATTCCCCCTTGGGACAATTCATCCTCTACTTCATGCGGTGATACCATCCTCCGATGAGCCTTATTTTTCATTCATTTCTAGAAGTTTATCTCTTGATATTTCGAGTGATAATCCACTCTTTCCATCATCATCTTTCTTCTCACTCTGAGGTCCCCTTTTTTTAACACTAATAATATTTGGTTCTTTACTAGGGTTATGCATAGTTTTAAACTTATTTATTTGGTCATTTAGACCTTAGAGGGATGTGATATTTATTTGTGGGAGCCATCAATTTTTAATACAATGTTGTTTGGATTTCAATGTTAAGTTTCTATCTTGATTTCCTTTTTAATGAGGTATGTGTTTCTTTGAGTTTTCTTTCAATTATGTTCAAATAATTTCGTGTTGTTTAGAGAGGATTCATTTTACAATTATAGTTATATATATGACATATTTTCAGATAATTTGGTATAAAATTTATTTCTAAACATTTTCATGGGATGTGAATATATGCTGGACATTTGTGGAAATTCTTGCCATCCATCTGAAGAATCTTATCAGGCTTTAAAGTGGTGTCAAGCATTGGATTTATTTTTTTAATATATTTTTTTATTTTATGTTTCTCCCAAACCATGTGATTAATGAAATTGTAATGATTTGTTTGATTTAAAAAGGGTGTATTTTTTTCAAAAGAATGTGATAAATATTTTCTTGATGTGTTTAACGATTCTCATATTTCTATATTTGTTGGTTGATTCAAAAGGGTATATTATCCCTTGTGGATATTATTTTGAAACTCGTTGTTGATTTGAATTACTTTAAAGGTGTTTTCAAAAGGGAATACTGAATTTTCATTTTATTTTCAAAAGTGATTTGGTAAAATGGATTAGAATTACTAATGTTTTTTTATTTAAATAGATGACCCTTTATAAATTTTATGAAAATGAGTTCTCATAAATGATGTGACACCCTCTTGGGACACTTTGATTTTTAAGGCCTGTAGTGGCATATTATCCTATTCTAGGATGATAATTTGATGAATTAAGAGTGTTTTTTTATTTTTGTGAATGAGATTACTTCTTTTAGGGTGGGAGGAGATGTGTGTGTTATTTTAAAATATAATTTTATTGAGTGAAGTAATTTTTTGTTGTGTTGAACACTATTTTGATTTTTCATAGGAACCTGTGCAACTAACTAATAGTCTAGGATTATTCTACACTAGGGATTCACACAATAATAGTTTCCCCTATAGCATGAAAAAATTATACATAGGGTGTTCCATTTTGATAAGGCTGGTGCAGGATAGTTGGGTGGTGGGTGATAAGACATAATGTATGTCGGTATGTTATTTATTATTGAGAGAATACTAGGATGGTATTACATTAGGATCCAAGGTAAAACCCATGATAATATGATACATTATATTATTTTAAGGTAGTTAAAATTTACATTTTTTATCCCATACCTCATGGATTATTTCATTGAAAGTATGTGCATTTCATTTGATTTTTCTTATTGTGTGACTTGACATAGTGGTGCCTGATTTTTTTATCCCTTCATTATTTTTGTGGTATGATTTCCAAATTCATTAAAATTTTACTTTTAAATATCTATAAATATGGAAAATGAAATATTGAAGCTAATTAATTCACAAACTATTTGTTAAAATGAGTTTTAAAATCAATTGTTTTTGAGTAAAGTATACTTTTTTTAAACTCCCACAATATATGTATTCAGAATTGGGTTCATAGAATATTTTTCTGTGTTTTATAAATTGTTGGTTTTTTAGAATGTTTAGGAAATTTTTGTGATAAATTTTTCCCCCAATTGTTTTTTGAAATTTTTATTTCTTACATAGGTTTTTTTATAAATTGTATTCAAGTGGGACTTTAAAAAATATTTTTGGCCATGTCATTTGGGCCGTAGAAAATTTGATTTCCTAATAATTTTTTATTTAGGAAAATTCATGTAATTTTTTGTGAAATATTTGTGATGTGTTATTTCTTAATTACTCTATTTTAATAGATTTTTTTATTTTTCTACTAGATTTCAAAATTTTATTCTTAATATGTAATATGAAAGTGAATTCTATGTTTTAGTGGGTTTGGGGGTCTTCTATGTGCTTATGTCATCACTCCTAATTTTTTATTTTAGTTGTAGGTTCCAGTTCTCTATTCTATAAAATAATTGAGTGTTGATTTATTAATGTTATTTTAATTTTTTTGGATATTTTTTTCCATTCCATGATTTAGTTGGACCCCCTTACTTTTCTAGAATGTTTTTTCTGACGCTTTCATCGGGGTGCGTGCGTCCGTGTGAGGGGACGAAAGGCGCGGTTTTGTTTTCCCTCGTTCCTTCTTTCCAAAGGTGGGTGGCAGGTGTTCCTTGTTCTGGGATGTCTACTCATTGATCGAAACGGGGTGATGGGATGTCGGTTCCTCCTTCCTTGGATTCCTTCTCAGAGCTCATCACCTAGTCTGGGTCTCCCTTGTATATTTAAGGCGTTGTTAATGATACACTTCCTAGTGCCATATCTTCATAGACACCAGTTAATTACACTACTTCTGTTAAGACATTCCAAGGGGTCTAGTCAGGCCAGTAACTTTCAGTATGGGGATTAGCCATGTTGGACATCACTGGTGTGTCTGGACATTGGGACACTAGCACGTCTGGGTTTCTTCCCCTTACTATAGGGCTTCTTGAGGGCACAGAAGCTCGAGGTATCCCGCATCAAATGTGAGGAATTAAATTTCATGGGCATGTCTCTGAGGTTTTCTTCAGATTCCCATGTTTAACACAGGGTATGACGCATGTTTAACGTCCAGTGGAGACTGATCAGACTGATTAGAACAATGAATAGAGTGTATCAGATGAGTGTAACCCCTGGAGGACATGCTGATGTATGTGGGTTGACATGACCTCACCCGGATGTGGCGGCCTGGGTAAGAATCAAGATGGATGATGGGGTGCTGAGTGAAATGGGTGGAGAATGTGATGGAACCATCGTGAGGATGATGATAATGTTGGGCTTGAGTCTGAGGGAGAATTCCTACGTATCCCCGTGGTAGGGAATCAAAGTCTGTGTAGTTCAGGAGGGCGGTGGTACGTCTAAGGAGGTGACCCGTGAAAATGTATGAATGGATGGGACCTGGAGGAAGTGAAACCTCTGGGTTGGGACATGACCTTCCTGAGACACATAGGCTCAAGGGATAGATTAGGTGATGATCTTGAATTGGGGTGTACACTTCGGACACCAACCTGAGGATGTGTATTGGGATTACGTGCGATTAACAGCCTGGGTTGGTCTGACCCCACTAGGACGGACCAAAGGTGTGGGTCCTAGCTAATGGGATTACAATGGCTTTCCACTGAATTGGAGATGCAACGGTTTACTGCTGATCGATATATCAACAAATTATCACTGAGTGGGGTCACAATTAATTGTCGCTGATTGAGGTCACAACGTCTTACCGTTGGATAGGGATGTCAATGACTTATCACTGAATGGGGTCACAAGTTTAATGCCATGTAGGTCGGGGGTGAGCCGACGTGAATGAGGACCTGGGGTCTAGATGGATGGTGTAAGAGAACCGACGTGAAGGGGGGTCGGAACAACTGAGTGTTGGGCTTAACCCTCATGGAGGATTCATACATACCCTGCCTTGGTAAGGGTCAAAGTCCACGTTGTTCGGGTGGGGGAATTTGGGGATTATGCTCTGAGGCATCCCAAAGTGTTGGTGAACCGACATGAAGATGGTCATAATGACCGGGGCGGCAGGCTTGAACCTCATGGACGCTTCCTACATACCTTTCCTTGGTAAGGATCAAAGACCACATTGTTCAGAAATGGGTGTGGGACTAACACTCTAGGCTGCCCAAGGTGTTGGTGAACCGACGTGAAAGGGGTTGGAGCGAACAATGGGTGGTGGGCTTGGACCTCAGGGAGGCTTCCTACGTACCTTGCCTTGGCAAGGATCAAAGACCACATAGTTCAGGTTGGTGTGTGGGGCTTACACTCTAGGATGCCCAAGGTATTGGTGAACCGGCGTGAAAGGGGTCGGAGCGACCAATGGGTGGTGGGCTTGGACCTTAGGGGGGATTCCTATATACCTTTACTTGGCATGGATGAAAGACCATGTAGTTCAAGTTGGTGTATGGGGCTTACACTCTATGCTGCTTAGATAAGATGTCATGGTTGGTGCTTTCTCTATGCCCACGTGAGTCATGCTCGGTTTGAGAAACAAGAGACAGCAAAGACCTGATGATCACATCGTGAAAGGTGCATCTGTGGGAAATGGAGAGGGGCTTACACATGATCGCATCCCAAAGAGGAAATAGGGGATTATGCATGGTTAACAGCTCAAAAATGTAGGGACTTACTCCAGGCTGGAGACCCGGTGGAGACAAACCCCAGTGGGAGAGGGATTTGGAACTAAATAAAGAAGGGACAGGGATGCTGCCTCCTGCAAGAAAAGCTAGGGGCTTACACCAGGGTGGTTTCCCTTTCCTTGCGTAGGATGCATGGGGGAATTAATAGTTTAACATCATGTGCTGAGGATGAAGGTGCATGAAAGTTTAACGTCTTGCATCTCGAACGAGGGGGGTTTACTCCGCACCCCTATGACTTACATAATCGGTACCCTCTGCACCTTGGTGAAGGGAATGCACTAGAAATACCATGACTAGGGGGTTTCGAGAGGTGATCCCATTGGGGGTCCATGTTAGCATGGATATGTGAAGAAGTAATAGTTGTTAGTGTGCCTATGAGAATAATCATGAGGCAAGGCAACACAATGTGAAACATCACCCAAGGGTCTTTGAAGTTGCTTCGTGCGAACCTAGGAGGTTGCACAGGAGAGGGAGTTGCAGAGAAAAGGGGTTTATGAGTAGAGGCCTCATAGATCTCTAGTGGTCCATGCCATGGAAGAGCTTCGTGAAGATGTGGGCTTCGTAAAGTGAAATGGCCTAGCCTAGGCATAGGGAATAGGTGCATACAAGAGATGCTTCATGAAGTAGAAGGTCATTCGCGAAGCAAAGCCCTATGAAGAATGGGTGCCTTGTGAAGTAAGGTCCTGTGAAGCAATGTGCTTCGTGAGGCACAGTGACTCTGCCTTAGCATTTGAGTCCTGTGTGCATGGGGGTGCTTCGCAAAGCATAAATGCCATGTGATGACCTGCATCCCTGTGAGGATCTCCTTCCTTCGCGAAGGCCCATGGGCTTCGTAAAAGGCATCCCTCTCGAAATATGGGGTGAAAACAAAGCAAAGGAGAGGCACTTCATAGAGCAAAAGTACTTTGAGCAGCTTGTAGTTTGCAGAGCAGAAAGTGATTCATGATTTGAGAGATGAGAAGGTGAAAGATTGGATGATCCGTCTTTTGGGCATGGGGGAAGGTTGGTATTTATAGGCAAGAGGCGCCGTGAAGCATAGCTCGCTTAGTGTGAAGATAGATTCCTCTCCGTGGCGGGCTCGCGAATGTCAAATTAGCTCGCGGAGCATCCTGCCTCCTTGCTTCATGGCGGGCTCACGAATGTCAAATCGGCTCATGAAGCATCCCGCCTCCTTGCTCCATGGCGGGCTCCCGAACATCAAATTAGCTCGCTGAGCATCCCGCCTCCTTGCTTCGTGGTGGGCTTTCAAATGTCAAATCATCTCACAGAGCATCCCTCCTCTTTGATTCATTGTGGGAGCAGGGCCATGGCGCTCCGCGAAAGGGATTTGTGAGGTAGGTTTAGAGACTTTCCTGTTATCCTTCTCCATTCCAGTTTTTTGCTCCAACAAATGCTGTCCCTCAGACTTTGAGTCGTCGAGAAATAAAGGGTCCAAGTCTAAGGGTCAATCACCAAAATTCCTCGGCCATTCGTGAAGCTGGCTCGCGAAGGAGGATCGCTAAGTGGGAAATTGACGGGTTGGTTGGGCACGCCGTGAATCTTGCTGTGGTTAAGACATGCCGCGAAGCTACAAGGGTTGTCACTTATAAATAGAGGGGTTGACTTATCTTTTTTCCTTTCTCTCCTTCACAATTTAGGCGTTTAGCATTCTCGATTCCCGAAGCTCTGTGTACTCCACAATTGCTCTCCACGAATCAGGATTTCAGCTTCATGACGCATAGTGAGTCTTTGACTTCGTGTTTATGCGCTTCACGAATTTGCATTCGAAGGCCGAGGCAGGGCTCCGTGAAAAGGCTTTGTGAACATGCTCCGTGAATGAGCTTTGTGTACGAACTCAAAAATCGTCCCAACCTAAAAGTCTGAATGGCTCATCAAGAATCTTCCAAGGGGTTCATTGCGGATGCTACCTGAAGGGATGTTATGGCGAATAGTCTGGGTTTAAGAGATATAATTCAGAGCCACTTTAACCATGGTTCTTTGGAGGAGCTTCTATTGGAGAGCCAGAGGAACTACCCGTTATGTAAGAGGTTGCCTTTGTATGGATTCAAGCTGAGGGATGACGTCTTCATCCTAGAAGGAATTTTGGATGAACCAGCTTACTGGTTAAGGAGCACACTGTGCCAGCACTGATGTTTCAGGGTGCCTAATGGCCATGCCTGGGAGTACTTCAAACCCGTCATTGCTGACTATTTATACAACCACCTGAAATAGTGTTCATGAGAAGGAGTTACAACTGGAGACGTCTCCCCCCATGCATCAGAAGATATTGAAGGCAACTCTGGGGAACCCAAAAAAGGGGTGGTCTAAGGAGTGGGACCTATGCTAGGGCGGCAACTTTGTAGATGATTGGGCCTGGGCCTACTGGGTAGGCTCCTCGTGTGAGGATTTTGGGGTGGATCTTAGGAGAGTGGGCCTATATGAGGTAGCTTGGGCCTCCTAGTTTCACATCTACCAGCCGAAGCAGCTGATGCTGGAGCTGTTGAGAAGGTGGTCATCGAGGACCAACACATTCCATTTTCACCACAGGGAAGTTAGCATCAGCTTGTGAGACGTCCACCATATCTTGGGGGTCCCAATATTGGGGGCCATGTATGAAGAATTCCTCACTGTCATGAGTGTGTGGGAGGACCCAGATAAAATGATGTTGTTCATTATGGATTTGATGGAGCTTGTGACGGGAGAGGACAAGGAGGCAGTGAGGGACGTCCATTTCAGGCAGTGGTTCAAATAGTTCCTGAACTTCCCAATGGATATACAGTTTCTGGTGAGGCCTCAGACCTGCCCAAAGGGGGCTCGGAGTAAGGAGAACTTATACTGGTGAATTTTGTAGGATAGACAATGGATGAAGTGGGGATTTATTGTCATCACTGAACAACAACTGATAGTCAGGATGGAAGTGTTCATCATGGTTCTCATCTGTGGTTGGATCCTACCAGTGAGGGACACAAACATGGGAGTGAGACGAAACACATTATCATGGTTTCCGTGTTGGAAACCGGAGGGCGGTTCAACCTCAGGATCCCAATTCTCACCAAGTTGTACAAGATATTGCGGCATATCAGTGAGGGGAAGAGTCCGCAGAGAATATGAAAGTCATTCCACCTTCTGTATGGGTGGATTTCGGCACACGTTAGGGGGGTTTACGAATACCTGAACCCCATTTCCCCTCTGGAATCGAACTTCCACCTGTCCATCCTGAATTTTGTTGAGAGATTTTCAGACAATATGATGTTAAGACCAAGTTTAATGGAGAAGGAAGTTTGAAGAGTTAGCCTTTGCAGAATGTTGTATTTTGTTGTCAAAGAAGGAAAATCAATTCACTTTGTAAAAGGACCAGAAATCATACGATGCTTTGTTGATTTTTATTTCACAAATATCATAAGTTAGGAGAAATTGTGATGCAAGCCTTATAAATGAAAGGGCGAGAAATGATTATGCCAATCATATACAGTTTTGATTGGAAGGAATGATGCTACTAGAAGATGGGATGTTTCTGTACTTCCCATTATAACTCTGATGATGCTAGATTTGGTCTTTCAAAAGATAAATATCATGATAGTGGAGTTCATGATGAAAGATGAAGAATGGTTATGGGAAGCAGTGAAGAGATAAATGACAAAGCAATGGACAATCTGGGGGTGGCACAAAAGCACAGTTTAAGGAGGCGCCATTTTCCAGTGTTTGCCAAATTTTAGGGCCTGAAAATCAGGAGATGAAGATGAGTTTTTGACAATGGATGGAGCATGCAAGATTGAAGATGGTTTATATTTTTGCGTGCAAGGCATGATTCAAGGACAGAACATCAAAAAATGACAAATTCATGGAGTGCGCGGAAATTTAGGCAAGTTGTGTGCAAAAATAAAGGGGTGCGTGCAATATATGCGGGTTGCACAAAATAGTAGCAAGTTGCACAAAATATCAGCGGGATGCGTGAAATATCTATGGGATGTGTGAAAAAGATTGTTGTGCGCAAAATATTGACGATCTGCGCAAAAAAATGAAGGTTGCATGAAATGTTGTTGTGGTACGCGAAATAGCGGAATAAAGTTTTTCGTGCAAAAGGTGTTTTGAGACCAGATGTTTGAAAATTGGCAAAGGCATGAGGTGTGAAAAATATTGGAGCATGGTGTGAAATATGAAGTTGCATGAAAGAGTTTTTATGCGCATGAAGGGGGTTTTACGCACGGATTACTGTTTTTCGCGTGCGGTTAAAAATGCCTATAAATATGAGGTTAACCCTTCTCATTTGTTAATGCTCGACACTTAGAAGAAATATCAAGCTCTGGTGCGCGTAAAATAATATTCTAATAGAGTTGCGCAAAAAGAAAGGTGTTTTCACGAAAATAGGATAGTTGCGTGAAAAGATAAAAAGTTGCGCAGAAAAAGAAAAGTTGCACGAAAAAGAGAAAAGGCTGCGCGAAAAAGGGGAGTTGCGCGGAAAAAGTTTTTCGTGCTAAAAGGGAATTTTTACGTGCAAGGCATTGGAATTTCGCACAAGATATCCTAATGGTTGCGTGGAAAATTTGGGGTCTACGCACATATTCATTTCTGCGTATGGAAGTTCTTACCAGCTTCTGGGTAGGAAAGTGAAGATCTTGTACTTCAGAGAATACAATTGTTCTATTGAAAAGAAGCACTAAAAATACTGTAATTCCCTATTTGTTCTAAGAGGGTGCACACACACTTTCAGATTGTTTTCCAAGTGCTACACTAGTGTAAGGATATATCCTACTCGTTGTATTCCACATCAAAGGATTGTTTTCTAGTGGATTTTTTGGTACTGGATTATTTCTATACCATACCAAGGATGTAGCTACTCTTGTTGAGTAGTGAACCTTGTAAATATTGTGTTCCTATGGTTGTGTGTGTTCAGTAGAGAAGAAAATATTTAACAGGAGGCGACGGTTGTTTCAATTCAAATGAAACATAAAAAAGAAAAGGATATCACTAATTCACCCCCTCCCCCTCTAAGTGATACTTGGATCCTGACTGGGAACTTCAGCTGACCGCACCGTCGGTTCTGAACCAAGTGTGGAAGGTGGAGGAGTTCAATTTTCACCTGTGTCTGTTTCCAGTGGGGGGTATTCACTAATGATTGTCGGGGAATGGAGGAGGACTATGCCTATCTCCTGACCTTTTGAGGTGGAGTTTTGGTGGCAATGGTGGATCGTGAGCCTCTCTGTGAGCCGTACACCCCGCACCGATTTTCTCGGCAATTCCAGTGCTTTCAATGACTGACCCCATAGGTCTATCTGGGGGTGCGCTATAAGGAACACCCATGTGTGATGAGGTAGATGTGGATCATGTTCACATGCGAAGATGGGAAGATACAAAACCAGCTGCCTCTACTGACCGTTGTCATCAGGTTAGTGAAGGAATATGCCCAGGGTTGGGAGGCGTCCTACCTTGGGGAAATTCTAAAGAAATAAACCATTCGAGTTGATGATGTCATGCCTCCCAAACCACGGGGTCAGGGTTGGAAGGTGGTAGGGGAATCTCACGGTGTCGGGGCTGCAGTAGAGGTGACCCCCGCACTAGTTGAGGGAGAGGCAACAATGGTAATGGACCCAGTGGTCCCAGAAGAGCAGAGCTATCCTAAGGGGAGGCCACCTAGAGGGTTCCATAGAATGTCTACTCAGGCTCCAGGGAATCAGTTGTGCCATATTGATATTCCAGAGAATGTTGTCTTCCCGGAGGCCTGGGACATATATGAAGTTACCCAAAAATTCCTCAACCCATTGGAGATGTGGAAACATATGAACCATTTTAGGATGAATTTTTCGAGGATAGGCCCTATCAAGGTCGGATTTTTGGTATCCCAGGCAGAGGCGGAGCAATACCTGATGGAGCTGGGGGAATTTGTGCACTCCTAGGGTACCCTGAGTCTGATGACGGATCGATTCAAGGTGTTGCTTGATCGCACCACTCCCCCACAGTTGTCGGCTACTGACTCAAGGGAACTATTCCCTCTGTCAGAAGAATCAGATGAATCCACTTGGGGAGATGAGGTCGGGAGAGGGATCCTATTAGAGGAGGGTGAAGTTGGGGATCAAGACTCAGATCTTGAAGAGTTCGCCGAGGAACTCGAGGTAAGGATTCCAAACCCCTTCTTCAGGGACCACATTCAGGTTATTCTGGACTCCTTGCTAACATATAAATTATGCAGGAGGTCCTTGTGCACAGAGCTCATTCCCGCCCTTCAAAAGATACAGATGCAGGACCTTCGGGGTCCATGCCTACTATCGAGGAGATCAACATGTCTGGCGGGGCCGAAATACCCAAAGTGGCTCCTAAATTTTAAGACCTTCAAACAATATATGGAGGGACATGCTTTGGGGTCCCGATAGAATCAACACAAGAATGAGACTGAGAATTTGATCTTTGTAAGTCTCCTCTACCAAATTAATGATTGGCATCCATCGACCAAGTTAACTGACGTGCATGATCCCTTTTTGGTACGTACAGTTCTCCAAATGGCGTGGGTTTCCTTGGAAAGGTCATTCGGTACCACTAGCAGCGCCTTTCCCTGGGGAATTCCAGTGACTTTGGATGTGGAGGCCTAGATTGATCAAATAGTGGCGTTCCCGACCACTAGTGGGACTGTTAGGGAGGTTGGGCCTAAGATCATTGAGGTGGGGTCTGATGATGAGGATCGGTCGGACAGCCCAAGTCCCACCATGCCTGATCAAACACTGGATACAGACCTGACTGATGATTTCCTAGAGGCATTCCCAACATATGAGCCTGCCAACCATGTAGACTGGGACAAGATGGCCTCTGATGAAGAGGACAACATAATTTCTTTCTCCAAACATAGAATTGGACCAAGCGGTTCATTGATGACACCCACCATGAACTATGGTTGGATGAGATGGGCAGGCTTTGCTCATGACTTTGCGAACTGTGTGTTGGGTGAGTGGACGCCCAATGTCCTCACATGCTCGTTTGAGATCTTATGGCAGAGAAGATTTGGGAGCATGATCGTGGCCTTGGTTTGGGTTGGCAGCGAAGGAAAGTGGTGATCATCAAGAGGCTCCATAAGGCTGAAGATGAGGTCCAACGGTAGCAGAGTCGGGTGGACAAGCACCCGTCCTCCCTAAATATGAAATATTAGCTAATATTGTGATTGATGGACCAGATGGAAGAGATTGAAGAGGAAATGAAGTGATCCTTGGACGAAATGATCTTCATCCAGACCGGGGTGGAGCAAGCCCAAATTGCGGCTGATGAATTGCACCCCATCGCTGCTGAGGAGGAGCGGGAACTGAACAGGTGACAGCAAATCCTGGACGCCACCAGCCAAAGGGTGGTGGAGCTGCTACGCTCTTTTGATGAGGTTAAACCATCCACAGGGGAAATCGACCCTCGGGTAATGTATTGACTACAAACCCTCAAACGTACTTTCATGCTTCGATTATTTGATTCATGTAGTATGCACGAGTTCTTTTATTTGTATTGGTTTATTGCACACCTGTGATATTCATGGAGCATCCAGTGATCATTCCCTAAGCTCATGTGGGTCGGGCTCGATATGAGAAACAAGGGATGACCACCTTATCACTCCATCCAAATGTAGGACTACAAACCAGGCTTCAGGCATCTGGGGGTTTGAACAACCAACTCGGATTCCTTGGAAGATAAGGGAGAGACCTGACTGGAGAATGAATCTCTCAAAAAAGTCGAATTACTGTTTTCCTAGCGTGCTTTTGTACACGAATGGGGTAACGCTAGGGGAGCTGAAATAAATCCAAGCAGGGGGAATCGAAAGTGTGAATTACAATACCCAAGATTTGGAATATTGTGGGGATGGCACGAAAATAAAAGATAACGGTTAACCGCATTCGAAACACGACATCTATATTGTGTTAACCTGATATGGGGATGAGAAATGAGGGTCAACCACTGACCATGATCGAAACACGGTGCCTGACTCAGAATTCCATCAATTAGCCTTCCAGAACATTGGCCCAGGACAATAGGCGAGCCATAGGCCAAGCATCCATACTATTTGAAGGTTTCTCTAGACATGAAAGAGGGAGAGGGTACGAATAAAGGGAACTCAAAATGTGTATAGTGGAGTAATGGATTGTTCAACTAGAGTCCAACACTCTTGAAATTATTCCACCGGGCTGGGAATTCATTAGGTGGGTACATAGATCTGATCAGGGATCAAACATACTTCTGAACAGGACCTCTCTGACAAGGAAACTATCACCTCCCAACATTTATCATGGGGCATCCAGAACGTGTTCAAGGTAAAGCTGCAATTTCATGGTTCTCCAAAAGAGCTCAGGTTAAGGGACCAAAAAAAGAGGGGGAAACTAGAATTATGGTTCCTGAGGCTGGACCTGGAGACAGGATGTATAGGGTTCCTACGTATCCCATGAGAATAGGAATCAAGCCAAACCTAGTTCTTGGGGAATAGTGTGGTCAGAGACCAACACTGGTAAAGAGAATTCTCTCTAGAGAGGAAACTGATGCATCCCATGATTGGGCGTCCCGAACTTGTTCTGGGTAGAACCACAGTTTAGTTTCATGCATTGAGAAAATATGAACTCATGCAGTTTAACGTCATATGATAGGATGTGGAGTGAAAGGGAAGATCCCTGGAAGGGAGTATATGGTGTGGTAGCTATCAACCCGACATGAATGAGGACTTGGAATCCAAACCGCACCACGTATCCCTAGAAGAAACTCTTCAGGTCAAGGGACAAAGAGTGAGAATTATGTTGGGCCTGAAGCAAAGTGGTTAGGCGTTCTTACGTACCCCATGATGATGGGAATCAAGCCATATGTAGTTCTAAGAGGGCGGTTTAACATCATGCGGGATGAGGAAAGGCATGTTTGGCAATGGTTGTGCCAGAACACATCCAACCAGAACTACTAAGCCCACGTGAGTCGTTCTCGATGTGGGAAACAAGAAGTAGTGATGGGAAATTCCTAGCATAGGGAGGCACACGTTAGGGACAATGGGGAATTAGATGACTGATATCCCACTATTTTTGAACCACCTATATAACGCACCTAGATGGGCTGAAGAGAAAATCCGAGCATGTTGGAATTCCATTTGAACATAAGGGAGTGGAAACATGTGAATCATGATTCTTGAGATCTGGATTGCAATGATGGTAGCGTGACAATAGGGGATAGCTATTGATCATGTTTGAAACACAACATATATATCACGTTATCCTAGAATGGCGATAGATAGATGAGGTTCGACCGCTGACCATGTTAAAAACACAGGATCTGTCGCAAATGTTTTTTGGGGTCTTTAGTGACGTTGGTCTGAAATGGTAGGTGAGAGGTGGTGGCATGAGACCAGGCCATGGGGGGTCCCTTCAGATGTGGAAGAATATAAGGATCCAAATGGCAGGCTCACGAAGCTTGGACATGGAACGAGGGAAATGTCCTTGTGAAAATTCCATACTTTGGGCTCTTTGCCTAAATGCATCTGAATACGACTATAAGATATATCAAAAAGAGGGAGTCAAGTCCCCTCCCAAGGAAAAGGGTCCTCGGGCCGCACACTTCTAGCTTAAGGTTCTGGGGTGGACCGTTAAGGGTGGATTGATTTAATGTACTGTACATAGGGCGGTGAAATAGCCAAACGTGGTGTGCATTTCCCATAGGGAGATCTTAGTTTTGGGTCATATAACTCGGACCATGCTGGGAAAAGATATGGGAAGCACATGGTGTGACCATTGAAAGACCCAATGTGAATGAGAACCTAAGAGGTACTCGCCACACCACATATTCCTAGATGAGTTCAGGCCAAGGGGCCAAAAAAGAGGGGACAGGATTTGTATATTCCTTGGGCTGGACCTAGAGACAAAAAGTGCCAGGGCATTCTTACGTATCCCATGAGGATGGGAATGAAGACATATGTAGTTCTGGAAAATATCGTGCAGTTTAATGTCTTATGGAAACGATGTGGACTGGTCTTTGATTATGGTCATAGAGATTGGACCATGGATGGTAGGAAACACGAGAGACACATGGTGGGGTGATTATAAAACCCGAAGTGAATGGGAACCTGAGGTCCCAACCACCACATGTTCCTTGGGAAGGTTTTTAGGTTGAGGGACTGAAAACGAATGCTAAGTTGGGCCTGAGGCAAAGTGAACGAGCTTTCCTACGTATCCCATGATGATGGGAATCAAGCCAAACATAGTTCTTAAGATAACACGGTGGGATACTAGTGTCAGGTATAATAAGGTTGTGTGGGCTGGGCCCTTTCACCAAAAGAAGCAGTATTTGATTTAACTTATTTGTCCTTTAGGATGAATGAGTGTTTTGTTTGTGAAGCGATGGACTTGGGATAGAAGGTCCAGGTATCGCCACAGGAATCATGCCATACACAAGCATAGACAAATGGTATAGTGTGTACCTGATACCCAACATGATGTCCCCTCGGGTGAGGACATCACAATGTAGTCGTGCCAATAGGACGATAATATAACAGTTTAGGGTCATGTGATAGGACCAACCATGCACTTTTAACATTGTGCAGAACAGACTTAACCGTTTAAAGTCATGTTGTACTAGGCCTCATAGTTTAACGTCATGTGGCTCAGACGTACAAGAGAGATGAGGTTCTAAAGGGGATGCATGTGGTGTGACAAAGTGTATCTGATGTGAATGAGGACAAGGTCCACACCATACCATGTGCAATTCTGAGGAGGAACCCTTGAGCCGAGGGGTTGGGAATGATTAGAGGAAAAATGGGGATAAGATAAACTATCTCCCAACAGATCTGGACCAAAAAATGAGACATTCGGGTGTTCTACATATCCCATGAGGACGGGAATCAAGACGCAAGTAGTTCTAAAAGAGATCTTAGTTTATGTTCTTAGAGCTCAGACCATAAAGGGGTGGAATCCTTCCATGTAAGCCCAGACCTCAACCCGATCCCTAAGCCCACATGAGTAGTTCTTGGTGTGGGAAATAAGGGAGGAAAAGGTTTCTTTTTATTACCTATAATTCATTCCAAAGGTGAATTCAGTGGAACCCCAAATGATTGACTTATCATGGTTTTTTCCTCCTAACGTGCGGATTCACACTGAGGAATAGTACCAAGAGTCTTGAAATTATTCTTGGACATGATGAGGTGGAGAAGGATGTGAGTCATGTATCTGATATTTTGGGCTTAATTGGGTTGGTGTGATGATGGAGGATAAATATTTATCATGTTTGAAACACAACATCCATATCATGTGACATGAGGTGGTAACAATAAATGAGCGTCGACTGCTGACCAAATTCGCAATGCGGGACTTGTATCAATTTTTTTCTCGAAACCCTTGAAGAAGTTGGACCATAATGGTAGAAGGGCCCTTGGTCCGAGTATCCATGTCATTTGGGGGTCCCTTTCCATGTGAAAAGTGATGGGAGCCCTAATGAAGGGGAACACGAAGCCTGAGAAATGGTTGAAAGCATGTCCTGGTAGAATTTGACATTCCAGGTGCTAAACCAGAGTACCCTTGGGCACATTTTTGAATCGCCTAAGTGGAATGTGGGGCTCATCTTGATAGAAAATGATTTGAAAAGATGAGTATAGCACAAGGGGATGGAAAACTCTTAGGAGGATGAGGTAAATGGTGTGGTTGTTATAAAAACCCAACGTGAATGAGGACATAATCCCATACCACACCATATACCCTTCTCCCTGGGGGAATGCAGACCAAGGGGCCAAGGTGAAAGGTAGATTTCTAAGATATGGGGTTGGTCCCAATGTCTAGATGTTCAGGCGGTCCTACATATCACATGAGGACAAGAATCAAGCCACACGTAGTTCTTGAAGGGAGTAATGTGCAGTTTATCATCATGAAAAAAGGACACAAATGGGTAAGATACCCCACATACAGGAGGTGTACGGCATGACAAGTAACCCGACGTGAATGAGGACATAATCCCATACCACACCATACAATCTTGTAAGAGTGAGAACCTGGGCAGAGGGCCCAAAAAGGCCAAGGGGGCTGAGGCTAGGCCTCAGACGGAAATGCCCGACTAGTTCAC
This sequence comes from Viscum album, assembly GCA_963277665.1. Classification (NCBI taxonomy): domain Eukaryota; kingdom Viridiplantae; phylum Streptophyta; class Magnoliopsida; order Santalales; family Viscaceae; genus Viscum; species Viscum album. Next base: position 108,513,013 of record OY728154.1, read on the forward strand.
AGTTTAACATCTTGCAGTGAGGATGAAGAAAGGGGTAAGATACCCCAAACAAGGGTGGTCTACAGTGCTACATGTAACCTAACATTAATGAGGACATAATACCATACCACACCATACAATCCTGTAAGATTTAAGACTTGGGCCAGGGGCCTGAGATTGGGAACACGAAGCACAATAGGGCTCATGCTTGGGGTATGGATGATAAATGGCGGGAGAGATGTCTCAAGGGGATATGTGTGGCATGGAAAAATATCCCAACGTGAATGAGGACATAAGTCTACTACACACCACACAACCCCTAAATGAGAACTTGGACGAGGGGACAGAAAAGGACAAGGGGTTGGAAAAGGCCAAGGGGTCTGAGGCTGGGCATCCCAGCCAATGGTAGCCATATGACATCTTGTGTGGTTACCACCTCATCACAACTCTTAAGCCCATGTGATCAGTGCTCGGTGTGGGAAACAAGGAGCTAGACTCGTCTCTCCCTGTCATATAGAGGTCTAATAGCCATCATCGCCCAAAGAGAGTTCGCCAGTTGGAGATAAAATATGGCAGAATGGATCACTACACTCAATGTTTGGGGCATCGTGGGGTGGTTCTACGACAAAGGATAGTTGTTGACCATGTTCGAAACATAGTGTGTCCATAGTGACATGGACTGGGGACAACAAATGAGCATCGACCGCTAACCATATTCACAACGCAAGAATTGTATCAGTTTATTTCTCAACATCCTTGAGGGAGTTGGCCTAAAGCGGTAGGAGAGCCCTTAGGCCTATAATCCCTACCATTAGGGGTCCTTATGGATGGGAAAGATGATGGGGTCGTAATCAATGGAGTGGGTGAAGCATAGATGTATCCATATGTGAAAGAGACGAACACCTCCGGGGAGTGGGACGTATGGAAGGATTGAGATGAGCTTGACGTGAATTGGGGAAAAAGTCTGCACTGCACCATATGTCTTAACCCAAGGGAATATTATGTAATTTGGTCTAGGCCAACAGATGAAATGTCAGGGTGTTCCTATGTATCCCATGAGGATGGGAATCAATACGTACATAGTTATTGAAGGCCATACAGTTTAGAATCGTATGGTGAGGATGTGGGAGGATAGAAGAAAGGGGAGTGGTAACATGGTGCGATCGTCATAATATTGACATGAGTAGGGCTAAGAAATCCTATACCTATCATGAAAGGACCCTCCAAGAGAACTATACCCAAGAGGCATAGTCAAATAAAAGATTTTGGGGGTTGGGCTCAAGATGAAATGCTTGAGCGTTCCTACATATCCCATGCGGATGGGAATCAAGCAACACATAGTTCTAAAGGTGCAGTTTAACATCTTTAGGATGACATAGAGTTTAATGTCATGCGGGATGAAGAAGTTTAGGGTCATGCAGGACCAACCAGTTTTGGGTCCTACTGGACTGAACATTTTAGGGTCATGCCGGACCAAACAGTTTAGGCTCATGCTGGACCCAGCAGTTTAGGGTCATGCAGGTCCATCTGGATCAAGAGAAGTATTTATTGAGAAACTTAGCATTGGTGGGAGTATTTATATGCTCACCATCCATGGTCACCAGGGAGTATTCTCCATTGGGGTAAACCCTATGAATTATGTAAGGTTCTTACCATTTGGGATCCAACTTGGGTGGTTTTCTTCCAGAGATCGTTAGTGTACGGAGGGCCAATACCACGTTTCCTTGTAGGTAAGAGTGGAGGTGAACCTTCTTTTTGAAGGCTCTATCTATCTTATTCTGATGCCCTTCCAGATTGTGCAGGGCATGAAGCCTATTCTCATCGAGTGCTTCCAATTCATCCAGACAAATTTCAGCTACCTTATCTGGCACCTGCTGGTCATAGACCACTGTGAATAATGAAGGCAGTTGGATCTCGATGGTAGGATGGCCTCAGCTCTGTACACTAGGGAATATGGGGTCACCTTGGTGGAATTACAAGTCGTCGTCTGATAATCCCAGAGAGCATTGGGAATATTTTCTGGCCAACTCTTCTTATTATGACCAACCATTTTTTGCAAACTGATAGAGAGGGTTTTGTTGAATGCCTCAATATTTCTATTTTCCTACGTGTGATATCAGGAGGTATGGTTCAAATGGATATTGTACATGGCATACAACTTCTTCAACTCAGCTGCTTGGAAGTTGGTGTCGTTGTCGATGAGGAAGAAATGAGGGACTCCAACCCAGTATATGATATTAGAGCTCATGAAGTCAATGATAGAATAGGCCATGACCTCCTTGAACAGAACTGCCTCTTCCCACTTGGAAAAGAAATCTGTAGCGGTCAGGATGAACCTGTACTAGCGAGATGTCACTGGTAGATATGGTCCCGCGACGTCGATTCCCCACACCACAAATGGCCAAGAGTACATGGTGGAGTGGAGAGGTTATGGTGGACAATGCATGATGATGGCATGAATTTTCCATGTGTTACATCTCTTGAAGAACTCGATGCAATCATGGATTATGGAGGGCCAAAAGTACCCCAGTCTCTGGATCTAGTGAGATAGCTTTGTCCTAGTCTGGTGGGTGCTGTAGGAACCGGCATGAACCTCCTACATGACCTGAGAAATATCTACTCCTTGGATTCAATGGAGGAGAACACCATCAAACCCATGCTTTTATAGGGTCTTCTCAAGACTGGGACCACTCTGGAAGGTAAACTACAGCACGCGGTGCCGGATTTGCTCGTGCTCAACCCGATTAGCCGAGAGGTAACCATTTTGAAGATACTCGACAAAGGGGGATCTCCAGTCGGGAGTCACTTCAACCACTGCATTTGAGGATCCTGGGGGTCCTGATGTAGAGGCTTTAACGGTAAGATGGATTATCCACAGGCCGTCATCATCATCTTGGGTGACTGGAGAAATGACTCTCCAATGTGTCACGTGTATAATCAGATCATCCTGCTCGGGTTTTAAAAGTGATGCTGCCAAGCCGTCCAGGTCATCCACTCGACCGTTCTGAGATCGAGGGACATGAGTAACATCCGACCGAGATAGGAACTAGACCATTAGCTGGAGAGTGCACTCCAATAATGGTATGATCTCTGGATTTCTGTTGATTTAGTCACCATTGATTTTCTTGATGACTAGTTCGGAATCCCCTTTCACATGAAAATGGGGAACATTGATCTCAAGGGCCAGTTTGAGGCCAGTGATAAGAGCCTGATACTCTACCTCGTTGTTCGTGTAGCCTTATGACAATAGGAATGAGTATGATAGAAAATCTTGTGATGGGGTAATAAAGACAATACACAAGCCTACACTGTTGAGCCTGGGATCATTGAGCCTCCTACCAGTGGGGCTTTGGGAAGCACCATGAATGTGCATCTGCCAACACGGTATGGCATGATCTACTGAGACGATTGGCTCATCTTGAAAAATCAAGATTCAAGGACTAGTCCGTAGGAGTCAGATCGGTGGCAAGGAAGTCTACCAATGCTTTCCCATTAATATCATTATAAGGGAAAAACCTGATATCGAACTGCTGAAGAATGACTTCCCACCGTGCTAGAAGGATGGTTAACATGGGGTGGTTCATAATGTACTTCAGCGGGTCTACCCGAGACACCAGTTGTAACTCATGGTGTTGCAAGTAATGTTGAAATTTATGTACTACAAATACCTGCACAAGGTATCTCTTTTCGATGGGGGGTATCTGGTCTCTGTATCGATGAGCATATGACTGAGGTAGTAGAGGCTATTTTGTATCCCCTCATTGTTCTTCTAGGTGAGAAGGGTGCCAAGAGATCATTCTAGGGAAGTCGCATATAGGATCAGTGGTTTTCCGGAGATGGGTGGCATTAAGACTGGAGGATAGAGCATATACTACCTGATTTCCTCAAACTCGGTCTGGAACTCTTTGTCCCACTCGTAGGCAGAGCCTTTCTTCATGATCCAAGCAAAGGGATTACACTTTTAGGCTAGATTCTCAATGAAACAATGTATACAGGATAAGTGGCCTTGGAATCCTTAAAGACCCCAAATATTTCTCAGGGGAGGCATCTGACCGATGGCCTTGATCTTCTCTGGGTCGATCTCGATGCCCCGGTACCTGACAACAAAGCCAAGGAACTTAACAGAGGTGACCCCAAAGGCACATTTCAATGGGTTCATCTTCAGGTGGTGGGAATAGAGGAAGATGAACACTTTCTTGAGGTCCTTGAGATGGTCCTGGTGCTGGCGAGATTTTCCCACCAGATCATCCACATATAATTCCACTAATGTCTTGAGGATTGGCTTGAATATGCGATTCATGGCCCGTTGATAGGTGGCACCTACATTCTTTAAGCCTAAGGGCATGACCTAGTAACAAAACATATCTTTTGGTGCCTTGAAAGCTATATACTCCTCGTCCTCGAGGGCCATTTGGATCTGGTTGAATTCGGAGTAACCATCCATGAAGTATAGGGCTTGGAACCTAGTCGTAGCATCGATCAACAATTCGGTCATAGGAAGGGGAAAATCATCCTTCAGACAGTGATGGTTGAATCTTAGAAGTCGATGCAGACTCTGATATGTCTATTCTTCTTCCTAAATGGAATAATGTTGTCTAGCCACTTGGGGTACTGGACCTCCTTAACGAAGTTTCCCCTGATGATCTTGTCAACTTCGGCCTCGACCATGGCACCGTGAGAAGGGTGCATCTTTCTGGGAGGCTGCTTGAACCCACGATGATTTGCCGGAAGACCAAGGCAGTGGACGGCTACTTGAGGATCTAGTCCTGGAATCACATTGTAACTCTAGGAAAACACGTCACGGTGTTGTTTCAGGAAGTCTACATACCGTTGTTGCTCATTGAGGGAGATGGCAGCACTGATCAATGTGGGTCTCAGATCTGCCTCACTACCGAGGTTCACCTGTATCAGTTCATCAACCATGGAAAAGACGCCCTCTTCAAAGGATAGGGGAGCATCCTCCAAATCCTCTTCTTCTCTTGTGGAGGAGGGATCCCCACCGAGAGGAGCTTCCTCTGGGTCAGAAGATCCCAACAGGAGGCTGGTACCATCCTATGTAGTAGTGGTCATCACATTGGGAGATTCCGGTATTGCTGAAACCATAGCAATGAAAGCTGTCGACATGATCCCATCTGGTCTTCAGCCCAAGGGGACACTCTTAATAATGTAAAAGTAGTAGTGGAACATTCTCTTGAGATGGTTAATTATAGCACTTATAAACAAGCACTTATGACGTACTGTTGTTGCCATGGGGAGGACATCCCAATACCTTATGGGGGTAGGAGGCTCTGGGATTACCTAATCCTGATTTGTGTAGAAGTACAAGGTGTCTTTCAGCTGTTCCTTGTAATTGGGAATATTCTTCTCCCTTGTATAGGATATAACATAACATTACCCCATGTCTGGGGGTTGTGGCCTCCAACCGATGGATCGGGAAGACGTAGGCATCATGCAGACCTGCCCAGGGGTCAGTTGCAACCACGACAGGTTCAACCTCACTGGTCTGAATCTTCTTTTCCTTGATTTTGTAATAGTTTACATCTACGTAGCGGGCTTCACAAGAGTCAAAAGGAGACGCGTCACCTTGGATCATGCCCACTTGACCATTGAGTAAGTTCTTGAGGCACTGTTGATACAACGAGGGGACCGCTGCGTGCAGGTGAAGCCATGGTCTGTCAATCAATTCGTTGTATGTAGTGTTTTGGGATACAACCATAAACTCGGTGCTAGAAACAATGCCACCGAACTGGGTCTTCAAACGAATCTTACTGACTGGGGTCTGCTCTATCTTGTCGTATCCCTGGATTATTAAATTTGATGGAGTCAGGTCATCTTCGGAAAACCCCAACTTTCGCAGTGTCTGTGTTGGGATAAGGTTAATCACGGAGCCGGTGTCAATAAGATAGCGGTGAACCTCAACGCCGTTAAATTGGCCGGTGATGTAGAGTGGGCAGATGTGCCCCTATATGGGAGAGCCTTCATCTTCTCTAGATAATGAGATAATGGCCTGGCATTCAGCATTCTCAACCACTTCAGCATGAAAAGCTTTTACAGCTACTACCTCCATCTCAAACTGGAGGGGGATCCTTAAAGCCTCAGCAAGGGCCTCACTCATATCTGGAAATAGTTGAAGGTTCTAGAGGATGGAAAGCCTCACTGAGATTCTTGAAAGGTTCTTGAGAACATCATACTTTCATTCCAGGCATGAGCTTCTGCTTGCAGGAGGCGGTTCTGTGACAGGAGGCATGGCGGGCTCTGCCGGCTGGGCCGACAGCTGACTGGTGTTGGGCATATCCTATTGCTCACTAGTCGAAGCCCAAATAGTAGCTATCAGATGAGGGTCGGGTGACTGAGACCAGTCTGTAGTAGGGCGTGGCTGGTCGCGGCATGGTCGAGGTAGCTCTGCCTGATCCAGCAACACAAACGGCGGTGGAGGCGGTACTGATGACACCGAATGAGGAGGTTGTGCATGTTGAGCTCTACGCTGGGCCTGTAGTCTGGTCTTTGTGGCATGCACGGCCTGGATAGAAGTGCCAACTAATGTTCCCCGATAACCCATATGGCCACGGCTCCACTGATGTTGGTGTCGGCTGGGGATGTTGGGGAGGATCATGGTTGCACCCAAATTTACCCTACAGGTATGTGGTCGTAGTAGTAGAGGTTGGGGTCGAATCCACAGGGACCGAAGAAGAAACCTAGAGACACTCTGTTTTTGGAAGGATTTGGCTATGGAGAAGCCAACTATTTGGATTGATTTGATTTGAATAACTACTGATTTAATTTAAAGAAAATAAATTAAAACATACAATTACTTAGTCTAAAACAATTAATGGAGATGAGTTGATCCTAAGTTGTTACTAGGGTTAGATTGGATGTATTCATTTTCTTATAACATTCGTTTCACTAATTTAAGACGTATCCAAAAAATGATATAATTCCTCCACATCATTAACCAATTTAATCCCTACAAAATTCCAAGTCTAATCACCAATTCACTTGTAGGATCAATTTAATGATCACTCCAAGTAATTGGATCGCACTAGCACTCGAAATGTGTCATTGTTAATGTTGGCGAAGACAAAGAAGAAAATAAATCATCAAATGGAAATATTAAAATAATGAAATGATTATGAATTTTAGATCATAAAATAACATCCAATATTCCCCATGAAATTCCCTAGTACCAACCCATAAAGGTTTATCCCTCTATTGATTCTATGATCTCAAAGGAAGCAGAAAGCAACTCACAGGGGTGGAATTGAAGAAGAAAAATAAAACAATGAAATGATCACTCCACCGTTGTGTGAATAAATTCACAAGTGTTGGTGTGAATAATATCACACCTTGGGAAAAAGGTATCAATGTGAAAAGAAGAAGAACAAAAAAATATAATAAGAATAACTTTTATTGAAAACTAAGGTGATTCAAACAACTTACATGTGAAAGAAGAACGTTACAAAGGCAATTTGGCATAACAACATTACAATGAAAGTAAAACTCCAAGATCCCTCAAATACTCTACCACTACTGCCTTAAATATTCCTTTTGTAATTCCTTGGTTGAGCCCCCATCATCCCATGTGCCTTTAATTAATTTTGGTTGGGAAAGGTGGGTGGACATTAAATGTAGAGAAGACCTTTCAACTCTTGCCTCGAAGTGGGAGCCAGCTTTAATCAACCGAATAGAAGCTCCAAAATAACCTTCTAGAAATCTGAATTGGAGTGGTCCATAGAAGACTTAAATGAATCCCCGGATGTCCCCTAATATCCTGTAAACTTTTAGCCCAAAATATTTTGTGGTTTTCGAGATATGATTTAAATGGTGGACTGTTTTTCTAGGCCGAAAAATCTGGACAAGAATTACATCTTCAACTTGGGCCACCTAGAACTCCATTTAAAACATTCGAATTAGCTTTGTCCACTATTGAATAAAATGTTCCCCATGATTTTTTATAACTCCAGGTAAATTTTGGGACTCATTGGGCTTAAAACATGGCCGCTATAGTACTTTTATTGGGCTGTTGTCCAAATCACTTCGCCCAGAATGTGGTTGGTTCAAAGCCCACTTTGGTGGTCTTCCAATTTGAATCTTCAAGTGCACCAAAATTATGCATTGTTCCTAATGAAATTAGAAACCTGAAAATTAAATATGAAATTAAAACCAAGACAATTGGATATTGTAAATTGTGCTCACAAATGTACCATGTAATAGTGCATTTTAAGAAAGAATTGCAATCATGATGTGAAATGATGTTCAAAGTGTAAAATGCACTAAAATGGTATTTATGAATAAAAAATAACATGAAAACTATATAAATTAAAAATGAATATTAGCCTCTTACAGTAGCTAATCACACCCCCCCCCAACTTGAGTTTTACTAGTCCTGAGAAATATATTTCTCAAAAATATGAAATTTGAATTCCCTTTTTCAAAAACATTTTAATACACATTGCTCACCCAAAGACCTCATACCAAAAAATTATGAAACCCATCAAAATAATTTAAAAAAATCTAAGTCTAGAGACATAACCCAAGCCCAATCCTACTCCTTTGTTCAAATTCATCGCCACATTTCATCCAATTTCAATTAAGCATGACGAAGTGTTGTGCATCACAATAGACATGGGGGTTCATTTCCATTCAAAGGGAGAAAAGATGGAAGTGTTAGGAGGAATGAGATTTTAATATTAAGATGAGTATTAAATTTTTTTCTTTTTTTCTTTTATTTTTCTTTTTTTTTTTTGCTTTTTTTTTGCAATTTTTCCATGGTAATTGAAATTGAACTCAATCGAGTCAACCCATGTAGCAAGACTTTGCCGATGACTCCCAAGCTAAAACACCTTAGGAAACCAAGTGAAGCTCACATACTCAGAAATCGTCTGGAGTTAACTCAATCAAAAACAAATTCAAATTACCATAAATAGAGATAAAATTCCCAACTCTGGGTCAGACAACTATGGAGTTGCGATCCCCAAGTGCTGAAAGCCACACATTAGGTCAATCCATTTCTCTATGCGCAAATTGATTTTTTTATTTTTATTTTTAATTTTGAATACTCATGTTAAAATTAAAATGATCTCCAAACCTATGATATTTATTATGGGTCCCTAAGAACTCAAACTAATACCCCATAATCTAGAGGACGTGCATTGTGTTTTTTTATTAAATGGATGAAAAAATAACGGTGAAAAATCACATCGAACAACCACACTTTCCAAAATCTATGCACATGAACCTAAACATACATTAAAATCAGAATCAAGGCATGAAAAATTAATTGATATCCAATTTCAGAGATTGAAATGTGTGTTATCATGTTCAATGTTTATGAAAATTTTCCTTCCACACATTTTATGATGAAAACAAAATCAATGCTTTTATTTTATCTCCCCCCAACATATAATAACATTGTCCCCAGTGTTTAAATAAAATAAATGATATAAGGGGGGTAGGAGATGAGTTCAAAGAGGAAATTGAAAATGATAAACATGGAAAAAATTCACCTGGTTTTTTAAGTTAAAGTTCATGATACTCCAGATTACTCCTTTGATCTCTTTGGGGATGTAGGAACCTCCTTGATTGAACATGTATCACCCAAAATAGTCCCTGAACCATACAAAGAAGAATAAACCAGACAAAAAAACAACACAACGACTTATTTAATTCCAAGTATCATCATTTTTATGGTTTTCCCTTTTTTAAAATCAAAATAATGATACATTGTCTTCTTCTAAATTTATGGGTAAGGTATTACTCAGGGATCACTCCACATGACACGGATGAATACAATTCTCCCCTTTAATACACATCTATACTCATAAAATAAGAACAGGTTAATAGTCTAATTTTTTTTTAAACTAACAAAAACATAAATAAAATAAAACAAACTAATGATACATTGTCTTCTTTAAATTTTCTGGGTAAGGTATTACTCAGGGATCACACCACGTGACATGGATGAATACGGTTCTCCCCTTTCAAACCCATCCTTACTCATAAAAGAAGAACAGGTCAATAGTCTGAAATACTAATTAAATAAAATAAAACATGAAAACCACAGGTTGCCTCCTGTGCAACGCTTTTGCTTAACATCGTTAGCTCGACATGGACCCCTAACTTACCCAATACAAAATTTCAAAATTTTAAGGACCCCATATTTCTCCACTTAAAGTTGATTAAGAATGAGTCTCCCTTGTGGTTGGTAAGAATATTTTGAATTTGATTCATGAACAATCCTATTTTCTAAAATTAATGGGAAAATCTAAGGAATATCTGAAATGGTTGATATTTTTTTCAGTAGTCTTTCCTAATAAATCAAAGATCAACCCCCTTTTTTGGGTTTCATGGGATGAATTAATGAAAACCAAAAGCTCTTTCTTAACAAAAATTATAGGATAATTGATTGGGGAAGTAATGACAATGATTTTGAGCTCAGTTTGGATAGGACATTTAGACACAGGTTGAGAATTTGAATCCAAATCAGTTTAATTTTCAAAATTTCTCAAAAAAATTGGTTTCTTTAGAATAGAAGATTCAACCACCAAATTGGAGAGATTAGTTTCAGGAATGGTATGAACTCAATGTTTTTAATTTCTCTTAATGGTTCTGGGATTGGTGTTTTTGAAAAGTCATCAATAGAGTTATACATAGGAGACTCAATCCATGATGTAAAAATTTGGTTGCCCCCAAGTTTACCATATAGGTATGTGGTCATTGTAGTTCTAATCTCAAATATGATACCTCAGAAATGATACCAAAATTTGGTTGCGCCCAAATTTACCCTACAGGTATGCGGTCGTTGTAATTATAATCTCAAAGATGATACCTCAGAACGCATTATATCCATTTGATTACAAAATTTTTCAATCAGTGTTCGAGGAATATAATTTGTATGTGGTTTATCATCATGTACTTCCCCAAGATTCATCTCTTCAACCATCCTTGAGAGGGATGGAAATTGATCCTTTAAACAATCATCATCCCAATGATTGTACATCTCACCAATTATGTGGTAATTAATCAAGGGTTGATTAAAGAAATTTTCTAATTTAGGGGATTCCCAATATTGATCTTCCATTTCATTCTAGCATGAGTTTGTGACATGATAATTTGGAAGATACTCCATTGGAGAAGATAGAAAGTTGGATTCTAGATTCTCAGGACACACACAAATAGAAAGGGGTAAAGATAAGAGATATGGGGGTGAGAATAGAGAATGTGGGGTGAGAAAAGGATGAAAGTGTCTAAGATAACTTACTTGGGTCCACGGAAATGGCGCCAAAATTTAGTTACACCCAAATTTACCCTACAGGTATGCGGTCGTTGTAGTACAGGTAGGGGTTGAATCCACATGGACCAAAGAAGAAACCTAGAGACACTCTGATTTTGGAAGTATTTAGCTATGGAGTGGCCAACTATTTGGATTGATTTGATTTGAATAGATACTGATTTAATTTAAAGAAAATAAATTAAAACATACAATTACTTAGTCTAAAACAATTAATGGAGATGAGTTGATCCTAAGTTGTTACTAGGGATAGATTGGATGTATTCATTTTCTTATAACATTCGTTTCACTAATTTAAGACGTATCCAAAAAATGATATAATTCCTCCACATCATTCACCAATTTAATCCCTATACAATTCCAAGGATAATCACCAATTAACTTGTAGGATCAATTTAATGATCACTCTAAGGAATTGGATCACACTAGCACTCAAAATGTGTCATTGTTAAAGTTGGAGAGGACGAAGAAGAAAATAAATCATCAAATGGAAATATTAAAATAATGAAATGATTATGAATTTTAGATCATAAAATAACATCCAATCTTCCCCATGAAAATCCTTAGGACCAACCCATAAAGTTTTAGCCCTCCATTGATTCTATGATCTCAAAGGAAGTAGAAATCAGACTCATGGGGGCGGAATTGAAGAAGAAAAATAAAACAATGAAATGATCACTCCACCGTTGTGTGAATAAATTCAAAAGTGTTGGTGTGAATAAGATCACACCTTGTGGAAATGGTATCAATTTGAAAATAAGAATAACAACAAAAGAGAATAATAAGAACTTTTATTGAAAACTAAGATGATTCAAATAACTTACATGTGAAAGAAGAACTTTACAAAGGCAATTTGGCATAACAACATTACAATGAAAGTAAAACTCCAAGATCCCTCAAATAATTTACCACTAATACCTTAAATATACCTTTTGGAAGTCCTTGGACGATCCCCCATCATACCATATGCCTTTAATTAATTTTGGTTGGGAAAGGCAGGTGGACATTAAATGTAGAGGAGACCTTTCAACTCTTGCCTCGAAGTGGGAACCAGATTTAATAAACCAAATAGAAGCGCTGAAATCACCTTCTAGAATGCTGAATTAGAGTGTGTCATAGAATAATTAAATGAATCCCCGGATGTTCCCTAATATCCTGTAAAATTTTAGCCCAAAATACTTTTTGGTTTTTGAGATATGATTTAAATGTTGGGCTATTTTTCTGGGCCACAGAATTTGGCCCAGAATTGCATCTTCAACTTGGGATGCCTGGAACTCCATTTAACAAATTCAAATTATCTTTGTCCACTGTTGAATAAAATGTTCCCCATGATGTCTTCTAACTCTAGGTAAATTTTGGGACTCATTGGGCTTGAATCATGGCCGATACAGTACTTTTATTAGGCTGTTGTCCAAATCACTTCGCCCAGAATGTGGTTGGTTCAAAGCCCACTTTGTTGGTCTTCCAATTTGAATATTCAAGTGAACCAAAAGTATGAATTGTTCCTAATGGAATTATAAACCTGAAAATTAAATATGAAATTAAAATCAAGCCAATTGGCTATTGTAAAATGTGCTCACAAATGTACCATGTAATAGTACATTTTAAGAAAGAATTGCAATCATGATGTGAAATGATGTTCAAAGTGTAAAATTCACTAAAATGGTATTTATGAATAAAAAATAACATGAAAACTATATAAATTAACAATGAATATTATCCTCTTCCATTGGCTAATCAGTTCTCCTGGTGCTCCCCATCGTCGGGAGTCATATAATAATTTACCAGCTCCACTGTATTAACTGAAGTGTACCCTTGACAATCACTTGAAGATTAATTCATTATTGGAAGGATTCTGGGAGGATTCCCCATCTATGGAGGCATGAAGTCATCGAGAGTGCAGGATGATAATGGCATTGGGGGGTGCGTTGCTTTCCCTTACGCCGTTGATGCTTGCTCTTCTGGGAAGAGGTCGACTGAGATGATGATACAGAAGTAGCGGTTGCAGCTTCTGAAGGCTCCAGCTAATTTAGGCACACATGAATGATACCATGGGCATGAGAAACCATTTTTTGAGCCATCCAGTCATCATAATTTTGGGACTTGTGGTTATAAACCCGCTGCAACTCGCCCTCGCTGTCGTTGCTGTTGTCTGGCCTTACAACGACGCATGCCACTTTTGCCAGAGTCATGCCCAACCTGACTATGTTGTTATAGACCTGGTCTTAAAGCCAATATTTTAACACATAGAACAACTTGAGGGTGTTCCCCAAGATCTGATGATAGGGGTAGTAGTTGGGGTGATCAGTGAGTTTTGACTCTTCTGGCCTTCTGCACTTAGGAAAACGCACAATCCCTTCTTCCAAGGCACTTTGGAAATAGCCAGGGGCCAGATTCTCATTGAATGAGTAGGTATGGTTTCATCTGTCCATAAAGGGGGGCCTTGGAGCCTGGCCCTAATGAGGAGATGGAAGAGCTTATCTAGGAGGAGGAGCCTGGTTGTCCCACCTAGGCGATGGTGGCGTATTTTGTGGGGGCACCTGCCAATTCTGAGGAAGCCACTACTGGGAAGGAGGCTACACCTGTGGTAGTGGGCCTCTACAAGGCTAGGGAGGTAGCTCCACTAGTAATAATTCCAGCTATCTGGGGGCCTCTATTTGGGCCACTGCGGCAGGTACGACTCTGACATCCCTTCTCGCGGGATTTTTGGGAGGTAATAGATGTGTCTAGCTGGCCTGTTGTAGGGCTTCTTCCAGGCACTGGGCCTTATCAAAGAAGTCTCAAAATCCCCCAGGGTAGTTCTGGGTTATCAGAGCGGGAACTAGTTCCATCTTGATATTTCCTACACACATCATCAGTAATTGTTCTTGAGTCAGTGGCATGTCAAGGGAATATGTAAGACCTTTCCACCAGGTGATAAAGTCTGTGACATGCTTATCAGACCTTTATTTTCACTTGAAGAGGTCTGCGATGCTCATTTTCTGCATGGTGGATCTGAACTGGTAGAGGAATTTCCTATGAAGGACCTCCCAGCTGGTTACGGATCTAATGGGAAGCTATTTGTACCAGACGAATGCAGGCCCCTCTAATGTCTAAACAAAATAGCAGAGCTTGGCAGCCTCTTGCTATGCTGGAGTCCCTAACATGGGCCCACGCCTTGAGTTGAAGTGGGCTAGGTGTTGTGGCGGTTCCCTTGTCCTGTTAAAGGGGGAGAAGGTGGGATTCCCAAAACCCATAGGTGCTGGCATATCATCCACCCATACTAGATATGGCTTTCCGTGAAGTGGGATTTCCACCTATCGTGTTTCCAACGCCTCAAGGCAGGCAATGTGTGCCACCATCAGATCATCTAGGTGGGGGTCCCAGTCTCGATGGGGATCCCTAACCATGAGCGCATTGGTGGGTTCTTCAACATGGTAATTCAGCCCTCCGGATCATGGAGCGGTTGGTGGCATGACCCTCGGGGAAGCTGGGGGAGCCTGAGCTGGGTTCGTTGGATTGTCAGGTCGTTCGGGAGGGTTTGGAGGGACATATTGCACCCTCTTTTCATATGTTCTGGCCTCAACCCTATCTTCGGGGGCAGGACGATCAATGTCACCTGGAGGAATCTCGTCGAGGGGAAGTTGTTCCTTCCCATGTTTTACTTATCTAGGATTTCTGTAGTCAGGGCGTCGCTCTAGAGCGCATTCATCCATGAGTTTATCGACCAAATTCTTATGCTCGGCAAGTTTTTGGCCCAATGTGTTCTTCTCAGGGTCTCCCTTCATCTTCTGCATTGAGGTAGACAGGTCAGAGTGCTTGGCAGCTCTGACGTGCTCTTTACCCGTACCGGACTTCTGGTTGAGTACTAATGCCTCGGTGGGTGCAGGGAGACCTAGTAGGTTCTTCTTCTAGAAAGTAACCCTCCCTGATGGGTCCAGCAATGATATCATGCCCTCTAGGGGTATGTCCCCATCGAGAAGATCCAACTCATCCTCCTATTCCACTATATCGGCCAGGTTGACTGTGACCCTTCCTGGGGGCATGTCCTCGATATCGCCTAGCAAGTCAAGCTGTTTGCGGATAGGGCTAAAGAGAAGGCCAGCATACTACCCCCATCCATGGATTTGCATGTAGGTGGAATCCTCCTTGATGATCTTGCTGAGTATCTTGAAACTCTGGACGCATTTCTCTTGGAGGACATTACAGTGGCCTGGTGACTCAGGGTGTTGGGCCACAGGGAGCGCAACCAGATCAACTAGATGGAACTGCTCGCCAATGTCTTTAAGATACACTTGTCTCCTAGGATAAACCAATCACTGATGACAAGGGAAAAATTGTGTCGCCCAGAGGGTTTGGTGGAAACATTCAACCTCCTCTGGGGAGAGGGATTACGGCATCCAAAAATTTGGTGCTTCCACGGGCCAAAACATCTCGTGGAAGTGGTCCGCTGTGAGGATGTTCCATAAGCTCCTCAGCTGAGATTTATGGTATGTCCCTTGATTTCCCCATTCATTAAGTGGGGGTAGCTGAGGAACAAGTAGCGGTCTTAAGGTAGACCGCTGGGATGGTAGGCTAGCCGGTGGAGAGTATGGTGAGTGGGCTGACTGGTCGCTGAATATCGGGCTTTATTCTGAAGAGTGTAGCGACCTGGCCACTATGTCACGATAATATGGGCTGACATCCGTATTTCCTGACTCAAGGGCTAGGGATACTGACGATAGTTCGTGCTGCTACTCGCCCGCCATTGGTCCTTAGAATAGCTCTCTGTAATCTTTTTTCGAGGTAGAGAGCACTTCTAGTGACGACGATGGTGATTTCACGACCTTGACCTATGGGGTTTCCTATTTTTCATCCTCCTGGATATACCTGCGGAGGGAGGCGGGAATCCTATGGACCTCACATTCCAGGAGTATTACGCTATTGTGCCTTGTCCCTGCCCCATCCCTTGACTTGGATGATCAAGGGGAGGGTTCCCGAGCTAAGTCATATTCCACTTCAGAGTCTGAGAAGTGGAATAGTTTTTTCTCTATCCGGAACTTCCCAAAATTTTCTTTATGGCGACGACAACTTGCCTTCCTTCCCGTGGGTGGCTCCTCGGGATAGGGCTGATTTTTGAAATGAGGTCCTTCTAATGCAATGGTGCTAGGGCGGAGAGGGTTTCCACCTAAGAAAGTCAGGGTGCGAGGATCACTATGACAAATGTTGAAGGGGACATGGGGAGGACCTCCATGGGTAGTACTGGAGTGGGCAAGACCTCCACTGGAAATGGCAGGAGCATGGGAAGGACCTCCATGCTTGTTTCCCCTAGTGACCTTAGTATGAGTAGGGTCCTTGTACCGATCTAGTTGAACACAGGTAGGACCTCCATGTTGGGTGCTAATGAGGCGAGGTTGGTCTTCACCCCTCTGGTTTCTAAGGTGAGGGGAACCTTCTCCCTCTACTAAGAGGACACAGGGAGGATCCCTACATTGAATAGTGACCAGATGCACAACATTTCCATACCCACAGTATGTGGCGGGAGGAATGATTCCATATATGGTGTATTGGGCATGGGAGAGCCTTCTGTGATGAGTGTCACTACCATGTGGAGGACCCTTATGTGGAATGATGGTGGCACAGGGCAGACCTCCATGCCTTTATTGGAAGCGTGGAAGTCCCACAGTATTCGTCGACGTTGATGCCCCTTGGTGATTGTCCTCAGCTTACGCTCGATGCTGGCATCGGGTCGGACGAACCGGAGTCGTTGGTACAGGTACTTGGTTTACCTACTCCTCATCCAGCAAGACTGGGTGGAAGAGCTAATGTGGCTAGGTGGGAGCCCTCGTTGGGAGCCCCTGGAATGGGACTCTGATCGGGCTGGGCTGAACGTCACCTACCTCATCAGTGTAAGGCAGGGAGTCGTCAAAGCATTCTGGGGTGAGGCTCCCCAAATGGTTATATGTTGGCATGGGGAGCAGTGGCTCCCTATGTGGCCCTCGGGGGTGGTGTTGATGACAAGGCACAGATGCTTCCTGATTAAGGTGGGCCATATCCTGAATCGGGATTATACCCTCCTCCTTGTAATGGCACACGAGGTCATTGATTACCCTCCGTTGAATAACCTTGGATGGGGAGATGGGTCATGGGAACCTCATGGTCGCGGGTGTAGAGGTCATCGTGGAAGATGCAGAGCCATGAGGGACTGCTGCATTGGCACTACCCCTACCCCTGTGTCGGTATGTAGGTGTTGATCGCGTTTCGGATGTAGCAACTTGATTCCTAAGGAGCACGGAGATTAACTCATCAGTGCTAAATGAAATGGGAATTGACGACCAATGTCCCAGCACCATTCCATCTTCCATTACCAGTAAAAGGGATCCATGATGACAACATTGCAGAACAGGATGTCAAATGTTCTACTGCCCCAACATCTAAGGATTTTTAGGCCAGGCCCGCTATTTTCCTAGTGGGACCCAGCGCCAGATAACTGGATCTGGTGACACGCTAATTCATTGATGCCTCGAGTGATACTAATCTCTATATTGAGGAGTAGAATTTCATGTTGGGTTCACTATTTCTATTTATGATGCTTTCACCAGGGTGCGTGCATCCGTCTGTGGGGACGAAAGGCACGGTTTTGTT
The DNA here is from genome assembly GCA_963277665.1 of Viscum album. Lineage (NCBI taxonomy): Eukaryota > Viridiplantae > Streptophyta > Magnoliopsida > Santalales > Viscaceae > Viscum > Viscum album. The sequence goes on from OY728154.1 coordinate 108,530,882, forward strand.
GCCCCACATTCCCGCTTTCCAAAGGCAGGTGGTAGGCATTCCTTGTTCAAGGATGTCTGCTCCTTGATCGAAACGGGATGATGGGATTTTGGTTCCTCCTTCCCTGGATTCCTCCTCGAAGCTCGTCACCTAGTCTGGGTATCCCTTATAGATTTAAGATGTTGTTTGTGAAACTCTTCCTTGTGCCATATCTTCATGGACACCAGTTAATTAGATTGCTTTAATCAGGACATTCCAAGGGGTTAGGTTAGGGCAGAAACCTTCTATCAGTGTAGTAGTCATGTTGGACATCACTGGCATGTTTGGAAACTAGGACATAGGCGCGTCTGGGTTTCTTCCCCTTATAATTGGGCTTCTCGAGGGTGTGGAAGCCCGAGGCATCCCATGTCGAATGTGAGGAATTATATTCCATAGGCATGTCTCTGAGTTTTTTCTCATCTTCTCATGTTTAACACAGGTTATTCCGCAAGTTTAACATCTAGCGGAGATGGATTGGACTGATTAGAACACTTAATAGAGTGGATTAGATGACTGTTACCCCTAGAGGACATGCTAATGTAGGTGGGTTGACATGACCTCACCAGGATGTGGTAGCCTGGGTAAGAATCAAGATGGATGATGGGGTGATGAGTGAAATGGTTTTCCAATGGGATGGAACCACCGTGAGGATGACGGTAATGTTTGAATTGAGTTTCAGGGAGACTTTCTATGTATCCCTATGGCAGAGAATCCAAGTCCATGTAGTTCAGGAGGGTGATGGGATGTCTAAGGAAGAAACCCGTGAAAATGGACACATGGATGGGTCCTGGAGGGAGTGGAACCTTTGGGTTGGGACATGACCTTCTTGAGACACATATGCTCAAGGTAATGATCAGGCGATGAGCTTGAATTGGGGTGTACAAATCGGACAACAACCCAATGATGTTTATAGGGATTACATGTGGTTAGCAGCTCAGGTTGGTATGACACCACTAGGACGGACCAAAGGTGTGGGTACCAGCTAATGGTATTACGAAAACTTTCCTTTGAATAGGAGACGCAACGGCTTAATGCTGATCGAGATATCAATTACTTATCACTGAATGGGATCACAACGACTTACCACTAATTGAGGTCACAATGGCTTACCGCTGGATAGGGATGTCAACGACTTATCTCTAAATGGGGTCACAAGTTTAATGCCATGTAGGCCGTGGGTTAACCGACATGAATGAGGACCTGGGGTTCAGATGGATGGTGTAGGTGAACCAACGTGAAGGGGGTCGTAATGACAGGGTGTTGGGCTTGAACCTCGTGGAGGCTTCCTACGTACCCTGCCTTGGAAAGGGTCAAAGTCCACATAGATTGGGTGGGGGTAATTTGGGGCTTACACTCTAAGGCAGCCCAATGTGTTGGTGAACTGATGTGAAGATGGTTGGAATGACTGCGGTGGTGGGATTGAACCTCATGGTGGCTTCCTACGTACCTTGCCTTGGCAAGGATCAAAGACCACGTAGTTCAGAAATGGGTGTGGGGCTTACACTCTAGGCTACCGAAGGTGTTGGTGAACTGACATGAAAGGGGTCAGAGCGACCAATGGGTGGTGGGTTTGGACCTTAGGGAGGCTTTCTAGGTAACTTGCCTTGGTAAGGATCAAAGACCATGTAGTTTAGGTTGGTGTGTAGGGCTTACACTCTAGGTTGCCCAAGGTGTTGGTGAACTGACGTGAAAGGGGTTGGAGCGACTAATGGGTGGTGGGCTTGAACCTTAGGGAGGCTTCCTATGTACCTTGCCTTGGAAATGATCAAAGACCACATAGTTCAGGTTCATGTGTGGGTCTTACACTCTATTTTGCCCAAAGAGGATGTCATGATCGGTTCTTTCTCTAAGCCCACGTGAGTCATGCTCGGTGTGAGAAATAAGATACATCAAAGACCTAATGATCACGTAGTGAAAGTTGCATCCATGGGAAGTTGAGTGGGGCTTACACGTGAGCACAACCCAAAGAGGAAACAGGGTCTTATGCATGGTTAGTAGCCTGAAGAGGTTAGAACTTACTCCGGGATGGAGGCCCAATAGCAACAAAGCCCAGCGGGAGAGAGAATTGGAACCAAAGAAAGGAGGGGTAGGGATGATGCATCCTATAAGAAAAGTTAGGGTATTACACTAGGGTGGTTTCCCTTTCCCCATGTAGGATATATGTGGGGAGTCATAGTTTAACGTCATGTGCTGAAGACGACAGTGCTTGGCAGTTTAACATCCTGCAGCTCATACAAGGTGGGTTCACTTCGCACACCTAGGACTTACATAACCGGTACCCACTGAACCTTGGTGAAGGGAATGCACTGACAATGCTGTGACAGGGGGGGTGTCGTGAGGTTATCCCATTGGGGTTCCACGTTAGTGTGGCTATATGAATAAGAAATAGCTGTTAGCATACCTATGAAAAGAAGCATGAGGCGAGGCAACGCAATGTGAAACGTCAACAAAGGGACTATGAAGTTGCATCATGTAAACCTAGGAGGTTGCATGGGAGAGGGGGTTGCATAGAAATGAGGTTTATGAGTAGATGCCTCATAGAGCTCTGGTTCTCCATGAAATAGAAGGGCTTCATGAAGATGTGGGATTCACGAAGTGAAGTGGCCTAGCCTAGGCATAGGTCATAGGTGCATACAAGAGGTGATTCTCGAAGTGGAAGGGAATTCATGAAGAAAATCCCTACGAATCATGGGTGCCTCGTAAAGAAAGGTCATGTGAAGTAATGTGATTCACAAGCAATAGTGACTCTGCCTTAACATTCAAGTCACGTGTGCATGGGGGGTGTTTTGCGAAGCATAAATGCTCTGTGATGACTCAAGTCCCTGTGAGGATCTCCTTACTTCTCGAAGGCCCGTGTTCTTCGTGAAATGAATCCCACTAGAAAGAGGGGGTGAAAACAAGGGAAAGGGGAGGCACTTCACGGAGAAAAAGTACCATGAGAATCTCATGGTTCACATAGCATAAAGTGCTTTGAGAATTGATAAATGAGAAGGCGAAAGGTCAGACGATTCATATTTTGGGCATGGGGGAAGGTTGGTATTTATAGGAAAGAGGCACAAAAAAGCAGATCTCCCTCGGCATGAAGATGGATTCTGCTCCATGTCAAGCTCGCGAACATCAAATTGGCTCATGGAGCATCCCACCTCTTTGCTCTACGGTGGGCTCGTGAACGTCAAATCGGCTTGCGGAGCATCCCACCTCCTTAATTCACGGAGGGATCACGAACATCAAATCAGCTCATGGAACATCCTGCCTCCTTGCTTAACAACAGGTGCAAGGCCATGGCACTCCACGAAAGGGCTTCGCGAGGCAACTTCAAAGACTTTCTTATTATCCTTCTCCCTTCCGATTTTTGGCGCTGACAAATGTATAGAATGATTCCTTGTATTTGATTTATCTTGGAAAACTATAATTTTAAAAATTATATGGATGTATAGTAAAAATATATTCCATAAAGTAGAGTATATAAATTTGATTTGGTTGTATTTTCTTTACAGGTGAGGGTGTTCGGAGGGTGAAATGGGATTTTGGTTCCCATTGTTGTTTTGTTACATTCTTAGTTTTGAAACTTTGTTTCTGTTTCTCTTTTTCTCTCATGTAAATATCCAACAGACTAACATTTCATGTTGGATATTTATTACTTTTTTCTTATTATATAGGTGATTGTTTCAAGGAAAACACTATTCTCATGTGGTGATTATCTGATGCCCATGTACTTTTTCCAGCTCTTGTGGAATGAGAATGCACTTCTGGCTAATGGTATACTTATTATTGTGTTCGATGGATGAAATACCCATATTAGTTCAATATAAATTTTAAAAAAGTTTTGATTCATTATTTTCCATATTATCCTACACCATTGGAATGTCATTTCTTCATTTGTTGTATCTAGGTAAGATGAATTTATAGTTTTTCATTGGAACTCTAGAGGTGGGTTTGGGGAAAGTCTAGCTTTCCTATGCCTTCCCTAATCCTTAAGTTAACATGGGATGTTGTATTTGATTCTTGATTTTTTTATTTTATTATACTTAAAAATGATAATTTTTTCATATTTAGATAGAATATTTTTTGTTTATATGGGCATCATATGTGGAATTTCAGGATAGTGATGAAGAAGCAAGTCAAGACATAAAATTTGTTCATAGTTCATGAACTACCATGAAAAAAACAAAATTCTTGATTATAGAGATGGTTTAGTGACCAATAAATGATTAGAAAATAGTTGTCGACCATGAGGCCAACTGGGCATAGTTCTATATCCCATTTCTTTTTTTACTTAGACTACATGACCCATGGGTTTCCTCAAGTACATTGAAATTGGCATAGGAGTCGTGGTTGGTCTTTTGATATATTAGAATTTTTTGATGGAATTGTTAACAAGGTTTGTGTTATTATTATTTTATTCTTCATGCATGTGATGACAAATTAATTTTTTTGGAGTTGAAAAAATGGGAATCATAAGGGAAATGTTTTCTTTTTTGAAATTTGGCCTTATGAAATGTTTTTGTAATGATTATGGTTTCATAATTTTTTTAAATAGTTTATTTTCTATGAAATTATGAAAATGTTTTTGTGAAATTAATTTTTATAATAATGTATATAATGAGTTTCAAAGTTTAGGTTTAATATTTTATAAGAAACTATTGATTTTTAAATAGATAAATTGTTAAATAATTTAAAAAAAATAAAAAAGAAGAGCATTAGATTTATTTTGAAACCCATAAATATGTTTTCATTTTAAATATTGTTGGTGTTTTATTAAATATTATTGGAAACTTTTTTTAATTTACCATGTCTCATAATGTATTGGGGTTGGAAGATGTATAATAGTTTTTTCCTAGTTTTGAATGAGTGAAGACTAATTTTAATTGAATCATAGGTTTTCAAAACAAGATTGTGGTAAATACTTATTTGTTTTAGTAATATTGTGTTTTGTTTATTCCCTTGTGTGTTTTGGGAAAACATGGTGTGTTTTGGGAACATTACTATTTAAGGCTTTATGTCCTGATAAGTTTGATGTGAGACCCCCTCCATGAAAATTATATTGTGAATGTATTGTGTTCAACTTATGGTTCATTCATATTTTTTAACACTTCCCAAGAACCAAATAGAGTAGAATTCATTTTTTTTCTTCATAGAGTGTTGTAATCTAGATTTATTTGAAGTAGTTATTCTCTAGTGACTCTTTGGAAATTTTTGTTTCTAGTAATCATGGGATTGAAGGGTGTGTTAGTGAGAATTAGTTTTTTTGTGGTTAATTGTGTGTGTTTTTGTTTGGAATAATTCCTTTTTTCCTTTTTTGAGATTTTTATGGTTTGATGAATTAGTGACCATCATTTGGTAAATCCTTTGGGTGCTTGGTTATGTCTCTTTTGGATGAAAATTTATTTGGGCTTTTTCTTATTGAGTTTAGATCAATTTAATCTTGAGGAGGACTTAGACCAATGTTTTCCTAGATTCTTCTTTGGTTTCCCAATATGGGTAATGTTCCTTTTTGGGAATTTGTTTATTTCATAATTTTAAATGATTTTTATTTCCCTTCCTTATTATAGACAATGGTTTGTTTGGGATTGTATCTTACACCTGGGTAAGACCATTGGGGAATGATTAGATGTATTGGTTATAGTTTTATTTCTGGATAAGCAATGGATATATTAGGAATTTTTTATTAATCAGAGTTACCATTAGATGGTAATCCATGGAGTTAGATCTGAACTCCCTCATTTTCCTATTGTGACCCTTATGATAGACCCATATCATTGTTTAGTGAGTTATGTCTTCCATTGATGAGATTATTTATTGAATTAATTTTTTATGATCTTATTTTATTATCATATGGGAAGTTTCTAGATGTATTTATCACAGGGTGTTTTTGATATGGTTGAATATGGTTGACCTTAGATGGTGGATATTTGATAATTCCCTTTGTAGATTTGGGGATTGTGTTTTCATAGTGACATTATAGTGTTCTTTAGTAAAAAAAAATTTATACCACCATTTCAGTTCATTTGTAGATAGTGGGGTGACTGGTGTTTGGTCTCAATTTATTTAGAGTTCCTCCTAATGTTTTATTGAGAATTTATTGTTTAATTTTTCTAAGGAAGATCAGTTTCTCATAGATTATTGTTTTCATGATATGTTTTTGAGAATTCCTTCCCTTTTACCACTATATTGACCAAATATTTATTTTAGAATAAAGTGGTTTATTTGGGAGTTTTTTCACCCACTAAGTATGGGGTATATTCCATAACTTTTCTATGGTTAGGTAAACCATGACACAAGTCTTAAGATTGAAATTGTAATTGGGTACTAAAATTTGGCACGATTAAAGCATGATTTTTCCAACCATGTGAATCCTTAGAACAAATGTTTGGGGATGGGTTTTTCTTGGTATTTCCATGAACATGGTTGGTGCACAATTATATTAACCATTTGACATAACCATGATATTTTATCGAGTTATTAAAAATTGGTGGTTTTTTATTTTTTTCATTCTTAATTATTTTTAATTTAGTACCTTAAAAAATAAATACCACTCACCCCCTCAACATATCTCTATCACACGACACCCCCATCGGCCACACTTCTTTCCCATGATCCCCCAGGTCACTCTTTTCTATCCCTCACATGACACCACCCAAGTTATATCAACCTCTTTTTACCTTTGATTCCATCAGTTCTTTTCATAAAATTTCAAGGAGTAATCCTCTCAAGTATTCCCCACCTTCTATTATCCATAAGATATTCCCTATATCATGAACCCTGATCTCTACTGGATTTCTTCAAGGGTTATTTATTTTTCTAAAATTTTAGTTTTGTGTGTTTAGGACTTGGAGGGATAACATATTGCTTATGGGATCCCTCTCATTCAAACGTTTAGTTATTTGGATTTGTGAGCCTATTTGAAATATTATTTTCATTGGTCCAAGGTAAGTGTTTCTTTACAGTTTCTTTCTATTATGTGCCTTTAAATTATTATTTTTTCTAAAATTATTTCTTTAAAAAGTATTATTATTATATATATATATGACCTATGTGGGGAAAATTGAGTATAAAATTTATTTTTAGACATTAGAATCTAATGTAAAACTATGTGAAGCATTTGTGGAAATGCCTTGTGGGATTTTAAAGGATTATTTTTGTTTTTGAATAGGTGGGATTCAATGGTTTGATGTTTTAAATTTTTTGTATTTAAAGTTTATTTTGAACCATGTGATTAGGCACTTTGAATTTGTTAAATAAATTAGAATTAATGTTTTGATTTAAAAAGGGTGGGTTGGTTCTATTCAAAAGGATGTACTAACCTTTTTTGAGGTGTTTGAATATTTTAGGTTTTTGAAATTTGTTTTTCTATTTAACAGGGGTACATTATCTCATAAGGATTTTATTTTGAAACTCATTGTGGCTTTGAATATTTTGAAAGGGATTTTTAAAAAGGAAGTATGAGTACCCATTTGAGTTTGAAAACTAATTTGGTGAAATTGATTGGAATTCCATGAATTTTTTATTTTAAAAATATGTTATTTTCATCATTTCATAGAAAATGAGAATTTATAAATGATTTGAAACCCTCAAGAGACCCATTTTAATATTATGGCCCATAGTGACATGTTATTCCAAGTGGGGATGATTAGTTTGATGTGTTTTATGTTCTATTTAAATTTTATTATATCTGGGTTATTTTTTAAGGATATTAGGTGATGTGTGTGTTGTTTTAAAATGTTTCTTCCTTTAGTGAGAGAATTTTTTAATGTGATTTCATCAATTTTATATTATTAATATGAACCTAGGTAGCTATGCGGGAGTCTAGTATTATGGTTCACCTGGAATCCACACACTACTACTGTCCCTTGTAGCATGAAATATGTATAAATGGTGTGTACTATTCCAACAAGAATATGTGAAGGCTAGTCAGGTGGTGGGGGATAAGATGCAATATTCCCTAAAAGGTTAGTCTATATTGAGTGAATTATAATATGGTCTCCTAATAGAACCTATGTTAGATACCATGAAACTAGGATTATTTAGATTATTTTAGGGGATTTACTGTATAGTTCTATTGTATCCCCTACCACCTGAATTATTTCATGTAATGTATTTAATTTTCCATTTTTTTCTTAATATTATGTAACTTAACAATGTAGTGTATGATTTTGTGATTCCTTTATTCTTTTATTGGCTTTCATTTCTAATGTATTAAACAAGATTTTTTAATAATTTTTAATATAGAAAATTAAATATTGAATCTAAATTATGTTGAACAAATTTTTATAAATGTGTTTTAAAAGTAAAATCTTTAAAGAAATATAAAAAATGATTTCTTTTAACAACCAAGTTTTTGTTAATTTTGATATGGATTTTTAGTTAGTTGTCTCAAGATTTTTAAATGTTTCTTTTTTGAGATTATTTTTGAAAATCATGTGTTAAATGAAATCTTATTTGACTTTTCATGTTTTTATTTCTAACAATGGTTTTTTTGGAAATGGTTATAATTTGGGACTTCAAAATGGTGTTTTGGAAAAGTGTTTTGAGCTGATGAAAAAATATTTTCCAAGAGATTGTTTTCATTTAAGAAAAATCATGGAAAAGAGTTTTTGGGAAACATGTGATGTTTTTTTGGTAATTTTATATAGTTTTAAAGAAACTTATTATATTTATATTTCATTTAAAAATGTAATGCATAGGAAGTAAAATGAAATTTAATGCTTAGTTTTAATTGGTTGTGGTGACCTACAATGTGCTTAGGTGATCACCTGTTTTTTTAATCTTAGTTATAGGTTTTAGGTTACTATTTAGGCTACTCATAGATAATTGATTTATTAATTTTTGTTTTATTTTATTATATTTGTAATGTGGGGAACATTTTTGAATTTAGTAGGAACCTTATTTACATTCCTAAAATGTCTGAAAATTTCCCATTTAGTTGATTTATTTAAGTTCACTGAGCTTTTATAGAATTATATGGATGGTGGGTAACTAATTATTATGGTGTTAATTGATGATTCCTTATAGGTAGAGATCATTTCCTTATAAGATAGGGTGTTCGAAGGGTCAGGTAGGTTTTTGGTTCTCACTATCATTTCACTGCTTTCTTAGTTTTGATATTAGGTTGCTTTTTTTCTCTAGCAAGGACATCTGATGTATGAAGGGGTCATGTCAAAATTTTATTTACATTAACCTACTTAATTAATTTATTTTTATTATAAAAACCCATTTCCATGTGTTGATTCCTTATTTCCTAGTCACTTATGCCAATCCTTGGGGATCAGTAAAGCCCTTCATGCTAGTGGAGGTTCAGTTCATATATTCAATGAATTAAATTCTTGAGATAGTTAGTTACAATTAATCTCATCAGATCTAGACCTATAATGGGGTGGATTTATGTTCTTCATGGTATTTTGAATTCTATGATGATCTTACTATATGGATTATCCATTATCAAGAATCATCTATATTGCATAAAATATAAACTATGATGACATTAAATTCTTCTAGATCCTGTATTTTTTATAAAAAAAGGATATGAAAGATTTCCCTTCATACTCCACCCAAACATAATTTCATAATAAGGAAAATCATTTATCATCCATATATGTTTATAACTATTCTGAAATATTTCCTTCTAGAAAGAATCAAATGTGTGCATACCCACATTCCAATGATTCTTCAACAATTTTTTTTAATATTAAAATAATACATCTATATCATTGATAGGATATGAAGGTACATGTATAAGTATTCATAATAAAGTGAATACGTTATTCATACTCATCCTTGGAAGAAGATTATAAATGTGTATGAAAACTAGCTATGTGTTGGGCAATGTAATCATCTAACCAAAAATATTAAAATCGTCACATGATAAACCCAAACATACACTACGAACCACAACAGCAACATTAGGATACCAAGATTAAAATGTCTCCCTTATTAATATATATATATATATATATATATATATATATATATATTGAATGAACTTGTCATTATCCTTATTTCTCTTAGTTTCATGAAATCACATATTTGATGATATTCCATAAGACAAGAAAAGATTTTTGGATTCTAGAAATCAATGGAAAGTCCCATATTTCTCTCTATGGAACATGATATAGTGTTCCATTATTATTTGGCTTCTATTGAGATATACCACATTTTATAAAATCATTTAGGTTAGCGGTTTCCTCCCATTATAAGCTATAATATTTTTAGAAATCATGATTTGTTTTTGAAAATCCATGGTTTTAAATTTAATTGCATTATTTATAATTATTCAATGGAACATCTACATTATTTGGAAGTAATTCAATTAAAAAAAGGTCAGAATATAATATTTGTATGAATTAGAAATTTCATACCTGATTTTCCTATGAAAATTGCATTTTAGAAATTCTGTAATTTTCATTTTACTACATTACTGATATACAACAGTAGTGGAAACATCAATAGATTATTTCACCCTATCAACAACAATTTATTAATTACATGCATTATGTGTACTCATTTAATTTTCATATTTCATTGGAATATTTTCTTTCTCATGATGAAAAATAAATTAAAAAAAATCATATAATAAATCCTGTAATCCAATCCTATCACTCAGATCATTCACATTTTGAGACTCTCTTTTATCAACACTATGATACAATAAAAAATATTTTGTTTGAAAATAATATTATGTTACATGGTAGCTTACTTCATTATTATATAACTGATGTAATCTAAAAAAATTATTACATTGATAGTTTTTAAGATCTCAGTCTTTAGCATTATAGAAGGTATAGTCAATTAAACTATCCGACATGTTTTACAAATCAATTTAGATCATATGAGTTTCTTATATAAATCTTTTATCCATTACATTAAAAAAATTATAACTCATTTCATAAAAACAATGAAATAAAATTTAAGTGGGATCAAATTATTTTAAGGTAACAAGACTTGTTCACTTTATTTCAATAACATTGAAAAATATTATACTCACATTAAATTAAAATCCATTTTAAATCACTCTATATATATTTTCCTAAATATCAAATTTTACATGCATGGATACATCATTATAAAAAAAACATAGTTTATCAACAAAATGGAAATTTTTAAAGGGAATAGTTTATGTGGAATTTATTAAAACTATATATTTATAGCCTATATTCTTAATTTCATAACTCATTCCCATGAGATAACAAAAACTTATATATATATATATATATATATATAGAGAGAGAGAGAGAGAGAACCATGATATTGAATTCCATTTTATCAATTAGTAATAAATATACATAATACATAACAATAAATTATATATATATAATAATTAACATAACACTCCATATGAGAATTATAGTATAAAATAAATCAATGTTTATCAAATATAAACCGTGTTATATAAAGTGGCCTAAATATAAAATGTTACAAACCAAACACATAATTAGTTTATTTTGGTAAATAAGTATATTATATTATTAGTGAAATAAACAATAATTTTTTATGTAATAGTTCATAACAAAATCTTACTCAAAAGCAACTCAAATAATACGTAAGGAATAAAAAATAAAATCTCTTTAAACATATCAAAAGAAAGAAAATGCTCTAGTATATAAAAATGTTTTCCTTATAAATAATCTAATATAAAAATATGTTCTTGTATCAATATAATCCCATCAATATTCAAAATTTTATGTAAAATATACCAATAAATATGTTCAAACATATATTAAAATTTAATGTAAAAATATTTAAGACTTGAATTGATTAATTGAAATTATGAAAAGAAAACATTGACATGAATAATTTCATAACCCCTCAATATATTCACAGAAAAAAAAGTAATAAAATAAATAATTTAATATTTTCCAAATATATCCCAAAACTAATAGGTTTATATTAGTTTTATATAGAAAGAGTGAGTAACTGGATTAAAAAAACCACTACATTTAGATTTATTATGAAATACAGTAACATACATAATCGAAACAAAACCTTAATCAATGAATTGTATAGAATTATTAAATTTAATAATCTTGCTTAGGGTTTTATACATACAAAAAAAATTAAAACTATGCCTAGTAGAAGATATAACAAATTCAGAACTTCCCAATTTCATGATTAATAATAATTGAATTAAAATAAGAACTGAGGAGAGATCACCAAGGATAGAGAAGAAAATAGAGGAATGATCGAATGGTTATTCTGGATGGGAGTGGTATGGGAGGAGGGGAAGATGTGTATATGTGGTATTTTATAATGTATATATAAATTTTTTAAAAAAAATATTGCTAAATCATACTCTATACCAACAGTTTTTAAAACATTTTAGTATAGATCATGTTATATGCATTTTTTCAAGAAACTGTTAGTATAGCCTTCTAATAAACATGATACAACAATAGGTATTATAAATCAATGTTATATGTCCATTGGTATATCATCCATATTTATTAATTTAGTTAGGGTTTATACTCTAGTAGATTCATTGAATCAGAAGACTGAAGTTATGAAGGAATGAGAAGGTTTGTGTAATATTTTGAGCTTAATAGAAGATATATATATTTATATATGGGGGGTAATTAGGAAAAATTCATATGTATTTATATTAGATTGAAGTCACCTATATGGGTGTGTATTTAAAATAGTGTGGAAAAATAATTAATAACATATGTAGGAAGAATAGTGATGCCCTAAATGATGGGGAGACCCTTGAATAGTGGCCTTTTGAATGTGATTTGATTTAATATTTTAGGAATAGAATGGTAGTTCAAAATGTTATTTAATAAATAAGTTATCTAATAATTTCCTATATCATGTTTTATAGAATATCCAAGAGTATCAAAGATATATCATGATATCATATGACTGTTCTAGTGGGAAAGAATGAATGAAGAGATAGTTGGGTTCCTGTATCGATAATTTAATTTTTATTATATATTGGTTGGGCATCAGTGACCTATGGGTCCTCTATCGTTTCTTCATATGTTGACATGTAAATGGTAGTGTATTAAGATAGATATTTTTTATACCTAGGTATCCATTGAAGCATAATGCTACATTTGTGATTTCTAGCCAACTTATAAAATTAGTTCACTTATATCCCATTTAGAAGAAAAATTAAATAAAACACACGGGTTAGTTATATTTTTAGTTAGAATTTTGGTTTTATAAAGAATATTAATTTATATTTTAAAATAGAGTTCCTTTGTTTAATTTATGGTTTTGTATATTTTTATTTATTTTAATGGGAATTAAATTGAATATGATAATATTGTATGATCCTAGGAAAATGTAAATGGACTATATAAACATTATAGTAAAATATTCAAGTCAATGATCTATATTTTTAGCTAGAATTAAAAGGAAAAAATACTTTTGGTGAAATTTTCATATAACAGAATACATCAAGTATCAATTTAGATGATCCCTTTCAAAGTATTGGGTGGGAGAATCTGTCAATCATAATTGAATTAGGTTTTGGTGGGAGATGGATATATCTTAGGGAAAAACATCGTACAAGGTATTTCGATTCATATTCATATAATCCTAAATATATTGATCATTATGTATATTCTATAGAAGTATTGAATTGAATGTCGATGATGAAACTTCAAGTATTTTTTATAAAGGTTAAGTGTCTTTGTATGCATTTATAGGGATGGCAAATCAATGGCCCAAGAAGAAAATAATGGTATCACTTTGATATTTGGGTTATTTTGAAATCACTAAATGAATTGGTTATATGGATTAATGGTTTATTTTTACATAAATTTATGTTATAGTTTATTAAATTTGTCATGTTTCAAAACTAAGTAAGTGTCAACTCAGCCAATCAAATGTCATTTAGTGGGAATCTTTAAATTTAAAATGAGGCATAAATATTATTAATAGGATAATAATTATTGTTGATAATAAAAAAAGTTATTGAGATGGAAGTTTTTTACATTGGGTTTATTTTTTTGGAAACATATATTGTTTTTAGAGGAAATACGAGAGATATAAGATCATATACTATATTAATGATCATATTTTATTGAGTGAAATTAATCCAATGACTTCTATGTGATTAAAAGTATTATTTTAAGGATAGTATTATTTTCCATGGTTTTGGTTCTTATATGATGGATATTAGGAAACATTTTTTAGGTTAATTTATTAATGTTTTTTCCATAAAAATATGATTTTGTTTTGATTTTTAATTAAAATATGTTAATTTTTTAGAAACAAGTTCAAATTAAGAAATTTATATAAAATATTTAATAAAAGGATGTTTTTTTAACCTATGGATATTAGATGATTTGAAAATGGGGAGGGTTGAAAAATATTTGATGGTGAACACTCATTTATATCAATGTATTTATGGATTTTCTAACATTATGTATATTCTATAGTAATATATTTTTAAATATAATTATTTAATAATAAAATTTTTATTAAACTACCATTCGTATTTTTTTAGAGGGAATATGGAGAATAATAGAGATTAAACATTGGAGTTATGATGGAGTAGAGATAGAGATTTTTTTTCTTAATTATTATCTGAGTCAAACATGGTGTAATCTTTTCAAAGAATAGAGGGATATGGTCTAAAAATAGGGTAATTATATAACAAATTCATATATTTGATCTTTCTATATATTATTTCTTTGTTATAAAGGAATAATTGGTTTGAGTTAATTGTAGGATGGTGGGTTAGATGGATTACTGAGGTTATTCTTAAAATATGTCCAATTATTAATGTCATGATTACTTTATAATATTCTCTATATTTAAGAGTTATAATTCTTATTTATCTATATTTATTCTTCACAAAATGAATTACTTGGGGATTTATGACTTTTGGATATGAAAGTTCCAAATAGAACATGAATTATACTATTTTTTTGATTTCCACCTATAACCACTATTTCTCTATATAGTAACAATGCATTATATGTGTTTCATGACAACTGGGGTGAGGGATTTTCCAAGCAATGTGGGGGACTTTCAAAATTATCTCAATGTAATTCTAAATGCCCGTGTGTCATGTAAGTCCCACTTAAATAATAAGGTTTGTTCATTTTGGTTACAGACAATGGTTTATAGGGAAATCCTAATGATTATATTTAGTGTATTATTATAGTAAGTTCATTAGCTTGGGAAACTATGGATATTTCCAAATAATGAATCTAAGGTAGGTGGATCTTATTCATTCCCTAGTTGGTTATGATTTTCTGAAATGCTATTAAGTTTTTTAACTTTTTGATTTAAAATGGAATTTTATATAATTTTTTTTTGAAAATTATTTTATAAAATGATGATTTTACTAGATTTTGATAAATTAGAAATAATAATTTTGGATGGAAAAAAGAATAATTTTTTTTAAATTATGTGATTTGATTTTTTTAAAAGGGTTTTTAATATTAATGTTGACATAAAGTTAGGATAAATTGACTATGTGAATTAAACATGAAAATTAATTTTTGAAATAAAATTATTTTTTAGAATTTGGATTAAAGTGAAAATAATAAATGTTCCAAAGGATAGCATGAACTATGGTGGCCTTGTCAGATTCACCATGGTAGGGGTGGTCGTCTCTTGAAAACTCATATAAGTGGGTTAAAGTTCATAATGAATGCACTAAGATCATAGGTGGTTTATTTTATAATGGGGTTTAGGTTTGAATACATAGAAATTTCACATTGTTCCCTAAATTACATAAATAAAAATTATTTGATAAACCATTCTTGAATTCTGTATCCTTTCTCAAAATGAGGGTTTATAGAATATTTATTTAAAAACTATTTTTTTCTCAAATATAAATAGTTTTGTTGTTTTGAATAAATCTTAAATGGGAATACATGACTATTATTGAATAAAATTCAACTGAGTATATTATTCACTCATTCCTAAAAATTATAGTGTGTAAGTAGATATTGTCTTTTATGATATAGGAAAAATGAAAAGATTCTTGATTCATTAATGATAGATCAAATGAGTCATTTTCCAAGAGAGTTATGATTTTCTTTATCCAAGAATTTCTATTAGAGGTTTGAATATCAAGGTTGTAGGAAATCATTTATTATTATGTCATGTATTTACATAGGTATCTTGTATTTGTTTCATTTTTGGTGTTTTTTTTTAAATAAATTTTTAAAAAAGGTTTTTGTTTCAAAGAAAAATGGTTTTTTAATTATTATGTTGTTTCTTATTTTATTTCCAAGAAAAATGCCTAAAATATATTTTATTTCCCTTGGAACTAGTTTCCCAACACCAGTGACTGAGTTATGTTTTTGACTCTATGTGTTTATCTAAATCGGGTCCACAATTTTGGGGTATTTAGGTATGTCATTAAACTATTTGAATCTTTATCATTATTCGAGTATATCAATCTTATTAGAGGATTATAGGGGGATTTAGGTATATTATGGAGAGAAAACATAATAAAATCATGGTATGGAATTGGTGGAATATTGGACCTTTTATAAATGAAATGGTGTGTGATGTTTGTAATCATATAATAGTTAATGGTTAACTAAAGTAAATTTGAGGTTATAATGACATATAAATAAGAGAAATATATAGTGTTTTTTCATTCTTTCACTTATTATGATATATATTGATTTTCTATAATTTTATACAGTATTTTTACCATATAATATATTTTAAAACAATTAATATTTATTTATGTATTTTAATATTCAAATTGGAAAATTGTTTTCACAAAATAATGATATTTACAATCTACCTAATTTCTACGTCCTGATTAAAAATATTGTATATATTTAATAAAAATAAAAAAAATTCTGGGAAACATATCTTTTAAAAAATCATATAATATATGGAAACTTTTTTTAAAATAGATAATTTATCATTAATAATGAATTATTATATGTTTATTAAATATTATTTTATATTTTTTATATGATATTATTTTTTTATTTTATACATATGATTAATGAATGGTTTCCAGAACAGTTAATTAAAAATATAATTCCCAAAATATTTCCCATATATAAAATTTACTTTTAACGCATAATAATTTCATGTTTATATCATGAAACCATTTACTCAAATTAAACATTAGGGAATATTCATAAGCCCTAAAGGTGAGATATGAAATGGTGGTATTGGAAAGTGGTGATTTTTATAGTATAGATTTTATAGTGATTGTTGATATCTTTAACATCTATCATAGATGATTCTACATGAATTAAAATCATTTAAATCTAACTTGATATTAGTTTACGAAATAACCTAGTGATGTTCTCAACATTCCATGGGTAGAAAAATGTCCCTCGTATTGAAGGAATTGAATAATTTATTCAATAAACCCTAACATTCTATATTAGTTTCACAATATTATGTCAACTATTTTATGCATCCCACCAATGACTATATATTAATAATAATATCTTTTGATCATTTTATTTAATTATTAAATACTTTTCGACCATATAAAGAATGAAACACCATATCCCATTGATGACTTAAACCCAACGTCTGTAAATACTCACTGTATAAGTACTCCCAATTACTATATATACAAAATGATCATACTTATATATAATATATACCCATATAACATCAAATAATTCAATCAATAGCTCATATCAATAACTTATTACATTCTCTAAATGTTTAATATATTTATAAATTTTCTCATTCTTTCTATAATTATTCTATATCGTATAATTTTCAAAGGAGATCATGAGGAATTATATTATAATCTTACAGTATTTTTATCTACAAATATTTTATTTCCTTTCATTATTTCAATAATTATGTTTCATATATGATTATAATAATAATAATGTTTAGTTTCTTTAGTTTTTTAGTATTTTATTTTAATAAAATAAATAATTTATTTTTTATATCTAAAATGAGTCTGAAACAAGTTATTAAATTATGAAACATATTTAAATTTTAGAAGAAAAAAATAATAAAAAAATATAGGGTGTTATATCACCCCCAATAAATAATATATCATTCAAAATTAAATTTCGTTGATGTGAACATATGTTAGTAATTTTGATTCCATAAATTTTATATCCCATAGGTTTATTCCATGTACTTGATTTCAATATGGAACTTTGTCCAGGTGAGTGGTCATGTTTCACAGAACATTATCTCAATGATTCATGATATTTACCACTTAATCTTGTTAATAGATATTATGATTCAGTTGTATCACCTCCATGTTTATTTCATACAGTGGATCTAGTTTAGAAATGATTAATGGAGTATGTTTTGAAGTATATAGTGCTTATGTGGTAGCTTTAGTTGATAAGTTATATTCCAATGTGATTCGTAGTACTGAATGGGATAATTATATTAATGATTAACTTCCGTTATTTATGAATATTACATTTATATTCCATAGTAATATTCAAAGGAATGTTTTTACCCAACATCGTAATATATATCTCATTAGTAATTAGTATAATGGATCTTAAAAATATTTTTTTTCAATTTTTTATTCTTTAAAACAATTTTGGTATTCTATTTCATTTACATAGAATACAATATTCCCAATAATCATTCCAGGTCCAACCTTATATCGACATATCAATTTTTTGAATCTATTCTCATTTAAATAATCATAATGTACCAATAGTATTCATGTCAAAAAAATTATGTTATATGAGAACTCAACCTATATAATATGCTTCTCACATTTTTCTTTTAGTAGTATCGAGTAAAAACTCAAAAAAACATCCAATATTTGAATTGTGTTTATATATTACGCATCTATTTGAAGAAAATAAATATCTCTAAAAAAGTTATGTATTTATTATTTGTTCAATACATACTCAAAACCTTTAGGTGACACTTATATCTCAATCAAAAATAAAAGTGTAACTCCTTGTATGCTTACTATATATTTGCAAAGAAGATTTATTTTAAAAAAAATTAATATTAATGATGTGATCCAACATTATGAGATTATTAACCACAACCCAAATGCCATTATTTCCCTTATAGATCTTAGGAAAACCTATGACGAAATATATAGTAATTTCATACTATTTACATTCATTTAAGGGTAGCAGATATGTCATCCACGCAGATGTCTAACATTCAACCCTAATATAACAATAGTCCAATAATTAAGATATATAACCTAAAAAATATCATTCCTTATTATCTCAATATAAGTTCACATAGAGTTATCTATATATTTTCATTCTCACTAGGTGAATATAAGAATATGATCTCTTTGGATCATATAACAACACCTTTAATTTTAACATAGATATGAAACATATTCATGTTACAAATTATATAACTTCATTTTTCTCAAGATTTAACTCTATGATATTTCCCATATTTTTGCTCATTATCATCTATATATTCCTTCTTTATATTCACATGGATATATGTTTGACAAGATATTTTGTAATGGTATGAACTCATACCCTACCTTTTGATATCTATATATATCCTTTTTAGTTATTTTATTATTTAATAATATTCAATCCTCATCATGTATATTGTAGTATGATTATTCCCATCAAGGAAATACCTTATTATTTTTAAATTTCAATGATATTAAAATTATAATCATTTATAATCATTTATTAACTCTAAAATCTCCATTAATATAACTTTTTTTCATTATATGTGAATATGTACATTGAAATGGTTTATTAGTATATTTATCACACTTAAAACCATATATATAATGCCTCAAAATTTATAATGATAATAAATCATTATCATGCATATGGAAATGTGTCAAATGAACATTTTATTGAATAAAGGAAGAAGTCATCCCCATGATATTTTTCCTAAGAAAAAAATACAACACCTTCAATGATGAATTTTCTTTATATCTCAAAACCTTCTTTACTACAAGGTATTGTTATTTCATGTATAGTGAGTAAATTATTATTAAAATTCATAATGATATATATACATTCATATGTATAGTAAAATTTAATACATTATATGTTAAATTGGTAAATATATTATATAATAATGATATGTTTTTGACTAAACACATAATAGTATCCTTAACATCTAATAAAACAATATATATCTATTATAGTAGTTTGTTTTGGCTATTTTTAAATCATATTTGTCTTTGATAGATAAATATATACACCCAATATTATAATTTCATAACCAAATAATGATACATTTTGTATCCAAAATTCATTCCAAATTCATTTGAAATAATTTATTATTTCTTAACATCTTCAGAAGATTTCTCAATTGGGTTTGGTGACTAAAAACCACTATGTAAAGACTCAAAAATTCTGTGGAATTTTCTTTCTTAAATACATGGTAATTTTACGAGTCCGTAGTTTCTAACGGCACATGATTCTGAGGCCCGATGTGCCCGGAATCAATTTCTGAATTTTTTGTTAAGCTTAAGTTAACGCGCGTAAGCAGTTTTCTTGAAAAAGTAAAATAACTCTTAAATGGTTACTCAGAACAGAAATCTGAGGGCATCGTTGCGCTTAGGATGGCGGGTTTACCTTAGGCATGACTTAAGTTTAGTCAGCACAGGCCCCCTGTGAGAAATCCCAAAAATGGAATAACTGTAAATAAAATAATTAAATAAATTATTTTATTTTTCAAATGCTTATAACTCATAAATGGTAGCTTGGACTAAAAATCTGAGACCACTGCTGAACTCCTGAGCGCATGCTTTATTTAAGAAGATACTAACTTTGGCCAGCACTAGCCACCAGAAAAAGTTAGTTTTTGTTCGCAAATAAAAAAAATTAAGTGACAATTATTTTATTGTAAAATTCATAACATCTAAACGGCAACTCGGATTGAAAATCCGAGAGCACCGTTGGGTTCAATGGGGAATTTTTCACCTAGTCAGAGCCTAACCTTGACCGCAGTGAGTCGAGGGTGACTGATAATAATTTTCCAAACTTTTTTCAGGTACGTTCAGTAAACGCGCGAGCGGCGTTTCGTAAATTTTGAACAGTTTCTCGAAATTGAAATATAAGGGAACCATTGATCTCACAGCTTTGGTAATTGCTTAGTGATACCTTCATCGCAGTTGCGTTCTAGCGAGAATAGAAGTTAGTTTTTGGAGTTTTTAAGATTAAAGTTAAATAAAAATAAGTGTGGCTTATTTTTATTTTGGCGGTTAAAATCTCCAAGTGGGGGTCGGAGGTGGGGGCCACCACACCATAACCTCCCATGAGAGGTTATGGTAGTGGGGATCTCCAGCACTTAACCTCCCTTGGGAGAATAATTAACGTGGGGACCACATGGGTGATAACCCCTTGTAACTCTTGACCCCCCCCCCCACCATAATTGTGTCAACGCACATACAATTAATTCTGCCAACGTACCGCATCATTGTGCCAGGGTAAATTAATTGGCTTGCCCTTTTTTAAATATTGTAATAGTGTCGTTAGAATTTAGGAAGGTTCCTAATAAATTAACCGTCATAAATTCCAATGATCGTTACCTACCACCCCCCCCCCCCCCCTCTTATATATATATGGATCTTGGGAGGAGGATTTGGGACGGCTTCACCAAGTGACGAAGAGCTGGTAAAGTTCCACGATGCCCAACACTTGGAGGATTACACTATCCAATAAATAATGCCCCACCGATGAAGAACGCTGACCTCCTTCGACCTTCTTCCTTGGGACTTCTTCCGACATCATACGTCTGTATCTTTGACTACGAAGAACCAACGCACGAGCCCGGAATTGAAGTTGTGTGGCGAACTAGATGAACGTCGACAACTTCACCTCTTTCCTTCTTATGCCAACGACATCATACTATCAAAGGTAGGGGTTTTGTTCTAGTGTAATATCCTTTTCTTTTTCTCTTCTTCATATTGGAAAGGATTTGATGCGTGGTTTTAAAAAAAATTAAAAAACATCTCATTTCTTCTTATTGAGAAAATATTTACCACTTTAAATGCGGATGGTGTGGCCAAAATGAACATGTCTCGACTCCTCCGCCATTCTTGTTGTGTTGTTTCATTGGAAGAATGATGAGGTGAAAGAATGATGAAGGCAGCGATGACAAAAGACGCGCTACCCATGGCCTCCATGAATCGCACCGCCCCCACGGTGCACTGGTACTCCCGGTCGAACACCGCAGGCTGAGCGGCGCCCAAACCGCCTACCCACAGCCTCTCGGCGCACTACCCCACGCGCTGCTCGTGCCCCAGTGCGCAGTCCCGTGGCCTACCCGGCACCACCGGTGAAGGTTCCGGATGCAGCAGAAGCACATGGGTGGATGTACCCACACGGATTTTTGTCATTAACAATGATTAATCCGGGATCAATACGACGATAAATGCCAGTCTCCACGGATCGAATCGCAGAAATAGACAAAGAAAAGGAGAGTTCTATAACCATAATGTATGATTGTTACAGGTTGATTATAATTAATTTAATCAATTTAAAAGAAGTACCTTTTGGTGTTCTTTCTTTGTTGATATTTCTAATCACATTCCGATGTGATGCGTCATTGCGTCGCAGAAGCCAAGGGTAGACTTCCTCTAGCGGTGATCCACACATACACCTCGTATCACTGGACATCGCCAAAGGAGTCTCTGTGTGCTAGCATAGAGAAACATTTACTTGCGTTGTCCGCCTTAGATCATCTTGATCCGATGGAAGAGGATCTCTCTCAGTCTTGAGAGCGTTCTTGGAGGAAGAGGTTCTTTCGGCCTTGAAATAATTCTCCAGAATTATTGTGCACAACAATTCTCTTGTGTGTAGGAAAATAGTTGGGGTTGTGAGGATATTTATAATCGGTTTTGAGGTTGTAGAGTTATGACAGTAAATAAATGTGTTACGCATTTTATTGATTTCATTGACTCTTATTTAAAACCCCCATGTCAAATAATTAATTCCTTGACATGCGCCCACGTTGATTATAATAAATATCATTTAATAAAACAATATTATATCCTCAAAATACTGACTGGAAAACTACACGGCGTGTAATCATTAATACATGGCATGTACTTGTTTTCCATTTTCTTTACAAAATGAAAACTACATGGTGTATAATCATTAATACATGGAGTGTACTTGTTTTCCAAGAAAAACTACACGGTGTGTAATTATTAATACAAGGCATGTATATCTTGTTCTTCATTTCTTTCTTCTTCCATCATTAAAATGATTTAGGCTTCCTTGAATAATTATTAAACCACGTACGATAATAATCTTTATTCTACTTGAGATACTTGGATACACTTAGTGTGTGATCCTCTAGGCATCTTTCTGGTTTTCATTAGGCAGGCTTGCCTAAAGTCCAAGATTACTATCTAGAAACGGGTCAAGGAACCTAAGAGAAAGAAGTTGATGCCGCATTGATGTGTCACCTCATACGAATGCTTATTGTGTAATTTAATCCCTTTACCTCAATATCTCATCAAGCAGGTTTCATGGAAGTGTCATAAACCTATATGCTTGATCCGTCGTTCTTTGACTACCTGAAATAAACTCGTCATTACACCATGGCCATAGAATTTCATGAGACAGTTCTATTTCAATAAAAGGGACGAAATATAAACTTCCATAAATAGAAGGGACAAATACTTACTTGAATTATCCATTAATAACATGTCACTCATGACGCACCCAACGTACCCTACTTTCTGCCAACTGTCTGCATGACGGTTTTCATCAGTATATCTAAGTGCATGAGTCGTGACATGAGTTAATGATAATCTTAAAATCTAAGGACCATTACACACGCTTGTAGATAGCAATGTCTGATGACACTAAGACATGCGGAATTGCTATTGGCGGGTCTGTTCTCATAATCTCCCATCTTGGAGATTACCAAGTGTGAACTCCATGAGAGAGAGTCTCATCTTCTTACAAGTACTCGCACATGATGGTCTGTATACTATTTGTCCTTTCATAGTATTTCATCCAACCGTAGAACTTTATTTAAGAATATTTTTATAGAATTTCAAGGTTCTCATCATAGCGGGGATCTTCCATGACCTTATTAATTCAATAAATATTCCAGGACATTATTATATTATAGTCATGCAGAACAATGAAAAATATATAATAAGTGTACATTCATGTAATCAAAGTACAAAACAGTTGGTTATCAGGACACCAACCCTAACAAACTCCCACTTAGACTAGACCCAACTACCTACGACTTTTAGTCCTCTAGACCTCACATGATGATCATGTTTCTGTTGAGTCTAGGCTTTAGTCAAGGGGTCTGCCACATTGTCTTCTGTGGAAATACTTCTCACTACAAATTCACCTCTCTGAGAAAATCCCTCAAGAGATGATACTTCTGAAGTATGTGCTTTGTCCGCTGATGTGACCTTGGCTATTTTGCAAGTGCCACCGCTATAGTATTATCAAAATAGAGTGTGATAGGATCTTTACTACTAGGTTCTACATCTAGCTCTTGGACAAATCTTTGAATCCATACTACTTCTTTAGCTATCTCATAAGCTGCGATATACTCGAACTCTGCTTTAGAATTGGCCACCACACCTTGCTTTGAGCTCTTCCATCTCACTGCACCTCCATTCAAACTAAAGATGTAACCAGTCTGCAACTTCATGTCATCTTGATCAGTCTGGAAACTAGCATCTACATGTCCTCTGATGACTAGTTCCTCATATCCTCCATAAACCAGGAACACATCCTTAGTATGCCTCAGATACTTAAGGATAGTCTTGACTGCCATCCAATGGTGGTCTCCTGGATCAGCTTGATATCTACCTACCACACTCAATGCGTAAGAAAAATCTAGCCTTGTACATAGAATAGCATACATAACTGACCCAATCATGGATGTATAAGTGATCCTTGCCATTTTCTATCTTTCCTAATGTGTCTGAGGACACATTTTCTTGGAAATATGAATGTCATGTGACACTGGCAATAATCCCCTCTTGGATTGTTGCATACTGAATCTCTTTAGTATCTTATCAATGTATGTACTTTGACTCAGGCTCAACATTCTCTTGGATCTATCACGATGGATCTTGTTCCCAAGAAAATATGATTCCTCACCCAAGTATTTCATGGAGAAGCATTTATCTAACCATACCTTAACTGACTGTAAGATAGGTACTTTGTTTCCAATTAGTAATATGTCATCAACATATACTATTAGGAAAATGACTTCACTTCTACTAAACCTCTTGTAGGCACAAGGCTCACATTCATTCTTAACAAATCCAAATTCTGTTACGGCTTCATCAAAATGAATGTTCCATGACCTTGATGCTTGATTTAATCCATAAATGGATTTCTGAAACTTGCATACCTTGTTGGCATCCTTTGGAGTCACAAACCCTTCAGGTTGTGTCATGTAGACATCTTCTCGGAGGTTCCCGTTAAGGAATGTTGTTTTGACATCCATTTTCCAAATTTCATAGTCATTGTAACCGGAAATGTCCAATAGGATTATTATAGATTTCAGCATCGCAATTGGTGAAAAGGTTTCATCATAGTCAATTCCTTGACGCTGTCTAAAACCTTTGTCAACCAGTCGTGCCTTATAGGTGCTGACTTGCCCATCCATGTCCATTTTCTTCTTGAATACCCATTTATTACCAATAGTCTTTACATCAAATGGAAGATCTACAAAAATCCAGACTTGGTTTTGTTACATGGAATCCATTTCATAATTCATGGCTTCTTGCCACTTGGAAGCATATGTGCCTTCAACTGCTTCCTTGTAGGAAAGAGGATCATTATTGTCAACCAATAATGAGTCACCATCCTCAGTGACAAGAAAACCATATCATTCTGGTTCTATCACCTCTCTCATGAACCTACACAGTTCTTGTGTCTCTGGAACAGATTTTTCTTCCATTGGGATTTGTGGAATCTGTTCCTGTACCAACTCATGTGTATCTTGAGCCTTGACTTCATCGAAGTCTATCTCACTCCCACTATCTCTTTTGGAGATGTGATCCCTCTCAAGGAATATGGAATGTCTTGACACTATAACCTTTTGTCTGAGGGTTGTATAAGTAATATCCACTTGTTTCCTTGGGATATCCTATAAAGATACACTTTGTGCCTCAGGGTGCAAGTTTGTTACCTGAAGAGGCCTTAACAAATGTTTCGCTATCCCACACATGTAAATTCGATAACATGGATTTCCATCCACTCCATAACTCATATGGAATGCCATTTATTGATTTATTTGGTACTTGGTTTAGTATGTGTATTGTTGTTTGTAATGCATATCCCCAAAATGATAATGGAAGACTCGCATGACTCATCATTGATCGCACCATGTCCAACAGGGTGCAGTTCCTCCTTTAACTTACACCATTCCACTGAGGTGTGTAAGGAGGAGTGAGTTGAGATAGAATCCCAAACTCCCATAAGAAATCAACAAAGTCCTGATTATGATATTCTCCTCCTCTGTCTGAGTGGAGTTTCTTAATATTCTAACCAAGCTGGTTCTCAAATTCATTCTTGTATTCTTTGAACTGATCAAAAGAATTTGACTTATACCTCATTAAGTAAATATATCCATATCTACTAAAATATCAGTAAAATTTATGAAGTATAAGAACCCACCCCTTGCTTAAACTGGAAATGGTCCACACACATCTGTGTGAACTAATTCTAGAATGTTTTTAGCCCTTTCACCTTTCCCACTAAATGGGGCTTTGGCTATTTTTCCTTGTAGACACGCATGACTTACACCAAGTGGTTTTAGTTCGAAAGAATCTAAATACCCATCTTGATGTAATTTTGACAAACGTTTCTCATTGACATGACCCAGCCAGTGATTCCAAATTTGGGTGTGGTGTGAGTCATGTGAATTAACTTTGTCATAGATTTCCATTACTTGGTTTGTGTAGTCAAACACATAAAGGCCATTATATAAATGTGCCCTACCAAAACAAATGATATCTTTATAAAAGTAGAAACATTCATTTCCAAACTTTAAGATGAATCCATAAATATCTAATCTGGATACTGAAATAATGTTTTTGGTTACAGAGGGTACATAATAACATCCTTTTAAAACCAAGACCATCCTAGTAGGCAATGTGATGTGGTAGTCCCCGACAGCTACAACAGCAAGTCTAGCTCCGTTGGCTGCTCGTAGATCTACCTCCCCTTGATCAATCTTCCTAAATCTACTTAGTTCCTGTATTTGGATACATATGTGAGAACCACAAGTTGTATCTAATACCGAATTTTTAGAAACAGATAGATTTCTTTCGATGACAAATGCACCTGATGCTTCCCCTTGCTTCCTTGGCTGGGTGTAGTTTTTCTTCCAATGTCCCTTCTTGCCACATGCGAAACAAACAACATCTTTTTCCCTTGTCTACCCTTTGATCTTCCTTTTCTTAGAAGGCCTTGAATAATCTTTGGGATTAAAGATCTTCTCCTTCCATTTCCTTTTATTCACCATAAGGATAGAAGGTTTTTCACACTTCATGTCATTGTCCACTTGGCGAATGAGGATAAGAATATCAGACATAAACTTCTCAATATTGTTCATGTTGAATTTCACAACAATGTTAGAGAAGCTCTGGGGGAGTGATACAAGAATGAGATCGGTACCCTGTTCTTTGGGGAGTTTAAACCCTATAACCTCCAAGCACTCAATGTAGCCAATGAGCTTGACTACATGAGGCCCATCTGGGGCACCCTCTCCAATCTTGCTCTGGAATAGAGCTTTGGAGATCTCAAACATTTCCTGTCTTTCTCTCTCCTGGTATAGACCATAGAGGTGATTGATCATGCTATAGGAATCCATGTATTCATGAGACTTCATGAGCTCACTAGACATTGATGATAACATCAAACATTGAATGTCAAGTGTGTCATTCAAATGTTGATCATAGACTAGGAAATCTTCATCACTTGCCCCTTGGGCAGGTGAATCAGGAAGTGAGGACTCCAGTATGTAAAAGTTTCGTTCATGGCATAGGATAACCCAAAGGTGCCTAAACCATTCCTTAAAGTTACTATCGGTGAGGATATTGTATTTGTCCAGAATTGATCGCAGAGAAAATGTGGTTGACGAGTTTGTCATTTTGATTCTACAAATTAAAAGAGCAGATTTATCAGCACTTTCCCTATTACATTTTAAGAGAAATAATAAATTTTTATTAAGTCTCTCACTGTTTTATCAACTCCCAACGGCCCTCACCATTGAACTCGGAATGTCCAATTGCTTTGACATTCTAGTGGCAAGGATCCGTATTCCCCTTCACATAACCCCAACAAGGGTTGGTGAAGCTATTTGAAGGTATTTAGGTAGGAAGGTCTTTGCCAACTGTGAGCTTACAGTTCCTTGACCTGTTGAGTAGACTCCCCAATCCTAAAATCCTAACTTGGATTTCCTCAACTCTTGCCTCCAATATTACATCAAGTCTAGCAAGGAATACTCCTCTTTATATAATATGGTAAAGTCAACCCAAAACCTTTAACAAGGGATTCCTTTATAAAATTAAGTGTCCCAACAAGGGTTGGTCAAACACACAGTTTTATTAAGTCTTGACCTTAATCAAGTAACAGAAGGCTTGGTCTGACTTAATATGGTTTTGAGGGATTTTAATACTTTATGCGTAGTTTCTCATTATCACATGCTTGTTAATATTAAGTGATGCTTGCTTAAGTGGTTAACCATGTTTCGATAATGTTTACACATAGTTCGGTTTTTATTTTATTCCATCTTTGCATGCTTTTTCATTTTATTAACTATGTGATCACGACAACACATACATAATAAATAAACCATGAAATCAGATAGAAATAAAATAAGATGGAATGATCATGAGATTTTATTGGTTAGTTTATCTAGCGGTTTGATAAGCTAACCCTAACCTAGGGAAAAATAGCTTGAACCGATGGTTCATGTTTTGCAGCTCCCACCTATCCACCTTTGCATCTTCTTGGGTTGGTTTCACCTCAGCTTTGGATTTTGAACTGTCTCATCGGTCTTGGGACATCCTCCATTACATGGGGTTTACATTAAAGAAACCATGGGCACACAGGCCCAACATTTTATTGGAAGAAGGCTCATAGGCCAAAGAATTTAAATTAAATAAATTTAAATGAAACCATACACACATACAAAGGGTCTTTGGTCTAGCTCATGATCATCCATAGAATGCAATGACATTTACGCATATTTAGAATTCAAATTCTTTTAATCATTCTATTATTTAAGATAAGTTATGCTTGAAATTAATTAATTATGATATTATAATTAATCAATTCTTTATCTTAAATTCCTTTTTGAATTTCCTTCAGATTCTTCTCATCTATATTCCTTGTACGGTGTCTTTGTACATTTAGAGGAAACCTAGTGAAATTCCATTTCTGGAAAGTACACGATGTGTAGTTTATATTTACACGACGTGTGTTTCTTTCACCTTTTATCCAAAGTACACACCAGGGGCTTTGGCTTTTTTCTATACTTTGGAAATTTTGGAGTACATGGTGTGTAGATAAATCATACATGGAGTGTACTTCCTTGTTATGTGGTAACCAGCCTGGCAATCCTGTGTACGTGGTACACGGGTTCTCCTTTGTACACAGTTTCACTTGGGCTGGATCAGACTACACGGCGTGTTGCTCCAACATACATGCCATGTATTCCGGTTCCCACGTGTTGTTCATTTCTTGTCAATATGGTGTAATAAATACTTAGGCATACTCAATTCACACGAAGTGGTTTGGTGGACCAGTGCCGGTTCGTTGAACCTAAGTACATGACATGTAGTTTTTCATTACACGTCGTGTATTCCCGTGTTGTACATACAGAAAGAGTGGATCCTTCGGATGAGTTCCTCATTTTTATTTTAACCAAATTAAAATTAAAAGTTCATTTCTATGATGTGAATCGAGAAGCGAAGGAGGAATAATAGATCTCGTTTATTCAGATTTATAGAATTATTTATTTCGAATTGAATCAAATATAAATGCGTAAATTATCAAAAAAAATTAAAAAACTATAATCAATGTTGTAACCTCCCTATGATACCAATTGAAGGTTCTGGGTGCAGCGGAAGTACGTGTGTGGATGTTCCCACTTGGATTTTTGTCATTAACAATGATTAATCCAGGATTAATACGATGATAAATTCTAGTCTCCATGGATCGAATCATAGAAATAGATAAAGAAAAGGAGATTCCCAAAACCACAAAGTAGGATCGTTACAGGTTGATTATAATTAATTTAATCAATTTAAAAGAAGTGCCTTTTGGTGTTCTTTATTCATTGATATTTCTAATCATGTTCCGATGTGATGCATCGTTGTGTCGCAGAATCCAAGGGTATACTTCCTCTAGCAGTGATCCACACGTGCACCTCGTATCTTTGGACGTCTCCAAAGGAGTCTCCGGGTGCTAGAGTAGAGAAACCTTTGCTTGCGTTGTCCATCTTAGATCATCTTGATCTGATGGAAGAGGATCTCTCTCAGTCTTGAGAGAGTTCTTTGAGGAAGAGGTTCTTTCATCCTTGAAAGAATTCTCCAGAATTATTGTGCACAAAAATTCTCTTGTGTATAGGAAAAGAGTTGGGGTTGTGAGGATATTTATAATCCGGTTTGAGTTTGTAGAGTTATGACAGTAAATAAATGCATTACGCATTTTATTTATTTCATTGACTCTTATTTAAAACCCCCATATTGAATAATTAATTCCTTGACATGTGCCCACACTGATTATAATAAATATCATTTAATAAAACAATATTATATTCTCAAAATCCCGACTGGAAAACAACATGGCATGTAATCATTAATACACGGTGTGTACTTGTTTTCCATTTCCTTTCCAAAATGAAAACTACATGGTGTGTAATCATTAATACATGGAGTGTGCTTGTTTTCCATAAAAAACTACACGGTGTGTAATTATTAATACACGGCATGTATATCTTGTTTTTCATTTATTTCTTCCTACATCATTAAAACGATTTAGGCTTCCTTGAATAATTATTAAACCACATATGGGAATAATCTTTATTCTACTTGAGATACTTGGATACACTTAGTGTGTGACCCTCTATGCCTTTTTCTCATTGGCATTAGACGGGCTTGCCTAAAGTCCAAGATTACTGTCTAGAAACGGGTCAAGGAACCCAAGAGAAAGAAGTTGACTCATCATTGACGTGTCACCTCATACGAATACTTACTGTGTAATTTAATCCCTTTTTCTCAATATTTCATCAAGCAGGTTTCTTGGAAGTTTCATAAACCTATATGCTTGATCCGTCATTCTTTGACTACTTGAAATAAACTCGTCGTTACACCATGGCCATGGAATTTCATGCGACAGTTATATTTCTTAAAGGTCCGATATATCAACTACCATAAATGGAAGGGACAAATCCTTCCTCAACTTATCAATTAATAACATGTCACTCATGACGCACCCAACGTACCCTACTTCCTTCCAACTGTCTGCGTGACGGTTTTCATCAGTAAATCTAAGTGTGTGAGTCATAACATGAGTTAATGATAATATTCTAGTCTAAGGACCATTACACACACTCATAGATAGCAATGTTCGATGACACTAAGACATGTAGAATTGCTACCGGGGGGTCTGTTCTCATAATCTCTCATCTTGGAGATTACCAAGTGTGAACTCCATGAGAGAGAGTCTCGTCTTCTTACGAGTACTCACACATGACGGTCTGTATACTATGTGTACTATCATAGTATGTCATCCAACTGTAGAACTTTATTTAAGAATATTGTTATATCATTTCAAGCTTCTCATCATAGTGGGGATCTTCCATGACCTTATTAATGTAACAAATATTCCAAGACATTATTATATTATAGTCACACAGAACAATGAACAATATATAATAAGTGTACATTCATGTAATCAAAGTAAAAAATAGTTGGTTCTCAAGACACCAACCCTAACAGTCGGTGCCCTGCCCGGCGCCCCTGAGCCCCCTGCCCGCACGCCCCGCGCACTACCCGGCTCCACTGGCACCCTCGAGCCACCTGACTGTGCGCCCCGCGTGCTGCCCGGCTCCACTGACTCCCTGGCCGGCACCCCGGCGCCTGCTCGGCACACCGGAGTGCTGCCCCGCAGCCTACCCGGCGCCCCGGCGCCCTGCCTGGTGCCCCAGCGGCCCCCTGCCGCAGCTTTTCTGGCGCCCTGCATGACCTGCTCGGCATCCAGCCGGCCCTCCCGAGCCCTGCGCGACCTGCCCACTAGCCTCCCAGCCACCGTCCTCCTGAGCCGACCTACGGTGTCCCCCCGCAGTGTCTCTGGCCGAACCGGCCCGACCTTCCAGACCGAGTCACCGAGCCGCCTACGTGGCGACTTTCGGGCGGAACCGCCCTCGCAGTCCGCTGGGCCGGGCCAAGAGGACCAGGCCTAACATAGCGGGTTGAACCACCCAACAGGCTAGGTCAGACCCATCGGGTCTGTCTAGGTTGACCCAAACTGGGTCGGCCTAGATGGGGTTGCGTTGAGTCGGTCCAACTGAGTCGGACTAGACCCGGGCCCACTACCGACCCCTTTGCTTACATTGGTCATATCATTGACACTGGATGTTCGTTTGACAAACCATTAGTGGCGCTAGTAATCTCATTGAGAGATGGTCCATTTGAGAATACCCCACTGGAGTTTGGGGTATAGTTGAGATACGGTCAGGTTGGTTCATACACAAATCCAACTAGGCCCCTGGGAATAAAAGGCTAATAATTCACAGACCGAGCATCTGATTGACATGAATTCTATTTCATTGAGACCCATATGACAAGGCAGACCTTTGAGATACTTCTACTTGGGACTTCACGACACTTGGAGTATCTAATTTTAGCTCGTGGATCGGACCCTCTCGGTGATGAGCGAGCAGATAATAGAGACCTAGTAGCTGGATGAGACTTGATGACTGCTGACCGATCGACTCGGAGTGATTTAGATGGCCCTGTGCGGAGCACTTGGTTGTAGCAGCAGACCCACGATGGAGGAGTGCTTGGTTGTAGCGACAGACCCTCGGTACTCGACAGAAGGACTACCTCTGTAGGCTATGAGGGGGAGCGCTTGGTTGTAGCGGTAGACCCATGGTGGGGAGCACCTCTGTGTGAGCACGGTAGACCCACAGTACCTGACAGGTGGAGTACCTCAATAGTCCAAAGTTAGTGGGAAGTGCTTGGTTGTAGCAGTAGGTCCACTATACTCGACAGAGGAGGAGTTCTCCAGCAGTTGTGGTTTTGACATCGTGAATAAAAATCTTGGTTTGAGCTGAGTCAATGACTTTTCTGTTTTCCTCATGATTGATATGAGTTACTAGATAACTTAGTTATATTTATGGGCATATACCTAAGTAATGTTTATCCGTTGATTTCATAATTTGTGGTTTATCCTTGTTGGATTTTGTGAGACCTTGAGGGTCTCGGGGTCCCTACTAAGTATTGTTATACTCACCCCTACACGGGTTATACCCGCACCTGGTTGCATTGGTTGTAGACGATAGACATCACTGACTGAGGCAGAGAGTAGCAGGACTGGACGGTACCTAGAGTTGGACCACTCAGCGTGACGGTACACAAAGAAGACAGACAGACGTGGAGTGCTGAGGAATCCATTTGTACCTACCCTTCAGGTAGGAACCCCAAAGGACGACCCAATAGCTGCTTTACTTTTCTTCATTTGTACTTACTTTCATTTGTACTTATACTTTCCTATTGGGCTTGTATTTCTAGCCCCTTTTACTTTTCAACACTCTTTTGTATACAGTTTTACTTAGTGTTTTTCTTCCAATTGTGTGCCCTGTTGTGTTTTTTTACAGTTATAAAGGCAAAACCTTCCCATTTTAGGGATTTACGCCTTTGGTGCTAGTCGCCAGCCCCTGGCCTATGGAAGGTGGTCTTGGGGTAGTCATGATACGAGCCCCAGGGGATGATTTGTGATAAATTGGTATCAGAGGAGTCAGTTCTATAGCAGAACTTAGGACTCTAATATTTCTTTTCTATGAAGCAATAGTGTTAAGGGTATTGAGTATGGTTTTCAGTTCAGGGAGTTCAATGTTGGTACAGAGGCCAATGTATCCGTACACTAGGACCATGACTACTGATTTTCGACTTAGTGCACAAAAACACTGATTGCGTGTGTGTTTCAAAAGTTTTCTTTAAGTCAACTCAACCAGGTTAGCTCACTAGGTTTAATCTTTGGACGTTGTTGTATATATTCAGGATGCCTCCATGCAGACAGCCAATTGGTGTTTCGAGAGAATACACGATGACGGCCCACTGAGTGACGAGGCTCCGGTGCAGGTCCCTCTTACTATGTTGGCACCTTCGGGTGGTGTACCAGCAGCACCACCACCCATTGGGCAGCAGATGTCACCAGCCACATTGGAGGACAATGCACGCTGACTAATCACATTGCACGAGTTCCAGCGGCAGAGGCCTCTGAGGTTACGAGGTGAGACAGATTCTCAGGCAGTAGAGGACTGGATGGAGATGATTTCTAGAGTTCTCCGCCTAGTTGAGACACCCATAGAGCGTATAGTGATCTTAGCTACTAGTGTTTTCCAGTGAGTGACAATGAGTTTGGTCCGTATAGTGATGAGGCTTCGGTACATGGACTGTTGCCTGAGATTGTACCTTTAGGTAGTGTGTCAGCTATATCACTACATGTTGGTCAGGAGTTTCAACTTGTGGTATTGGTAGATGACACATGTAGGCTTAGTGTCTTACACATGTTTCAGCATCAGATACCCCTCAGGTTCCGAGGAGAGCCCGACTTACAAGCGGTTGAGTACTAGCTTGAGGAGGTGGCTGAGAGTTCTCTAGAACTTCTACAGCTTCTCCAGGATGACATGTTAGTAGCTGAGTATTCATCAAGGTGTATCGATCATTCCTGGTACTCGATGAATATGATACGATCAGTGCTTTGGAGCTTGGGTCTCCAAGTGAGATGTGTTTAGGGACATCTGATCCAACACTTTCTTTTTCCTCTATGCATTCCTAACTATGTTAGGATATTAGAGAGAACCTTTGCATTTGAATGTTCTTTGGCTGATCAGATACAGCCAGTGAATCTTAGTAATGGGAAAGCAGGAAACTAGCTCCAGTCTCAGAGACTTGGGTGTGTAAACTGTTTCAAAAAGAGGATGTGATAGGGACAGATGAATCTGCAGGGTAGCAGATGTGGAAGCAGAGCTAGGAGACCAACATGAGGTGGTGTACATATTGACATGTTATAACCACCCACCATTGTATCCCCCACCAGGCTCAGGGAGCTGGAGGGAAGAGGAAGAGAGTAGCTGCATGTGGTCAAGGAGTGTGATCCAAGGGCTCTAGGAATGATTTGAGGTACGGTCTGTGTCTAGTACTAGTTGTCGTATCAATTGACATAGGTACCAATCATTCCTTCCTTCCAAAAATATTATACCAAACCTAGAGTTTCCGGTTAAACCGTTGACTTGACCCTCGCGTCTGGAGATACATTTGGGAGTAGACTCGATAATCACACTTACGCCGACAGTGTGATCTGACCCTTGAGGCAAGAGTCTCGGTTGGAACCTCTTGGTGGCAGCATCGAGGCCTTACGACGTTAGTTTGGGTATGGACTGGGCAACCACAGTTTATACACAGATTGACAGTATTAGGAAAAAAGGTTGTGGTTTATCTACAACGTTGGGATGAGGTTTTCCTTAGTCGGCAAAAAAGGGAACCCAGGCAGCACAGATTAAACTCGTGAATAGGAGGGTGAAACTTATCAATCTTGAGTCCACCAACCTTACCCTCGTGGTAGCAGGAGTTTTCAGTTTTCAGTTCCAAATAAGAGTGACAGCACATAGGGACATATTTTCAAAAGATGTTTCTTGTATTACCTCCCCAAAGGGGGAGGGACATCTTATTTGGCTGGATACTACTGGAGGTTTGTTCCAGAATTCTCCAGAGTTGAAGCACCACTTTCATCCTTTAAAAATAAGGGGAAACTCTTTGTGTGGTCCGAGAGATGCTAGCAGAGCTTTTAGGAGCTGAGGCAGAGGCTGACTTGTGCCCCCATTTTGAGGCTTCCAGAGGAAGGTGTAGGGTACGTAGTCTACTGAGATGCATCAGGGACCAGACTCGGGTGTGTCCTGATGTAGGAGCAAGCTTTGATCGCATATGGTTCTCGGAAGTTGAGACAAAATGATTAGAACTACGCTACCCATGACCTAGAGTTAGTAGCAGTGGTCTTCACCTTGAAGCTGTGGCAGCACTATCTGATGGGCGAACATTTTACCATGTACTCTGATCACAAGAGTCTCAAGTATATCTTCTCTCAGAAGGACCTGAACCTGAGACAATGGTGATGGCTCGAGTTCCTCCAGGACTATGACTTTGAGATAGTATATACTCTTGGGAAGAAGAACATTGTTTCGGATGCACTCAGCTGGAGGACTGGCATTCAGCTGCTAGGAGAGGCAACAGAGCAGCTGGCTGCCTTATAGATATCCTTTGTGGATATAAATGGAGCATCCCTTCTATAGTCTCTTATAGTCACTCCCCCATTTCTTCAGTAAGTTAGGGAGGCACAACATGGAGACGATGAACGTGAGACACGACGTGCCCAGAGATCCACAGGATAGGCACCTGATGAATTTTCTGAAGGTGTGTTGATGGAGTTCCACACATCCCCTCTAGCGGTGCATCTAGGTGTGGCAAAGATGTACCAGGACCTTCGACGACAACACTAGTGTCCAGGTTTGAAGAAGGCAGTAGCGGAGTTTGTCTCTCAATGCCTCACTTTCCAGTAAGTGAAAGCAGAGCATCAGGTACCAGCAGGCTTGGTTCAGCCTTTAGAGGTCCCAAAGTGGAAGAGGGATGAGATATCCATGGACTTCGTGATGGGTCTTCCATGTACATCGAGGGGACTTGACTCTATTTCGGTGATCATCAACCGACTCACCAATTCGGCCCACTTCCTACTGACCAGAGATGGTATGAGCTACCATAGAGAAGGTGCAGGTCATCTAGGAGCTGATGAAGACTGCACAGAGCAGACAGAAGTCGTATGATGACAGTAGACGGAGACCTCTAGAGTTCGAGGATGGTGACCACGTCTTTCTATGGGTCTCACATCGATGAGGTCTACAGAGATTTGGCCGAGGAGGAAATTTATCTCCGAGATTCAACGGACCTTTTTAAGTCCTCAGTAGATTTGGATAGGTGGCATACCACTTAGCTCTTCCACCTCAGTTGCACTGGATTCATGATGTCTTCCACACATCTCAGCTGAGGAGATACGTGCACGACCCTTACCACATAATCGACCATGGATAACTGGACATCGATTATGGGGCGACATTCATAGAGGTTCCAGTGGAGATTTAGGATCTACAGGAGCAGGTCCTGTATGGACGGTTGATACCTCTGGTGCATATTCATTGGTAGCACAGGAACCTCCAGAAGAGAAAATGGGAGCGGGGGGCTCAGATGCGTGCTTAGTACCCCCATTTATTCCCTTAGTTTGAGTAATAGCTTATGGGGACGTAAAGTTATGAGGTGGGGAGAATGTAAAGACCTGAAAATTCTGTGGAAATTTTTTTCTTAAATACATGGGAATTTTACGAGTCCGTAGTTTTTGATAGTGCATGATTCTGAGGCCCGGTGTGCCCGGAATCCATTTCTAAAGTTTTTGTTAATCTTAAGTTAACGCGCGTAAGCAGTTTTCCTGAAAAAGTGGAATAACTCTTAAAATGTTACTTGGATCAAAAATCCAAGGGCACCGTTGCCCTTAGGATTGTGGGTTTACCCTAGGCACGACTTAAGTTTAGTCGGTGTGGGCCTCCTGTGAGAAATCTCAAAAATGGCATAACTGTAAATAAAATAATCAAATAAATTATTTTATTTTTCAAATGCTTATAACTCACAAACGGTAGCTCGGATTAAAAATCTGAGACCACCACTAAAATTGTGAGGGCATTCTTTATTTAAGAAGATACTAACTTTGGCAGGCATGAGCCACCAGAAAAAGTTAGTTTTTGGTAGCAAATAAAATAATTAAGTGACAATTATTTTATTGTAAAATTCATAACTTCTAAATGGTAACTCAGATTGAAAATATGAGAGTACAGTTGGGTTCATTGGGGAATGTTTCACCTAGGCAGAGCCTAACCCTAATGTAGTGAGTTGAGGGTGACTGATAATAATTTTCCGAACTTTTTTTTCGGGTACGTTCAGTAAACGCGCGAGCGGCGTTTCATAACTTTTGAAACAGTGATGGGAATTGAAATATGAGGGCACCATTGAGCTCACAGCGTCGGTAATTACTTAGTGATATCTTCACCGCAGTTGCGTTCTAGCGATAATGGAAGTTAGTTTTTGGAGTTTTTAAGAATAAAGTTAAATAAAAATAAGTGTGGCTTATTTTTATTTTGGCGGTTAAATCTCCAAGTGGGGGTTGGAGGTGGGGGCCACAACACCATAACCTCCCATGAGAGGTTATGGTGGTGGGTCCCACCCACACTTAACCTCCCTTGGAAGGATAATTAATGTGGGGACCATATGGGCTATAACCCCTTGTAACTCTTGACCTCCTCCACCATAATTGTGTCAATGCACATACAATTTATTTTGCCAACACACCGAATCATTGCACCAGCGTAAATTAATTAGCTTGACATTTTTTATATTAAGTAATAGTGTCATTAGAATTTAGGAAAGTTCCTAATAAATGAACCATCATGAATTCCAATGATCATTACCTACCTCCCTCCCCCCCCCCCCTCTCCAATATATATGGATCTTGGGAAGAGGATTTGGGACAGCTTCACCAAGAGAAGAAGTGCTGGTAAAGTGCTGTGACGCCCAACACTTGAAGGATTACGCTCTCCAATAAAGAATGCCCCACAGACAAAGAACACCGACCTCCTTAGACCTTCTTCCTTGGGACTTCTTCCAATGTGTGATGTCTGCATCTTCGACTACGAAGAACCGACGCATGAGCCTGAGATTGGATGTGTGTGGCAGATTAGATGAACGTCGACAACTTCACCTCCTACCTTCTTGCGCCAACGACATCAAGCGACCAAAGGTAGGGGTTTTTTTCTAGTGTAATATCCTTTTCTTTTTTCTTCTTCATATTGGAAAGGAATTTATGCGTAGTTTTAAAAACAATTGAAAACATCTCTTTTCTTCTTGTTGAGAAAATTGTTATTACCCTAAACATGGATGGTGTGGGCCAAACGAACATGGCCCGACTCCTCAGCCGTTCTTATTGTGTTGTTTCATTGGAAGAACAATGAGGTGACGGAACGACGAAGGTGACGACGACAAAGGTCGCGCTACACGCAGCCTCTGCGAATCGCGCCACCCCCGCGGCGCACTGGTACTCTTGGCCAAACACTGCAGGCCGAGCGGTGCCCGACCTGCCTACCCGCAGCCTCCCGACGCAATTCCCCGCATGCTAATCATGCCCCGGCGCACTACCCCACGGCCTTCCCAGCACTGTCAGTGCCCCCGAACCACCTGCATGTGTGCCCTGCGCGTTGCCCGGCTCCACCGACGCCCCCGAGCCACCTGCCCGCACACCCCATGTGCTGCTCGACTCCACCAGCACCCTGCCCGGTGCCCCCGCGGCCCCCTACTGTGGCCTGTTCAGTGCCCCGCGTGAGATGCCCGGTGCCCAGCCATCCTGCCCACGCCCCGCATGACCTGCCTGCTGGCCTCTTGGTCGTCAACCTCCCCAGAGGACCTGTGGTGTCCCCCCGCAAGGTCGCTGCCCGAACTGGCCCGACCTTCTTAGCTGAGTCACCGAGCCGGCTACATGAAGACTTTCGGGTCGAACCGCCCTGGCAGTCCACTGGGCCAGGCCCAGCGAACCGAGCCTAACATAGTAGGCTGACCCTCCCAATGGGCTGGGTCAGACCCATCGGGTCTGTCCAGGTTGACCCATACTGGGTCAGCCCAGACTGGGTTGGGCCGAGTCGGTCTGACCGGGTCAGACCAGACTCGGTCCCACTACCGACCCCTTTGCTTACTTTGTTCATATCTTTGACATTGGACGTCCGTTTGACAAACTGTCAGTGGCACTGGTAATCTCGTTGAGAGGCAGTCCCTTTGAGAATACCCCACTGGAGTTTCGGGTATGGTTGAGATACGGTCAGGTTGGTTCGTACACGAATCCAACCGAGCCCCCGGGACTAAAAATCTAATAACTCACAGATCGGGCATCTGATTGACGCATTGTCTATTACGTTGAGACCCCTATGACAAGTTGGACCATTGAGATACTTCTACGTGGGATTCCACGAAACTTGGAGTATCGACATGTAGCTCGTGGAGCGGACCCTCCCGGTGATAAGCAAGCAGATAGAACAGACCTAGTAGCTGGCTGAGACTTGACAACTGCTGACCGATCGACTCAGAGTGATTCAGATGGCCCAGTGGGGAGCTCTTTGTTGTAGCAGTAGAACCATGGCGGAGGAGTGCTTGGTTGTAGCGGGAGACCCGCGATACTTGACAGAAGGAGTACCTCTATAGGCTATGAGGGGGAACGCTTGGTTGTAGCGGCAGACCCACAGTACTCGATAGGTGGAGTACCTCAGTAGTCCAAGTTTAGTGGGAAGCACTTGGTTATAGCAGCAGGCCCATTGTACTCGACAGAGGAGGAGTTCTCCAGCAGCCGTGGTTTCGACATCGTGAACAAAAATCCTGGTTTGAGCTAATTAAATGACTTTTGTGCTTTCCTCATGATTGAGATGAGTTACTAGATAACTTAGGTATATGTATGGGCATATACCTAAGTAATGGTTATCCGTTGATTTCATACTTTGTGGTTAATCCTTGTTGAATTTTGTGAAACCTTAAGGGTCTCGGGGTTCTTACTGAGTATTGTTATACTCACCCATGCACGGTCTATGCCCACACCTGGTTGTGTTGGTTGTATAAAACGGATAGTGTTGACTGAGGTAGAGAGTAGCAGGACTGGATGGTACTCAGAGGTGGACCACTTGGCATGACGGTACACGGATCAGACGGATGGACGTGGAGTGCTGAGGAGGCCATCTGTACCTAACCTTCAGGTAGGAACCCCGGAGGACGACCCAATAGCTGCTTTACTTTTTTTCAGTTGTACTTTCTTTCAGTTGTACTTGTACTTTCCTATTGGGCTTGTATTTCCGGCCCCTTTTACTTTTCATCACTCTTTTGTATACCATTTTACTTAGTGTTTCTCTTCCAGTTGTGTGCTCTGTTGTGTTTTTTATAGTTATAAAGGCAACGCCTTCCCAGTTTAGGGATTTACGACTTTGGTGCTAGTCGCCAGCCCCTGGCCTATGGAAGGCAGGCTTGGGGTAGTCACGATACAAGCCCCTGGGGATGGTTCGTGACACACAATTTGTCACATACATTTTGTTACAAGACATTACAATATCTTTATACATGTCAGATTCTTATAAAAAAGACCATTAAATTTTTTATTCATATTATAATGCCTTTAAAGTATTCATTGCATCAGTGGGTTATAATGTTTTTTTATTATAATGAGAACATAGAGACACCTTGATGATATTCTCAAAATATTTTTCTAACATCCATATACATTAGTCTAACATGACTAAGATGATGTTTCAATATTAGGTGTTTGGTTCTCAAAAGCATGGATATATCTAATAATTAAATTCTAACTTGGGGATCTATGCGAGGTGAGGTTATGAAGACATACAATACAATAGGACATAAAATAAATAAATGATGACTAAATTTCTTATATTAGGTATTTTTTAATTATCCCATATACTTGAGATCATTATCAATGTGTATCGTGATTCATATTCTTTGATGAAATATGAAAAACGAGAAGTATTTTCTCATGGAAGAGTATCTTGTGTTCAGTGTTTCATAACCTATATGTTATTGATTAGATAGTTAATATATAATTTCCACCTTCTGATCTATGGATTCAGATATATTTTTCCCTTTTATTGAGATTATAGTTTGGGACTAAATTCATTATATATTTTTTTTTTAAACCAGTTTATCTTAGTATTTCATTGTTAGATAAATCATGATTTAAGGTTTATGAAACATCAATGAATTATTCTCAATGTGATATTAGATGAAAAAATTATTCTATTTTACAGTGTAATTAATATACATGTTTCTAGTTTCCCTTATAATGCTTATCATTTTCCCTATGGGGGACATAATGTGTTTCTAGATACCAATCATAGATTGTGTGTAAGACCTACATATATTGATAAAAGATCTTATAGGGTAAAATATTAAGTGTTCCGAGAATATAATTAGATTATTCCTAATCTATGTTTAATAGTATAATTATCCTTGTTTTCTATAATTTTATTTATTACTATTTTATTTACTATGAATTCAATCAAAAGTTATCGAATTTGATAATATGTGATTTAATTTTATAAAATTTTAATTTATAAGATTAATAAATATAATATTAATTTATTAATCCTATAAGTGGATATAATATTTTTTTTATTTTTATGATAAGAGGAAATATATATTCAATTAAATGAAGAAAATCATTTTATGGTTCAAAATTCTTTATAACTTTATCAGAATATTTAGAACAAGTTAATTATTCAAGAGCGATATTTTAATCTCATTTAAAATAAATAAATTGTTTTTATATTTAATGAAATTATATTTGATGTGTTTGATGAACCACCCCCCTAAGAACCTCTTCTAGGAAAGTATTTAGGCTATATTTCACACTAATGGCTACATCCAATATTCCACGGTATAATAAATAAATTCAAGGGAACACTCAATATGAGTGGAAGTACCCTATTTTAGTCATAAGAAAGGGAGAAATTACAACAATAAAAAATTTCACTATGATTTAAGAAAACCCATAATTCTATCGATGATATAATTTATATGTTATGTCATACATTAACAAGGAAAATGTATCCAATGTAAATACTAAAAACAAATACACTTCTGTTGAAAAAACTCTTCCAACATAAAAAATCAGCATGATCTAGTATGGTCAAACTAAAACACCAAATCCATCTAAAAAATATGTAAAAATTGTATATAAATATAAGAGTAAAAATAAAATTATATTCAGTTGGTACCTACCCAAAAAATTTCATGTTAATATGGAATAATTATAGTAATTCCTCGGTGAATAAGAAGCCAAAAAACTTATTTTCAATCTCGGTTTAACTAAAAACCAAACACACTAAGTATTACCGAACTTTTATATAATTATTATATTATAATATAAAAAATTATTCTACAGAAGTTACCCCATACTCACTTAACCACTGATCTAGTCACCGTCACGCCCCAACAACATCTTTTATGGTTCCCCAATACGTTACTATATCCAAAAATCATAAGCCAATAAAATGTTTTATACCAAATCCATATTCCACAAATAAAAACCAAAACCACATGAAATTTTCTAAACCACATATCAATTGCCTCAGTCCTATACCTCAAGACAACACCACAACTGGAAATAAGATAGGGATAGTGGGAGTAGTTAACCATATATATCAACCACATCCTCAATTATAGTGGTTTACCTTGTACCAAACACCTTATAATTTAATTTATAAGTTTACTTGACTTTGGAGGTTGTGTGTATGATATAAGACAAATTAAATGGATTATTATAACACATAATTGAAACTGAGGGAATACTTCATAACAAAAACTACTACAAAGTCACATCACCACTCTATTAGCATAGGAAAAAACACCCTTCCACCTCTAAAAAACACATGGAAATACCAATACCACATAATAATTTTGAATATTCACATCTAATATTATAAAAAATAAAATCCAAATTACCAATTTACAAAAAAATTAAATTAATTAAGGACAAAAATTCCAACTATATTTAAATTCAAATTATCCATTAATGACTTCAAAAAAATAATCATTATTGTTCATTTAAAACATATTTTCCACTTCTTTAATTCATGTTATTCAAAATTTTATTATCACAAGAGAATTTAATTACCAATCCATATTATTATATAATTTTTCATTGATTCAACAGATTGCATATCCTCATGAAATTAATAAAACATAACTATATAAACTATATCAATCCATCTCAAAAATGAATGAAACAATCACATCGTATGCAACTAAATCAAAAATATGTACCAAATAATATTTAAAAAATAAAAAAATAGAAATTTAACTCTTACACTACAACGATTAGGTGAATTTTAGTATATTAATTTTCTCTTTTTCAAATTAACATTTTATTTTTAACACAATGATAATGAATCAAGAAATTATAATTTACACTTCTTGATTATGTTACAATTATTTTAATATATCCAAAAAACATAGTTCCACCTATAAAATAATAACGCTAAATCATTACATCTTTCATACAATAAAAATAAAGAAACAATATAAGACAAAAGAAGGAGAATCATGTAATGAATTTTTAACCCCTTCCCTATAATTAAATTAAATTATTCATCCCTATTAAAGAAATTTAGTTCTCATTACCCAAGTAAAACCAAAATATTTATTAAAAAACACCAATAAAATAAAGAATAATTATATAATCCAAATCATCTGCCTTAATTAATGCTTTAAAAATAGAAAACATAGAAGATATATAACTATAGGATTAAACAAAAACATTCTCACTAGGGTCCTCTAAAAATCCTATAATCCATTTTCCAAACATTAATAGTTGAAAATATTTACACATTTATAGAAAGGCCTTAATATTTTATGAATTTTTTTAATGTTATTTTTTCTCTAGTTAGCGTTACACACAACACTGAGCTAAAACGAACCAGAAAATATTATTTTATGTCCATTATATTCTATAATTTAAATTGGTGGGTATGAATAGGATTGAATAATTTATTAAAAATATATATATATCCCAATAAATATAACTTTATTCTTAAATTATTAATAATTAGTGACCCAATTTTTTGTGAATTTAGTTTACTCATCAACAATATGTTTTTTAAAAAATGATTTTTTTGTGAAAATATTATTAATAATTTATAAGTATT
The DNA here is from genome assembly GCA_963277665.1 of Viscum album. NCBI lineage: Eukaryota > Viridiplantae > Streptophyta > Magnoliopsida > Santalales > Viscaceae > Viscum > Viscum album. The sequence goes on from OY728154.1 coordinate 108,575,789, forward strand.
TAAGAAATTTTATTTCATAATAATGATAATCTTCTTTAAATTATCATATCAAAAATTTTATTACGGTAAAAGTTTTAGATTTTTATGAAAAATTTTATTTTTCACTAAATAGTTAGAATTTTTTTATTAAAATGTTTATTTTATTTTAAGGTGTAAAAAAAGTAAAATTCCATATTAGATTTTTTTTTAAATTTAAATAGTTAATTTTTATAAAAATAATCCAATTGGATTCTTATGAATTAAATATATATTTTAATTTTGTTTAAAATTCATTTTACTTAAAACGCATTTGTTTCGAAAGACGATTTTTTGTTGCATTTTTTAATTTATTCATAAATACTTTTGGTAAATTATAAAAATTTAATCCTAAAATATGGATTCCATATTTTTTATTTAGAGTTAAATTTTTTATAATTATCTCCCATTTATTTTTATAAATTATGAATAGTATATATTGTATTATGTTTCACATCGTTAAAGGGGAAATTGAGTTAATCAAGGATACAACTAAGTTATATTCCCATAAGTTCTCATATTAATTTTTACTGGATAAAGGTAATTCTACCATTATAGCCTTAGTATCTAAATTTTTTTGTTTAATGGAAACATTTCCATCAAAATGATCTATATAATATTTAAAGTATATAAAGATACAAAGTGTCACCTTCTCAGTTATAAAAATATCTGATATGTCAATATAGGGAAAAATGAAAGTTATAAACAAATATAAATGTCTATTTTCATAATAATGAAATTTATTCCATGGTTGAAATTTATTTTTAATTTTAGTTAATTATATAATTACCTTATATTCTTATGAAACACTAATGCAATATTTCTTCATTTAATAGAAATATAAAATAAATTCTTTTAAAAATATTTTGAATAATATTATTTGAGATAGTTATAGTACTCAACAAATTTTAATATATAAATATTACATATTAGTGTTGTGTTAAAGTATTATATTATAATTCCAATGATTATTTTTTATTTTATATCAAATTAAATGAATAGTTTCAAAATTTATAGTAAAGATATTTAATTAAATTGTTATATTATTAAATTAATTAAAAATTATAGAAATATTGGAAGAGGAAAATATAGATAATATATTGCCTAAAAATTTATACCTTTAAAATTTATGAGCCAATTATTACCCTATAAGTAAAATTATAATGCTTTAAGTGGGAAAAATGCTTTTTTGCAAGTATGGTTTAAATTTGTTAACTATAGGGTTAATTTAAAAGATAAAAATTAAAATAACAATAAAACCTAGCAGAATATTATTGGTTGATGATATTTATACCATTTCCTAAAATTTATTTAAACCTATTTCTATTTAGAAACATTTTTATTAATTATGAGATTGTTATATTTTAATATTTTTAACAATCTATATAGTTCCTCTCCTATCAATAATAAAAGGCAACCCCTATTTTCTCTTCTACACACCAAATTGATAACTCTATCTCAACTAAAACCTTCCAAATTATATTCTCCACTCCCACAACCACACTATAAAGGTTTATGTCTACCAAAATTACAAACCCTTGTTTACTTAAGTTGATATCTGAAAGATGTTTTCAAAAGAATAGAAGGTTTCAATGCATATGAAGAAAGGTGAGACTTGATGTATGATATTTATATTTTAATCCTGCGTTATTAGTGATTTGTATGTGTTCATTTCCACAAATAAAATTATATGCTCCTTATATAATAAATCCCTTCCATATTTCATCTCTGTTGGTTAATTATAAATAAAACAAATTTTCTATTATTTTTTCTCCCATTAAGTACTCAAGAGAGTGAAATAATGTTTTTAAGGGAAACCTGACTTTATTTATCTCTTTTTTCAAAATCATTTTTTATTCTATATACATGTTTTATAATTTTTTTTAAAATAATTTTTTTGATGTATAATTATTATTTTTAAATTAATTTTTACCCATGAATATTTTTTTAACAGAATGGTATAAAATAAATCTTTTTCTCATTTTCCCAACAGGGTACTATTTTTATTTTTCTAAGAAATTGTGAAGGGAATGTTTTCATTTAACATATATGACATAAATGGAATTTCAAACTATCTTGACTGCTCAATTCATTGAAGCTTACTTTACAAGATTCCATTTTTTCATATATATTTGCCTTAATATTTTGTATTTTATTTATTTTTAGCAAGTGATTCCAATATGAAATGTGTATTTCCCTTGACAAGAATTTAATTGACTCTTTTAAGGAACTTGAATCTATGATAACATAATTTCATGTTAATTATGTTTTAATAGAGATATGATAATATGATACCAATCTTTTTCTTTTCCTATATGGTTTGTGATTATTGAGAAGGTATTTTTAGAAAACCTATTTATTTTACATGGACTGCGTATTGATTATATAAGGAAATGTTTTGGAAACCTATTTTATTTGAATTGGATATGATTTGATGATATGAAGAATTTTTTATAACCTTTTGGAATACATAATTATAGTTTTCATTATGTTATATGTGGGTCCAAAATTATATATTCTTCCAATGGATTTACTGATGTTATATATATTATGATAAAAATATGGGTATCAAGTTAATGTGATTAATCCATTATTAGAAACAAGTTAATGTTACTAGTCCATTATAAGAAAAAAGTCGATTTTCTTGATCTATTATGAAAAACGAGTCCATGTTCTTGAACCACTATGAGAAAAATGTATTGATTTCTAATTCATTATAATTTTTTTGTCTTAGTAGTTATCCTTGACATATGAAATGTTTTTTATACCTATTCTGGTGACACACTTTTAAGACATGAACTTAAGGTTTATGATTGATGATTATTTCTCTATCAATTAATTCTTGTGACTTTAATTTCCATGTTTTATTCCATGACTCATGTTTATGTTCCATGTAATATTGGGTATGTACTTTTTTTACATTATGTTTTTGATATCATACATTTATTATTATATTATGTTTTCATATGATCATTTATTAATAAACCATATGTTTACCATTACTGAGAACCAATTCACACCCTTTCTTATAGTTCCCTTCCCAATGTTATGATGAAAGGATTAAGAGGCATTTTCTATGAAGAATAAAACAAGGTAAGAACATTGTGGGAGATTATAAAGATCATTCACGAAATAAAATGATTATGTATCTATTATATAAGGATATAAAAACATTATTGTCTCCCATCATGTTTTTCTAAAATATATTTAATATTAATCTAAAAATATGTAATATCTATGTATGAATAGTTTGGGTTGTTAGAGTTTTTATAAGTGTACATGTTTATCTAATATTTTTATATTAGGATTAGAAAAATTTTGTGAAAACCCATTGGTATGTGTATAATAATGTTATATTATCATAGTGTTTTGGTAATGAGAGATTTTTTAGTTTCCCAAGAGATACATTCATGTCGGGATAGTTCATGTAGATGTGGTGTTGGGATAGATTCATCTAAGGGTAATAACTAAAAAGGATTTGGATGAGTATATCTCATTTGTCATTCGGGTGTATGCTAAATTTTTCCTTACTATATACCTTTTTTGACAATCAAGGTTGGATATACTTTGGATAACATAGAATTTAATTTTAAACCATTTTAATGTATTTTAATTTATTATAAATAAGGATGAGCTTAGGTAAACTTATGGTGTCATTGATTAAAAATAAGGTTTCATTATTTAGACATCCTATGAATGTTTGTTCCTGATTATATGATTTAAAACTATTAATTTTTTTGTTCACATTATGGTTTTTTATTTTCTTCAATGGCTAGAACATGAAGGAATAATGTGAAAAATAAAAGTGATGTCCACTAAAATGACCACTCTCATGAGAAACTAAATGAATTATATGTTGGAATGGAATATTTTGTTACTATTCTTAATCAAATCTTGCATGATATGAGTGGAAACATGAGTTTTTTGAACTTCTTATGGAATCAAGGAGGGAGAAAAATCACATTGAATCTATTATGTGATAATGTATATCCTCCTCCTATGGGTATATTGATCTAATCATTCATGATCAGTGGATCAATATGATGGAATCTATATTTTAAATTCTTGATTTCATAAAACATGAAAATATTTCCTTATAAATTTATAATTTTTAAGGAGAAGTAGTTTAACGATGGAATATTATAAATAATATGAGACAAGAGGATGAAATCAAATCTATATAATGATATGAGGTTAAGAGTTTATTTTATAGAATTTATTTCCTTCTTATTCAACAAAAAAAAAATATAAAAGGAATTACTTGATCTTAATAAAAAATATGTTTAATCCATTGGTACCTAGAAAGAATTTTTTTTAAGAATTTCAAGGTATTCTTCTAGTTTATTTTTTATGCTTAAAAGAAAAATTGATCAATTCTTCAGTGGTTTTAAACAATTTCATTGAATGTTATTATCTATAAGGGTATTTGTAATAAATGAAGAAATTGTTCAATGTGAATTCAAAGGGAAAATCAAATCCAGAAAACCTCATGTTTTTAGTGATAAGAAAATGAATATGAAGTTACATGGAAGATCCAGTGGAATATCATATGGAGGGAATGAAATTCTTCAACATAATAATTTATAAAAATGGTGGATACAATACTTAAGGTAATTACATAAAGGAATAAAAAGATGTTTTAAGTGTCAAAAACCTTTCCATCAAGAAAAATACTACCAATATAATGTGAAGATTATAGTTAGCGAAAGGAAATAAGAGAGGGTTCAATATAATAATCCACTCATACTTTATTTCTCCAAATTAAATTAGTTTTTGTATTATGTGAATCAATTCCCTAATCCAAGGGAGATTGTGTACAATAATCCACAATAACATCTAAAGTTAATGGAAAATTAGAAAACTTATCCAATCATAATAGTTCGAGTGAATCATGATAGTTAGTAACACTTATCATAAACTCTATAATTAGGGATTCTTTGTTCAAATTTTTATAAATAATATATATTAAAATATTAACCATTATTGAAATTTTATGTGATTTTGAGAATTGATTATCTCTCCCAAAATATATTCTTTGTTAATTTATGGAATAAAAATCATATTTTATTTTCCAAATCAAACAATGATCATCCATAAATAAAATGATGAACCTAATCCTATATATAAATATTTTTGGCTAAGAATATATCTCATTTAATGAATAAATGGTTAATTATCTTTGAGAATAATATTTTTTTTGTGACTTTATTTCTTCTATTGGATAGTATATATTAAAGAATATATGATCGAAGAATATAAATTTTGGTATTAGTCTTTATGAGTGATTCCAATTATTATTAAGTTAAAAATGGAAGGATATTTGATCAAATCATATTAAATATTTGTTATTTAATATTTGTTAGACATATTTTGAAGGATTTTAATGGTTAAATATTTATGGAATGGATTATTTAGAAATTTAGGTTTTATTTTTTGAGGTTAAAGTATGACTCATCGTATTAGATTACTGAGATAATCATTTTGATATTGGTAAATATTGATATATATGTATCAAAATATCATTATTTTATTGATATTATGAACTATTAAAATTTTATTTTATAATTTTTGGAATAAAAAAATCATCTTAAATATTAATTTCATAGAGAATGAGATAAAATAGAAAATGATCAAAGCATAACTAATGGAAGATATTGTACATATGGTATGGACAAAAATCATCTATGTATATTTTATTGTGTTCTATATCATGATCCATCATCTATATGAAAAGAATCTATAAATAAAATGTTATACTTTTACCTTTCTTTCAAATGAATTTTTGGTCTCTTGATGCATCAATAATGTTTTATTCTCTGATCGTTAACTTTGTCCTAAATATGTTATATATCACTCTCTATAAGTAATTGGGTGTTATATTTCTCTTATATATATATATATTTTCACTTAAAACTATTGTGATCCAATTTTGAGTCTAAGTTTTTGTTATTTCTTATGAACTTCTAATATACCCTTCATTTTTCTTAATATGAATTTTTATCAACCCATTTTATGATGTGGGTTTCTATAATGGAATTTTCAAATGTCAAAACCTTGATTGTTGAGAATAATTAAAAATGTAAAGGATTTAATTTATAATGGTGGATGGGGTGTGGTGAATCCAATGCCCCTAGATTTTATGAAATGTTATTAATTTTGTTATTTCTTCGATAAGAAGTGTTACACCAAACACCAAGCCTAAAGGAATTCGGAATTATTATTATATGAAGGTTATGACATAGTATTTAAATTAGAAGGCATGAATAGTATTAACCACTTTATGATATATGTATACATATCCCCTAATAAATATAAATTTATTTATGAATGATCATTATTTAATCACACAAATTTTAGTAATGTCATATTATACATCAAAAATATGTTTTATTAAAAAATGGTTTTATTGTTTTTCTAAGAAATTATTATAATATGTTTTTTATAAAATTTAGAAATTTAATTTTATAAAAATTATATCATTTTTGAAATTAGAATATGAAAATTTTCTTGGGGTGAAATTTTTATATTTTTCCAAAATGTATTATTTTTCACTAAATATTAACAAATATTAATTTTTATCGAAATATGTATTTTATGTTAAAGTATTTAGAGAGTAAAATTATACATTGGAATAGTTTAAAAGTTTCATTAATCCATTTTTATTAACCATAATCCAAGCGTAGTATGTCTTATAAATTTTATACTTGAATTTGGTATAAAAACATTTTTATAAATAAAAATGAATTTCTTCATAAAAACTATTTTTTGTTTCATTTTATATTTCAATATTAAATAAATTTATGCCACTTATAGAAATTTAAATTTCAATATTGTATTACATATTTGGAATTATGAGATCCAAATTTGGTAAATTGGTCCCCTTTATTTTTAGTCATTAGGAATAGTAACTATGGTAACATATATCACCTCGGTAAAGGGTAAATCGAGTTAGTCAAGGTTGGCACTAAGTGATAAGGCCATAATATTTTATCTTATTTTTTTAGCATAAGGTAATTCAAACCTTATTAACATAGGGAATAAATTTTTTTTACGAAAAATTACCCTAGAAAATTACATATATGATATTTAAAGAAATGAATGTTTCAAAATACCACTCTCTTAGTTTTAAATATCTCTTCTTTGTCCAAATTGGGAAAATTGAAATATATAAATGAATATAAAGATATATTTTAGTATAAATAATTTATTTATTGATGGATATTTATTTATAATTTCTAGTAATTATATTATTACATTAAATTTTAATGGAACACGGAGCTAATTTATTTTAAATTAATAGGAAAACAAACTAATATAATTTAAAAATATTAAATGTAATATAATTTTTGGGAGATATATTTTTAAAAAACATTTATTCATAATTAAGAATTATTAGTGTGGTTTTAAATGATTATATTATAATTCTAAATTTATCTATATATATCTTATGCAAAATTAAATGAAGTGTAAAAATTTTAATTAATGATATTTTATCAAAATTATATTTAATTAATTTTTTTGAAAATACTAAAAACAATGAAATAGGAGAACGTGGATAATATATAGTGGTAAATTTCTTTCCAAAGAAAATTAAGATCAAATCTTAACCTTATAATTGAAATTACAACCCCATAAGAGTGAAAAGGATGTAACTGCGGGTAAGGTTGAAATTGGTTAACCATGTAGTTAAACTAGATGATAAGGTTGAAAATACCACATAAAATAGACAATATTTTATTGTTTGGTTATATTTTTAAAATATACTGCCTTGGATTCAAAATTATTTCCATTCAGAATCGCTTTTATTTATAATTTATATATTATATTTTAATCTTTTTAATAATCCCATGAGTGAGCCTCCCCTAAATTATAAAAAAACACCCCTATATGCTTTTATTTACACCAAATTGAGACATCTAGATCAAACAACTGCTAAAATATAATCCTATTATCTCCCTTATCATCATTGTATTGGTTTGTTTCTACCCAAAATACCAATTATAGGGTTTTAATGAGAAGATCCATAGGATTTGTTTAAATAAATAAGAGGTTCGAACACATACATAGAAAGGAGAGACTTGAGGTTATAAACTTACGTCTCAATATTATTTTAATTGGGATTGTTTATACTTGATTATCCATAAGGTAAATTATATGATCCTTTTCAGATAAATACTATCCATTTTTATTCTCCTCTGGTTACTTCTAAAGAAATATTATTTTCCATTAATTTTCCTCACTTTAGGTACTCAAGAGATTGAAATGTTGTATTTAATAGAAAACTGACTGTATTTTTATATTCTATCGAAAAAAATTCGTCCATATCCATATTTTCAAAAAAAATCATTAATGTTTTTATTATTTCCATATGATTGTTTAATGTCATTTGGACCCATGGTTGTATTTTTACTGAATTATCTAAAAAGAATATTTATATCATTTTCTAAATGAGGCACTTTTTGTCTTTTTATAAAAATGTGTGAAAATAATATTTTATTCAGAATTAAATGACATGAATGATATTTCCATTTATTGTGACCTCTCAATAAATTGAATATTCCTATAAATTTTCTGTGCATCATTTCAAAGAACACGTTTTCTTTAATATATTGTAAATTTTTTTGTTTTTAAATAGTGATTTCAAAAAGAAAATAGTATTTTCCTTATGAAATATTCTAGTGAATATTTTTAATAAATTTTCATCATTGATAAAATTATTTGATGTTGATTATGTTTTAATGATAATATAATCCAATGATATCATCTTTATTCTTTATCTAGATAGTTTATAATTATGAGGATGCATTTTTTATCAAACCCATTTATTTTATGTGTGTTATGCATTGATGACATTCGGAAATTTTTATGAAACCCATATACTTTTCATAGGGTGTGATATGATGATATGATAAATGTTTTATGAACTTCTCGCACACATATTTATGGTATTAATTATATGGTTTTCTATCCCATAATTGTATATATCTCCAATTAATTGGGTAATGATTTTTGTCATATGGGATAATTATGGGAAACAAGTATTTGTGATGGATCCATCAAAGGAAAAAAGTAGATGCATTTTATCCCTTATGGAAAACAAGTCGATTAACTTGATCCATTATAGGAAACAATTCAATGATATTGATCCACTATGGGAAATGATTGTTGATGTAAAATACCAAGTAAGTAATGAATAATAGATATTTTCATCTATGTATATTTATGAATTACATAGTGTTTTAGAGGCTTAAAATGAGAATAAATCCAATCTTAAGCATGGGATACACTAATATTTTTAAAAGATTGTTTTACTGCCTTTTGATGGAAAACCATTTTTAAATCAAAATTTTGACAATTTTATAATCTCTATTTTTCAAAATAAACATATTATTTATTATTGGGACATTTAAATTTACATTGGATAAATTTTTGGTATTTTTCTGACAATGTTCATTTTTTAATGAATAGTGAAAAATATTGCATTTTACATAAAAACTGTTTTTTCATCTAATTTAATTATATGGTTAGATTATCTTTTTAATTGGTCTTAAAGTGTAATCTGAATATATTTTTACCATTTAATCCAATGGTGGTCATTAGGATTAATTTCACTTTGGAATTGGGCATAAACTAATGCCAAACTTCTCATAGATATTGTTTCAAAAAAACCCGCTATTTGTTTTGACAACGGAAATTATTTTTTAAAATAAATTATTGCAATTTCTGTCTTTGTAATTTGGTAAAATGGATTACATATTTGTAATCATAAGGTCCAAATTATGTAATCAAGACTCTTTTGTTTTTGGACATTATGAATAGTAACGACGGTAATTATCTTTAATTATCTTGATTAATGAGTAATTGGGTAGTTAAGGATAATAAAATAATATCATAATAATAAAAACTGACACCAACATGTGTCCTAATTCTACTGGTTGTATCATGGCCGACCATGGGATTCCTTTTTCCAAACTTGGGGACCCCATGGAATCACTTTTGTGTGAAAGTGACTTTTTATCTTTTTATTGTTAAAGAAAGTTAAATATAACAAAGAATGTATCACCTGAGTAAAACATTTTTAATTTTGTCTACATAAATGATCTATTGGACTATAAATAGTCATTGTAAAACTAAAAATATTTCCTACATCGTAGTATTTTCTTATAATCTTTAGACATTAAATAAATTAAATTATTTATGACACCATGATGATGCAGTGATTACCTCATTATTTAACGATTTAAATAAAATGAAAATATAATGTAAAATCTAAGACCTACACATGTCAAAAACCTATTGTATGGGTGGATTTATAACTATTATCACCTTATCCTCTAAATATATAATTTTGGGACCCTTTTTATCTGAAAATCATTTTATAATAAAGTATCTTTTCTTAAGTTTCCAAGAGTGCCCCTCCTCTCCTCTTATAAAAGCCCCCCACCTCTACCTCCTTACCCACACTTCTCAAGCCATTGTTTCGGCCAAGATCTGCTCTTTTTGTCTCTCCACATCCCTCTCTTACTCCTAGAAGCCTCACTTTGGGCAGAAGTCTTCCCAAGGAAGCCTTTGAGCTCAAATCTAAGAGAGTTACCCGATTTTAAGGTAATGTCTTCACTTGTGTTATTTTGTATTATTTTTCTTCTCAAACCCCCTAAACTCTTTTTATTCATTTATTTTGTAACAAATCCATTATCTACAATATACTAGGATGTTTTTATAAGAATCATTCGAGCTACACTTACACACACCTACATCTAATGGTTAAAGAACATACTGTTTCTGTGGATCGAGAATTTCTGCCTCACGAAATGATGATTGTTCAATATTCTTCTAACACCTTCAAAGGTGGCCATTAAGATGTCACTATATTTATATATGATATATAATATGTTTATGTTTTCCTTAAGCTTCTGTATTTTTCATTTATGGCATACCTTTATGGCTTCCATTATGGGTATACGTGATATCTTCATTTTAAAAAGTGCGGACTACCGCCCACTCAAAGTGATTTGATTCATTAATTCCATATGTGGGACGTATAAAGGATGGATTTAAAGTTATTATATATGATGTTATAATGGAATTATAATATACATTTATATCATTATTATTTCTTTCCATTAAAGTATGAGATAGAAATAAAAGTAGCGTTCATGTGTACGTACGGCTTACCGTCTCCATGAACGGTGCATTTCATTTCTTATCGCCAAATGTAATGTACTATTATAAGTATGTATATATAATGAATATATATGATTTATGTTACATCTAATTGATTAATATAATTCTGGAATTAAAATATACATATCTCTCATTTAGTTTTAATTCCATTAATATGACATAGAAATGAAAGTAGCGTTCATGTACATGTGGCTTACCGTCTCCATGAATGGTGCATTTCATTTATTACCTCTAAATGATTATTTAATATTATAAATTCATGTATATAATGGATATATATTATATATATGGCATCTAAATCATGAATATCATTCTTGAGATAATGGATATTTGACTACCTGAACAACTTGTAAATATAAGAAGTTCATTTTTGACTCAAGTACCAATGATCGTTAAAACGACCGTTATAAACTTAAATAATAACTTAGTGTTCATGACATGGTAATAAATGATATAAAAGGAATAATGAACTTGAAAAATGTTCTTAAGAAATTATAAATTAACTCAAGTTTATTATTCAGGAGATTAAAGAACGATCAAGTCAAATCGGATACGAGTTAAGGGACTTTATCTCAATATCCATTCATTGAGGCATATTTTGTTTTATACACAACTTTCTTTTATATAGTGTATAAACCCCTTTGAATTTTACGCTTATTCAAAAGGAATCTTTTTTTATACGAATCATTTACTAAATGACAAAAGGAATGTTTTTTTTGTCGTACGTATACGGCGACAACAACTTCTCCGCCGTTGTGACCATTATTTGAGTTTCGGATTCCTCTACAAGCCATAACCTTTTTTGAATAAAAAATAAATCCCATGTTTTACTTTTCTTTTATTTTGGTATTTAAAATGGTTTTCATAATGTTTTTATATCAATGTATTTTATTGATATCTTGTGATTGAAAAGTGGAAATGTTATGTTTCCTTTATGCATGTTTTATATGATACAATTATGTTATGGTTCTTGGGAATTGTTATGAAGATGGGTGGTTCTGTGATAAACTAAGGGCGGGTGAGCCCGATATAGCTCTCCAATGCATTGGGTAACGTGAAGGAGTTAAACGTTAAGGTTTCTCCAAAGAGATTTAGGGAATATAATGTGATGGGTATTCCAAACGTAACCAAGAGGGTTACTCCATACGTAAGAATGTTATGAATGCCTCAAGTTACCTTTATGTCTTATGATTTCTATGATTTATTCATGATTTGATGAGGTATGTTAAAGTTCTTATGTTTTATGAGTAGAGTATTATTTCATTGATTCTTATGTATACATGTACTCATATTTCCTTTCCATATTTTTAAATCCCTTACTGAGCTTTTTATGCTCATCCCAAGTTCTTGAAATGTTTTTCACAGGTCAAGGGAAGGGTACATGATATGATGATAGTGTTAAGGAAGTGTCAAGAAAGAATCCATGTTTTATTTTAAATATGTTTCTGTTGATGGGAAAAAATGAATACTATATTTTATGTAACCACTTTGTTTAAATGTAGAATGTAATGCATGTTTTATGATCTAATTATCTAAAACTCTAAACTTGAAAAGATCCTCAAGGTGTATTCTTGAAATATCTCAAGATTAAGTAATGTTTAAGGCTGGGGCCTTATAGTTGGTATCAGAGATCGGTTTAGACAACTTTAGGAGTTAGAAAATTGTTAAATTATGAATTAATTTATGGTATGATATAAATGATATAGCATTTGAAGATTACCATGTTGATTCATCTAAGACATGTTCGTTCAGAATGGTTTTTCACAGAGGAAATAGGGAAGCAGTGTTAGGAAGGAATACAAAAGGAAATAACCTTCCGAATCAGAATCCTGAGATGGTCGGAATTGGAACTGAACAGTTTGTTGCAGTAATGGTGCAGTTGACTCAAGTGATAAATGGTGGCGGTATCCATGCACGAGATCAGCCAGATCAACCGTAGAGGAACATGTTAGTGGTGGAACATTTCATGAGGCAACATCCCCCATCATTAAGAGGATCATCTGACCTTGTGCTAGCTGAAGGGTGGATTAAAGCACTGGAGAAGATTTTCGATGTCATGGTGTGTTCAGACAATCAAAAGGTTAGTCTTGCTATTTACCATTTGGAGGGTGAAGCAGATCAGTGGTGGTCGATGGTTAAAAATATCAGGGACACTGATGAGATTGATGCTCTCGACTGGGATGAATTCAAAGGTATGTTTCTTGAGAAGTATTTTCCTAAGGCTGTTCGACTTAGGATGGAAAACAATTCCTGGAATTGAGGCAAGAGGAAGACTCAGTGGCTGCCTATGAATAAAGGTTCACTCGATTGGCAAGGTATGCTTCAAATTTTATCTGAGACCTTGATAGTAAAATCAATCATTTTTACTCAGGATTAAAGCCAAAATATCAAAGGGAATTAGCTTCTCATGAGTTCAAAAGTTATGAAAAGCTTATTCAATGTGCTGAGAAGGTGGAAATGGAGTTTTCCGATGATCAAGTGTTCTACAACAACCAACATAAGAAGAGACCGAGGTGGCAGGAGAAAGGAAATAATTATTCAAAAAGGTCTGATGGTAAGAAAACTAAGTTTCCAGTTTGTGATAAATGTGGTAAAAGGCATGCTGGGGAATGTCTTCTGAATTATGGAAAGTTCTACAGATGTGGTAATATGGGACATAAGGCTCGTGATTGCACTGAAAAAGATCAAGGTGATGGTAAGTCCAAATTCGATTTACAGTTAGTGAAATGTTTTAAGTGTAATGAGATGGTTCATTATGCAAACTAGTGTCCGAAAAAGAGCTTGAGTGATGGGAAGCAGTTAGAATAAAAGCAAAAAGGGGTGGTGAAATCCTTTGCAACTACTTCAACAGATATCGGGCCATCAAATGAAGTTGTATCAGGTACTTTGTTTGTTTTTTCAGATTATGCCAGTGTGTTGTTTGATTCGGGGTCTACACATTCTTTCATCTCTGAAAACTTTTCTAGTAAAATGGGAATACCATCTCAAGAAATGACTCCTGAACTTGTGGTAAAAACACCTGGGGGAAATGTTGAGGCAAAAAGAATTTAGAAGAATCTCCCTATCCTTATCCGTGGAAAGAACCTACTTGCAAACCTAATTGTTCTACCTCTAGTAAAGTTTGACGTTATCCTGGGTATGGATTGACTCTCAATTTACCATGCTAAGATTGACTGTAGATCTAAAGAAGTTTCTTTTTAGAAAGACTTTCAGTTTGTGTACAATAATGAACCCTTACTGTTGATAACATATCAAGAGGCCGAGAAACTTGTAAAAGATGGAAATGAATGTTACCTTGCACACATTGTTGAAAACAAGGGAACTGTTCAGATTAATGATGTGTCAGTGGTAAATGAGTATCCTGATGTTTTTCCTGATGAGTTGCCTGGAATAATACCAGATCAGGAAGTTGAGTTTACTGTTGACTTAGTTCCTGATTCTAAGCCAATTTCAAAACCCCCTTATCGAATGGCTCAAATTGAACTTTTAGAGTTGAAGGATAAATTGCAAGATTTATTAGAAAAAGGTTTCATTCGACCTATCACAACACCATGGGGTGCTCCTGTTTTATTTGTTAAAAAGAAAGATGGTTCAATGAGACTTTTCATTAATTATAGAGCCTTGAATAACATCACTGTTAAGAAAAAATTTCCTTTGCCACATATCGATGATTTGTTTGATCAGCTCCAGGGAGCTCAGTATTTTTCAAAGATTGACATGAGATCGGGGTACCATCATCTGAAGGTAAAGGAAGCAGATGTTCTGAATACTGCGTTTCGTACAAGATATGGCCATTATGAATTTTTAGTAATGCCTTTTGGTCTAACTAATGCACCTGTTGTATTCATGGACTTAATGAATAGAATTTTCCATGAGTTATTCGATAAGTGTTTTGTGGTTTTCATTGATGATATTTTGGTGTTTTCTAAAAGTAAAGAGGAACATGAAAGACATTTAAGGGTTATTTTTCAAACCTTAAAATAAAATAAATTGTATGGGAAATTCAGCAAGTGTGAGTTTTGGTTGCAACAAATTTCTTTCCTTGGTCACAATGTTTCTAAAGATGGGATAACCATTGATCCTGCAAAAACAAAGGTTATTGAAGAAAGGCCAAGACCCACAAATGTAATAGAGATTTGTAGTTTCCTTGGTTTGGCAGGCTATTACCGAAGGTTTGTTAGAAATTTTTCACGGTTATCTAGTCCAATGACAAAGCTAACTCGGAAGGGTGTTAAGTTTATCTGGAAAAAAGAATGTGATGATTGTTTTCAGGAACTGAAAAAAAGATTGGTGAATGCTCCAATTTTGGCACTACCTTCCCGGAATGGGGAGTTTTTTATCTACAACGATGCTTAATTGAAATTACTTGGTTGTGTCCTAATGCATAATGATCAGGTAATTGCTTATGTTTCACATCAGTTGAAAACTCATGAGGTAAATTATCCTACACATGATTTAGAATTAGCTGCTGTTGTTTTTGCTTTAAAAATTTGGAGGCATCATTTGTATGGAGTAAAGTGTGAAATATATACCGATCACAAAATTTTAAAGTATATATTCACTCAGAAAGAATTGAACATGAGACAGAGGAGATGGCTAGAATTAATCAAGGATTATGATTGTACAATTCATTACCATCTGGGAAAAACAAATAAAGTGGTTGATGCTTTGAGTCGAAAGAGTAATGCTTCATTAACAATGTTGTGTTTGGAACGTGATCCCTTGGTTAAGGATTTGATGAAATTTGTCACAGAAGTTGTTGGTGCCAGATGTCCTTCTGTTTTGTTTCAGGTATCAGTGAAATCTTCTCTATCAGACAGAATCAAGCAAGCACAGAATCAAGACAGTGAGCTGCAGAAAAAGGTAGAGCTGGTTTAGAAAGGTAAGTTGCCTGAATTCAACATTGATAATGATTGTGTTTTGAGATTTGGGAAGAGATTGTGTGTGCCTTGTGATTTACAGTTGAAGAGAGAGTTGTTATGTGAAGCTCATAGTTCTCCGTTTTCAGTTTATCCTGGCAGTACTAAGATGTATCGAGATCTTCGGGAGTATTACTGCTGGGACGGAATGAAAAGATATATTGTTGATTTTACTGTGAAGTGTTTGACATGTCAATAGGTTAAAGCAGAGCGGCAGTTACCGAAAGGGATTCTTCATCCTTTACCAATGCCAGAGTGGAAATGGGAAAATATATCCATGGACTTCATTGTGGGATTGCCGAAGACACCTCGAGGTAATAATGCAATCTGGATTATTGTTGATCGCTTGACTAAATCTGCTCATTTCCATGCTATACGAGATACTTTTTCCCTAGATCAACTTTCTCATTTGTATCTTAAAGAGATAGTCAGGTTACATGGAGTTCCTCTCTCCATAGTATCTGGCCGTGATCCCAGGTTCACTTCTAACTTTTGGAGAGGCCTTCAGAAGTCGTTGGGTACTGAATTAAATTTTAGTACAGCTTTTCATCCTCAATCAGATGGGCAATCAGAATGAACAATTCATACTTTGGAATATATGCTACGTTCTTGTTCGATGGATTATCAGGGAATTTGGGACCAACATCTTTCTTTGGTTGAGTTTTTATATAATAACAGTTTTCATTCCAGTATACAGATGTCACCATTTGAGGCATTATATGGGAATCTGTGTCAAACTCCAACTTTCTGGGATGAAGAGGGTGAAAGGAAGTTGATGGGACTAGAATTGGTAGAAGAGTTGGCAGAAAAATTCCAGCTGATACAGAAACACATGAGAATAGCTCAGAGCAGGCAGAAGAGTTATGCGGACAACAGGAGGAAGGATCTCTCTTTTGAGATAGGTGATCATGTTTTTCTCAAAGTATCACCATGGAAAAGTATGGTGCAATTTGGTAAGAAAGGAAAGCTGAGGCCAAAGTTCATTGGACCATATAAAATTCTGGAGAGAGTTGGATCAGTTGCATACCGAGTGGCTTTACCTCCGAGTTTATCTCATGTACACAATGTTTTTCATGTTTCGATGTTTAGAAAGTATATGCCAGATCTATCTCATGTTTTGAGTCCAGAGGTAGTTCAGTTGGAAGAGAATCTATCTTTTGAGGAACAACCAGTTCAGATTCTTGATCACAGGGAGCAAGTGTTGTGGAATAAGGTGATTCATCAAGTAAAGGTTTTGTGGAAAAACCATATGATTGAAGAGGCAACATGGGAATCTGAAAATTCAATGAGGGATAAATACCCCCACTTATTCGATAAGTAAATAAATTGCAGGGACGCAATTTTCTAAAGGGGGGAAGGATGTAACATCCCAAGTAAGTAATGAATAATAGATATTTTTATCTATGTCTATTTATGAATTAGATAGTGTTTTAGAGGCTTAAAATGAGAATAAATCCAATCTTAAGCATGGGATACACTAATATTTTTAAAAGATTGTTTTACTGCCTTTTGATGGCAAACCATTTTTAAATCAAACTTTTGACAATTTTATAATCTCTATTTTTCAAAATAAACATATTATTTATTATTGGGACATTGAAATTTACATTGGATAAATTTTTGTTATTTTTCTGACAATGTTCATTTTTTAATGAATAGTGAAAAATACTACATTTTACATCAAAACTGCTTTTTCATATAATTTAATTATATGGTTAGATTATCTTTTTAATTGGTATTAAAGTGTAATATGAATATATTTTTACCATTTAATCCAATGGTGGTCATTATGATTAATTTCACTTTGTAATTGGGCATAAACTAATGCCAAACTTTTCATAGATATTATTTCAAAAAAACCCGCTATTTGTTTTGACAACGGGAATTATTTTTTTAAATAAATTATTGCAATTTATGTGTTTGGAATTTAGTAAAATGGATTAAATATTTGGAATCAGAAGGTCCAAATTATGTAATCAATACTCTTTTGTTTTTGGACATTATGAATACTAATGATGGTAATTATCTTTAATTATCTTGATTAATGAGTAATCGGGTAGTTAAGGATAAAAAAATAATATCATAATAATAAAAAATGACACCAACATGTGTCCTAGTGCTACTGGTTGTCTCATGGCCGACCATGGGATGCCTTGTTCCAAACTTGGGGACCCCATGGAATCACTTTTGTGTGAAACTGACTTTTTATCTTTTTATTGTTAAAGAAAGTTAAATATAACAAAGAATGTATCACCTGAGTAAAACATTTTTAATTTTGTCTACATAAATTATATATTGGACTATAAATAGTAATTGTAAAACTAAAAATATTTCCTACATCATAGTATTTTTTTATAATTTTTAGACATTAAATAAATTAAATTATTTATGACGCCATGATGATGCAGCGATTACCTCATTATTTAACGATTTAAATAAAATGAAAAGATAATGTAAAATATAAGACCTACACATGTCAAAAACCTATTGGATGGGTGGATTTCGAACTCTTATCACCTTATCCTCTAAATATATAATTGTGGTACCCTTTTTATCTGAAAATCATTTTATAATAAAGTATCTTTTCTTAACTTTCCAAGAGTGCCCCTCCTCTCCTCTTATAAAAGGCCCCCACCTCTACCTCCTTACCCGCACCTATCAAGCCTTTGGTTCGGCCAAGATATGATTTTTTTTGTCTCTCCACATCCCTCTCTTACTCCTAGAATCCTCACATTGGGCATAAGTCTTCCCAAGGAAGCCTTTGTGCTCAAATCTAAGAGAGTTACCCGATTTTAAGGTAATGTCTTCACTTGTGTTCTTTTGTTTTATTTTGCCTCTCCAACCCCCTAAACTCTTTTTATTCATTTATTTCTTAACAACTCCAGTATATTAAATATACTAGGATGTTTTTATAATAATTATTCGAGCTACACTTACACACTCCTACATCTAATGGTTAAAGGACATACTGTTTCTGTGGATGGTGAATTTCTGCCTCACGAAACGATGATTGTTCAATATTCTTCTAACACATTCAAAGGTGGCCATTAAGATGTCACTATATTTATATATGATACATAATATGTTTATGTTTTCCTTAAGCTTCTGTATTTTTCATTTATGGCATACCTTTATGGCTTCCATTATGGGTATACGCGATATCTTCATTTTAGGAAGTGCGGACTACCGCCCCCTCAAAGTGATTTGATTCGTTAATGCCATATGTGGGATGTATAAAGGATGGATTTAAAGTTATTATGTATGGTTTTATACTGAAATTATAATATACCTTTATATCATTATTATTTCTTTCCATTAAAATATGTGATAGAAATGAAAGTAGCGTTCATGCATACGTACGGCTTACCGTCTCCATGAACGGTGCATTTCATTTCTTATTCCCAAATGTAATGTACTATTATAAGTACATAAATATAATGGATATATATGATTTATGTTACATATAAATGATGAATATAATTCTATAATTAAAATATACATATCTCTTATTTAGTTTTAATTCCATTAATATGACATAAAAATGAAATTAGCGTCCATGCGTATGTATGGCTTACCGTCTCCATGAACGGTGAATTTCATTTCTTACCTCTAAATGATTATGTAATATTATAAATTCATGTATATACTGGATATATATGATATATATGGCATCTAAATCATGAATATAATTCTTGAGATAATGGATATTTGACTACGTGAACAACTTGTAAATATAAGAAGTTCATTTTTGACTCAAGTACCAATGATCGTTAAAACGACCGTTATAAACTTAAATAATAACATAGTGTTCATGACATGGTAATAAATGATATAAAAGGAATAATTAACTTTAAAAAGGTTCTTAAGCAAGTAGAAATTAACTCAATTTTATTATTCAGGAGATTAAATAACGATCAAGTCAAGTCGGATACAAGGTAAGGGACTTCGTCTCAATCTCCATTCATTGAGGCATATTTTGTTTTATACACAACTTTCTTTTATACGGTGTATAAAACCCTTTGAATTTTACACTTATTCAAAAGGAATATTTTTTTATACGAAGTGTTTACTAAATGAAAAAAGGAATGTTTTTTTTTTGTCGTATGTATGCGGCGACAATGACTTCTCCACTGTTGTGGCCATTATTTGAGTTTCGGCTTCCTCTACAAGACATAACCTTTTTTGAATGAAAAATAAATCCCATGTTTTACTTATTTTTATTTTGGTATTGAAAATGGTTTTCATAATGTTTTTATATCAATGTGTTGTATTGATATATTGTTATTGAAAAGTGGAAATGTTATGTTTCCTTTATGCATGTTTTATGTGATACGATTATGTTATGGTTCTTGGGAATTGTTATGAAGACGGGTGGTTCCATGATAAACTAAGGGCGGGTGAGACCGATATAGATCTCCAATGCATTGGGTAACGCAAAGGAGTTAAACGTTAAGGTTTCTCCGAAGAGATTTAGGGAATATACTGTGATGGGTATTCTAAAAGTAACCAAGAGGGTTACTCCATACGTAAGAATGTTATGAATGCCTCAAGTTACGTTTATGTCTTATGATTTCTATGATTTATTCATGATTTGATGAGGTATGTTAAAGTGCTTATGTTTTATGAGTATAGTATGATTTCATTGATTCTTATGTATACATGTATTCATGTTTCCTTTCCATATTTTTATATCCTTTACTGAGCTTTTTATGCTCATCCCAAGTTCTTGAAATGTTTTTCACAGGTCAAGGGAAGGGTACATGATATGATGATAGTGTCAAGGAAGTGTCAATAAAGAATCCATGTTTTATTTTAAATATGTTTCTGTTGATGGGAAAAAATGAATACTATCTTTTATGTAACCACTTTGTTTAAATGTGGAATATAATGCATGTTTTATGATCTAATTCTCTAAAACTCTAAACCTAAAAAGATCCTCAAGGTGTATTCTTGAAATATCTCAAGATTAAGTATTGTTTAAGGCTGGGGCCTTATATTTGAGGACTGATCGGTTATGATTTTTTGGTCTTAGTAGATAACTTGGACATATGAAATGGTTTCCATACCTATGTTGGAACTGTATGTTTATGACCTGAATTTATAGTATATTATTTATAATTATTTCTTAGTATTATGATTCATGTTTTATGAAATTTCATGTTTTATATGATGTTTTAGGTTCTTGAACTATAATATGTTAGTTATGTAATTTCAATTTTATGTTCATGATCTTATATCACTATTTATAATGCATGCTTTCATATGATCGTTGATTGATATCTCCCACATTTACCCATATAGAGAATATGAGCTCACTCCTTATGCCTTCTTTCCCCTATTTATGATGAATGGATTATGATGGATATTTTTATAAAGAATAATAAATGGTATGATCTTTATGTTATATATTGAAGTTATTTCAACAAATAAGAGAATTGGGTATCTTGTCTATAATGACACAAAACTTTTAAAATCTATGATAATGTATTTATCAAAGAATGGAATATTCATTTAAAAATATGTAAAATATATGTATGAATTTTCTATGTCATTTTATCAACTATTTAAATAACTCTTTAATAAAGGATAAACAAGTTAAAATAAATATAATGGCAGATAATAACACCTTAAATTATAAGAAATTGGTCTCACCAGATGAGAAACTCAATGATGTTCCAAGGGAGTCCAAAATGTATATGGGAGAGTATAAAAACTATCTAGATATTCAAAAATAATAGGATTATAAAAAATACAAGGATGGAACTCAAATTTATATTTTTAATTTCAAAGAAAAAATAATTATATATGAAACCTGACCTAAAATGAGATTTTTCTCAAACACCATTGATCTAAAAAATAAAAACATTAAAAAAAATTTATAAAAAATTATCTTGTTCATTTACCTTTAAGAAAAATTACATTTAACAAACCACTACATTGTCACAAAAAAAAACAACTATTTGGAATTCCCAACTTCTCTTTTAGACCATGTGGCCACTACAATAGAATGAGTTTTAAACCATATCATTTTCTTCAGAATATGGTTAACCTAGATTTCTTCTACCTAATAATTTTAGCTAATGATTCCATCATAAAATAAGACCCAAACTTGAAATAAAATATAGGTAAATCACAATAACTATTTCATGGTTGAAACCAGGATACTATCCTAGCATAAAGTGGAATATGTTTTTTGAAACCCCTCATTTCGTGAATAATAACCACACTGCAAAGACTATATACCCAACCATGATGATATTTGATTAATCATTATTTGGTGAGTACTAATATGATATGTGTTTTTATAAAAAAAGTCTTCAAATCAATTAACATTTAACTCACTACCACCACCTTTTAAACCTAAATAATGTATAGGACCTGTAAAATATGAGTTTCTGTATGATAACTCTCAAATGATTCTAGTTCCTAAGAATAATAAGGATTATAAGAAAGAAAAAAACACAAAATTCAATCACCTCCTGAAATACCTCTCATACCTAAATCATGCCATCACAAGTCACAACTATAAAAATGAAAGAGAAAAGAGATATATCATAATTAATCAAACCATAAATCCAACCACAAATTCACTATAGGATTATAAACATAATCAAACTATGTATAATGATATTATATCTAAAGCATTAACTCCCATGTATTTTCCATAAAAAATCTATTACTCTAACTGAATCTCACTAAAGTAATGAAGCATCCTCAAAAAAATTTATATTGAAAATAATAAATCTCCTTAGGACAGTCCACAAATATTGCATTTGTAATTACATGAGATATGGAACATTTAAATTATATACTATATTCTAAAACTTATGTCACATGTTACACCCACTGTAAAAAACCACAACATATTAACAATACATTATTAATAAATATATAATAAACATGAATATGGAAAACTATTAATATTTTTTACCCTTACAAGGTAAATAATTAATATTATTTATTATTGAAATGTTTATTATCAATAAAATATTTTTTATTTATATTATATATTTTCATTCAAAAAGATATTTCCCAAAATTATTATCATTCTTTATTATTTTGAAATTATATTTAAAAATTAAATTATTAAATTTTATAAATATTATTTTAAATAGTTTACATAATTTTTGGATTTATAATATTCATAGAATCTAAAGATAAATATTTTTATTTGTTTCTAAAATAATTGATTTTTAAGTTCATAGTGTAAAATATCATTTTGAAAATACACTGTCTTCTGTAACATTACTTAGATAAAATAAAAAAACGTAGGATATTTTTTTTATGAAATATATTACATTTAAGTAAAATCATATATTTTAAAATATCTTGTATGAATTAAAAAAATATATATTTTATATTTTAAATCATGAGAAATATTTTATAAAAATCGATTTAAATATATTATAGATTCGTATTATAAAATTTAGTTTTACCAATTAAATCGAGTTAAATTCATTTGCAATTTTTAATTATTTGTTCCAAAGTTTCATATAATAGTCACTTTATTTTAAGGTTAGAATATTATGTTAGCATTGGTAAATAATAGTTACCATGGTATAAGTGTTTTTTTCAAAGCATAATACTTTCTTAAATGTGGTCTAATTTTTAAATTAAAAGAATAAATTTTAAATTAATGATATAATTTAATGTTAAAACATATATAAAAAATAATTAACACTTATTTATTGGGTAATCAGTGTTAAATAAATCTATGAATAGATAAAAATAAAAACAAATAGAATTCTAAAAAATAGATTTTTCTACTAATTATATGTTTTAATATAAATGATAAATTTATCCTCTTTAAAAATTTAATAAGGTTAAATAGAGACCATATTTGGTTTAAAAGTGTCAAATTTTAGAAATATAGGTATAGATATATTTGTAGTAATAAAGTAACTGATATGATTAATATTTCATTAAGTTAAATAACTTTATAAATAAAATATATAATCTGGATCTAATTTTACAAAATTAACTTGAACAGAAAAAATTAAAAAAAAATACATGTAAATTTATTACAAACATGTCTTGACAAACTTACCTCAAATGACACACCTATCTTTCTGGCCTTTCCATTATTGCACCTTACATACCATTATTTTCCAAGGAAAAGTCTCTCTTCCTCACCTATAAAAGGGGTATCACTTTGGAAATTTCAATGGTATCCTAATATTTGTAATTTAAAATGAATCCCTTACAAAATATCCTATTCATTATGTATTTTTCATGCCATAATTCCCATGCTAACCACAAATTATCCTATGTTATTTAAATATAAGTCCCTCATCTAGAGGAGTTTCAAGGTCATAATGTAGGTATGACATCTTCTTTAACATTTCATTCATATTCATATAGTTATAAAACAATGATGACCATATCATAATAAAAACCTTGAAATCATTATTTTACCGAGAAGTTACTATAATAATCATTAAACTATTAATTATTTTCTTCCGTCTACTATGAAAATAAATAATTGTCTTTAGTGTATGTGTATAGATTGCTTCCTCTATTGAGAAACATTTCAATTTTTCCCTTAATAACCAAATTCGTTAGTATTAATTATTGTATAAATGAATAATTATGATTTATTTAAAAAATATATGATTATTTAATGATCACTTACTATCTACCTTCATCCCTCTCATTCGTTGAGTAATGTAAACACTAAATGTGTGTTGTGTAGACTACCACGTCCATGAAGAATCGTGGTTTCATTTTTCTTCATTTTTTCACTATTTATCCAAACATCATAAATATATTTCATGATTAAAAATCAATGTAACTTCATTATGATTCTATTATCAGAATATTATGTAAAAATAAACCTCTATTTAACAATACCCACAACTTGAGTTAAATCATATTAATATTTGGGTCAGTTTGACCACATAATTGAATAATGTCATAAAATTATATTATTTATGATTATAAAAAAAATATTTTCTAGTTTAATAATACATAAAATATTTAAACAATTATCTTTTATTTAATTGATACTTCAATGTTTAACTGACTAATAATAATTAATATATTTATCAAAAGTGTACACCAATGTGGTATCATAGACAAGAACTAACTAATAATAATTAAGATATTGATCATAAATGAAAATGATAGATAGTTCTAGTTATGAATATGGTTCTAAAATAGTATATTGTCATAGTTTTATTTCTTGTATTGGAGGTTAGAAAACATTTGAATAACTATTTAAATTAGTAATGGGTTTTATTGTATCAAATTTGAATCCCTTGAGACATGTTTATGGTATACAAAATATTTCATCTTCATTTGTCTAAATAATAATCCATTTTAATTTTGTATATGATATAATTATATTATATGATTAAAATGTTTTTATTCCTTTCTCTTTTTTTCTAGGGGTTTTCATTCAAAATATATCAAATATCTAATGTTTTTTATTGACTTAATTTATGATTCATTCTATCATAGCCTTTCTTACATGAATATAATTTTAAACATTTATTTGATCCTTCAGTTCCCCAATTTTATTTTGTAATTTCCTTTTTATTGGGAAATTACTTCTTATTATGGATATCTAATTCTTTGATAACATCTAATTTGAAATAAAATTCCATGGTTTGTAAGAATAAATCCCATTATTACCAATACATATTTGCTTCCATTTCCATATTTTACTTCTTAATAATGTTCTCATATAATTTAGAAAATATAATAATATTTATTTTCATTTTTTCTGAAAATTATCTTCACAAATTTTAAAAAGTAAGTTTTAATACTAAATTTATTATTTGAGTAATGGTATTTCAAAATATTAAAGAGAATTATTTTCCATCCTTTGAAAATCAGATTTTGTTTCTTACATTGAACATTTTCAATAATCTATATTTCATTTAAAGGATGTTTTATTTAGACTATTTATAAAGCTTTATTTTAAAATAATTCTATTTATCTCCTCAAAATTGTTTTTGGAATGTAATTTTCTCTTCATATTTTATAACAATATTTGAAATGATTTTTTGGAAAACATTTGTAATTTAACTTCTTTTTTTCCTCCCCAGTTTATTATGAATGAATTGATTCCTTTGTCACTCACTATCTGTTATTATGTTAGGAATCCAATTGGTAACTGATATTTTGATATCATATGATTTCTTAAGATCATATTTTTTTAATTATTAAATATATGTTCTTCTTCCCATGGGTTATTTAAGATTTGATGATTTTTTATTTTAAGTGGAACACATTTGTATGTATGATTATGGGTGGGTATTATGTCAATATAAAATGAATTAGTTTATGATTATATTTAATAATGTAGTCAGGAATTTAAATTAATAGTTTGTTCACATAGAAATGTGTATAAAGGGATTTATCACATTTTAGGTATGGACATAATGATTTTGTTCACATATGAATGGACATAGTGTATTTCCCCAAATAGGTTTTCATATGCTTATGGTTGTGCAATGTTTTCATATTTTCATAATGTTATGGAAAATTTCTAATTTTTTATCATGTTATATCAATTTTAATATTTTTATTTCAATACAAGAAATGAAACTTTTTTGTAATCATTCTTTATTATTAGACTATTGAACTCTTTTATATTATGCCCATATGTTTTAGGATTATTGATATGTGTTCTAATTAAAGTCACATATTTTATTCTTTCATAATGGAATTTTTTAAGTTTTTATGTTTATCCATCATTTTTTATGGTTATAATACATTTTCTTATGATGTTTCATTAATATATATATTAATTCATCATATTCTATTTTATGTTTATGATCTAATAACATATGATATTTATACCTTATTGAAAATTTTAGATCACCCCTTTGAAATGTTTCTATTCCCTGGGTAATAATGATTACTGTATCATATGATGTGGTAATAAAAGGTTTATAGGAGAACTATATTGAAGAAATGTTTACATTTTTTTTAAATAAGATGTTTATATAGCTAGTCTCTATGAAAATAAACCTTTCGGTCGTAGGGTTATGCGACTATTTGAGATATTTTTAATTTAAATCATGATATTAATCTATTATTTAAGTTATGTTTAAATTGGTTTGATATAGTTGGTATTAGTGTATAGATTATTTTTTTATATTAGATTATTAATTTTAAGGATTAGTTCAGAAATCCATAGTGAAAACCTTAGAGATGATTCTAATTATATGTTGATAACATGAAATATTATTAAATTATTATGTATATGGTATTAGATATCAATAAATTCCTATCTAGATACTAAATTTGAATGAATAATTATCATAGATTCACCTAGGGTAATCAAACTATAAATGGATGGTCGGCAATTGAGTTAGTTATCACCCTGATGAAGGTTAGGTAGGCCTAAGACTACACACCTAGTTTGAAGATATCAAGGGATATGATTTTGTTGATTATTTTCTCATTAGGAACAATTATAAAGGATTTATTTGCTTATTTGTTTGAGGAATTTTGTTGATAAGTATAATATAACCCAACATAAATATTCTTAAGTCAAACTATAATTGATATAAGTTGAACTAAAGAAATTATATGACAATGTAATAATTTAAACAAATAGGATTATTTTATGGTTGAAATTTATTTTATTATTATGAAAATATCTTTATATTTTGAATGTTTTTCCAATCAGGTATACCTTTTTATTTTATTAATGGATAGATCTATAATTATCCTTGGGTGATAGAGACAACATGATGATTACCTCAACAATAAACCCATTAGAATTGGAGGTAAATTGAAATTTATTATTATATGCCAAAACAAATATCACAGAATATTATTTAAAATTTAAATGTTGTTGAAGTCATAAATCCACCAATAAGATAATGATATAGTCACATGGATGATCAAATGATGAATATGATGAAGGTAAAATGTTCAATTTCGAATATGTCAAAACTATGGAAGGAATAACTAAAATAATTGGAAAATTATGATTTTAGTTAACATAATGATTGAAGATAAAACTACCCTTATAGAACCCCTAATAAGTCAATGAATAAGGATTTTAGAACATGAGAACTACCTAGTTCAATGCCCTAATCAAATGGTATTTAAGGATGGAGGAATCCACAACCACCATTGTCCATAAATTAATTAAAAATATATCCAATGACTATTGATGAAGAGGATAATATTAATCAGTTTTTACATTATCACCATAAATTAATAGTGTATGTATTATAGTTCTATCAACCCTATTATATCTAGGGCATTTTCAAAGAACATAAAGTCACAAAACATAGTGATTTGAATTATAAAGAAAAAATTTATTGGTATGTTTATTATGATTTAGAAATAAAAATTTTACATATCATAATATTATCACATAAAAAATTACAATTTTTTAAATATAATGAATATATTCAGTTTTAGTCCACATAAATTTACAAAATAGAGAAAAAAACAATCTAAATCAGCGGTGACTATCTATTAGGGCACGATTAACTAGGAATTATTTATGAATAAAACCAAATACTTTTCATGTGCCTTAATACTTAGCTATGGGATACATTTCCTTGAAATGATCAGGATAAAATAAGTGTTTTATGTCTTCCCTATGGTATCAACAATCATATCTTATTAGCGATAATATCTTGATACATGTCAATCTTTTCGTCACTATTATCTATTCATGTAAGTGAATGATCATTAAATTTTGAGGATGTAATTCATTTAAGGGTTTTAGAATATGGTGACCTGATATTTTCAATGATTTAAAATATGTATGATATTGTATACCATATGTCACATGTTACACCCAATATAAAAAACTAAAACATATTAATAATACATAATTAATAAATATATAGTAAAAACTGAGATTAAAAAAAATATTAATATTTATTAGCATCATTAGGAAAATATATAATCTAAGTTAATATTGAAATTTTATTTTCAAAAATAATTAGTTTTCATTATGTTATATATATAATTGAAAAATCAATCTTCTAATATGATTAGATTCCCACTATATTTTGGAATATTATTTAAATATGGAATTCCAAAATTTAAAAAAAAATTATTTACAAAATATAAAAATATATTTGGGTCTTCATTGGTCATATATCATAATTAAAATTTTCAAATTTTTTATAAAATAATGTAAATTTAATAGAATAGTGAAAATAATATTTTTTGAAAATATTATGGCTTTAATAACATCCCCTGGATATAATAATATCAAAAAAATTAAGAAACCTCTTTATTGACCCATATACGTATCTTAAGTGAAATTATATATTTTTTAATATCATATGTCAATTACAAACCTATATTTGACATTTTATAATATATGAATCATTTTCTCAAAAATTAATTTAAATGAAATAAATAGTATTATTTTAAAATGAGATTTTATTACTTGAATCCAATGAAATTCATTTTAAATTTATAATTAGTGTGACCATATTACCTAATAAGGGTCTCTTTATCGATGGGTATTATGATCAGGTTACCTTGTGAAAATATTACTTAACCTAGTATAAAAATTATTTTTACAATGAAAAATATTTTTCCAAAGATTGTTTATTTTTAATCTTAAATGAATTTATATTAAATTGAAGCTATAAAATTATGTTTATACATATAAAAAATAAAAATAACACTAATTTAATGGGTAATAAAAGATAAATATGACAAATAACACTTAATGATTGATACAATATTTCTCTAAAAAATCGATACATTATATGTTTTGTTTTAAAAGTAAATAGAATATTATTTATAAATTTAATTAAGAGAAATTTAGACCAAATTATTATTAATATATTTATATTCATTAATATTTATGTACTTATATTTTTTGTAATAAAATATTTGACATGATTAATATTTGATTTAGAGTAATAAGTGTTTAATAGAGTAGTCTAAGGTGGATCAAAGTTTCTTATATTAATATGACCTTTATAACTTATAGAATTTTTTTTATGTTTTAAATTATCACCTATATTTATTTCTAATATTTTGTACCCTATCTCTCCTATCATTCATGACTTTCCATTAATACCCCTTACTAACCATTCTTTTCCATGGAAAACTCTATCTTCCTCACAAATAAAAGCTGGATCAATTCCCCCATTCAATAATCCACACATATATAAAATTTCATTTAACAAAATGCCAAAATATCCTCTAATATATTTCATTTACATTAAATAATACCATTTTTTAGGACACATTATCCTTGGTCCCTCAAATATAATGCCTTTATCAAGTGATGGTTCAACTTCTCATCGTAAGTATCACATCTTTATTAAAATTACTTTTCAATTATTTAATTTATATACCTACCATAAACATTGTTTAATAATATCATAATCATAATTTTTTTGAGGACATTTTATTATAATAATGTTATAACCATTATTTATTCCCTACTATCTACTATGAAAAATAAGAATCATCTTTATTGTGTGTGTGTAGATTACCGCCTCTATGAAGCGATATTTTTCTTTTTCATCACCAAACCTCATAGATTATCTTAATTATTTTATAAATGAATAAATATTATTTATATAATTTATTTATTATTTTTAAATATTAACTTTATATCCACCTTCATCCCTCTTTATCATTGAGAAACGAACACTCTAATCATGTGTTGCATAAACAACTTGCTCAGCATGGAATAATTTTTTCTACTTCTAGTTTTCATTAATTACCCAAAAATATTAAAACCAGGTTAAATATTATGAAAAAT
The DNA here is from genome assembly GCA_963277665.1 of Viscum album. NCBI lineage: Eukaryota > Viridiplantae > Streptophyta > Magnoliopsida > Santalales > Viscaceae > Viscum > Viscum album. The sequence goes on from OY728154.1 coordinate 108,606,620, forward strand.
AAATATTACTATTATTATTTTATATAGATATTATGTAAAAATAAACACATCTTTAACCGTACTCACCAATCGAGTAAAAGTGTGTCCAAGTTGTGGTCGGTTTGACCATTTACTATAATAACGATATGATATTATTAATGGATTATTATAAAATCATAATTTATTATATAATATGATATAAATATGTAAATAATTATTTCTTAAAAAATATTAATGGTAAAATAATATTTTAATTTTTAATTAATAAAAAAATCTTATAGGTTTAAAATCATTGAAAAATGTTCATTGTCAATTTAATATTCTTTGATAATGATTAATGTACTCATGAATGGAAATTTAAAAAAAATATTTATAACCTATGCATTTGAGAACAATTAATTATCTTTTAATAAAGAAATTTTTAAGAAGAATGAAACCTAACACCTCTCCTATGAAACTAATATAAACGATTAAAACTATAAAAAACCTGATGTGGGAAAAAAGGAAAAAACAAAAAACTATACTTGTTGAAAATGTTCATAAATGTAATTTTAGGTATGAATATGGCTCAAAAATATTATATTAATATTTTTATGTTATATTTATATGATGTTAGATAACATTTGACTAATAAGGAAAACAAGGTAAGGGTTTTTTGTCCCAAATTTGAATCCATTGAGACATTCTTATTCTATACACCATGTTACATTTTCTATAGAGTAAATACTACCCTATAATAATTTTGTATCATGATTACATTATATTTAATGATGTAAATTTATTTATTACATTTTCATTATCTCCTTTTCTTTTGATTCAAAATATTCAAAGGTTGAAGTAGTTTTCATTGACTCAATTTCTCATTCCTTGTGTCATAACAATCATTTCTTCAATATAATTTTAAATACTTTTTTTGATCATAAATCCACCCATTCTATTTGGTATTACGTTTTTAGGGGGTGTTACATCTAATTTTCAATATCTAAATCTTTTATGAATTTTTATCTAAAAATAAAAGTGTATCATTGGTAATAGTAAATATCATTCTTAGCGATGATCATTTCTTCAATGTCATTTTTTTACTTCTCACAAATATTATCCTCTCATTTAAGAATGATAATATTTTTAATTTTATTATATTCCTATAATTCCATTTAACAATTTCAAAATTAATGTTTACTACTATTTTTACTATGTGGGTAAAGGTATTTAAGAATATTATATAGGAAGGCTTAGTATCATTTCAAAATCCTATTTTTATCTTCGAGTCCACATTTTTGGATAATTTCTATTCATTTTCAATAATATTTAATTTGGTCTATTTATAATAATCTAAATAAATTTTTTTCTCCTTTCATCATAAGTTTTTTTGAATATAATTTTCACATAAAATTTTAAAATAATAAATAATAGGTTTTTTGAAAAACAATTGTATTTTAACTTCTATTTTCCATCCAAGGGTTGTATCCCCTGAAGTAATGTTTCAATCACTCTCATTTTTTATTATGTCTTGAATCCTCTTGTAAAATAATATTTTTATATCCTATGAATTTTTAAGTTCATGTTATTTAAATGTTTAATAAACCGATAATTTTTTAGGGTTTATTTAAGATATGACGATGTTTGTTTTAATTAGTTCACATATGTATGGATGATAATGGGTGGGAAATTATATCATCCTTCAATGAATCAATTTAAGATTATATATCATGAGATTTTGAGGTATTTAAATAAATGTATATTCATATAAGTTTGTTTATAATTGGGTTTCTCACATTTTAGGCATGGATATAATTAATGTGTTCACATAGGCGATGACATAATGAGTTTTCTCATACCTGTTTTCTTATTCTTATTGTTTTTCATATTTTAATGTTGTTCATATTGTTATTCCAAATTCCAATGTTTTTTTCATTTATGTAAAATTAAAAATAGGTATTTCTGTTTGATTAATTTCTAAATTTCCTTGTTCATTCATTAATTCAAATGTATTCCAAAATTTTATATCATGCTCACATGTTTTATGATTACTGGCATTTTTTATCACTTTCAAAGATTTTCTGCTTTTTTAATGAACCTTTAATGATATTATGCTTTTAAATCACGTTTTATGATTATCATACATGAAATAATGATGTTTTATAAAAACATAAATGTCTTCCTCAAATTCTACTTCATTTTTATAATATATGACCTTTTTATATGTATTTTTCCTCACTGTTAATTTGAGATCAAAAATTTATTATGTTTTCATTCCCTATGTAATGAAGAATATTTTTTTCATGTGAGATATCTAAAAATGGGTATAGATGAGATTTTTTATGGATAAATGTTCACAACAGTCACAAAATAAGATGGTTAGGTAGCTAGTCTCAAAGATCCTAAAACATATGGTCATTGTGTTATGTGATTTTTTTGAGATACGTAATTTAAATCATGAAATTATTTTATTATTTAATTTATATCTAACTTGGGTCATGATAAAATAATCCTCTATATCTAACTCACCCTAATTAATGAAATAGTATTCATTATGATGATATATTTGTAGCTATGAATCATGGATGTTGTCTTTAAAAATATCCTTCTAATGTGGAGAATATAATTGTAATTCTACCAAGATAATTCACAATAATAAGTCAAAAGGTCCAATAAATTCAGAATAAATATTACTACCTCTACCAAACCTCTTCTTCACATAATGTGGAAAAAATTCAAAAACTCAGGATCTCTAACCTCAATCTCAAGAGAGGTCCCCCTTTAATCGATATAAAGATTTTAAACATTATTGGTAGACTTTTCCAAGTTATAAATTACGTAAATTTTCATTACAATACTATGAAATGAATCAACTCTTGCCATAATAATGGATTTATGATAAATATTATTATAGAAAAACTATACCAAAAGAAAATTATCTTCCATAAAACCTATAAAATAAAAGACACAAGAACACAACATTAATTTAGTGTCTGGATCATCTATATTATCATCTAATTTGTATAAGGATGAAATTTTATGTTATGGATTAATTGAGAAGTAAAACAAATAAATCTCTCAAACTCTATTTAATAAAAACATAGATCTTAATAATAGATGTTCATCCTCATAACTGCATGATTCCTCAAAAAATGAATCCAACAAAATTGAAAAGTCATTATAAAATAAGATAAAAACACTTATGACTCACAACAAAAAAAGTGGTAACATAAATGCTTGATGATCTAGGAAAAAATTTAAAAAAAAAATCCAATAAAATATCCTCCTACATACATTGTAAAATATCCAAGAACTATAACAAACTAGCTGGACCTCAATGCTCTTTTTTCACATATAATTAATCAATATGCCAAGATACAGAAATTTTCACAACCATTTTATACCCTATACGAGGATTATTCATTCAAGGCATGATGAATCCTATATATATTGGGATATATTACTTTGGTATATCCTTTAAACTAAAATAAATCTAATTCCCACAAAGCCAATGTAAGAAATTTCTTACCATAAAAAAACTATTTATGTTGTATATCATATTTCCATCCAATAGATGCATATCCATGAATGATACAATCTCTATATACCATTAAGAGAGGATTTCCTAGAACAGACTATTCCATACACTAAAATAAATAAGATTTACCAATTATTTTATATAGGTAAAATCCAATGACAATATACTCAATATCCAGAAACATTAGTACAAACTCATCTAATATCATCCATTCACCTACAACCTCATAAGAAACATCACCATGTTTATAAAAAAATAGGAAATGGTAATAGTAAAACAATTTAATTCCTTATTAATATTCATTAAGTATATTTTAAATAGTTCTATGTTTTATTAAAATATTTTATAATTTTTCATTCAAATGGAAAAATGTTTTTTTATAAAAATATTATGTTTTCATAAGTTATATGGTTTTATTTGACATATTGATTAAAAAAGAAGTGAATTTTAATTTGAAAAATGAATTTAAAATTTTAATACATCATGAAAAAATTATATTAGTTTTTTTTAAGAATTTCAAAAAAAAATTATTTTTCAATGAATATTTAGAAATACTAATTTTGATGAAAAATATGCTTTATTTTTAAGTTTTTACAATGAAAATTTCTATTTTGAATTAGTTTTAAAATTTTATTATTTTTTTAAACAATGTAATAAATTTTATTGTAATAAACATTATACATGAATTTGGTAAAAACATTTTTAAACATAAATATGTTTTTTAAGAATTTATTTTCACATTTTTTAGTTAAATTTAAAATTAAATTCATCAAATTATATGAATTTAATTTTATAAAAGGGATTTAATATTTTAATAGGTATAATTAATATTAGTTATTATTTTTTATTTATTATTTATTTATAATTAATAGTAAAAAACATAAAAATATATTACCATGGTTATGGATAATATATATTTTATGGGGTTAAATTGAATTCATAAAGGTTAAAAGGTCCAGAACATCATCATAAAAAACTTTTTTATTTCTATATATAAACCCTACATTATATAATATTCATAAAGGTACAATTTTGAGCTATGTTCCATCTATAAGGTATTAATATATTTTAGTATATTTAAAAATTCTATGTGTGTCCTCTACCCCACTTATAAAATGAAACCCTCTATCCTCTTCTCTATACACATAAAGAAATATTTTTTCAAACAATAAATACCAATATACATTTATAACATCAATTAACATTTCCTTGAGTCCCTGGTTTTATCATAAAACCATCCTAGAATGGATTTTGATATAAACATAATGGGGTTGTTCGAAGAAGAGGTACAGTTATTAATGATGACATTTTATTTAGTTTCTTCCTCTACCTAAATAAAATATTATTCATAAAATATTAAATAATGAAATTGTTATATCCCATATATTGATATTTTATTATGTTATTCACATAACATATATTCATATATTCTTTAAAAAAATGGGAAATTCATCATCATTCATCTGTATAGAGGACTCCAATCTCGTGAACCATTATAATTGTTATTCCATAATATTCCCTCGTAGATGAATATAATTATGGATTTAATATATAATTATGATATTAATAACATAATTATTAATTTTTAAATATTATATATCATAAATTTATTTAACATTTCATCAATTGAAAATTGATAAATCGTTCGTGTGTATATGTGGATTATCGACTCCATAGACTAGTGTGATTCAATTTTCATCACTACATCACATGGATGGTATATGAAACTGTAATTAAAGATATAATATTATATTTGAATTATAATTATCATTATGGAATGATAAAATTAATTTTATCTTTTTTACCTCATTCTTATTGTAAAATTAAAATGTTACGCATGTGTAAGTATGACCTACCGTCACCATGATTGTAACGTAAATCATTTTCAATAACCATATTTCATGGTTAGTTTTAAAATTAACGTTTATGTAAAAAATTATAATTATATATTCATTATAATTCTATACTTGAATCAATATTCAACTATTTTACCATAGTCAAACAAACGAATCATTTTCATCACATGAGTTGATTATCCTCAAAATAATCGATGCAGACTTAACCAAAAAAGTAATTAAATATTCCATTGAAATAAATTATATAAATGGAATAAATAATAAGGTATTAACCTTGTTATTTTTTATTAAGAAGTTAAATAATTGAAATATTTTTATTATACAGGTGGTAAAGAATGCATGTGATGAGTTGGACTTGGGGTAAGAGACATTTTACATTAAAAACATATTATAAATGATATCCATATTTATTTTATAAATATTTTTCTTTCATTCCATATGCCTAAAATTATTTTAGGGATGTATTTTTAAGAGAATAAATGAATTATAAAATAAATTTTATGTCTCTTTTTACATTCATTTCATGTTTTTAAAAAATAATCATTTTAGGTATTTTATATGGAATATGTTGAAAAAAGGAAAAAGGAATGTTCTATTTTAACATATACTTTGTCCATTATTTTTAACCAATTCACAACCATTATTTTATATTTGATATACTTTATTATCTTCTATATTTTTATAAATGAAAAACCCCCTTCATTTTTTCTATATATATAGTTTCAAAAAATGTTTTAAATGTAATGTAAATTTTAATATCTATAAATGTTTATCTTATGGGTGAAAAAATAATATTTATGTTATAATGATATAAACATAATAATTCATGTGTTATTGTTATTTTATGGTTCATGTGAATTTTTTATGATTATGGGTGATCCAAATGTATATCATAACATTGGGTGAGCCTGATATAACTCATGATGATGGGTGAGATCGATATTTCTCTCCAATGTATTGCGTAAAGGGACAAAATTAATTTGGTATAGTCTTATCATAAGATATTATTAGAATTTAATTGGTTGGTCATTACATTTGTAAGTTTTATTGTAATAGTGATATGGAAATGACATTGCATGTTACCTATATGGTTTATCTATTCTTTATCTAAATTTTTATGAAAATATTATTATTTCACATGGTATGATTATAAGGAAATATTTATAGGTAATTTTATTCTGCTAATTAAGGGTAAATGTATAACTTTTAGAAAAACTATTCATGAGTCCATCATTGTAATGAAATATTTATGAGTTTTATTTTTCCATTAATATTTATTATGATATTTTTTATAAAATCGATTGGGAAGAGAATTTTATTTCATGGGAAAGAAAATATTTATTTTTAGGTAAAAGTTTATTATGAAATAGGAAAAAATTTATATTGAGTATTTTAATACTAATGTGTTTCTTTATTTATTTTTATATGTCCCTTATTGAGTTTTTTATGCTCATATTACTATTTCAAATATTTCTCACAGGGTTTTAAGGATGAGTAGGGACATGGATGAGGTTAAGATAATAATTATGACTATATTTCTAAAAAGGAAATATTTTCATATCATAAATGTTTTGAATTGTGGAAAAAATAGATACTGAATTGAATTTTACACTAAGTGTTGTAATATTTATTTACGAAATGGTGGTGGAATTAGTATTTAAAACATAATACTAAAATGTTCTTCATGAATTAAAGAAAATTAATTACTTTATAAAGATATAGTCTATGTATTTTTTATGTAAAGGTCCTTATAATTGGTATAAGTGGAATACTTTACATAACATTAGTACATTGGATACTATTTAAGAATATGTTACAATCCATATAAACAAAAAAATGTTAATTATTTTATGGATAATTTTTGTTATTATTCTACTGATAATTACATTTTGTTATGGGAATGAATGAAAAAATAAATTAACTTAGATATGAATGGAATTAAGTATTGATGTATTATAAAATTTCTATGTTGTTTCATTTCCCTTATGGATAATTTTCTTTTAAATATGTACTAACAAATTTCATATTTTAATGATGTTATTTTCAAAATATAATATATTTTTTATCAATATGGATTGATATATATATTTCATGAACTTATTATCCATTGATGATAATTTTATCATTACTATTATTACAAACTCTTATTCAAATGTTTTTGGTAGCTTCTTAGGTATTCAAATCTCTTTTAAGAAATTTTTTGTCTTTACCAACACCATTTAATTTCATAATTTATTTGGTTAATTGCATATTTGTTATTTTATTTAAAGATATCAACTCTTCTATCTCTTTAAAAATGTAAAATACTACAATAGACATGACAATTTGTTTTATAGAAGTTGATAATCACAATTAAATATAAAGGTAATATTAATAAAATCCTGACATATGGATTTAAGCGATGAATTATTTAATAATGATTAATGTATGAAATTAGATTGGGTTGATATTGAATAATAAAAATTAAATAAGTAATATCATTGAATTTTAGGAATAAAGTATTGAGGGATAATATATAAAGACATATTTAAAGGTTTAATAATAAAGTTAATGTAACTATGTGATTAAGTATCAAGTTTTTATAAATGTGATGGACTGGTATATTATCATTGATATTCTGATATATTATAAATGTTATATGAATTATTAAATACCTAATAATTATTCTGTAGTATGTTTTTTTCAAAATATGGAAACATAAGCTATAAGGAATCAATGATTTTTAAATGTAGTACAGCAAAAAGGTGAATGGATTAGTGAAATTAATTTAAGTGAATTTGATTGAATGATAAATAATCCATTTGGTTTATATTTTATTAATGATAATATAATAATTTTACTTTAATATTTTTTTTCTAAAAAATTTAAGATATATATAAAAACATATAAGTTAAAAAGTGATTGGATGATTAATGTTATTTTGGATAATGTAAAAAATATTGTTTTTGGGAATTTTTTTCGATCAAGTTGAATTATAAATATAATTATCACATATTTTTTCCAATATATAATTGAATTATACTATAGTTTTAGAAAAATGAAAACTCACATATCACATGACAATCCGTCGCATCTGGAAAGGCCAATAGACTTGAACCCATAACTGAAGGGGAACAAGGGCGAAATGCCTACCACATGACTATGTGATGTCCTGACCTCAATAATAATGTTTTTAATGATGGTATGAATAAAAATTACATTCATTTTTTGAAACATATAGAATTATATTTGTTTCATATTTTTTAGAGAAAATACACTCTTTTTTAGAATATATAACAAAGGTATACTCATTTTTTATGTGAAATATATTATAGGGTCTAATATTTTTCAATATTTGGTGTTTTGAATCTGGTCAAGAATGTTGTGAGGATTTTTTGAAATAATTTATTTTTAGCATGAATTAAGTTTCTCTTTGGGTATTATTATATTTGATATTAATATTTTATATGAAGGTTTATTCGTTTTTGGGTTTATAGATTTATGAGTGATTATTATTTGTAGGTGATAAATTTTATGTTAATCATTAATGAATTTGAGATTAAATAATTAAAATATTTGGGTTTAAAACTTGATCAGGCATATTTTGAATATTTATAAGATTAGATATTTATGAAATGATTTAAGTTGAACTTTGGGTGTTCTTATTGATATTTTGGTATTTATGTATAAATATTTATTCCTATTGAATATTACCTTATCTTATACCAACCATATTTGTTTTGGTTAATTACTATAAAAATAAGAAATAAATATTTATCCTTTTATGGAAATTATTATCAGTTGGTATTTTATTTTAGTATTCCAGGTAATAAAATTCATCTTCAATATTATTTTTGTGTAATAAATGATGTGATATAAGTTTAAATTGATTGGAAAAAATCAAAGGATGTAATTGTGGTAATGAATAGGAAAATATTTTTACATGTTGTCTATATTTATAGTAAAATAATACCTCAACACTAGAAAATAGATCTTGAAATAATGATTATATCCTTTTATGATAATTTAAAATGAATTTATGGTCTATCATCTCCTAAAAAAGAGAATAAATTTGTCTCTTAAATGGTTATTCTTAACAAGTACATGTTTTTATATCCCACTAATGTTCTCATTTTATGTAATCTTAGTTATGTGTTATTGTATATAATCAACACGTTTCACATTCCCTCATTTCCTAAAGATGTTTTGTTAACCCGTTTTATGATGTGGGTTTTTAAAAAATGTATTTTAAAATGAAAAACCAATGATTAAATAGTTCAAGATAATATTGAAAATAAATAATTTCAATAATAGGGGAATAATGAAAACAAAACCTATGTATTGATAATAGTAAATCAATTTCATTACCAATTAATGTTAAGTAATTTGATATTATAGAGTTATATTAATTATAAAATATCTTATAATTTTCTTGTTAAAATGAAAAAGTATTTATTTCAAACTAAATTGGGTTTTCAGTAATTATATAGTTTTAATTAAAATAATGATACAAAATTTATAGAATTTTAATTTAAAAAAATTAATTTCAATTTCTAAATAATCATGTTAAAATTATCTTGGTATGAATTTTTCATAATTTTCTGAGAAGATTGATTTTTCAATGTAGAGTGAGAAATATTTATTTTAATTAAAAAATATATTTTCTTTTCAATAATTTAAATGTTAAATTATACTATAGATTAGTTTTAAAAATTAATTAGTAATTTTTTTAAAAAAAATAATTAAATAATTTTATGGGAATCATCAGTATACTTGAATTTGGTATAAAAAATGTTTACTTAAAAATTGATTGTTGTGAAAAAAAAAATTCTTAATATTTTTGGGATTAAAATTAAATTATGTTCTAAAAATTATGTGAATTGAATATGGTAAAAGAGATTTAATATTTTAAAGCATAATAATAATTATTTTTTAATAAGTTTTATTTAAATTTTTATCAAATTGAATAGTAAATATAGTACAAATATGACACCATATTTTATGTTAAAATAGATTTACCAGTGGTTAAAATAATATGATATGGTTTGATTTGACCTAAAAATTTGTTTAAATTAGATTTTATGGATCAATTTTAACATGATCTCATACTGTATTTGGAAATGGTCTATTTTGGATAATTTTTTACTCAGTAACACATTAATATATTTAAATCCTTTTTAAATTTCTAAGCGTGCCCTCTCTACTAATTATAAAAGGGCACCCCACTCTTATCCTTTCCAAATTTCATGATAGTTTTTTCAGCCAAGAACTGTCCAAATACATTTCTAACATAACTAAACCAATCCTAGAGTCCATATCATGATCATAAAACCAACCTAGGATTTATTTTGTGAATATCCTAAAGAGTTTTTCTAAAGAAGAGGTATATTTCTTAACCGAGGAATTAGATTTTATATTTTATTCAACCTATTTTTAATCTTATTCAAGAATTATGAATTAATAAAATTTATATCTTTCATATAATTATATTTTATTAGATTAATTTCGTATCCCACATCCATCTATTCTTCTATAATATGGGAAAGGAAAGTTTATTTCTTATGTTTTAAGGATTACGGCCTCGCGAACAAAGGTAGTTCATATTCCATCACTGCCTCTCGTAGATAGATATAATGAAATATTTAATATGTAAATATGATCATAATGATAAAATTATTATTATTTAAATAAAATATATCATCTATTTTCTTAATTTTATATATATTGAAAAATAATAATGTCTTTTATGCATACGTGGGTATTACCACCTCCACAAAGTGAGGGGATCCGTTTTACATCACTGTATCATATAGACTGTATATATAAGTTTATTTAAATATATAATAGTATATTTATGATATCATATTCATTATATTATGTGAAAATTATACTTACCATCTTTCCCTCATTCTCTTGATAAATGAAAATGCTACTCATGCATACATACGACCAACCATCACCATAATTATAACATAATTCATTTTTCAAAAACATCATTCATGGTTGGATTTTAGAGTATAATTAATGTGTAAATTATATTTATGACATGATTATTATTCTATATAATTTGTAATGATCAAATATTTTACCATATTGAACCTACCAAATTTTTTTTTTATACATGAGACGAACATCCTCCAAACACCCGATATTGAATTAAAATATTTTGTAATTAAATTTGTTATCGAAATTATTTATATAATTACTTTTAATGATAAGGTATTAAACCTATAAAAGGATATTTATAATTTAAATAAATGATAAAAGTTCATTTTATAGGAGATAAAGAATTTACATGATGATTCACACATGTTGTGAGGGACACTTTACCATGAAAAACCTCATTTTAATTGATTTAATGGTTTATTTTCTAATTATTTTTATTCCATTTTGATATTATTTGAAATAGTTTATAGACGTATTTATGTGGAAAATAAATTAATTTTATAGGATATTTTATTCCCATTTTTACTTTCTATCAATGGCTCTCAAAAGATATTTTTTTACATATTTTATAAGGAACATTTTAAAGAAAAATTAAAAGAAGTATTTTATTTTAACATATATGACACCAACAGTTTTCCCCAACCCCAAAATTATTACATAATACTTGATACCCTTTATAATCATACAATTTTTCCTAAAATAAAATTCCTCATTCCATTTTTTATGGGTATTTAAATGAAGGGGTTTAAATGGAATAGAAATTTTGATATCCATAAAAGTATTTCTTCAATGTGCATTGAATATTTTTAGGATTGTGGGGATGGAAATGAAATATTTCATGTATTGGGATTATGTTATAGATATTTCTCACTGTATATAAGATAGGTGATCCTGATATAATTAATCAAAATGGGTGATCCTAAAATTATGCACGATGGAAGGTGATCCAAATATATCTCTACAATACATTGGGTAAAGGTATAGTGTTAACCAGTTATAGATTTATCCTAATATATTATTGGAATTTACTAAGTTGGTTATTCCATTTCAATGAAAAATTATATGTGTGAATTTAAAATGGTTTCCCATGTTACCTACATGTTTTATATATTATTTTATGCATTTTATAAAAATATTATGATTTTATAAGGTATATTTTTAAGATTAATTTTAAATGGAAATTTTTTCTACTTCTTAAGGGTGAAATGAATAACTTTTCATAAATGTTTTCTTTATTTTTTCAAGATAGAAAATAAACCATTATAATTTAATTTCTTAAATTAATGTTTTTTTAATGTTTTTATGAAATATTTGGGTAGTGAAGATGATTTTATACCTAAGAAAATATTTATTTGAAATCAAAGCATACTATGTAAAGAAAAATATTTATAATGAATATTCATGGACTATTTAGTTTCATAATTTTATTTTATTTATTTTATACTAATATTTGTTTCCCATATTATATTTTCAAATGTTTTTAATAGGGTTGTAATGTTAATTAGGCACAATTATGAGTTTAATATGTCAATTTTAAAAATATGTCATAAAAATAAAAACATTGATATTAAAAACAATTGTGGTAAAAAATGGAGTTTGGGTGGATGTTTCAAATTTGGAAGATATATTTACTTATTTATGGGTGATTAAATAATTTTCTAAAATTATTAAACTAAAATATATTCAATAACTAAAAAAATTAAAAATTCACTAAAGATAAATTTTATGAACTTATTAAGGATCCTCCTTAATAGTTCATATTAGAGGAAGGGTTTAGATAACTATATGTGTTAGGATTTAATTTTAGAATAATCTGTAAGTCCTTTATAACAGTAAAGTATAGTTTTTTATAGATAATTATAGTTATTTTTTGAAGAATAATTATGGTAATTGATGGGATTAGATAAAAACTTAAATCATCTATGATATAAAGGACTTGATGGATTAAAATATTATAAAATTTCTATGGTATTTCCTTTACCCTTATATCTTATTTTCCATTTAATATATAACAATTTTTTTCATTTTTAAATTATTTCCTTCTTAACATATTAAGGATATTTTATCAATATGGAAGGAAAGGTATCCAACGCAACCTTCTAATCACTTCTAAATGACTTGATTATTACTATTTTTGAAAAATATTGTTCAAATGATACTGATAGCTTCACGAGTCTTCAAATCCAATATAATAAGATAATTGAAATATCCAACACATTTTCATTTCTTTGATAATTTTATAGGTTATGGAATCTTTTTTATTTTATTTTAAGATCTGAACTTTTCTCTGTCACTCAAAAAGGCAGATAACATAATGGAATTGAGAATTTATTTTATGGAATTTGGTAATCATGCTTATAGATAAATGAAATGTTATGAAAATACTATATATATATTTAAGGTATGAATTATTTTATTATGATTAAATTAAAAAAAATATTTGGTTTATATTGATGAAATAGAAGGATATAATTCACATCTCTATGTTTTTGAAATGATGTATTGAGGAATAAGATCACAATAATATTTAATGGTTTAAGAAAGAAGTTTAATGAAGGATATGTTTCTGAATTTTGTTTTTATAATTATGATGTAGTGGTATTTTATCAAGGATATTCGGATATATTCAAAATTTTAATTGAATTATGAAACACCAAAGGGTTTTTTATTAGTGAATTTTGTTTTAAAAAATTTAAACAAATTTTAGATAGAATCGATACATCTAAAATGTGGTGTAGAAAAAATGATGATAATTTTTAGGGAAATTCAATTAAGGACATATGATTGGGGGATAAATTATCCTTTCAGGTAATATGTGATTTATTTTCATACCCCATACAGGCTTACTTTGTGAATAAGAGTAGAATCAGTTAGTTAGAAGGCCTCAAGCGTGCCTCCCCATAAGGAATAGGATTCAAACTATAAGTGAGGCCAAAGGGTGTGTCTGTGGGGAGAATATAGCCTCATGTAAATTTTACTGAACAAAACAAATAACAAAACATCATCCATAGTATTGATTTATAAGAATGTAGATGTTGTAAATATAAAAAAGTAGTAATAGTGAATGAAATGAAGTAAAGGCATCAAACACCATTTAATACATAAAACACTTATCGCCCACTATGACTCCCATATGTAAAGTTCAAAATAAAATAAGTATAAATATATGTTCTTTTATGTATAACCCACATTGAGTTTTACCATATACCTAACCCAACAAACATATATGATCTATCATGATTGGTCAGCCCTAGGAATTAGAATATTCTGTTATTGCACCCAAGTGAATGTCCTATCAAGTACCCAAATTCAATGGTATACTGAGTAGGGTGTGAGTAAAAAAATCAGTAGGGAACAAACAATTTATTCTTGTATATAACGAATAAATATAGTGCATGTATAAATGAGACATTCATCAATATAACAATCAGTATAATAACTAACTACTGAAAATAACTAAAAAATGTGGTAAATTTTTTTTTACTATCATAAGAAAATACTCATGAAATGTGTTCATCCTAGACAATACACAACATAAAATAAAAGAATAAAGTTCTTCCATAGTTTTATCCATGCGTTTGTGATCCAGATATTCCATACCTGTATCCACTGTCACTGAAATGCCTCCGAGAAAGCTATTTCACCATAGAGGAATACATTTTCAAGCCTTAGGAACACATATAATAACCTCCATTGTATAATTTAAGGATTATATGTGTCAAATTAATATCATGTATACGTGGTATCGAGTTAGATTCCATATAACTCAAGCCATGTCTTATCCATTTTGATGTTAGATTCATAGGTAACGTCCCATAGAAAGTCATGACATTTAGATTAGATAATCCCTAAGTGGGATGAAACTTATGTGATATATAAGGAATACTCTTGGAATCCAGGACACCAACTCTATATCCATTCAATAATATAAGAGGGGGGGAGGGGTTTGGGGCACACTCGACAAGGGTGGCAGGGAGGGAGGGGTGTGGGGCACTAGTTATGGGGTCGAGTCCTCAGGATATTTTCATTAAGGGATTTATTTATATTTTGTGTGATACATCATTTTATGGTTGTACCATACCTTTTAATAATTGGGTCAACACACCACTCCCAAAAATGTCTGGGTAGTGCAGTAGTGGTGCATCCACCCGAGCATAAGGAGTATCCAATTCATCAACTGAGGAGACCATCATCAATTTTCAAGGATGACATAATAATCTCATAAGTTTGGAAATGAATACACATAGTAACTCCTAGTATTACAAGAATCATTGAAATATATTCATCCACTATCAAACACCAACAAATGGGGATTCAGATATGAACTCAGAACCCTCCTCAAAAATCTCAAACCTGAGAGAAATCTTAGTAAAAAACGGGAATTCCAGTAATAGTCAAATTAAAACCAATAAGTCTCATGAGCTAGATCCTAGAAGTATCTCAAGTATCCCCCCATAAAAATCACATCACATTAATCCCATATGATTAATTTCTGGACGGATGGATCTAAGTGAAGGTATAAATAAAAGAGTGAGGTTGGCTAAACACCTAACCCATAATTCCTGCCATATCCCCTCTGATCACATATTTGATTTTGGTTATAAGGTTACACCAACTACCATATATACTAAAACCTATAGTATAGATTCTCAGTTTAGGTCAACCATCAAGTCACCCACTTGATTCCCTTATAGGAAAACACATGAGATGAATCCCCTGTTGGATCCTTGATGATAGAAAGTAAGATTAGAAATCCCTTTAGGAATTATTTTTGAAAGAGTCACAGTCTCAATTCAACAATCGATGTAACATGAAATCATGTCCCAAAACATCATAATATGTATATTATGTCCTTTCCAACAACATTTGTTCATACTACAACATCATGATCATTATAAGCCTCAAGGTCTATCTTGGTGCCCTTGGTCAGTCTTAGATGGTCCACTCATTCAACCTGATCCTGATTAATTTATTGTATGTATACCTAGTCCAATACAATGGTTAACAAACCACACCCAGTGCATCCTCACTACCTAAGTTAATTGGATACCACATAGTGTCTCAAGGCTCTCAGTCTTGGATATTAGAGGCCAAGGCCTAAGGATGACACATAGGATTTGACAGTGACCCCTACAATTTATCCATTTTAATCAAATATTTTATTCAAAATAAATATTTCAATGATTTATATTCAAAAAGTGGTTTCAACCTAAAGAGAGATCCCAAGAATTAACATACTTCCATAAACATTCCTAAATGTCCAAGGAGAAGTATGAAAGACCACTGAAATTTTATGAAGCTTTACAAGTCTTGGTAAGGGTAGACTATAGCATCCAAGGTCTGTCTTAGTTTATCTAATACATACATATTCTTGTGTCACAACCAAACCATAGAAATAAACAATTAAAATCTACATTATAATTAATTAATTTAATATAAAAATTTATAAAAAACATTACAATATTAATTATAATTTCATAATTCCCAAAACATCACTGGTTGGTCCCATCACATTGAAATTGTGACCTCATGCTTAGTAACAATCAGTGCCACATCCTCAATCCTAAACTATAAACAATACATACCTACTCGAATAAAAATAAACACCCATACAATTTAATTTACACTTTAATGATTTATAAATTCACTATAGTGACATACTTCAACAAAATGACAAGTGGAAAAGTGGGAAAACATTAGGGGTCATCCACTACCTAGGAAAGGAAAACCGATCCATCACTAGCTTATAATTCCACAATGATTTAGATGAATTAGAATTAAAATCCATAACTAAGGAACAAATAACTAAAAACAAAGGGATTACATGAGTTATATATACTAATGGGGGAGAAATCATACATTTAATCACAATGGAAGGCCATCAAGAACACCCACTTGATAGAGTTTGAATATGGAAAGGATAAGAGAGTAGGTTTTGATTAGATGAGGTATGAAAGGTTAGAAACTAGGGGGATACCCTATTAATGTTCATATGGTTAAGTGGGAAATTCTACCTTTTTAATGGACCACACATTTTGGCTACATGGTTGGCCAAACCATTCACATATACTATATGAGTAAACCCCACCTTTCACATGCAATGTACATGATTTAATAGACCATTAAAAAACCATGAAACAAGTTTTTAATTAATTATAGAAACCTATATAGTTTCACCTAGACTACTACATGTTTTCCCAACCTGTATTCCTATATGAAATGCCCTACATGGCTTAGCTGCACAGTTATCCCTAACTATGTGCTGACCATGTTCATTGTACATAGTTTACCAAAACATCAACTTTGAGTCCCAAAACCTTGATATGCTCAGGAAATATAAGAAACCCCTTTGGATCCTTAATAAAAATAAAAAACAACACAATGAGGCATTACAAGCATTAGTATTCTATTCTAAACCTTTGATCATGGTATAAACCGTCCAAAAATTGAGAATTAAAATTCCTTATGAATATTTCAAACTCATAAAAAATGGGACCTTAAAATATCCCCACATTAATAATTATCATCCATGATAAGGATTGTTGGTTATCCAATGGAACAATGTGTCCTACTCTGGTCCTAAATTCCCACTCAAATAGAAATGTTGTGCTCTGAACAACCTATATGTCTACCTATCACCAATTTAAAAAAACATCACATATATCACCAAAAATATGATCCAAAACTAATAAAAATTATATTAATACCAATAAAACACTTTCCTAAGACACTTTAATATGAACTATGATCATGTTGTTGTCTGATTAATGAATTATCCTATTGTGCTTCATACCATAGGTTCTTAATTTTGATGGCCAATTCCAATCCATTATACTTAAACCATAAAAAATTAATACCAAAAGACACAAATAGAATCCTAATAACACAACGTTCATGATTCTCAACTGAAAACATCCATTCACACATGAGTATATTGTTCACAGTCCTTGATTGGATCTAAACATACAAATTCCAATTGACCAAGATCATGATGGTCAAGCTAGTTTTTCTAGGAAATGATCCAAACAAACTTTAGGATAAACTCACATAATCCATTAATTATTCATGATGTGGTTCCTCATTGAACAAGTTATTTGTTTGAGAGGAATCAAGTTGAAACATATCTAGATAACTATTCTCGAGAGGGTCAGCTTCTACCACTGATGTGTAACTCGAGTATGATCCCAATGCCCTTTATCCTAAGGCATACATAGATCATTATGATCACTTTCAATGGAGCCTATAACTATATTTCATTTTCATATATTGGATGAAACATACCCTATCCATTTTCTATATTATGGTACATCATGAAATTATTCTTGGAAGTCACCTAGGAATCCAGTAATACTCAATTACATTTATTCAACAACATATAAAAGACAAATGATCATCCAAAAACTAGTATCATCCATATAGGATGCTTCTCAAATGATGGATATACATTGGTAAACAATATAACACTCCCCGCATTAAGATCTCCCTTTTAGTTTCACCATTTAATTGATTCCATGATTTTCAGTTCTTGTGCCTCACCCCATTCCAGACATAATAATTTTTATTTCTAGAAACATTCTTAGTCCTGAGGTCCAAAAAAATATTACCTACCCCCATTCTCAACCAATATAAATTGTTTCCATGTAATTTTTATTATTTAAAAACTTAAATATGCCACCACCGTAATGTTTTTACATAGAAAACTCTACAATGAAAAGCATGTCTCTCCTACTAATTATCTCTCAAAACATGCTTGACTTATCTTTCCAATAACAAACCCTTAACACCATATCTCTATAAATCACATGTTAAGTCACAATGTCAATTCAACTATCTCATTATACTCATTATATTTCAAAGATATCCCTTAACATTTTGAACTTACCTTAATTCATCTAATTCTATGGGTCACCACACCTACACGCATTAGATTCCAACCATAAATCCTCAGCACCCACCCAACCACTCATGGAAATTACCCCAATCAACTAACAACACCACATGTGGTATGTGATAAGGAAAAGATTATTTTGACCCATATCATTTCAATCATGACACACTAGTAGATTATAAGGAACACCTCATAAATATTTGACACATTACATGTCCCATGATTTATTCCACAACCCCTTTCACATGAAATCATCTTTGTATTTTAACATTATATTTGTAGTTTCATGTCTGTCAAACTTATAGAAATGAATAACCATAAACTTCCATTAATCCTAGTCCAATAATGAAACCATGTTCTTAACACAATTGTAACCACATAAAAATTGGTCAACAGGGCCAGGAAACCAAACCATCCTACCCATCAAACTCAGTGTCAGTACCCAAGAACCCTAGGTTCTTTCATATAATCCAAAGTCATCATCATTCCTGTATAAAAAAACTAAATCACCTTTAGTGCAGTAGTCCAAATATAAGTTTATAACCAAGTTGAATTCCCCATAAAGAATATATAAACCCATGCCAAAACCTCTCTTCATTTTCCCTTCATCAAACCAAATACAGACTCACAAGGGTCTAAGTCACAACTAAGGGCCTATAGGTCTCCCACACAGCCCTATCAGTCAATCCTCATAACACAAAATCTAACAAGCATGAAACCCCTCTTTAAAAGAGGTAAAAAAAGACTAAGTTAAATTGATCATTGAAATATGTGGTCCAACATCAACCAACATGCGTTAAATTATATAAGTTATGAATTCCATGTTAAATAGTTAAATAAAATTTATATTGTAATTGGAAACCCATTTATGTGCAACCCATTTCTAACTCCTAAATCAGAGAGGATTCTAAATTATTAATCATTTATGGAATCTCCAACCAAGATTCATCCAATCAATACCTTATCCAATATAAACATACTCATATGGGAGTGCTCCTTAAAGGGTCACAATGTAATGTGTAAGGATGATGAGGAATTGATCCTAACAAGGAATTTGTATACCGTAATACCCCCTGAGGTTCTTGTTCACTATATCCATTTATGTATCTATCAAAATCATTTCTAAATGATCCAACTAGGTAACCATAAAAAAATGTAAATTAAGTAAAATATAATATAAATATATCAGGGAAACCCCATTTAGGTTATTATAAGTCTTTAGTTAACTGGTCCTAAAAAATATTCACCCACAAAGGGTCAACATAAAGGTAATTAACATCCATGGTCTATAAGGTTCTCCTAATGGTTCCTATAAATGTAATCACATTCCCCTGGAGATATACTAAAGTTAAAAATGAGACACTATGTATCTACTCTTAACAGTTATGGGTTGTTTAACCTTCTATAATAATGTCACTATACTAACATCACCGTCATGAATTTTTATTCTAGCGTATTTCACATGTCCTTTCTAAAATAATATAAACATTGCCTTCCAACTCGATTGAATGACATGAAGAACCTATATGGGAAAAAATTATTTTTTGATTGACACTTCAAATAGTTAGGCTTAGTCTTTCTAAAAACCACATAATAGTAGGACAATAGAATCTGAAAAATAGGATCTAAATATGATTTATAGACAATTGTATCATTCCTCTACTATAAATGAGTCAAAATCAATCACTAGCATCTTTCTAATGTATAAGGAGTCAAAAATATCAAAAATTAATCATAAAATCCATATCATATGTGCATCTATGAAAGATAAAATCATAAAAAAATTAATATCCTAGATCCGAATAGAAATCATATATCCCTAGAAACATATAAATTTTAGTAAAATAAGTTTTCTTAATGAACTAGTTTGATGTCCATCACAGGCACTGAAAAATTCTTAATAATCCTATATATAATGTCCAAAATATTAAAATAATAGGAACTAAACTCATTTTATTCCACTTTTTCACATATTGATCCAGCTCACTCTATGAATAGTATCTAAACAAGTTGTAAATACAGCCTCGACTGTTCCTCCCCATACACCAGATGCTTCCGAATAGGTGAATGGTCCTAGAGTGTGTTAGTAGAGAGACTATTTCCTAACATTAGACTACTAAAATAACAAAAATAACCAAAAATATATCATATAAGTAATTAAATAGAGTGTATAAGTAGTAAATATAAACAAGATTTTAATCATGAATGAAATACATTAATGAACCAAATGATCTTCCCATATATACACCACTGATCAACCACTGGTCTAACCATAAAAACAAGAGTAAATAAAATAAATGGACATAAAATTTGAAGGATCTACTTCACACATTGATCTATTCCACATACCTAGCCCCATATATTTATCTGATCAATCCATCTAGATCATCCATATGATCCATCCCATTTTGTGCTTGCAACCATGTGAACATCTTCTCAAGTACGCCAGTACAATGGAAGCCTGGGTAGGGTGTGAGTATAATTTTCAGTAGTTCACCACCAACATGGTATCATACATATCCGATAAATGTACTCTATGTATTTTTAAGATACTCAATAAGATAATAATAATAATAATAATAATAAATAGTTGAAAAAACTAAATAACTAAAGTCATATTAAGTCTTATTTTCATAATTGAATACTCATTCAGTGTGATCAGCAAAGCTGAGAAAAAACTAAAAATAAAATAATAATTTAAATTTTTAGTAAATCCTTGGGTCGGTGATCCTGATCAACTATCACTACATGAGGAATAATCAGATTGTCTCTATGTAAGCTATGTCACTACTAAGGGATATAATTCATATACCCAAGATCATCAATTGTTTCCTCCACTATATAATGGAAGGATTCCAGATATCAACTAGATATCCAATAATAATGGAATTTATTTTTATGTCATACCTCTCAAGAAATGTGTAATCCAGTCTTGTGTAAGATTCCTAGGTCATAGGCAGTTGGAAATGTTGGTCTCAGATAACACCTAATGGGGATGACCCTTAGGTGAAATGTAAGGAATACTCACTAGATCCAAGATAAAAACTTGAAAACATTTAATAACTTACTCAATAAACCACTCCTAGATAAGTCATGGTAGTGTGATAATAGTGAATCCACTTGTCATTGAGGAGTACCATAGGAATTGTTCAAGGGAATCATCATTAATCCTCGTGGATGACATAATCATCCTATACATAGGGAAAAGAGTCACACATAAACCTATAGTATTACTAGGATCCTAGAGAGCTAAGCATCCATTGGATAACACTAACAAATAGTGTTTATGAGATGATCATGGAATCATCCTCTATCACCCCTGATTAGGGAGGATTTATAACGAAATATGGGACTTCTAATAAAAAACATTCAAAAACTAAATATCATTAGGTAGATCCCATAAAGTACCTTTGGAATCACCATGAAAATATCACATCACATCTATCCCATTGGCCAAATTGTAGCAAAAAAGTCTAGAAATCATATGTACATCAATCAAAACTAGATAAATGAATATATAAAAGATTGAGGTTGGACAAATTTTTAACCCATCACTACTCCCATATCCCCATAGCTCGTGTATTTGTTATGGGTTCAAATGGGACACTATATTCCCAGTAAACCCAAATCTATATCACAATTGTGAAGGTTAGATCAACCATAGGGGTAGATAGTAGTTTCCCCTTTATCAAATCATTAGAGAGGTATCCATTTAAGTGTTCTTAAGTTTAGAATATAAGAAGAGGTATCCCTCTCAGGATCCTATAGGACAGTGTCACAATTTCATGTCAACAACCAACACACCATGACATCAAATGCTATGAAATCTTAATAAGGGTAGTGTGGCTTATCTAGCTACATGATGTATTTCCTTAACAACACATTCATGAGATAGATCATAGATCATATCATTGATCATAATTAGTTTGTGAGGGTCTACTCATCAAACCAGGTTGGATATTCCTATGGAATATCCACCTAGTATTGTATAAGTGTTGACATGCCTCACTTGGTGAAACCTCACTTATTAATAGTATAAGACAATTATAGTGACCCGTTATTTACATTAATTGATATAACTTTAGAATTTAATTATATTTATTACAACATATAACAAAACCATGTCCGGACAGTATAGGAGTATTTTCTTTAGAAATTGTGAAACAAAAACAACTAGTTCATAACACATCTACATTGTCTCCCATTTATTTCATCACAACTAGACTCTTTTTTGGAATATCATACATAATAAAATTCCTCATGTATGTTTAAAAGAAACATATAAAAGTGTGAGCTCAAATTCTCCATAAGTGTAAACAAATGAAATAAAAATCAAATCATATTCATAAGAACATAACATTTTAAAATCATATCCTGTATATAAATGATCATAATATCATATCATGGGATAAATCGTAAAAGTAAAATGTAATCCCAATAATCATAACATAATACATGAAATTTTATAACATACACACATAAGCATAGAAAATCATTTCATATTAGTCAAGACTATTTTCCATGACCATAATAGCGATCAATGTCCATTACTAAACTGAGTACACTCCTCGTTCTAACCCTCTATCACTGAACTAGATTAACTTACCATTCCAGCCATAATAATCACATGAGGTCTAAATCTTTACCCAACTAATTGGAGGGAGATATAGGTCCCATAAATCTCATAATGAAACTATTATTATGTGTTCCACAAAAACATAGAAATATTCATCATAGCATAACCGATGAAATCAAATGTGTTTCTTAAACATCATTCCATCATAACTGATATAAAACAAATGGAATTACTAAATAAAATTCCATAATAAAAAATAATCAAATCATAGTAATAATAGGTATAGAAATATAAATCTATGTAATCATAGATGGAAAATCATTTTGATAAAATGCATTAGCTTTATTCCTGAGGAAAATATACTTTCTTCTTCAAAAAAATTCTTTTCTAAAAATGTCGTGAAATTTTAAAAGAAAGGAATTGAGTTAAAAATACACTTTTAAACATGTAGAGGAAGCATCATGGAAATAAGGCATTATGAAGATGTAAAAACTCATTCATGCTGTATTACTTAAAAAACATCCTCCTCGTACTTTTTCAAGAGAAGTCAAAAAGTTCCTCGTATGGTAAACAAAAGAAAGATTCCTTCAAAACCATGTAGTAAAATTCAATGTGGGTAAAAATGACATTAAACATAAATAGAATAATATTACACATATTATGAAAATATTTTTATAAAACATGGACATGGATGATAAAAATATCCCCAGTAGATACTTACAAATAAAAAATCATGAATAAAACGAGATTGGAAAAGTTATCCCTTACCTTAGGTCTGATATTCTTCATATATATCCGAACCTCCTATATAAAGATTTAGATAATTTTACTGATTTATTATATAATAATATTCATTTTTATGATTACATTTATGATCATATTTTAATTTATTTGTTAGTAACATTTCATTGCTACTTGTTATTCGGGTATTAACAGCTTTATGTTCTTATGTATGTTTTGTCGGATAAGTTCTTATTCCTATTTTTAGGTTATAGTTATATCATTTACAGAATGGTATTAGTATAATATATATCATATTTATTCATTCAATTAATTTATATAATCATGTTTAAATGAAGATTATGTTGAACGAATCACATAACACCATGGAGACCGTAAGTCGTACGTACGCACGAGCAGCGATATCGTTCCTATAATTGTGGAAGGGTATTAAAGTGGATGGTTTATAGTATATCATAATTATTATCATGTTATAATAATTATATATATTTATTATTTCCATAATTATACCCATTCAATTAAGGTGGTGGTGAAAACAGATTACACCACAGTGTGGAGATGGTAAGTTGTACGTCCACACGAGTGGTGATTTTGTTTTTCGTAGGATGAATAGATGGTGAAATAGGGTTGCTTAATATTTATAATAAAATATAAGTATATTATTTATACTTATTTTATTACTTTATAATGAAAAAACTAATGAATAGGAAGTAGAAAATGAAATAAATTTGAAATAATCGGTAGAATAGATTACCTCTTCCTTGACGTGCCTCTTTTAAATTTCCACTTAGGACACTAGAGTTGGTATTTTGAGAAGACCAAAACCTCTAGAATATAACTAGGTTAGTTTATAGGATAAATGGTCAGGGGATGGTCGAGATTTAAGGCTCAAAATAGAGTGATGTGGAGTGGGATGAGGTGCCCGTTTTATAAGAGAGGAGAGGGGCACTTCAGAAAACTCTCAAAATATTAATTTATTATAAATTCAATTTTGACGAAAAATCTTCCAAAACATATTTAATTAAAATATAAGATGATTTTGGTTCTAATTACCATCATCTAATAGATTTTATACATGTTTATAATATTTTTTTGTCCTTGTCTTGTTTTAACCCTTATTTTACCCTTTTCAATCTTACTGTGATATATTGTTATTTACACATTTTGGGTTAATGTAATTACCATATCATGTAAAACAAAAAAAATGTTATTTAGGACATATTTGGTTATATATTAACCATTTTGAATAATTTTATATTTTTATGAATTTACTATCATTTAATAAACTATTTTATGTTTTATGTTATGAATTGTGTCAATTTTGGACACTATTCATACATGACTTTATTAAAAATTCATAACAACCTGATTACTTAGAAACTAAGGCATTAAATGAATTATAATATGTCAATATCATCCAAAAAAGTTGTGGATGAAATAAAAATAACCAAATTACATTTTTTTTTAATATTTATAAATTCATTTATTGGAATCTTTCATTAATGAGGTAATCACTACATCATAATTGTGTCATAAATAATTAAATTTATCTAATGTATAAAAATTATAAATAAAATACCATGATGTATGAAATATTTTATGATATATAATTACTATTTATAGGCAAATATATCAGTTATAAAACACTATATTAAAATCTATTTAGTAAAAGATATATGTTTAGGTTATAATTATGTTTACTTTTAATTAATTCTTATAAAATATTATTTTCTCATCCATGTGAATCCATGGGGTCCCAAAATAGACCCAAGGATTCACATGGTCTAAATTATCTCATACAATAGTATTAGGAAACGTCTTAGTGTATTTTTATATTATTAAATTATTGTTTCTGTACCCTTATTTACGAGATTTACCCTTTGACCATGGTATATAAAATAATTATCAAAGATATTATTCATAATGTCAAAACATAAAAGGTACCTATTCACACAATTTGTATCTTATAATTGCCAATATTGAATCCATTTTTCCAAATTTGAAACACAGTAGTTGTAGTAATTAATTTAAAATTAATCCCGTTTTTGAAATAAGAATACTGGTTTAAAAGTTAAAACATTGCAAAACATTGAATGGTTTATACCTAAGAATAAAATGTAAAATTAATTCTAATTAAATACATTATATTAAATGGTAAAAGTATATTCTATTTATACATTAAATCCATTCATTATTATAATTTTACTATATAAATTATCTCGATGAAAAAAGTTGGTTTTAATTAAAATTTAGTGTATTTTTAATATTCATCAAAATATGAATGTTATCAGAAAAATATCATAAATTTATCCAAAGTAAATTTTTATATCCCACTTCAAAATAAAAAGTTTTTTTCATATAGAAATTATTAATGTGTTATAATCTTAATTTAAAATGGGTTCTCCATTCAATGGTGTAAAATTAACCTTTTTTAAAAAAAAGTGGTTCTTATACATAAAATAAGGTTTTATTCATTCCCTATGACTAAAATATCCATTGGATGAATATCAAAAATATTTTATTAAATATATAACACATATATATTATAAATGTTTTTACCAAAAGTAATTCACTCAAACAATAGAAACAACTAATTGATTTATATTTTTCATAAATAATTAATAGCCAATGAATTCATAATGTATTTTTATAAGTTAGTTATAATTATTCCCACTAACCTAACGGCTAGCCTATAACGTAAATTTTATATTAATGGAATCTTGTAGTTTATTTAAACTTCATATTGAGTGCATAACAAGATACTGAATAATAAAAATTAATTAAAGAAAATATTTCATAAAATCATCTCTGTGTTATATTCTACCCCCCGTAAACTGAATTTCACCCTCAAAATTCATCACTTGGAAATAAACAGATGAGTATACCTCTCCCTAAACATATCCTCAAGTTCTTATATAGCTTATTAAAATTAGGGGTTCCTGGATAAATCTTTAAGCAAGTGAGTGGTCTTATTTCATAGAACATTTTCACGATGATCCAGAATCTCCATCGGTTGTTCTTCAAAAGAATGTTCTTGCTCCAGCGGTATGGCTTATAAGCTTAGTACATGTGAAGAATCAGTTATTTACTTTCTCAGGAGAGATATATGGAACACATCAAGAACATGAGATATATTCATTGGAAGCGCCAGTCGGTAAGCTACCCTCCTAACATGATCCAGTATTTCAAAAGAACTGATATACCTAGGGCTCAGCTTTCCCTTCTTTCCAAATCTCATTACTCTCTTCCATGGAGATATTTGTAAAAACACATTATCACCTACTTCAAACTCTAAGTCTTTTCTTCAGTTGTCATCATAATTTTTTTGTTGACTCTGAGATGCCCTTATATATTGTTGAAAAAATCTTAACTTTTCAACCATTTCATTAACAGGATCAGTTTCTAATAGCTTTCTTTCCCCAAATTCATCCTAGCTAGTTGGATTTATGCATTTCTTTCCATAGAGGGATTCATAAGCAGTCATCTAAATACTGAAGTGAAAGCTATTATTGTATGAAAATTCCACTAATGGTAGGTGTTGATCCCAACCACCTTTTAAATCCATAGAGCAATATCTCAACATGTCTTCCATAGTTTAAATTTTCCTCTCAGACTGACTGTCTATTTGAGGATCATAAGTCATATTGAAACTTAACTATGTATCCAGATCATGCTCAAGATTTCACCAAAAATTCGAGGTAAACCTCAGATCCTAATAAGATAAATGGAAAGTGGTACTCCATGAAATCTTACCACTTCCTTTACATATATTTAGGAAATCTGATCAAGAGGGAAATCCTCTCTAATAGCAATGAAGCGTTCCAACTTCAAAAGGTGATCAACTATAACCCAAATTACATTATTTCCTTTGGATAGTTTCGTATGTCTGATAAAAAATTCCATAGTTATGTTTTCCCATTCCCATTCTGGTATAGGTAGTGGTTCTAACATCACCTTAGACTTCGGTCTATTAGTGTTAACCTACTGACAAACCAAGCATCGAGAGACTTATTTGGAAACATCTCTTTTTATTTTGTCCCACCAGAGGTTCCCTTTCAAGTCCCTGTACATCTTTGTTCTTCCAGGGAGAATAGAGAATAAAGAACTATGAGCCTCATCCAATAGATTCTTCTTTTATTATGGTATGGGAGGATCACAAACCTAGTTCATGAACCTTATTATTTCATCAAAATCAAGGTTGAATTTATAAACTTTTCTCACCTTCTTTTCTAACTCTACATCATCCTTCTGTTCCTCTTTAATATTAACTTGTACAGATGGTTGAAGATTCATTTGAGAAAGATAATATTTCTCCCCTTCTATTAAAATTCCAATATCCATCCTTTATAAATAAATAAATATTGGATCTTTCGTGATCCTCGTCATGGATAATCTAGAATGGTCTTTTCAGCTCAAAGCATATGACACCTTGTTCGCTTTCCTAGGGCAGTAATGTATTGAGAATTCTTAATCATTAATCAACTCCAACCATCTTCTTTGGTGCATATTCATATCCATTTGTGTGAAAATATACTTTAAACTTTTATAATCAGTACAAATATCACACCTTTCACCATAAAGATAATGCCTCTATATTTTTAATGAAAATATTACCGTATATAACTCAAAATCATGAGTTGGGTAATTTTGATGATGTATTTCCAACTATCATGAGCATAAGAAGTCACCATATCATTTTTCCTAAGAACACACCCCAACCCCTTTTTGAATGCATCACTATAGATCACAAACCTTCCACTACTACAAGGCAGTGTGAGCACAGGTTCCCTGGCTAATATTCTTTTTTTATCTTTGAAATTCTCATCACATTCCTCTATCCAAACGAATTTAACTCCATTCCTAGTAAACTTGGTGAGTGGATTAGATAATTGTGAAAAATGGTTTAAAAACGTTGATAATATCCAATCAAACCAAGAAAACAATCGATCTCAGTTACTGTTGTTGGTCTTGAACATATTTTAATAACCTATGTTTTTTTCTATCCATAGATATCCCCTCTCTTGAGATTATGTTACCCAAAAATGAAACTTTTTGAAGCCAAAATTCACACTTGATAAATTTCGCATAAAGATTCTCCTTCCTTAGGGTCCTCAATATAATTCTCAAGAGATATTCATGTTCATATTTCTCTTTGAATAAAGAATAATATCATCTATTAATACTAAGAAAAATTGGTCAACATAGTCTCTAAAGACTCTATTCATTATATCAATGAAAATAGTAGGGGTATTAGAAGGACCAAAAGGCATCACTATAAATTCATAGTGTCTATACCATGTACAAAATGTCATCTTTCATATATCCTCCTTTTAACCCTTAATTGATGATATCCTAAATGAATATTAGTCTTGAAAAAGTATTGATCTCCACATAGCTAGTCAAATAAGTCATCAATGCACGAGAGGGGATATTTGTTATTGATAGTGATCTTGTTAAGTTCTCGATAATAAATGCAGAGTCTCATTGAACCATCTTTCTTCTTAACAAACCGAACAGGTTATCCCCAAGGTGACACACTAGGGAATATGAATCCATTATGAAGATTCTCTTGGATTTTCTTCTTCAATTCCTGTAACCCAATTGGGTCCATTCTATAAGGTGTCTTTGAAAAAGGCATAACTCCCGGTATGAGTTCTATTGAAAACTCAACATCACGATTTAGTGGAAGACCGAGAAATTACTTCAGAAAGACCTCATAAAACTACCGTACAATTGGATTATTCTTAATCGTGATTTTATCCCCAACCATATGAGATAAATAACTTTCATTTATTGGAATCAAGACCCATAATATGGAAGAAATTTCTACTGGAAAGTTGTATTCATCATTTCTTCAATAGATGATCATAGATTGATCTGGAATATGAAATGTGACTTCTCATATTTGGAAATTGATATTAGATACATATAAAGAAATCTAATCCAGGCCAAGAATTACATCAAATTCCACTATAGGAAGGATTGGAAGATTTTTAGGCAGCACTTCACCACAAACATCAACCAGAGAAGAATTATACACTTTTGATACGAACATTGTGGAGTTATGAGTTGTCACAGCTAACTCAACATCTAATTGTTGAGGTAATATACTGATACCCTTAGAAAAATCATTAAAAAAATATTGGGTAGATCCAGAACCAAATAAAACATTATCTACTTTATAGTGGATTGTAAGTGTACCTTTCACCACTTACATTATCATACTCTACGTCGCCGATAGTAATTGCATGTGACACTCCTTTGTCTTTGGTCTTAATAGTTTTGTGGTGTTGATAATAATCAATAACCCTTGGTTTAGTGCTTTTATTGGCATAATTCCCCATTTCATTGGACATGTAACATTGAAGTGTTGGAGATTCGTTCGATGTAGCCTTTTCTTTGTTCGCATCATTAGACATATTTTTCCCATTACCTCGGCAATCAATTACCTGATGACCATCTTTTCCACACTTAAATAATTTACTATTCCCTTTAAGATTATTCTCATCATATTTCTTTCCACACTTTTACCATAAGGGAAAACTCCTCTTATTTTTAGTGTGGTCTTTATATTTTCATTTGAATTCCATTTTTCTCTTCTTTTCAAACCCATATGACTAAGGAGTTAATCCAATATTCATCTCATCCTTGAGAGTACATCAAACGATTTCATCATAGCTATTGATGTCCCTTATGGATAATGCCCTTCAGAGACATTATTTTAATCCACTAAAGAATCGATCAATCTTACTCTTAGGTTGGATAATAATTCCAGAAGCATACCTTGAAAGTATTGTAAAATTTTCTTCATAGGTACCAATGGATTTAGCATCCTTTTTCTTAAGTTCAAGGATCTCCTTCTCCATATTTCTTCAGAGACTAAGATGAAATTACTTATTGGAAAATATGTTATTGAACGCATCTCATTCCATGGACTCAATTTCATCTCTTTGCCTCATATTCTTGATATGATTCCACCATTGATCAGCTTCAACTTCCAAATGATATACTGCTAAGATAAATTTATAATGTTCAGAAGATTTTATAATTGAAATTATCTTTTTAGAGGTACTAATCCATAGTTCAGCTACTAATGGATCATAATACCTACTGAATGAAGGTGGAAACTACCTCATGAAGGATTAAATATAATGTTGATCCCTCATTTTTTCTTTTGAAAGTTCGGAATGATTAAAAGATTGAGAAAGTTTTGTGAGCATGGCTACAAGATTTTTCATTCCAACTCCTATAACATTTGGTTTCTTATGGGGACAATCATCGCATTTCCCGTCACATTTAGCACTAACGTGGTTCCTTCGGGTTTCAACCATTCACTAAAACCAAGAAGCATAGTGCGAGAAACACTAATCATAACAGGAAAACCACATAATCATGAATAAAATTTTAATTTAGGACGCTTTAGGTTTTATCCTAGGTTATTCATGGTCATTTCTAAAACCCTGGGATTGTATCCTATACATAGAAATATCCTTATGGATTTCTCATCGTAGTTTCCAAAGTTTAACAATGTCTTTCCTATGATACCAACTATAGGGAACTGTTCTTTACATACATTGATAATACTTTAGAATTGAATTGTATTTATTACAACATACAAAAAAACAATGATAGGACCATATAGGTATAGTGTCCTTAGAAACTATGAAACATAAACAACTGGTTCATAAAACATCTATATTGTCTTCCATTTATTTCATCATAACTATACTCTTTTTTGGAATATCATACTTAATACCCTTCTTCATGTATTGGGGAAAAGAATAATATAAAAGGGTGAGCTAAAATACTCAGTAAGGGTAAACAAATGAAATAATAATCATATCATATTCATAAGAACATAAAATTTGAAAATCTTATCCAATATATAAAAGATCACAATATCATATCATGGGATAAATCATAAAAGTGAAATGTAATCTTAATTGTTATAAAATAAGACATGAAATTTTGTGGCATACACACATATGCATATAAAATCACTTCATATTAGTCAAGTATATTTTCCAAGACCACCATAGTGGAAAAATTCCATTATTGAACCGAGTCTTATCCTTGTTCTAGCCCTGTATCACTGAACTCGATTAACTTTTCATTCCAGCCATGTATATCTCATAAGATATTAATCTTTACCCAATTAATTGGAGGGAGATATAGGTCCTACCCATATCTTAATGAAAACATTATTATGCGTGCCACAAAAACATAGAAACATTCACCATAACATAACCCATGACATCAAATGGGTTTCTTAAACATCATTCCATCATAATTGATATAAAACAAATAGATTTCCTAAATAACATTCCATCCAAAAATAATAAATTCACGGTAATAACAGGGATATAAGAATAAACCTATGTAATCTTATATGGAAAATAATTCTGACAAAACACATGAGCTTCATTCATGAGGAAAATATCATCTCTTCTTCAAAAAAAATTTCTTTTCTCAAAATGTCATGAAATTTTAAAATAAAATAATTGAGTTAAAAATAAAAATTTAAAATTGTAGAGTATACTTCATTGAAATAAGGTGTTATGAATATATAAAAAATACATTCATTCCGTATAATATAAAAAATCATTCTCCTCTTACTTTTGCTGGAAAAGTCAAAAATTACCTTGTATGGTAAACAAAAGAAAGATTCCTTCCAAACCATGTAGTAAAAGTAAAAATGAGTAAAAATGAATTTTGAAACACATAGAATAATAGTACACATTTTATGAGAATATTTTTTGAAAATATGGACATGTATGATAAATATATCCCCAGTACATACTTACGAATAAAAAATCTCAGATAAAACGAGATTGGAAAAGTTATCGATTACCTTAGGTATGATATGCTTCGTATGTATATGAACCTCCTATATAAATATTTAATTAATTTTACTAATTTATTCCAGAATCATAATCATTTTTATGATAACATTTATGATAATATTTTCATCTGTTTGTTAGTAACATTTCATTTTTTTTCCTTATTCAGGTATTAACTGCTTTAGGCTCTAATGAATGTTTTTTTTGATAAGTTCTTATTCCTATTTTTGGGTTATATTTATATAATTTACACCGTTATATTCATATAATATATATAATATTTATTAATTAAATTCATTTATATAATCATGGTTTAATTAAAATTATGTAGAACGAATCGCATCGCACCGTGGAGATGGTAAGCCGTACGTACGCACGGGCGATGATATTGTTACCATAATTGTTGAATAGTATTGAAATTGAAGGTTTATAGTATCTATGAATTATTCTAATTTTATAATAACCATATATAGTTATTATATACACCATTATACACATCCAAGTAAGACAGTGGTGAAAAAGAGATTACACCACGGTGTGGAGACGGTAAGACGTACGTATGCACGTGCGGTGATTTTGTTTTTAGTAGGATAGATAGAAGGTTAAATATGGTTTTTTAATATTTATAATAACATATAATTATATTAATAATACTTAATTTATTACTTTATAATTTAATAAATAAATAATATGAAGAATAATAAGAAATAAATTTTAAAGAATCGGTAGAAGAGATTACCACTTCCTCGACGTGCCTCCTCAAAATTTCCTCTTAGGACACTAGAGTTGGTCTTTTGAAAAGACCAAAAACTCTAGAATGTAACTATGGTAGTTTAGAGGATAAATGTGCAGTGTTTGGCCAAGATGGAAGGCTCAAAATGTGGTGAAGAGGAGAGGTATGAGGTGCCCCTTTTATAAGAGAGGAGAGAGGCACTTCTGGAAACTCTCAATATATTAATTTATTATAAATTCAATTTAGACTAATAATGGTCCAAAACTTATTTAATTTAAATATAAGATTATTTTAGTTTGAATAATCATTATTAAATAATTTTTATACACGTTTATAATTTTTTTTATCCTTATCTTTTTGGTTTAACCCTTATTTTACCCATTTTAATCTTACTGTGATATCATATTGTTTACACATTTTGGGTTAATGTAATTACAAAATAATGTAAAATGACAAAAAGAGGTTATTTAGGACATATTTGGACTTATATTAACTATTTTGACTAATATTATATTTTTAGTAATTTAATATCATTTAATAAACTATTTTATGTTTTAAGTTATGAATTGTGTCAATTTGTGACACAATTCATACTTGACTTTTTTTAAAAAATTATAACAACCTGATTCCTTCAAAAATAAGGCATTAAATCCAAGATAATATGTCAATATCATCCGTAAAATTATTTTATGACATCAAAATGACTAAATTACATTTTTTTAATATTTATAAATTCATATATTTGAATCTTTCATTAATGAGGTAATCACTACATCATAATTGTGTCATAAATAATTATATTTAACTAATGTCTAAAATTTTTAAACAAAGTACCATGATATAGGAAATATTTTTATATTTATAATGAATATTTACAAACATAGTGATCAATTATAAAACCCTACATTAAAATTAATTCAGTAAAAAATATATGTTTAGTTATAATTATCTTTACTTTATATTAATTCTAATAAAATCTCATTTCGCATCCATGTGAATCCATGGGGTGCCCAAATCGACCCAAAGATGACCCTGGTCTCAAATATCTCATCCAATAGGATTAGGACACATTTTATGTTATTTTTATATTATTAAATTATTATTATTTTATGCTTATTTAAAAGATTTACCCTTTAACCGTGGTAAATAAAATAATTAATAAAGTTACTATTCATAGTGTCCAAAAAAAATTATACCTATTAACACAATTTGAACCTTCTGATTCCAAATATGGAATCCATTTTTCCAAATTCAAAACACAATATTTTCATTAATTAATTTAAAATTAATCTCGTTCTCAAAAATAAAATATGTGTTTTAAAAGTTAAAATATTGCAAAAGATAGAAATGTTTTCATCTATGAATTCAATGTAAAATTAATTCAAATTACATACATTATATAAAATGGTAAAAATATATTCTGTTTATAAATTAAAACTATTCAATATAATAATTTAACCCTATAAATTATCTCGATGAAAAAAGATGTTTTTAATTAAAATTTAGCATATTTTTACTATGCATCAAAACATGAAAGTTATCAGAAAAATATCATAAATTTATCCAAAGTAAATTTTTATATTTGAATTCAAAAGAACATGTTTTTGTGTTCATATAGAAATTATTAATGTGTCAAAATCTTAATTTAAAATGGGTTCTCCATTCAAAGGTTTAAAATTAACCTTTTAAAAATAGGTTCTTATACATAAAATAAGGTTTTATTCATACCATATGACTAAAATATCCATTGGATAAATATGAAAAATAATTTATTAAATATATAACACATATATATTATTAATATCTTTACCAAATGTAATTCACTCAAAAAATAAAATTATCTAATTGATTTATATTTTTCATAAATAATTAATAGCCAATGAATTCATAATTCATTTTCATAAGTTAGTTATAATTAATCCCGCTAACCTGACAACTAGGCTATAATGGTAATTTGATATTAATGACATCTCATGGTTCGTTTAAACTCATGATTGCATACAGAGCAAGATACTGAAGAATAAAAATTATTAAAAAATCCTAAAAACTTCCAAGTGTTACAAGAATACATAGGGTCTCTTGGTCCTTGGTCTCAACCTTTAGAGACCAATGAATGAAGATAATGCATAAAGGTTATTAGTGAACCTGAACATTCATCCATTTAAATAAAAAAAATTATTTAAAATAAAAAATTCAATGAATTAATTTAAATAATGGGAGTTTACCTTATATGAGAGAACAATCATTCATGTACTTCCATAAATATTCTTAAATTCCATAGGCCAGGAAAGAAAAAAACTACCTTTATAAATATTTCCATGTATTTACAAGGGATAAAAGTAGATTTAAAGTCCCATACCATCTCATAATATTCAAATAGGGTCATGGATAACATCCAAACCAATATAATAAATTAATGAAAATTGCATTATAATTAATTAATTTAACTTAACAAATTATAAATAACTAAAATAATTACTTATAAATGTATAATGCTCAAAACCCCACCAGCTGATCCCATTGCACTGAGATCATGACCTAATGCTTGATAATAACCCTTAAAACTTCCTCAATATTGAACAAATAATGATCCATAACTAGTGAAATAACATCCAAATAATTTAATTTAGTCTTTAATACTTGAAAAATTAACCATGGTGAAAAACCTCAATTAAAGGATAGGCGGTGAAGTACATTTATCCATTCATATCATTAACTTTATATGATGTGAATAATCCATGTCACCTATATCTGATTCCAAAAATCCTTGATAGAATAAAAAAAATAAATCCCAACCCTTGGAACAAAAAATGAAAAATTATCAGAGGGAAAGTGCCGGATATGATATGAGAGGGGAAATAAAACCTCAAATCACTATGGATGGAATTAAAGAACACACCCTCAATGTAAATTAAACAAGGAAAAGAGTGGAGAGGAAGGATGGAATTTGTGAGATAAAATGGGATGAGATTAGGGTATTCCCTCTTAAATATCATAATTGAAAACAGATAATTTCCCCATTTTAATGTGCTTCATCGTTTGGATGCACAGTTGGTCAAACTATTATCCAACATTTCAAATCTATTTTTTGAGGCACACCCACATTTTAGGGGATTGAAACATGGTTTAACAAACCATAGGAAAGTTATGTGACACTTCTGAAACTAATTATATACACATTATTAGTTTCCCGTAGCCTGTAGTATGTTTTCTTATCCTATGATCCTATAAAAACTAGGTCGCATGATTAGACTGTAGGGTTAGCAAAAATTGTGCACCAAATGAACACCATAGGATTTATATTATGAAAACCTAAACTATGGGTTCCAAACCCTAGGGAAACTCCCCAAACAAAAAAAACCACCTTTAAATCCTTATTCAATGTCTAAAAACATCAAATTTAGGAATTTCGACATATTTAATTCTTTTTTAAATCTGTGATCATGATTTGACTCACCCAAAAATTGAAAATTGAAAATTCATTCTAAATATTTCCAACTCATAGAAAATTTTATCTTATATTTAAGATATTCTAATAACAGTAAATCTTTATTATTTGAGTTTTTGAAAAAAAAATAAAATAAAATGTTGGAGGTTAAAAAGTGATTTCATGATAAATATTATTTTTAAATATTTTCATAATATTTTTTTGAGAGTATTATAGGATCATATTGAATTATGAATATATTTATCACATGATTTTTTTCATTTATAAATGAATTACATTATTGTCTTAGGAAAAATTACACCCTATAAAAAAATGATAACCCATCATACCATGAAATGTCATAAGGATTAAACCCACATCTGAAGGGAGAAAAGGATACAATGCCTTCCACAGGACTAATTGATTTCCTAGTAAGTAAGAAATGTTTATTTAATAATTTTTCAGATAAATATGATTTTTAATTTGGGAAACATATAAATATTTTTGGTTATCATGTTATTTTAATGAAATGATTTTCAAATTTTTGAAGAGTATATGATTAATGTATATTCCATTTTTGGTATGTGAAAAATATTATGGGATCAAATCATTTTTAATTTGGTTAATCATTGTAAGAGGATTTTTTGTCTTAATTTATATTTGGAATGAATTATGTTGATAGTTGGTATTATTTCCATGGATATTAAACTTTTATATGAATTTTTATTCATTTTGGGTATATTGATTTATGAGTGATTATTCTACTTTAGATATAAATGTTATGTTAATCATAAAAGAATTTGAGATCAAATCATTTTATTCATTGGTTTATAATATTGTTCAGGCATATTTTGAATATTTTTATGGTTAGATAATTATGAAATAATTGATGTTGTCATTTGGGTGTATTGTTGAGATTTTGGAGATTTCTGTATAAAGGTTTATTATTATTGAATATTATATTGTCTTGTGATAACTGTTTAATTTTTATTCTTTAATGATATGAGAAATAAATTATTATCCTTATGTGAATCTTCTGATCATTTAGATGTTTATTTTATATATTTATCGATATAAAATCATCTTAAATACTATTTTCTTCTTATAAGAGAAGCAATGGAAGTGTAAATTGATTGAAGCACAACAAACATAAGATATTTTGATTATGAAATGGTAGGAAATCAAGTTTGTATAGTTATTTTGTTCCTTATAATAATGTTAAATGAATTTGTATACTATATTAAAATTATCTTAAAATAAATATATTTTTTCTTTCACATTATTTTTTAATTAATTGATGTTATCTCCTCTTCTCAAAATAAAAATATAACATTATCTACGAAATAGGTCTTCTTTACAAGTCCATGTTTTTAATTCCTATCAGTGTTATCCTTGTGTGGAAATCATATTTTTTTATTATTTTAGAGAACCCTCATATTTCCAATTAAATATTTTCAAAAGTATTCATTAAAAATCCCTTTCATGATATGAGTTTTTAACAATGTCATTTTCAAATATTAAACCCATCCTTACTGAGCTTAAGATAAAATTATGAGGGGTCAATTTCTATGGGGGGAGATTATAAAAACTTATGTAATGTTAATAGTAAATAAATTTAATGAATTCCGTATATTAATTAATTTGTTTTATATAGTTATCTTTGGGATAAGAATA
Source organism: Viscum album (assembly GCA_963277665.1). Lineage (NCBI taxonomy): Eukaryota > Viridiplantae > Streptophyta > Magnoliopsida > Santalales > Viscaceae > Viscum > Viscum album. Next base: position 108,645,776 of record OY728154.1, read on the forward strand.
TTGGGTAACATTGCAGTCAAAGGTAAAAATGTTAGTTCCAACTAAATTATGTTTCATGGATTATATAGTTTTATTTAAATATTTAATTTAAAAATTATAGAATCTTAATTTGAAAAAATTTATTTACTTTTTGATATCATCATGTAAAATATGTCTTAGTATGAACATTAATTAATTTTATGAAATTTTTCATTTTTCAAAAAATTGTAAAGAATATTTATTTTTACTTTAAACGATCTTTTATTTTAAAAAATTTCAAAATTCAATTTCTAGTTTTGATTAGTTATAGAATGTAATTAGTTTATATTTTTAATAATATCTAAATTTTTTTATTATAATCAATATTATAATTTAATTTTTTATAATCATTATTATAACTAAATAGAATTTTTCTAAAAAAAATATTTTTACTCTTATTTTGTAAGTTTAATTTTAATTTTAATTCTAAAAATTATATGAATTTAATTTTAGAAACTAAAATATTTATTTTTACTAATTATTATTAAAAAAATTAAATTAGGGGAAAAAAAATCGGTCCTAATGAATAATAAGAAACCTTAAAATTCTCTTTCCTGGTTAAGGCTAAAATAGATTTACCAAGGGTTAAACTAAAGAGATATGAGTTAAAATAACCTATAAATTTATATAAATAATTTTTTATTGAAATATTTAGACCCTAAATCATAATTAATTCATATAAGGTCAATTTTGGATCCATATGTCCTCGGTAAGACATTAATGTATTGTAAACTTTATAAAAATTCTATGTGTCTCCTCTCCCCCACTTATGAAAGTACATCGACTCTTCTCTCCACTCAATAGTTTAAAATCCATTTGGTTCGACCAATACCAATAATAATCCTCCATAAAATCCATAAACAAGTCATATATGCCCTTATTTTATCAGAAAACCATCCAAGGATGGATTTATGTTTAAACCTAAAAAGGTTGTCAATAGAAGAGGCATAGTTATTAACTGAGTATTTTTATTTTATTTACTTTTATACCTCCTTGAAATAATATTCAAGCCCGATAACATAATAACATCATTATCTTCAATATAATGATATTTTATTATGTTAATTTAATATACTATATCTGTCAACTCTTCCATAAAATGGGAAATGAAATAATCGATCACATGTACGGGAGACTACCACCTCAAGAACTGATGTAATTCATTTTTCGTCACTGCCTCTCCAGAATGCATATAATTATGGATTTTATATACAAATATCATATTAATTACATAAGTATACCTGTATGAATACAATATATCATCTATTTTATAATCTTTTCATCCACTGAAAAATGCTAACGTCGTTCATGCATACGCGAGGATTTCCACCTCCCAAAAGCAATGTGATTCATTACTCTTAACGACTATAAATGGATAATATATATAAGTTTATTAAATTATATAATATTATATGAATTATAAAATAATTATTATTTAAATAAAAACATTATTCTTACCCTCTTTCAATCATGCTCTTTGAAAAATAATAATGTTACTTATATGTACGTATGACCAAGAGTATCCATAATTGTAACTTAATTCATTTTTCATAAAATTATTTTGTTTTTGGTTTTAAATTAATAATTAATATGTAAAAAATATAATTATTTAATGAATATACTTCTGTATTTTATTTAATAATGAACTATTTTACCATAGTCATATACTGAAGTCATTTTGGACATATTACTACACCATGCTCAAAACACCTGATATGGAATTAATTGATTAAGTAATTATATATATCATTGAAATAAATGATATGAAGGGTTTAAATGATAATTTATTAAAATTATAAATTTTTCATAATATTTTAAATAACTAATAATAATATTCAATATAGGTGACAATGAACGTATGTGATGAGTTGGACTTGTGATAGGGGACACTTTTTCATAAAAACGTCATTTTAAATACTTTAATGATTTATTTTCTAAATAGTTTGCTTCCATTTATATATTCTTAAAATGATTTTAATAATGTATTAAAAATGAAAAAAATGAACAATTAAGGACATTTTATATCTCTTTTTTTCTTTCTTTTGATGGTTTTTATATGGAATATTTTGACATATTTTATACGGAACATTATGACAAAAAAGGAAAAAGATTGTTTTATTTTAACATATATAGTTTCAATGGTTTTTATCACTATCATAATCATTATTTCATGATTGTATGAATTTAAAATATTCCATGTTTTATTAAAAAAATATCCTCCCTTTTTTATGATTATTTTAAAAAATAGTTTTAAATAGAATGGAAATTTCGATATCCATAAATATTTTTCTTATAGGTAAAAAATAATTTTATGTGTAATATGATGGAAAAGAAATAATTAATATGTTATGGTTATGTTGTGGTTCTTGATAATTGTGAATGATCAAGGGTGATACCCATATACATCAACATGATGGGTGAGCCAGATGTAGCTCTCCAATGCATTATGTAAAGGGACACAATTAACTAGTTATAGGTTTCTCCTAAGAGATTATTAAAATCTAACAGTTAGGTTATTATATTTCTAATAGAAATATGAAAATTATAACCCATTTTACCTACATGATTTATCTATTATTTATATGTGTTTTTATGGAAATATTATTATTTCACAGGGTAATTTAATGAGACTAGATTTATAGGAAAGCTTATAATACTTCATAATGGTGAAATATATATCTTTTTTAAGAAAATTCATGAGTTTTTCCTTATTTAATAGAAACCTATATGATTTTTATTTTTCCATTATTATTTATTATTAAATTTTTTATGAAAATATTTTGATATAGAACATTATTTTTTAGGTAAAAAAATATTTAGTTTGAACTCAATGTTTATTATGAAAAATAAAATTTACTAAAATTAGAATTCAAGGACTAAGAAGTTTCTTTATTTTTTTTATTAGCACCTTACTGATATTTTTGTGCTCATATGATTTTTTTTAAAAAAATTCATAGGGTTTGAAGGATTATTAGATACATCGATTAAGTCAGGATGAAAATTATAAAGATATTTCATGAAAATAAAAGTTTTTATTTTTAAATGTATTGTATTGTAAGAAAAATGGATAATGATTACAAGTGTACACTTTGTGAAATAGTATTTAATTGTGTATTGGTGATATAATAATTCTTTAAAATATTAAAACTAATAGATATTTATGAATGAAATAAAATGGATTCTTGTTTAAAGATACATTTTACGAATTGTTTAACTTTAGGTCATTATAATGATTCTTCTTTATCAGTATAAAAACTATGATATCTCCTTATCATGTAGTATAAAAGATGTAAAAGTAATAAAATTATATAGAATATACCTATATCAACTATAAAATATTTATATTATGTTTTGGGATGATATAGCCCATTATATGGTGAACTATGAAATTCCAAAAGTACTAGACAATAATATAATTCTACCATAACTTTAAAGTAACCAAAACATCCCCATGATTAGTATCATAGATGACATAATTATCTTCATTATGGAGTGACTTCCTAGGATCATAATTGATCACTAATCATCCATAGATCAAGACACAACCTATAATAATTAGATATGTTTCACCACACACCTTGTGTAAAACTAATTAATTTTGAAATTGAAGGATAAAATGTTTAATGAGATTCTACTTAAGGAACTCAAATCCTTCATGATGTTGATATATTCATAGAAAATCCTTATAATTACTATTTATTGATATTAATGATGTTAAAATCTGAGAGAAATTAATACAAACCTCCTATAATATATCACAATAATAAGAAAACTATGATCCTTCAAATGTTCGTAGGTTCTAACAATGAAACAACCAACTCAAAATTTTAAGGAGAAATAGCCTTATCAAGACGAGACATTGAATTACAATGAAAATTACCTTCATGTTTCTAGAACATTCCCCAAGATAACATACTATTATAATTATATAATCAAATAATATCTAAAATATCTCTCAAATTAAAATAGTGTAAATATGTATACCTCAAACACACTAGGATTAATCAATAAAATTCATAAAAAATAATATAATAATTATATAAACATAGGGTTCCTCAAAACCTAATAAGAATATTAAAGTTCTGATATCCCTAAAAGGGAAAAAATATCTCAAATTTACTACATGGATACTTGAAAGTGGTCTTCAGAAATATAAATAAATCAATAAGAAACTGATAAAATCCTTCAATACATCAAATAATTTTTCAATCCTTTGGAGGAGATATTGTTTTTTCACAATCACTTAGTACCCATCTATATAACTAATAAAAAACTATATTCTACAATACACCATATTCAAAATAAATATTTTATCATTCTATAGAGAAAAACATTGATGAATCTTTTTTAAAATAGATTATAAATAAAAATCAACAACTCCCATTTCATAGAATGTTCTATCCTAGAATGTGGTATAAAAATTGGAGACATTATTTCAAAACTATTTCACGAACATGAGTTCATTTATGTTATAATTTCATTAACCACTTCAAGAAAAATATCTAAAATATATTATAATTTTTTTATGATTCTTTCACATATACTTTTACCAAATACAATATCAATTATAATAGCTATGAATAAATATTTTTTAATAATTTTTCATCTATTCAATAATACTACTCAATAATAAACATTACTTTCCCTCTTAAAAAATAACATAAGATCACTCATCTATGATAAACATCAATAATATATTATATAATGTATAACATATCTATGCTAAGAATGAAATTTTATAGAATTTTTTCTAATTGTAAAAACTCACCAACTGATTGAAGTGACCCCATTATTATCTAAAACCACTATCACATATGTGGAAAAACTATATTAACCTCTAATTTGTTTTGATAACCCAAAGGGTAGTTGAAATATATCTACATTATGTACCAATTCATGGACTAGGGATGGTGAAATGAAATTTTTAGAAGATCCTAAATCATTTTATGTATAAACTATTTATGGTTATAAATAGATGGTACACAAATGATCTTAAGTCCTTATAGAATTGAAAACACCCTTATATAAGTTTTCTCGCATCCATCCCCTTTTCCTCATCATCCTTGGAAACATCTACCACCCCGTCCATGATCATCCCTTCACCTTTGAGGAAGGGGAATATAATGTGGATATCATTCACCAACTCCATAAAACCAATATAGTCTAATAGAATTATGATATATATTCTTTTGATAACATCAAAGATAAAATACCATTTATCTTACATTGGTTAATGAACTTAGATTCCATATTGACTAGAAATGATGGTTAGAAATAGATATTGTTTTTATACATGCCCACTAAAAAATGGAGCCCATAGTTCCTATCAAATGTTCATGAAGTATCAGATCTAGATAAATTTAGAAATTATCTCTATGAGTAACTCTCCACTGGATGAAACCATGACTACCTAGGATAACAAGAGCTCCACTACATAACTCCAAAATTAATTTTTTTTTTGTTGAGTTTTGATTGATATATAATCATCCATGAATTTTTTTGATCAATTACTTAAATATTTATCAGTATCATGATATTTGTCAAAAATATGGAATGTTTCACCTTAACATGGATATTTGGTTATAAATCCCTATAAAAAATTTATACCCTCACCTAATAATTTGTAAATGATGAGGAGAATAATAAATAAGGTTCATGAATTTCACCCACAATACTCTTACAGTAGGGAAATATTTTAAAAGTTAAGAAACTATTTCCATCATACTGCCTTTAGTATCAAGGATATGAACATAATTCATAATATACCCTTGACAATTTTCTATTTCAATATTAGATTATCACAATCGAAAAGATATTAGATCACCACTAATGGGATGTACTTATAAAAAATAAAAATAGTAAAGGGATTGAATTCTCATTCCACGCACCACTCATGGAACATATAATTGTAATGTGATTTATATTTCTTTTTATTTATTGATTAAAGATTTTCCCCTCATACTTCATTAGACATTGATGTCGAAACACATAAAAATCAATTTTACTGAAATCAACTTCCCCATGATCCACACAACTTTGATCATCTGGGGAACCCTGCAATACCACACTAACATAAACAACATATGGTAATTGTCTAATAAAAAACTATAAAAATAGATAATGAGAACTTCTATGGTCATGAAATGGATTTTGTTAAAATATATTTAATTAAATTCATTTTAACTCCCTACATATCTTTCCCAAATCAAAACAAGAAAAAAATTAGTAGTGTACATATAAAACATCTATATCCCTACCACATAATTATAACAGTATTACTTAATCAAGGTTATTAGAGTATTATATTGACAATATCTTTTCAAATGGACCAATTTACATATTATCTAGTTTAAATGGTCCACGTCACTTGAAAATCATAAATAAATTGGAACACATCAATTAAATTATAACTACTATCAAACTCTAACCATGAAATAAATCATAACCAATGTTTTGATACCACTCATTCCAAAACTATCACTATGATATCCCCTCTGATGTCAATAGTGAGGCTGAATATGATCAAAAAATCATTTTTCCAATATTCTATGGGTTGGTGAATAGAATTTTGGGAATAAAACACATAATTAGTGATTAATTTCACTATGGTAATCATAATAAAATGAGAACATCCACCAATAAAAAACTAATATATTAAATAAAAATCAAATAATCCAATTAAATATCTAATCTCTTGTCAATTTCATATATAAATATGGAAAATGTCTTCAATTTTAATATTAAACATGAAAAATATTCTAAGTAAGAATGTTTTATAAAACAAAAAATCAATGTATGAATGTATGATCTTGATTGATCACTGAATATATCAGGAAAATATAAAAATATTTATAAAGAACAATGGGAGAGTTTATAAGTATACTAAATTGGTTTCTCCCAAGAATGTATCATTCAAATTTTAAAATTATATTAAATACTCATTGAATAAATAATGAATCAAGATTGTGTCACATCATAGGCCAAAGACAAACCAATATCCCTATGGATTACTCACCAAATCCATATATAATTATATTACTAAAATAAGAAAATATATATCAAGGGAGGTACCTTGTATTGTATTTGGTTTCTTATAACCAAATAACATTATACTTTTAATTAAAAATATATCTAAACAATTGAGTATTAAAAAAACAACTTTCCATATAATTATTTTTTATCTATGTAACATCAATCTAATAAGGTCCAAAAAATATATATCACCGTGAAAGGTCATTCTAGGTCCTCATTGTGAAAAAACATAGTGTGAAATATCAATATTCTTAAATATATGTTTCATTACAAGAAGAAATATATTTTAAGGGTATAGATAATGAGAACTATCATGGGATTGAGTCCAGTAAGATATTGATACTTTTTCTCATGAAGTTGACACTTAGAAATCTCTAAGTGATTAAGATATGAGAACTGACCAGCCAATAAGAATTAAATGTTATATGTTTAATTTTACATTACTATATTTGTATAACTTTGTCTCTCCTTATATGTGAGGTTATAATTAATTTATATTTTGAATGTAGTTCATATATGTATTGATTAAAACTGCGATGACATATACTACTGAAAAAGTTAATATATTTTGGGTGCATAATAAGTGAAATGTAAATAATGAATATGTAAAAAAAGGATTTGTCCCTTATGAGTTAATGGAATTATCTATCATTAAACCCTTTATTTAAATTTATTAGTATGATAAATATATATGATAATTGTGAATATGTAAACATCCTTACTATATAAAGTCAAAAAAAGATGAATTGAGCATAAAGGTTAATGATATAAAGAATTCATCATACTTGATTAGATATATAGTTGAAGGGATTATATCGTACAATGAGTATTCATAGGAGGTTGTTTCCATTATGGAATTAAATTATTTCTATATGTGTACCATAAATTGTTTCAAGACATTAATCTTAAAAATTAAGTCAGTTAACATAATTACATTGAGAAGGAGGCCTAGAGGGCCACCTACTAAGTATATATTGAATCTTAGTTAAATTATATTTGAATTTAATATTTTTAATAAATTATATACTTTACATGAGGTTTAATAATTATTTTTTATGTCTTCATCATATTAATTTAATCACTAATTATTCAAAAGAATATATCTGTGAATTGAATATTATATAAATATTTCTTCTTATGGTAACAATTAATTTTGTTAATATAATATATATATTTTATTCATAAGTTATAAAATACTTTATTATTTTTTTTATGTGAATAGTAAATTAATATTTATTTGTCTAGTTGGTGAATATAATATTTATCTATTTATAAATGGAATAATTGAATGATATTTTTTTATTTTAAAAATTATAATATTCCAGGATTGATAAATTTTGAGGAGGATTGACAATATGAGTTAATGACATAAAAGAAATGATCATTAAATAATACATGAATTTAGAACATGAAATGTATGTAATACTAACAAATAATATTAATTTATTTGATTTTTTCCTTTCTCAGGATTCACATATATTCTAAGGGCTTATGTGCAAAAAAATACCTAAACTAGCTATACATAACTGGTTATATCAAGTATTGGGTATGCTGATTGTTATACATATCATGTAAGAACCTGGATCTTCATTTGAGATATGTCTTTCCTTTTAGGGAGTTTTTTATAAAAATAGAGTTTCTGGAAATTTTTGAAGTACACGCTATGTACTTTCTAAGTACACGTCGTGTACTCTTTTCCAGCTCAAAGCTGTGTGCTGGTCGTGCCTGGGCCACACACACAGGGTGTAGGGGTGACATGGAGGCCGCCTAAAGTGGAGTACGGAAAAACCTAGTACACGTTGTGTACTCTAAAATTACACACCGTGTACTTTAATTTTTTTCATTAAATGGACCGGGGTCGCGCCTAATCGACGAAAATCTCTTCTTCTCCAGCTTCTTCATCTGAGAGCGCCAGGAATCCACGGATCTTTGACGAGCTTTCATTCCTCCGTTCGTTCTCTGAATCTATCGTCATTGATTGTGTTTGAATCACAGCAGTGAGTTCTCTCTTCTACTTTAGCCTTGTTCTATGTTTCCTCCTCATTTCCAAGTTATCATGGGTTGATCATTTTTGGTGTTTTCTTAGATCTTTGATGTTCTAAGGGGAATCAGTCATTGTGGTTCACGTATATCAATCTCCTAGCACTAAGGTAAGTGGTTTGTGCCTTTCCATATAAAGTCTATGAATATTTTGTGCAAATTCCACCAATTCCCTTAAATGGGGAATTGTGGGTTTCCTGTTTTTCCCCTGTTGTTTGACTGCTTTGCTTGATTGCTTGAGTTGAGATCATGGCTTGTAAATTTGGATAATTTTTACTGTGTTCATGTGTTATGCCTTGCATTTTTTTCTTATTAGGCATTTTTTCTAGTTTCCATGCCTAGTTGTAGGATAGTAGAACTGTTGTATTGTTACGTTGTTGTGCCTTAGAATGATAACCAAGTAGTTCTTGAGGTTTACTTTGGCCGATACACGCGCTATGCATGTTTGTTATACACAGGGCTATGAGAACCTAGTGTAGTGGACCATAGGGAGAATAGATGGAAGTGCTTCTCCAGAGTGTCCTTAATTTACGATGTGAGACCACAGGGGGAATTGACATTGAGTGCTTCCTCAGAGAGTTTGTAGTTCCTCGATGCAGGCCACAAGGGGAATTGATGTTGAGTGATTCCCTAGAGAACCTTTAGTACAATAGAAGACTGTATGGGGAATTGATGATGAGTGCTTCCCCAGAGAGTCTATTAATTCTTTAGCTGAACCAGAGGGGAGAGACTGTGTGTGCTTCTCAGAGGGTTTCTAGTACTTGTAGGTTGAACCTTAGGAGTTAGGCTGTGAGAACTACCTAGTGGTTACCTTTTGTTTTGCTTGCTTGAGTGGTTGTTTCGTGTTTATAGATTATATGCTAGAAAATGTGGATTGTTCTGATGTATTTTGTCCTGTTTACTGCTTACTATTTACTGCCCACTATTTACAGCTTACTGTACTTTATCTGCCATATATTTCACTGACTGTTAGGCACATATCTTTGGGTGGTTTCCTATTGGGACTTTGTCTCACACCCTGTTTGGGTCATGCTTTTGGGCCCAAACAGATTATGTTGTTGCAGGTATAGATAAGGGCTAGTGCCCTTCTACTTCAGGTTCTTGATTACACTGGAGCTGGTGAGCATGGGACTGAGCCGAGGCTTGCGATGCTGAGGAGTTGCTCATATGTTTTTTTTCTTCTTTTTTACTTTGGATTTGTACTGTATTTCAGCATTGTGACTTGTTTGGCTGTTTTCCTAGACATATATGTATCATGTACTATTTCATATATTTCTGCTCCAGTTGTTTACTTGGTAGTCTTCTACTGTTTACCGTTTACTCTTGTATGCATGTCTTCTACTTCTGCTATTGTTGTTATTTATTTTCACTTCTGCTGTGTACTCTGCCAAGGAGGGCATAGTTTCCCCACTATCACACCCAAGTCTCTCGCTGCTAGTCGGTAGCCTCTAGAGTTTGGGGAAATGCGCTTGAGGCCATGTGACCAACCAGGTACGGGGCGCCTCTGGGTGGCTTCCAAAACCGGGACGTTACACCAGACCTCTCACATGTACTGAATCTATAGGTGGTACCCTAAGAGAATGATCTTTCATGTGAGGATCACCCATTTAAGATCTTCGATTATAGAGAAAAAGTTCTACGAAGTAAGACAACTTGACTTGTAAAAGTACTATGGAGGAACCCCAAGTTTGAGGAGGCAACATGGGAACCAGAAGATGCAATGAAATATAAGTACCCTCATATGTGTCAGTTTACTAAATGAAATTTAAAGGGTGAAATTTCTGAAGGGGAAATAATTTAATGTCCCATAATTTTATAAATGAAGTTATTTTCTAAATGAATAAATTCCTTATTCGATAATGTAGTTATAGAAAACACATACATAATATTTCAATTGTTATTTTAGAATGTTATAAAATATATCCATAATTTTTCTAACAAACTTAAAAGACCATTAAGTATAATAACTATTTATAATATATTTATTCTATAGTGACTATTATGATTAGTATATATTAAGAGTTATTATAAAGTATAATTAATACATACAGAATAAGAAATGGCATCGACCAGTAGGATCTTACCCTATGAAACCCATTTATCAGAACTTATAAGGGAGATGGAATCACAGATCTTTTCCCATGACTAATAAAAATATGTGATTCAACAATTGAAACTCAAGTGAAACTTTTTATGGGATAATTTTAAGCTTATCAAGATCACATTCCAAACCATGTTCGTTGAACCACCCTAAGAAAGTACCATCATTGCACACCTTACCCTTATGGCGTACACTGGTGTAATAAGGGGTTATTTATCCAGACCCTACTAGTATGAATTTTTATATTTTCTTTTTAATTAAATAATTATTATATTTATCGCCTTTTATTATTACTCTAAATATATACATGATTATATAATGAGTTGGATAAAAATATATTATGATATGAAAAAATCAAAATTGTATTTTTGGGAAATATATAATTTCTATTAAAACATTATTTTTGATAAATTAAATAATTTTTAAAATAAATGTTACTTTCATAAAATATTTTTATTAAATAATATTTATTTAAATATAAATTATAATATAGTTTAATGAAACCTAATTTAATTTTTATAATGGTTAGAAAGTGGTTAGTATCATAAAAACTTGTATTTTCTAGTAAATAAGGATTTTTATTTAAAATTTTAAATTCAAAAATTTAGAAAATTATTTTAGTAAAATAAATATTATTTTTTAAATCGTCAAGTTGAAATTATCCAATGATTAATTTTTCATAATTTTTTGAGATAGTCATATTTTTGGGTAAAAATTAAATACGGTATAAATATGCGGTATGTATTATTAAAATGTAGTATCCTAAAATTTATGTAATAAAAACTATAAAGGGAATCCATGACCAAAAATATATTTCCCCTTTAAAATAATTTTTTTCAGTTATTTTATTAATTTTACAATCCTATAATGAAACCTCCCAAACTTGTATTATATTTTAAGACTTTAAAAACAATTCTTTGTGAACATGAATCACTTCTACATAATCAATGGTATTATTTTAATGAGTTAGGTTATTATAATAATAAAATATTGAAAAATGATATTATTTTTTAGAAACCACTGGAAAAAATATGGTATGTTTTGTGGTTTTGATTACTTTATTACTTACAGTCTAAAACCTAAGTTTAGAAATTAATAAATAATTCCCTTTAGGTTTTTTATAAATACCCACCCAAAATCTCATTAATATTCACTCAAAACAAATTTATCATAAATCATATCTCTCTATACCTCTCTAAATCCCTCCCAAGTTCTTCCCAAGATCTTAATAAGCTTCTCCTAAGTTTATAGAAGTGCCCTCTCAAGGTAAGGGATTCTCTTCCTCTTCATTTTTATTCAAGTACTTTATTTGTATTAAGAATTTTTATTTCTAAATTTTCATGTTGTAATGTGTTTTTACACATAAATTTACTATCCTTATAATTCTTAGTTAATTAGATACCACCTTTAACTCTCATTAAACCTTTCTACAAACCTTTATATACACTTGTTATGCTACCGAAATTAACTTTTGATTTTCCACACCAAATTTTTTTATTGTGAATACCCATCCCCATTTCCAATAAAGTGTATTTAACTTCATGTAACTATCATTAATTTATTTGGTATATCTATTTATATAACTCACACTCCTTAATTTTGGTATTAAAAGTAATGAAATGTGTTCTTATGTTGTATGATCTATGTGGCACAAAAATGCATGTACATGGTTTGAATGTAATGGATGGTCCTGGAATTATGTAGTTCTCCCATGAATTCAGAAATTTCTTTATCTCGTGAGATACCATGTATGGTTCATAGGTAGTTATCCTAAGCACACTATGTTATGATTTCTTAGTGGTTAGCCTTAACTTATGCTTATGATATCATGTTTTATGTTGTTATAACATTCTTATGATTCCTTGAAGTTACCATCTTATGTCATGATTTGAAGTTTATTATTATGATTATAACCTTTTTATGTAACCATGTTATGTATTTGACTCATGTGTACTACTTTAATTCATTTTATGCTTCAATTATTCCCCTATTAGACTTTATATCTCACCCCTTTCTTATGTACATCTCCAGGTTATCCCATGCAGTTTTAAATGATCAATGAAATTTTAAGATCATTTTATAGAGTTTTAAATAATTTCATTGCATCCCAGATTCAATTTATTGAGCTATATATTTAATTAGACAAAGACACTAGGCCTCTCGATCTTTTCGGATTTGTGTTATGTGATAAATTATGAAATGGATAATATAAAATATATGGGTTTTCATACTCCCTCTAACTCTCTAAATACATCCCAAAGTATTCCCAAGCTCTTAATAAGATCCTCCATAGATTTTAGAATAACCCTATCAAGGTAATATATTCTCTTCTTCCTCCCCTTTATTTAAGTATTTTATTTTTACTAAGACTTTTTGTTTCCAATTGTTCATTTTGGAATATTTTTTTACACATCCCTTTATTTTTATTATGATTCTCAAGTAATGAGATACCATATTTCACTCTCATTAATCCCTTACATGAATCTTTATGTACACCCATTATGATGTCGAAATTATTCCATGATTTTCCATGCCAAAATTTTGGATTGTGAATACTTGTATCTATTTCCAATCAATGGTATTCACTTAATTTTTATTATCCTTTATTGATTTTGTATTTCCATGTATGTAACCCATGCTCCTTAATCATGGGATTAAAATTGATGAAATTTGTTCTTGTGTTGTATGATCTATGTGGCACACTAATTCATGTACATGATGTGAATGTGATGGGTAGGCTTGGAATTATATAGACCTAAAATGCATTGGGTAATGTTTTTATCTCAAGAGATACCATGTATGGTGCATGATCGATTAGCCTAAGCACACTATATTATGATATCTTTGTAGTTAGCATTGACTTATGTTTATGATGTCATGTTTATATTGTTTCCACATTCTTATGATGCCTTGATGTTATCATATTATATTATGGTTTAATGTTTATGATTACGATCCTCACCCTTTCATGTCATCATGTTATTACTCTAGACTCACATGTACTACTTTACATTATTCTATGCTTTGATTATTCCATTACTAGGATTTATATCTCACCCATTTCTTATGTATTTCCTCAAGTTATTCTGTAGAGTATTAGAAGATAAATGGAATATAAGGTTTCATTATGTATTTTTTTTAAATAATGTTTTTGTGTCTTTGTTTCATGTTATTATGATATGCATTTAATTATAAAAAGACATTAGTCCTTTCAATATTTTGGTATTGTATTATATGTATCATTATGTAATAAATATTTAAATAAAGTGTATAAAAGACAAGTATTGTAATATATGTTGTAGGTAATGTTCAAATAATGAGATTATGAGAAAATGAACGGCTAGTAGAAAATCCACATTTATATGTGTTATTGAATGTTCCTATTTAAATCTATGTTTAATGGTCCTTAGACTTTAATATTATTATTAATGCATGTCATGAGTTGTATAATTTGATGTATTGAAGAAACTAATGATGAAATATTATTACAGTGATGTGGTATACATTGGATGAGTCACAGGTGATATTACATTAATGGATAATGTGAGAAAGGTTTGTTGATTTTTTTTTCTTTAATTAAAGTAGATATCTCAGACCCTTTGATGGAAATGGAACTGCCTTATTAAGTCCATGTCCATGGTGTTTTTTTGGCATTTTTATTTCTAGGAAGTCAAAGAAAGAGACATTGAGCATATAGGTTGATGACATAGGAATACAACCTACTTGATTAGAGATATCATGAGAATGGAATTATATTACCTAATGTGTGTTCATATATGGTTATTATCATTATAGCATTTAATTTTTTTTAGAGTGACTCGATGTATTGTTAAACGTGAACCTTGGGCTTAAGGTGTAATAACTTAATTTCACTAAGAAAGAGGCTCGGAGGGTCACAAACTAAGTGTATTTAAAACCTCAGTTAAATTCTATTTGAATTTAATATATTGAATAAATATTATTTCTACATGTGATTTAATAATTATTCATATTAATTGTTCACAAATATTAATTCACCAGTTATTCAATAGAATATTATGTGAGTTTAATATTAAATAAATGTTCATTTTGTAAGGTAATTGCTAATTACATGAATATATAATATTTATTTATTCTGGTTCATTCGCAAGGTAAAAAATATTTATTTATTTGGTTATGGGAATATTTAATAAATATTTATACATTGTTTTTTTATATAATATTTATCTATTTATTGGAGAATAACGAAATGATATTTATTTACTAAATAAATAGTCATTATTCAAGACTCGATAAATAATGAGGAGGACTGGTGGATCAAGTTTAATGGTCCGACAAGAAATTCCATATTAAATATTATTTTCATAAATATTAATTTATTTATTCATATAAATAATATTTATTTTATCTGCACGTTTAGCGCATGTCAAGTAAATAATATTATTATTATTATTTAAATCTGGGGTTTTTTAGGGATGAAGAAAAATAATAAGGGCTCATGTGATATTATTATTTGTCTAACCACAGTTTTATAAATACCCAATTATATCATTCTCTAACCCTAATTATGTCATTCTAATAATTGTGCATAAAATATTCTAGAGAATCCTCTCAAAACCTTGAGAGAACTTTTTTTAGAATACTCTTAAGAATGGAGAGTGTTTCTCCTCCACCACTAGATTGGTTATTTCTTACCTTGAAGGATTTTATTATGATAAATAGTGATCAACATAAGCATTGTAACATCCATGAAATCACTCATAAAATTCTATGGGGATGATTGGAGGTTCACAGTGCACATGTGGATCATCGATAGAGGGATTTTACACTTAAATACACTTACTGTAATAATAAAAATTCAATAAAGGGTCTATTTATTCATCAAAAAAGAAATAAATTGAACAAAATTTATTTCTTTATCCAAATAAATTAATTATAAATATATGTCATGATCATATCTTCTTAGTTTCAGTGTAATAGTCAATTAATCTTATCTTTAATTTTATTTATCATGATGATCTTAATCATGTGCATCTTGGATTATTTTTTGACTACAACAAAAAAAAATCCAAGTTGACAAATATCCAATAGGAACTTCTGTTGAACTCATAACCTTCAAGTGGTATCAGATAGGTCACATAATTAGTTTATAATTATTTATTAATCATTGATTGATTAGATGCATTTCTTGTTAGTTTTCATTCATTAATTATTCATTCTTTAAATCAAAACATCAAAGTCTTACCTTCTCTTTCTTCATTCTCGATCATATAACCAAGAATTGATTAAAAATACATGTATATAATTTTAAGATTTCATAAATAGGTACCAATATTTTTGTTCAGATAACATAATACTACACAGTGCGTAGCCCATTGGTACACATCATGTACCCATAAGCACTTCACAAGGATGAACCATGATAAATCAGGTTCACCGTGTAATGAATGTACTTGGAATTAATTAAATGCACACTGCTTGTTAACCAACTAGGATGACACACAACATGCCAAGCAACATGATGTGTGAATAATGTAAATTTCATGTGGTCCACATGTTTTCATGGTGGAAAACATGTAGTTAAAGACTCATCGTGAATTTATTACATGATGAATGTGAATGATAGTCGAGGAACGTGGTAATTAATTCACATGATGTGGTGGTTTTGTAATTAATATACACACGATATATTTAATTCACACAATGTGATGGTAATATAATTAATACACAGGTAGTGTATTTGATAAAAATGGTGCAATGGACATTTAATTGATTCATATGCAGTGTAATGCACGTGATGTGCAATTAATTCACATGTGGTGAAATTAATTATTTCACACACAGTGTATTTAATTAACATGAATAGTAATAATTAATTATTTCATGATGAAATTAATTCACACATGATGTTAGTAATTCACATGATGTATTATTAATACACATGTAGGATTTTTAATACACATGGTGTAATTAATTTGTGCATGCAATGCAAATGTCACACATGGTGTGTAATTAATTCATGTGTGATGTGTAATTAATTCGCATGCGATGAAATTAATTATTTCATGAATGGTGTATTTAATTAACATACATAGTAATAATTAATTCTCACATGATTAAATTAATTCAAACCTGATTTTATTAATTCAAATGGTGTATTATTAATACACATGGAAGGTTTTTAATACACATGGTGTAATTAATTTGTGTACGAAATCCACATGTCATTATAGGCTATACAAATGTATATTAATTTACAAAAATAAAATAAAATTAATTTCAGTATAAAAGCAGGATATACACCATGTATAAATGGTTTAAAGAATATTAAATGCACAATTAAATCTATGTTAAATTAAACACTACTCTCTGTGTTGTCTCCAAGTACTTTAATGACCTGAACTTTTATCAATGAAATTCCCTTTATGATTGAAATAAATGCACTATTATGTAATGTGGTTATAAAAAACACAAACACTTTTTTGGTTATATCCCATCATATTTAAATGACCATTAAGAATCATGACCATTGATAATACAGCCATTGAAAAATGTTTATATGATTGGAATATATTAAGGGTGATGATAAAATAATATTGAAAAAGACAAAAGAATTGATGGTCTTGACCAGTAGGATCATACCCTATGAAGCCCATTTATCAGAGCTTACAAGGAAAATAAAATATTTAGGCTTTACTCTTGATCAATCTCAAGTTGATATCCAAAAACTAAATCAAAAATGAGGTTGTTTGTAGGATAAGTTCAAGCTCAATGAGATATTCATTGAACCACCCCAAGAAAAACTCATTGTCACACACCTTACCCTTAGAGCATTCGTTAGTATAATAAAAGGATATATATCTAAACCCTAACAGTATGAATATATATTTTAAAAAAATATTATATTTATTCTTTATTCTTTTTTACTTTATAAATAATTAAGTAGTGATTTTGATAAAAATTAGATTTTAATACAACAAAGCTCGAATTGTATTTTTGGGTAATATGCAATTTCAATTAAGATATTTCTTTTTATGAATTCATGAATTGAATTATATTTAAATAAAATATTATTATTAAATATTATATATTAAAAATAAATCATAATATAATTTTATGAAGTGAAAAGGTAATTTTTCTAAGGGTCGGAAAATTGTTATTGTCAAAAAAACCAGTATTTTTCAATAAATAGAGATTTTAATTTAAAATTATAATTTATTATATTTATATAATTATTTTTTATATATTAAATATTATTTTTTGAATCATAATGTTGAAATTATCCTATGCTTAATTTTTCATAATTCTCTCAGATAGTCATATTTTTAGGTAAAAATTAAATACAGTATATATATACGGTCTGTATTATGATATCATAATGACCCAAAAGTGTTGTAATATGTTCTATAAAAGGTATACATGACCAAATATATGTTTACAATTTAAAATAATGTGTTTTTTAGGTTATTTGATTAATTTTATACACCGTTATGAATCCTCCAAAACCTATATTATATTTTAAGGTTTTAAAATCAATTATTTGTAAACGTGACTCACTTCCACATCACCAAAGGTATTATTTTAATGTTATTAGTTAATGGAATTATAAAATAATGAAAATAAATCCTATTTGGTATAAACAATGGGCAAAAACCATGGTATGGTTTGTGGTTTTTATTACTTTATTATAGAGTCTAAAACCTAAGTTTGGGGAATAATAAAGAACTACCCTCTATTTTCCTATATAAACCTACCCAAGATGCCATTTATCTTCACTAAAAACTATAAAATCATGGATATACTCTGAAATTTTCTCTATATATCCCTCATAAGGTTCCCCCAATCCCTTAAGAAGCTCCTACCAATCTTTTGGAAACACCCTCTCAAGGTAAGGGATCCTCTCTTTCTCCTCTTTGTTCAAGAAACTTCTTTATGTAATTTATTTTTTCTTCCAATTACTATTGATAGGATATGATTTTAAAAATATATATTACTAAAATTATTATTTAGAATTTATTATATACCTATTTCCCTCTCATTAATCCCTCCTATGATTCATTATTTACCCCCGTTAAGCTGCTGAAATTATCCAGTGATTTTTCTATGCCAAACTTTTATTCAAGCACCCTTTTTGTCTTATGACTTTTTAGTTACCAATTTTTCATGTTTTATTATGTTCTTGAATATACATATTACATTCATTA
This sequence comes from Viscum album, assembly GCA_963277665.1. Classification (NCBI taxonomy): domain Eukaryota; kingdom Viridiplantae; phylum Streptophyta; class Magnoliopsida; order Santalales; family Viscaceae; genus Viscum; species Viscum album. The sequence continues at coordinate 108,665,150 of OY728154.1, forward strand.
TGATTTAAAAGTTATGATATACCCCTTTTACTCTCATTAATCCCTCCCATGTTTCATTATGTACCCCTGTTATGCTGCTAAGATTATCCTACAATTTTTTTATTCCAAACCTTTGTATTATGAATACTGTCATAATTTCCACTCAAGGGAACTCACCTGGACATACCTATCCTAATATTATTGGTTAATTCCATGTATTTACTCCAAAATCGTTAATCTTGGTATTAAGTTTTATTAAATATGATCCTATGTTGAATGATCTATGTGGAACACTTATGCATGTACATGATATGAAATAGAAGGGTGCTCTCAAAATTATATAGTGCTCCAATGAATTAGGTAATGTTTTAGTCTCATGAGACTTAATGTATGGGATTAGGGTGTAAACATAATCTATTATATGAATTTTTCCACCATGTTATGATGTCTTGGTAGTTATCCTTAACCTATTTTTATGATGTCATGTTTAATGTTGTTTCCACATTCCCATGTTACCTTTATGTTCTCCTATTATATCATGACTCGTTATCAAAGATTATGATTCCCACCCCTTTTATGTTTCATTGAAATTCATATTGAATAACATATAATAATTTCATCATGTTATGATTTTTTTATTTCCTCACTCGGCTTTATAGCTCACCCCTTTCTTGTGTATGTCCCGAGGTTATCCTATGCAGTTTTAAATAAGAAATGGAATATTAAAATCATATTAAGGAAGTTTTCAATAATTTTGTTGTATACATGTATTAAGTTGATTTTTTATGTACTTAATCTCCCAAATACGCTTGGATTCTTGATCATATAGGTTATACTAAGTGTGTTTTTATATAATAAATTATGAAATAAAGTGTATTAAATAAAAGGGTTATAATAGTTGGTATCAGAGGAAATTCTAGTTATTTTTGGGATTAAGATTAGAAAACTCTAGAAAATGAATTTATAATAAGAATAAACATAAGAAAACATCCCTAAATTTTTTAAAAGTATATAGTTAGTTGATTCCAAGTAAATACCTTCTTTTCTGGACACTACAAGTGGATGTGGCTCCATCATAGAGGTACCTAGGGGTAATAACCTGAAAAAAGGGAACACTGAGATAGAATCGATCATCACCTGGTGCACAACAACAATATTTTCTATATACCTAGTTTTGAAACTCTTTAGGGATATGATTTGGTAAGTACACAAGCTTCTTACGAACCATTATTAAGGGAAAAAAATTCCCATAAGATTTTATGCTAGGAAATAGATCATAGATAACATATATTAAACCCTATAAATTCATAGGTTAAGGTATATATATTATTTATGAGTTATCCATTTAATGTTCATAGTTTCTATTTATGTGTTTAATATTTTAAAAATTATTATACCTAATTTTACCATTATTCTAGTCAATGGTGGTAAATATGAGAAACCAAGTCAAAAACCAATGTGAGAGGCAATGTGATGACTGCCCAAATGAGATGCCCAACCTAATGGGAGAAGGAATCACAAACTCCATGACTATACTCTCTCAATTGACTCAATTTTTTAATCAAAACCTAAATCAGGAGGAATTCCCAAATTCCCCTGAGAAAGATAAAGTTTAATTGAGACATTTATGTGACAAGTCCACCAAATTTAAATAGATCTTCTAATCCTGTAATTGTGGAACAATAGATCAGATTCATTGAAAATATATTCTCAGTCCTTCAATGCTCTGAGAAAGAGAAGGTCATGTTGGATGTTTATCATATAGAAGAAGAAGCTAATCAATGGTGTATGTTGGTCAAGAATTTAAAGTCTGAGGTGGAGTTCAAAGATATTGAGTAGAATAAATTCTTCAAAAAATCGATAAATATTTTTTTTCACTCTCTACCTAAAAATGGAGAGGTACTTCCTTATACTCAAGAAAAAAAGATGATAAATCTATAGGGGTTTATGAGTAAAACTTCACAATACTTGCATGATACACCTATATCTTTGTTGTTACCTTCAAATGTAAATTTGGCTTCTTCTTTGGTGGATTGAAGTTGAGTTTACAAAAATTCTTAGTCATTTAGGACTTTGACAGTTATGAGAAGATTATTTGATGGTCCCTCAAAGTCAAAATGGAGACCAGAGAATCTCAAGGGTCTCCTAGGGATAAGAAGCGAAAATTGTAGTTTAATTATGGAGGTGTGATGGATAAATCTAATAGTGAGAAGAAATTTCAACATCCCACTTTTCGAAATTATGGGAAGGATTACCCCAAAACTTTCTTTAAGGAGATGATTAAATGCTTTAGGTGTGGGGAGGAAGGGCACCTAGCTAGCGATTACCAGTGGGAGAAACCTACCAATGTGATGGAATAAAGGAATGCTCTGGTCAACCCTCAGACCATTTTCCAATGTTTCAACTATAAGTAACATAGACACTATGTGAGTCAATTCACTAAGCCAAGGGTTATCGGTGACAACCAAAGACAACAACCCCCAATGCCTAAAGAGAAAGGGTGAGCTTATGTCATCACAAATGTGTAGGTGGATCCCGATAATGAAGCGGTGATAAGAAGTCTAGTTATTCATTCAATAATATTGAATTTAATTTTTTTTTATGGTTTTACGTATTCTTTCATATCTATCAAGTTTAGTATATCTATTTAAACACTTCTATAAATCATAGAAGTAGAGTTATCAGTGAAACATAAAATGAATAAATTATTATATACTAAGTATATTATGTAATATCTGGTGTCCTAGAACCAACTATTTGTGATTTGATTACATGGATATTTAATGTATTTAAATATTAAACATCTTATTACATATTGTTCATTGTTCTATATGATTATGATGTAATAATGTCCTAGAGTATTTTTTGCATTGATAAGGTCATGGAAGTTCTCTGATATAATGAGAACCTTGAAATTCCATAACAATGTTCTTAAATATAGTTTTATAGTTCAATGACATACTATTATGGGACATATAGCATGTAGACCATTAGGTGCGAGTACTCATAAGCATATGAGACTTCCTCTCATGAAGTTCTCACTTGGTAATCTCCAAGACATGAGATTATAAGAACAAACTCTCCATTAGGAATTTCGTATGTTTTGGTGTCATCAAATATTTCTATTTTTGAATGTGTGTAATGATACTTAGACTTTAATATTATCATTAATACGTGTCATGAATCGCGCACTTTGATTTACTGACGAAAATTATCAAACAGACAGTTGGTGGGAAGTAGGGTATGTTAGGTGTGTCACAAGTGGCATGTTATTAATGGATAAGTTGAGAATGTATTTTTACCTTCCATTTATGGAAGTTGATATCTTGGTCATTTGATTGAAATAGAATCGTATCGTGAAATTCCATGGTCATGGTGTAATGAAGAGTTTATTTCAGGAAGTCGAAGAATGACGTATCAAGAACAAAGGTTGATGAAACTATCATAAAACCCACTTGATGAGATATTGTGACACAGGGATTATATTACACAATGAGCGTTCATATGTGGACATTGATGTTGTGACTTTAAGTTCTTTCTCTTGGGTTCCTTGACTCATTGCTAGACATTACTCTTGGAGTTTAGGCAAACCCGCCTAATGCCAACGAGAAAGAATCCTAGAGGGTAACACACTAAGTGTTTCTGGTGGTCTTAGTTAAATTATATTTGAATTTAATTAATAAATATTATTCTCAAGACAGCGAAATAATTTTATTCAAGCTAAAAAGATTACATAAATTAAATAAATATTTATTCACCGGATTGTGGGTAAAATTTATTTATTTATTTTATTGAATATTTAATAAATATTTATTTACTAGTTTGTAAATAAAATATTTATTTAAGAGAATAAATTATTTATTTATTTATTTGGGTGTTCAATAAATGGAAGTGGATTTAGATCAGATCAAGGCTGGTCTGATAGTAAAATAATTATTTTCAAGATGATAAGTAATTATTTAACTAGTTGGAACAAATTAAAATAGCGTTGCTATTATTTTGTGATGTTGAATTTTATTTATAATTTTGTTTTGCGCAAGTTGGCGCACCATAAATAATAACGCGGTATTATTATTAATAGCATGGTTTTTCTCTAAGGTTATGAATGTATTTAATTTTTGTTATGTATTTAAATATTGTAAATGAAGCCTCGTGTCGATAAATAGACTCATACGTTTATTGTGCCATGTACCGAACTGCACTACTGGAAAATTGATAATTGTTGAGCTAAACAATTTCTCTCTCGAATCCTCTTCTCACCCCTCTCAAGAACAAGAGACGTTCTTCAAGACCAAAGAAAAAGTGATCAAGAACGACTGACACAAGACACTCACTTTGTCGCGCTAGCACCTGGAGAATGAGTGGTCTTGATTGGAGGCCATCGGAGCACGTGTGGATCACCACTAGAGGGATTCTAGTTTGGATCCTTACAAGCACAGTGAGATAATTTGGAAGGTTCATTCCAAACGATCAACATCATAAATGAAAAAATTACTGAAGATCCAGGTATTATTTTATTTATAAAATTAATTAAATTAATTATAAACATGATGTGCAAGATCCTCTCTAAAGGTTTCGGGCCTCTTCCTTATTTATCTAAATCTTTGGTTCTATTTTGTGGAGTCTAGCATTCATCATCGTATTAATCTCGAAATAATCATTGATCATAGTAAAATTTAAATTTGGGTGTCGGCCCAACTGTGCTTCCGCTGCATCTATAACCTACAAGTGGTATCAGAGCGATTACATAATAGTTTATAATTATTTAAATATTTCTTTGATGATTTACGAATTTAATAATTTAGTTGTTTCAATTCAAGTTAATTGTTTTGCAAATCTGAATCTTGAGATCTGTTCCTCCTCTTTCATTTCTCATTAACCTTACAAAAATGATCTTTTTTAATTTTGATTAAAATAAAACAGTGGATCTCATCTGGAGGTGCCAAAGCTTCATGGTCATATAACACCAGAACACATGGCATGTATTCGGCAGTACACACTATATAGTCAATAGTCAATGCATCGAACCAGTCCACCAAACCAAGTCATGTGTTGGAGTCTTTCTAAGTCGTAAATGACTCCGTGTGTTAACCAGTAATAGGTGGCATCTGATTTCTAGATTACACACCGTGTATTCCACTGGACACAGTGTGTAGTCCCTTTGGGTTAGGGTTGAACCATGTACCCCATACATGGCTTGACTGGCTGAAACCATGTAATGCGGATACTACATGGCGTATGGCCCACTGAACACACCGTGTACTCCAAATATTTCTGAAATACATCTACACGTGATGTCCCCAGGCGTGTACTTCGGATGGATGGTGAATGATAGTACACACCTTGTATTCGGAACAACATGTCATGTACTCATCTAAATTATGCAGATTTATTAAAATTTATTATTATATTATACAAAACCTTGAGACGTGTACCATAGTTTGGGCGTAAAGCTGAGGCGCAACATTTGATAGGTGTTTTATATATGTGTGTTTAATTTAACATCTAAATAATATTCATTTCTACTCATTGGGTAGTTGTGAATGAGAATTCACCAAGTTGCCTCCAAGATACAAGTTACATACAAAGATAATTTTAAATGAATTTATTTGTTTAAAATTGTGATGGATGAGAATCTCATGGAAATTTAGAAAAGGGTTTAAGATAAAAGGATTGGTTAACTAAATACAATTAATTGATTCGAGCAGGATTTATCTTAAATAAGAACAATTAAAGAATTGAATGCTAGTTTTATTTATGAGTAAATATCATTGCATGTATGGATGATCATGACCTATACCAATACCTTTTTATGTGGATGGTTTCTTTTAATTAATTTATTTAAATTAAAATTATTGGCCTGATAGCCTTCTCCTCATTCATATGTAGGGAATGCATGCCCAAGGTTTCTTTTATATAAAACCCCTTTTACCCCTCACCTGCATGTGAGTTAAAAAAAGGAATGTGTAATATTGGAGGTGGTTCAAGTTGGATACAAGACAAAATTAATCCTAGGAGATACAGAGGTGTATAGGTGGAAAGATGTAAACATGAACTCAAAAGGTTCAAGGTGTTTCTCCCCTAGGACAGGGTTAGTTTATCAATATCTAGATAAAATAACCATTAGAAAATCTCATGATCATACACTTTGCTTTATTTTATTTTTTTCAGATGCATGGTTTATCATTATGGATGTGTTGTCACGATCACATAATTAATGAATTAAACAAGCATGCAAGATGGAACTAAAATAAACCAAGCTTATGAGTAAATATTATCAATATATGATAATCACTTAAGTAAGTTCCACTTAATATTAGCAAGCATGTGATAATGATAATAAGAAATTCATGTATAAGAGATAAAAATCCCTCAAATAAAATATTAATTCAGACCAAGCCTTCTATTACTTGATTAAGAGAAAAACTCAATAAAACTATGTGTTTGACCAACCCTTGTTGGGACACTTACTTTTATACATGAATCCCTTATGAAAGGTTTCAGTTTGACTTAACCATATTACATCAAGAGGAGTATCCCTTACTAGACTTAGTGTAATATTGGAGTCAAGAGTTAAGGAAATCCAAATTCAGGATTTTAGGATTGGGGAGTCCACTCAAAAGATCAAGGAGCTGCAAGTCCACAGTTGGCAAAGACCTGTCTACCTAAATACCATAGAATAGCTTGAACAACCCTTGTTGGGGTTATGTGAAGGGGAATATGGATCCTTGCCACTAGAATTTCATGGAAACTAGACATTCTGAGTTCAATAGTGAGGGCCATTGGGATTTGATAAAATAGAGGGAGACTTAATTTATTATTTCTCATAAAAATGTAATCAATAAAGTACTAATGATCTGCTCTTTTAATTGTAGAATAAAAATGTAAATCTTATAAACCACACTATCCCTATGATCAATTCTAGATAAAGACAACATCCTCCCTAGAAGTAACTTCTAGGAATGGTTTAGATGCCTTTGGGTTATCCTACACCATGAATGGAAGTCTTACTTGTTGGAGTCAGCATTACCTGATCCTCCTGCCAAAGAGGTGATTGATGAGGATTTCCTGGTCTATGAAAAACATATTAATGATGGGTTCTACATTCAATGTTTGATACTATCATCAATTTCTAGTGAATTCTCACAAAAACATGGATGTGTATAGCATTCTGGAGAACATACATGGTCTTTACTAAAAGAGAGCAAGATAGGAAATTTTTGAGATCTCCAAGGCACTCTTTCAGAGTAATATTGAAGAGGGTTCCCCAAATGGGCCTTGTGTAGTCAAGCTCATTGGATACATTGATAACTTAGATGTTCTAGGGTTTAAACTCCCTGAAGAACTGGGCACCAATCTCATTCTCGCATCACTCCCTTAGATCTTCTCCAGCTTTGTTGTTAATTTTAACACGAACAACATTGAGAAGTCTCTATCTGATCTGCTTATCCTCATTCTTCAAGTGGACAATGATATGAAGCATGAAAATCCTTCTGTCCTTATGTTGAATAAGAGGAAAGGGAAGGTGAAGAGATTTAATACCAAAGCTTCTTCATGGCCTTCCAAGAAAAGGAATATCAAAGGGGAGGAAAGGGAACTGGAGGCTATTTGTTTCGCATGTGGAAAGAAAGGCCACTGAAAGAAGAAATGAACCCAGCCTAAGAAGCAAGGGGAAGCTTTAGGTGTTTTTGTTATCAAATTAAATTTATATATTTCTACAAATTGGGTATTAGATACAGCTTGTGGAGCTCAAATATGTATCCAAATACAGAAACCAAGTAGATTCAGGAAGACTGGCTGAGGGGAGGTAGATCTGCGAGTAGCCAACGGAGCCAGACTTGTTGTTGTAGCTGTCGAAGACTACCACCTCACGTTTCCAAATGGGATTATCTTGGTGTTAAAGTGTTGTTATTATGTTCCGTCTGTTACTAAAAACATTATTTTTGTATCCATATTAGATACAGATGGATTTGTTTTCAAGTTTGGAAATGAATGTTTCTTCCTTTACAAAGATAACATTTATTTTGGTAGGGAACATTTATACAACGGTCTTTACATGTTGGATTACATAAACCAAGTAATTCCAGTTGATAACAAATATGCTTCACATGACTCATACCACACCCAAATTTGGCATCACCAGCTAGGTCATGTAAATGAGAAATGCTTGAAAAAGTTACATCAAGATGTATATTTAGATTATTTCGAATTAAAACCACTTGGAATATATCATGCATGTTTACAAGGCAAAATTACCAAAGCCCCATTTAGTGGTAAAGGTGAAAGGGATAAAGAACTTCTTTAATTGGTTCATACCGATGTTTGTGGACCATTTCCAATTGAAAGAAGTGGAGGGTACTCATACTTCATAACTTTTACTAATGATTTTAGTAGATATGGATATATCTACTTAATGAGGTATAAGTCGGATTCTTTTGATAAGTTCAAAGAATACAAGAATGAAGTGGAGAACCATCTTGGTAAGAAGATTAAGAAACTCTACTCAGACCTAGGGGGAGAATATCTTAATCAATACTTCATTGATTACTTATGGGAGTTTGGGATCCTATTCCAACTCAATCTTGTTTACACACCCTAGTGGAATGGTGTGAGTGAAAGGAGGAACCACACCCTGTTGGACATGGTGAGATCAATGATAAGTCATGCGAAACTTCCATTATCCTTTTGGGGATATGCATTACAAAAAAGGTGCACATACTAAACCAATTACCAACTAAATCGATAAATGGTATTCCATACAAGTTCTGGAGTAGAAATAAATCCATGTTATCGAATTTACATATGTGGGGAAGTGATGTGTTTGTTAAAGCCTCTTTAAGTAACAAACTTTCACCCTCAGGCACAAAGTGTACCTTTATAGGATAGCCTAAGGAAACAAGGGGATATTACCTATACAACCCCTCAGACAAAAATTTTATAGTGCCAAGACATTCCATATTTCTTGAGAGGGGTAACATCTCTAAAAAAGATAGTGGGATCAAGATAGACTTCAATGAAGTTGAGGCTCAAGGTCCACAAGATTTGGTATATAAGCAGATTCTACAAATCCCCATGGAAGAAAAAACTATTCCAAAGACATAAGAACTACATAAGAATACAAAATAGGTTAGAGAACCAGAATGGTATGGTTTTCTATTTACTGAGGAAGGTGACTCGTTATTATTTGATAATAATGATCCTATAACCTACAAGGAAGCAGTAAGTGGCACAGATGTTGCCAAGTGGCAAGAAACCATGAATTATGAAATGGATTTCATGTACCAAAACCAAGTCTAGATTTTGGTAGATCCTTCAATTGATTTAAATCCTATTGGTTGCAAATGGGTATTCAAGAAGAAACTGGACATGGAAGGACAAGTCAGTACCTATAAGTCACGACTGGTTGCAAAAGGGTTCAAACAGCATCAAGGCATTGACTACGACGAAACATTTTCACCATTTTCAATGATTAAATCCATTAGAATTCTATTGGCCATTATTTCTTACCATGACTATGAGATTTGGAAAATGGATGTCAAAATATCCTTCCTTAACGGGGACCTTCAGGAAGATGTCTACATGACACAACCTAAAGGATTTATGACTCCAATGGATGCCAATAAGGTATACAAGTTGCATAAATCCATTTATGGATTAAAGAAAACATCTATGTCATGGAAAATTTATTTTGATGAAGCCATAACAAAATTTGGTTTTATCATGAACGAATGTGAGCCTTGTGTCTATAAACAGTTAAGTGGGAGTGTAGTCGTTTTCGTAATAGTATATGTTGATGAAATATTACTTATTGGAAACAAAATACCAGTCTTATAGTCTATTAAGACATGGTTGAATCAATGATTATCCATGAAGGACTTGGGAGAGACAACATATATTCTTGGGATCAAGATCCATCATGATAGATCTAATAGAATGTTGGGCCTAAGTCAAAGTACATACATTAATAATATAGTGAAGAGTTTCAATATGGAACAATCCAAGAGGGGATTTTTTTCACCATTACATGGCATTAATCTTTCCAAGAAAATGTGTCCTCATACACATAAGGAAAGAAATATAATGGTAAGGACTCCATACACATCAGTGATTGGGTCAGTCATGTATGTCATGTTATGTACTAGGCTGGATGTTGCCTATGCATTAAGTGTGGTAGGCAGATATCAAGCTGACCCAGGTGACCTCCATTTGATGGAAGTCAAGACTATCCTAAAGTATATGAGGCATACTAAGGATGTGTTCCTGGTTTATAGAGGAGATGAGGAACTAGTCATCATAGGATATGCTGATGATAGTTTACATACTTATCAAGATGACATGAAATCACAAACAGGATACATCTTCACTTTGAATGGAGGTATAGTGAGATGGAAGAGCTCAAAGAAGAGTGTGGTCACAGATTCTAAAGTAGATTCTGAGTATATCATAGCTTCTAAGATAGCTAAAGAATTATTTTAGATGTGAAGCTTCATCCAGGAGAAGGATGTGATACCTAGCTGTAAAGATCCCATCACACTACACTGTGATAATATTATAGTAGTGGATCTCGCAAAAGATACAAGGTCACATTAGCAGACAAAGCACATACTTCATAAGTATCATCTCTTGAGGGATTTTTCTCAAAGAGTTAAAGTTTTAGTGAGCGTTATTTCCATATAAGACAACCTGGAGAACCCCTTGACTAAAGCCTTGACTCGGTAGAAACATGATCACCATGTGAGGTCTAGTGGACTGAATGTTTTAGGCAGTTGGCTCTAGTCCAAGTGGGAGTTTGTAAGATTTGGTGTCTTAGAACTAACTGTTTGTACTTTGATTACATGTATATTTAATGTATTTAAATATTAAACATCTTATTACATATTGTTCATTGTTTTTCATGATTATGATGTAATAATGTCCTAAAGTAGTCGTTGCATTGATAAGGTCATGTTAGTTCCCCGCTATGATGAGAACCTTAAAATGCTATAACAATATTCTTAAATATAGTTCTACAGTGGGATGACATACTATGATGTGACACATATCATGCATATTGTCAGGTGTGAGTACTCGTAAGCAGATGAGACTTCCTTTAATGAAGTTTGCACTTAGTAATCTCCAAGACGGTAGATTATGAGAACAGACCTACTTCCACATGTTTTGGTGTCATCAGATATTTCTATCTGTGAGAATGTGTAATGATCCTTAGACTTTAAGATTATCATTAATATGTGTCACGACTCATGCACTTTGATTTACTGACGAAAATTGTCATGCAGACAGTTGGCAGGAAGTAGGGTATGTTGGGTGCATCACAAGTGGCATGTTATTAATGGATAAGTTGAGGAAGGATTTATACCTTCTATTTATGGAAGTTAATATCTCGAACCTTTGATTGAAATAGAACCTTCACGGGAAATTCTATGGCCATGGTGTAACAACAAGTTTATTTTAGGTAGTCAAAGAATGGTGTATCAAGCAAAAAGGTTGATGAAACTATCATAAAACCTACTTGATGAGATATTGAGACATAGGTATTATATTACATAGTGAGTGTTCATATTTGGATTTCATTTTTGTGGCTTTATTTTATTTCTCTTGGTTGTCTTGAATCATTGCAAGACATTACTCTTGGACTTTAGGCAAACTCGCCTAATGCCAATGAGAAAAAATCCTAGAGGGTCACACACTAAGTGTTTCCGGTGGTCTCGGTTAAATTCTATTTGAATTTAATTAATAAATATTATTCTCAAGATAGTGGAATAAAATTATTCAATTTAAAATTATTTCAAAAATTAAATAAATATTTATTCACTAGATTGTGGGTAAAATATATTTATTTGTTTTATTAAACATTTAATAAATATTTATTTACTAGTTTATAAATAAAATATTTATTTAAGAGAATAAATTACTTATTTATTTATTTGGGTGTTCAATAAATGGAAGTGGAGTTCAAGTGGATCAAGTTTGGTTCGATAGTAAAATAATTATTTTCAAGATGATAAATAATTATTTAACTATTTGGCACAAATTAAAATAACGTTGTTGTTATTTTGTGATGCGAAATTTTATTTATAATTTTGTTTTGTGCAAGTTGGCACGCCATAAATAATGACGTGGTATTATTATTAATATCATGGGTGTTATCTAAGGTTATGAATGTATTTAATTGTTGTTATGGAATTAGATATTTTAACTGAAGCCCTGTGTCAATAAATAGACACATATGTCTATTGTTCCATGTACCGAATTGCACGGATGGCGAATTTAGAAGTGTTTAGCTAAAAAATTTCTCTCCTGAATCCTCTTCCCACCCCTCTCAAGAATGAGAAACGTTCTTCAAGTCTAAATAACAAGTGATCAATAATGACTGACATAATACACTCACTTCATCGTGCTATCACCCAGAGAACAAGTGGTGTCGATCGGAGGCCATTGAAGCATGTGTGGATCACCTCTAGAGGTATTCTGGTTTGGATCCTCATAAGCGCAATGAGATAATCAAGAAGGGTCATTCTGAATGATCAATGTCATCAACAAAGAAATTACCGAAGATCTAGGTATTCTTTTCTTTATGAAATTAATTGAATTAACTATAAATATGATGTGCAAGATCCTCTCTAAATGTTTCAGGCCTCTTCCTTATTTATCTAAATCTTTGATTCTATTCTATGGAAACTGGAATTCATTGTCATATTGATCCCGGAATGATCATTGATCATGGTAAAAATTAAAGTTGGGTGTCGGCCCAACCGTGCTTCCGCTGTGCCCGAAACCTACATATAACTCCTCCCATGTCAAAAATTTGTGTGTTGAAATTCCAAAAAAAACCTTTTCATACTCTCTTTAGTGTAATTTGATGTAATTTTGAGTATGGATTGGCTTTCCTTATATTGAGTCAACATAAATTTTCAAGAGAATGAAATCACCCTCAGTATAATGAATCACCCTCTAATTCTATACAAGTGCAATGAGGGGGTGAATATTATTTAGTAATAACATCTAAAACATGGATATTATTTCCTTGTGATCAATTGTATCTAGCCCAAATGATTGATATTAAAGAAAATGTCATCCTAGAATACATGCCTATTGTGATGTAATATGCTAATGTGTTTCCCGAAGAATTGTTTGGTATTTATCCTAGCCGAGAGGTTGAATTTTAAATCAATCTTATACCAGAGAATTTTATAATATAAAAGAATCCATATATGATGGTTGTTGTTGAACTTATGGAACTAAAGAATAAACTATATAAGAATATGGATAAAGGATTTATATGACCAAGTGCTTCATCATGGGGTGCACTAGTCCTCTTTTTCAAGAAGAAGAATGGCTCAATGAACCTCTACATTGATTATAATGTGCTCAAAAATATCATAATAAAGAATAAGTATCATCTACTATGGATTGATGACTTATTCAATCTGCTATGTAGAGCCCATTATTTCTCTAAATTAGATCTTTGATCAGGATATTATCGAGTAAAGGTTAAGGAGGAGGATATCCCTAAGACTAATTTTCATACAAAGTATGGGGACTATGAGTTTGTAGTGATTTCATTTAGACTCACTAATTTTCTAGAAATTTTCCTAGATTTGATGAATAGAGTCTTTAGGGATTACCTTGAAAAAAATTTGGTAGTCTTTATTAATGATATTCTTATCTACTCAAAAATCAAGGAGTAACATGAGGATTATTTGAAGGCTGTATTGAGGACCTTATGGAAAGAAAAGATGTATACAAAGTATAGTAAATAAAAGTTCTAGTTAGAGTAAGTAACCTTCTTGGGGAATGTAATCACTAAAAAAGGGATATCTATGGACCCTTTAAAAAAAGGAAATTGATTGATGGCCCAGACCAACATATATGATGGATATCCATATTTTCCTTGGATCATCTAGGTACTATCATTGATTTTTGAGGAACTTATCACAATTTTCAAGCTCACGAACTAAGATTACTCAAAAGGGAGTCAAGTTTGTTTAGAATAATGAATGTGAGAAAATTTTTAAAGTGATTAAGAAGAGGATAATAATTGTACATGTGCTCACATTACCCACTAGTGGAGAAGTATTTGTGATCTATAGTGATGCATCCAAAAAGGGATTGGGTTGTGTACTCATGAAAAATGAAAAAGTGATAGGTTATTCCTCATAACAACTAAAGATGCAAGAGTATAACTACCCAACTCATAATCTATAATTGGATGCAGTGATCTTCACATTAAATATTTTGATACATTATCTATACAGAGATAATTGTGATATATATATATATATGAACCATAAAATCCTCAAGTATATATTCAAACAAAATGATCTCAATATTCACCAATGGAGCTGGTTAGATCTAATCAAGGATTATGATTTTTCAATCCATTTCCATCCTAGTAAAGTAAACAAAGTAGTATATTATCTAAGTAGAAAGGTTCCTACAAATATATACATGATGAGGATTGTAAGGGATATAATCTTCTTAGACATGAAAAGGATGGATATGGGGATAATAAAAGGATCTTTATCCTGAATTTATCAAATAACTACTCAAACATCTATTCTTGAGAGAACCAAGGAGGATTATAAATATAATTAGTTCCTACAAAAGAAGGTAGCTAATATTTAGGAGTAAAACTTTGATGAAGATAGAGTTATAAGGTTTGGAACCCAGATATGTGTCCCATCAAAACCAAAACTGAGGAGTGAACTTTTGGATGATGTTCATAGCTCATCCTTTTCTATTCATCCAAGAAGCACTAATATGTATAAAGATTTGAAGCAAAATGTCTAGTGGGATAACATGAAGAGAGATATTTCTAAGTTTTTATCTTGATGCTTGGTATGCCAACAAGTCAAGGATGATTGACAGAAGTCTAATGGTATAATGAAACCATTTTACATACTAGTATAAAAATTGGAAAACATAACCATGGATTTTTTTTATAGGACTCCTCAGGACACCTAAAGGTAATAACATCATCTGGGTGGTAGTCGATCACCTTAAAAATTTGGTTCATTTCATTACTATCAAGAAATATTTCTCTCTTAACCAACTCACCAAGATATACATAAGATAAGTGGTAAGACTTTATGGATTACCTCTCTCTCTATTGTATCTAATTGAGATCCAAGGTTTATCTTGAGGTTTCGGAGAATCCTTCAGGTAGCATTGAATATATAACTAAGATTCATCACTGCTTATCACCCTCATATGGATATCTAGTCTGAAAGGGTCATTAAAAACATGGAAAATATATTGAGATCATGTTCAATGGATTTCCAAGTATGTTGGGATCAGCACCTTCCCCTAGTGGAGTTCTCATATAACAATAGTTTCCATTCTGGAATTCAAATGGATCTCTATGAGTCTCTGTATGGGAAGAGGTTTTAAACTCTAACATACTGGGATGAAGTTGGAGAGCAGAATCTTATGAGACCTGATCTTTTCTAAGAGATAACAAAAAAGGTTTAAACCATTAAGTATCATATTAAATCCACAAAAATTTGATAGAAAAGTTATGTATATAATCATTTATGAGATGTAGAGTCTGATATTAGAGAAAAATTATTCCTTTGTGTATCACCATGGAATAAATTCATGAGGTTTTAGAAGAAGGGAAATATTATTCCAAGATACATCGACCCCTTTGAGATCCTCAATCACATCGGAGTTGTGGGATATCGACTAGCACTCTCACATAACCTATCTCAAGTACATGATATGTTCCATGCATACCTATTGAGAAATTAAATACTAGACCCATCACATATACTAAATCCAGAGGTGGTGTAATTGGAGAATGGTCTTTTATAAAAGGATCAATTGGTGAAAATCTTAGATCATAAAGAAAAAAGTCTACAAAATAAGACAACTCCCTTGGTCAGAGTGCTATAGTAGAACCGCAATTTTGAGGAAGCAACTTGGGAAGTGAAAAAGGAAACAAAAAAAATTACCCACATATGCTTCAGTATATGAAATCAAAATTTTGAGGGTGAAATTTTTGAATGTGGGGATAATGTAAAGACCCAAAATTTTATAAATGAAATTCCCTTTATGATTGAATTAATTTCCCTATGATGTAATGTGGTTATAGAAAACACATGAACTTATTTGGTTATATCCTTTTAAATTTAAAATATCATTAATAATCATAACCATTGATAATATAATCATTGAAAAATGATCATATAATTGATATATATTAAGGGTTATGATAAATTCCTATTGACATGGACAAAAGAATCGATGGACTCAACTAGTAGGATCATACCCTATGAAGCCCATTTATCGAATATTATAAGGGATACAGTATCTCTAGGATATTTCCTTGATAAATTTCAATCTAAGATACAACAACTAAATCATAAGGAAAATCGTTTATGGGAGAAGTTCAAGCTCATCGATATCATGGTCCAAACCATGTTCGTTAAACCACCCCAACAAAATCTCATTATCGCACACCTTACCCTTAGAGCATTCACTGGTGTAATAAAGGGATATGTATCTCAACTATAATAATATGAATATATATATATATATTATTTTTAATAAAATAATTATTATATTTATTCCTTATTGTTTTACTTTATAAATTATTAAGTAACGATTTTGATAAAAATTAGATTTTAATACGACAAAACTCGAATTGTATTTTTGTGTAATATGCACTTTCATTTAAGATATTCCTTTTGATGAATTAATGAATTAAATTATATTTTAATAAAATAGTATTATTAAATAGTATATATTAAATATATGTGATAATATAATTTTACAAAATGAAAATGTAATTTTTATATGGGTCGGAAAATTGCTATTGTAAAAAAACTAGTATTTTTAAAAAAATGGGGATTTTAACTTAAAAGTGTAATTTATTATATTTAGATAATTATTTTGATAAAATAAATATTATTTTTTGGATCAGAAATTATAAATTAACCAATGCTTAATTTTTCATAATTTTGTGAGACTATCAAATTTCCGTGTAAAAATTAAATACGGTATAGATATACGATATGTATTATGACATCATAATGACCCAAAAGTGATATAATATGTGACATAAAAGGTATAAACGATCAAATATATGTTTCCACTTTAAACTAATGGTTTTTTAGGTTATTTTATTAATTTTATAAACCCTTTATGAATCTTCCAAACCCTATATTTTATTTTAATGTTTTAAAATCAATTATTTATAAACATGGCTCACTTACACATTACAAAGGGTATTATTTTAATTTGATTGGTTCTTGGACTTATAAAATAATTAAAACCACTCCACTTTGGCATAAACCATGGTAATGTTTTTTGTTTTTATTACTTTATTATATAGAGTCCAAAACCTAAGTTTGGGAAATAATAAAGAACTCCCCTCTCATTTCCTATATAAACCCACCCAATATCCCATTTATCTTCACTAAAAAACATTTTAGAATGAATTTAATGTACTATTTACTCTCTATATTCCTCCTAAGGTTCCCAAAATATATCCAAAATCTCCTCCAAATATTTTTTAAATACCCTCTCAAGGTAATGGATCCTTTATTTCTCCTCTTTATTCAAGCACCTTCTTTATGTAATTCCTTTTGTATTCCAATTACTGTTGATGGGATATGATTTTTAAACATTACTATTATTTCTATTATGATGTAAAAGTGATTAAATACCCATTTAACTCTTATTAATCCCTATCATGATTCATTATGTATCCTCATTATGCTGCCAAAATTATCCTATGATCTTTTCATGCCAAAATTTTATTCAAGAACCCTTTTTATCTTATTCCTTTTAATTCCCAATTTTTCATGTTAGATTATGTTATTATGTATCCATATTAATTAAATTATTATTTCAAAGTGATGATATACCCCTTTCACTATCATTAATCCCTACCATGATTCATTATATACCCTTGTTATACCCCCGAAATTATCTTACAATTTTTCCATACCAAACTTTTGTATTATGAATACCATAGCCATTTCCACTCAAGGTTATTAACCTAGAAATACCTATAATTATTTTATTGGTAAATTATATTTATTTATTCCACACTCCTTAATCATGGTATTAAATTTGATGAAATATGATCCTATGTTGAATGATCTATGTGGCACACTTATGCATGTACATGATATGAAAGCAATGGGTGCAGCCAGTATTATATAGTGATCTAATGAAGTGGGTAATGTTTTAGTCTCATGAGGAGTAATTTATGGGATTATATAGTAAAAATAATCCAATATTATAATTTTTTCACCATTTTATGGTGTCTTGGAAATTATCCTTGACCTATGTTTATGATGTCATGTTTAATGTTGTTGCCACATTCCAATGTTTCCTGTATGCTATCATGTTGTATCATGCATCATTGTTCAAGATTATTATTCTCACCCCTTTTATGTTCCATTGAAATTACTATTGACTAATATTTAATAATTTCATCATGTTATGCTTTATTTATTCCCTTAATGGGTTTTATAAACCACCCCTTTCTTATGTATGTCCCCGGGTTATCCCATGCAGTTTTAAATGAGCAATGGAATATTAGAAGCATGTTAAAGAAGTTTTAAATAATGTTTTTTCATCCATGTATCAAGTTGATGTTATATGTACCTAATATCCCAATGACACTTGACTTATTGATCTTCTAGGTTATACTAAGTGTGCTTTTATATAATAAATCGTGAAATAAAGTATATTAAAGACAAGTTTTTTCATGAGTACACACTGTGTGATTATTTTATTTAAATAAAATTAATTTAATAATTTATTTAAAATTTATGATGATGGAATTTCAAAGAATTTTTTGGATAATATAAATTAATTAATTAATTAATTAGGTAATTAATTGGATTAATTTGAGATGGTTTTTTATTGATTAAAGAATGAATTGATGTGAATGTTTGCTAATGTAAAAATGTATATTTGTTGCAAATATGTGGATGAACGTGATCCCAAACTGACCTATGTATGTGATTTGTTTTTTTAATTTATTATTATTTCATGATTTTTGTAATAATTTATTAAATTTAATTAAGGTTTTGTGTGCCATATCCTCCTCTCATTATGTAAAGGACTTGTGTATATGTGGTTTCTTTTATATAAGAATCATTAACCAATCCTTTAGTTACCCTCACCTATGTGTGATTAAAACTTATGTGATGGATGGATCTCCCAATCGAGTGGAGTTAGTTCAAGTTCAGAGTTGAGACAAAACTAATAAAATAGATTCATAGGTGGATAGGTGGAATGTTGTATCTAAAACTAGTGTAAGTTCAAGGATTTATTACCTTAGGGTTAGAGTTAGTATATCATCATCTAGATAAACCAACTATTAAATAAAACTCATGATCATGCCACTTTATTTATTTATTTCTGTCAGTTGCATTGTTAGTTGTTTATTTGAATGGATGGTGTTCACATTAAATAAATTAATTAATATGAATTTAAGATAAAATTAATTAAATTTGATTATGCGTTATTTTATCAAGATATGGTCAATCACTTGAGTAAAATACAATTAATATTAACATGAATGTAATAATATAAAATGGTTAATTTATGCATAAAAGATAAAATCCATCAAATCTCAATATATTAAGTTGGTATAGATTTCCACTACTTGGGTAGAAATTGAACAATAGTTCAAAGTTATTAACTAACCTATGTTGGGGTGATTTCAATTATCGGGGAATTTTTATCTTGAGTTTTGGGTTAACTTAACCTATTTCACATTAAGGGTTGATTGCCTCCATGAGACTTAGTGTAACTAGTAGGAAAGTGTTGAGGAAATCCAAGTACAAGATTTCAAGATTGGGAGTATAATCAAAGGATCGAGGGGTTGTGAGTTAATATAGTTTTAAAGTCACACCTACCTAAATACCTTTGAATATCTTGTTCGATCTTTGTCTAAGTTATGAGAAGGGGAATATGGATTCTTTACACTATAATATCCATGTTGTGGGATATTCCAAAACTAATAGTGAGATATATTGGGTTTTAATAAAATATAAAATTGGAATTATTACTTATACCAACAGTTTGAAACCATTGGTATATCCTATACCAACGGTTCTCCAAACCGTTGGGTATATGGTTGTTGGGAAAGTTTCGTACTAATGGTTTTTAGTGAACTGTTGGTATATGGTGAATAAAATTTTGGTTTACCCAATGGTTCACTTGGAACTATTAGCATAGAGATATAACTATGGTTTGAACCATTGGTATAGATTTATACTAATAGTTCTAAACTTTTGGTATATCTCTATCCAAATAGTTCCAAGTGAACTATTGGTATATCTCTATACCAATGGTTTTGAAACTATTGGTATATACCCCTAGTTCCCAGGCCTACAGCACCCCCACCCTACCCACAGAACCTACAACAGCCAACAGAACCTACTCAAATAGCCACTAGAAACCACACCATCACCCCACCTTGGTCGATTACCTAAAAACAAACATTACTAACCAATATAAAAATAATTAAAACATAATAAACCAATTAATACTTTCAACCAATGATAACACACATTCAAAACATCACATATATTCCTTCCAAACTAATCATCAAACATCAAATGTCATAAATATCAATAAAAAATGTAATGGATAGATATGTCCCTCGTCACCATCACTATTTTCACTTCCATCCTCACCATCATTATTTTCATCATCCTCTCCCTCATCCTCACCCTCATCCTTGTTGTTAGAATCGTTATCATCCTCACCATCATCCTTGCCATCATCCTCACCGTCTCCATCACCATCACCAGGAACATCATCATCCCGACCACCACTAGGACCACTTCTTGATGTACTATGTAACATACGCATTGTTTAAATATATGCATCACAATCCATGACAGTATCTAGTGGAAGTGATGTACATAAGACTACTATAAATTTCATAAATTCATTTTTGGTCCTTTGACTCCGTCCATGCTCCTGTATGACCATTTTTTTATCCTTTTCTTCTTGGGTCGTATCCTATGCTTCTTGTGCATTATCTTTTTCCAACTCAGTGCTACCATAACTGGCACCTGACATGAGCCAATATCTAGTCAGGATAATAATCTTCCCTGGTTGATGGATTACTCGGTCATGGTGTTCATCTACCAAAACCTGATGCAAGTGATTGTTTGGCCCAAATTTGTGAGCTTTCTGCTCATCAAGGGCCACCAAAGCACACTATTACAAATATAAATAGACTATTTAGTTACAAAATAGATATTAAAATCTGAAATAAACAAATTAAAACTTACAATATGATACTATTTAGGTTCTTTTACCGCACTTCCATATTTCTTATTTCTACTTGAGAAAAAAAAATTGGTTGAGGCACACGTCCTTTAATATTCAAAACATCCCTATACAATGAAATTGAATATAGAAAACCATAATTGAAAATAGGTTATTAATAATTAATTTCATAACTAAAATCAAATGGATATACTTGACATAATATGGTAGCACATGATCACTAAATTCGACATAAAAATATCAATTTAACACAATAGAATGCATTTAATAAAAGGCCCTATGACTAAGACTCATAAACAATCTTTCATATTTTCATTACCATTCAAAATTTATACATAGTTACCATCCCTTCCTTATTTATTATTTGCATGTATAATTTCAATGTATATATATCAACAATGGGAATCACTACATGAAAATATAAAATAGTATCATGGCATAAATTTAAGATAATAATATATAATTGAGCATAAAAAATATGTAGTGGGATAATAAAGGTTTACCTGAACATGTTAACCTTTCCATATCCATACCCCATCATTCAATATTCCCTTCCTCGTATCCATTTCTAGAGTATCTCCCACTTCACTTGGGAAGTCATGTAATTTTGGAGACACATATTCAATATTTAATCAACTATGGAATTATAAAGAAACTATGCTTAACTTTCATTTTCTATTGTCATTACAGTTACCCCTTTTATTCATTTATAGAATACTTACCATTTCTCATGGAGAACCAAATATTATAATAGTAGATAATCAAAATCACCCAATTAACAAGATAATAAGACATGATTAATTAACCCAATATATATAGAAATTTCAAAGAATAATGAATGAACTAAAACAATAAATACATTATTAAAATATACATTATATAATTTAAATAGAAGAATCACATTCACATACCACTGGATGAATCCAACAACTAACTATGATGTTATGTACAAGTATAATGAGATATATAGAGAGAGGTTTTTACACAACCCATAACTATTGAGGTTAAGGGTTTGAACTGCTCAAAGGCACTTAGAATGTTTCTCTATTCATCCAAAATTCAAGAGGAATGTAGAAATAAAAATTTATTTAAAAGAAAAATTAATTTAAGAATTCAATTGCATGAATTTCATCAACCTACAACCCACCCAATATGTAGGAGGTGAAGGGATACCATTTCATAGAAAAACATTCACTTTCCCATGATTTCTAGTTTAAAATACAATTTTAAATCATGATATCATGTTGTGGAATAATTCAAAAAGAAATTATAAATTTTTATAAAAATATGTTTACCTTCAGAAGCATAAAGTATCTTAGAAAAAAATGACACCAAAAGTAATAAAAATATAAATAATTAATAAACTCCCCTTTGCATGCTGATGTTGATCCATCATATTGGAGTTATACTCCTCCCTTTTTAAGGTATGATATCACTTGTATTTGATCCTATTAGATAATAATTTTAGAAAATATTGGTACCAATTTGAAATAATGAACTCTTCTTATGAGTATTAACTTTATATTTTTTTCCACTCCTTGTTTTCCTTTCTATAATTGGCTACTACCACTAGATTCTATAGATTAAGCTATGTCAACTTGAAGGTACTAAGACACGTAGTGGAATCTTATGGGTTGGGGATTTAAAAAAATTCAATCACTGGAGTGATAAAACTTCATCGTCTCCAACGATCCATCCTCAGCATGGTTTTAGGATCCCATGTGGTTTAATTAGAGAACAATAATTAAAATGAATGATAACCTCATTTTGATTTAATGCATGCTCATGTGTTGAAAGTTTTCAGTGCTCATTTCATAAAGGATTTTATGTTGAACCCATATATATCATCCACACATTCTTATCAAATCTGTATGTATGTCGTTCATCATATTCTGGGTGATAGCATGGAGCTCTGATGATCACTTTGATGTAGCGATGATCACCAAGATCCTTTGCCTTCGATGCATGAAGTTGAACTTGGATCGTACTCTTGGATTGAGAAATTCTATCTCTATGAATCAGGAGGAGATAGAATCTCTCAATTCCAACCATGTGAATTCCTTTATTTGGGATGATCTTCTCTCCACTTATATAGTGGATATTCATAATACCTTATTAGGGTTCCCCAGCCCTCATGTATTGAACATCCACTAAATAAGTGATATAAATAATTAATTATGACGAACCAATTGTGCCATAATATTATTTATAATTGTATCAGATGCCTATAATATATATTAAATATATCACATGATAAACTCAATCCATTAACTCAACTCATAAATCTTGATAATATTAAACTAACCTAGAATATTAAAATAATATTCATTTGTATAATAGTAATCCTTTTATTTACTTAATCTATTGTAAATAAATGTAATAAATAAATTCAAATAGGTTATTATTTACTTTAATAACAATGAATTTATTTATTTATTGGTGATCAATAGAACTTGGATAACACTCCGACCTCATGGTAGGTCCCACCAAGTCCTATATTTCTATTTAACTGAATAGGAAAGATTCTTGAATGCACTATTGTGTGTGACCATCTAGGCCCTTATCTTAATAGCATTGAATAATATTCACATACCAATAAAAGAGTCTAGAAACCCTTTAAGTCCCCTAAAGAGATAAGAAAAATTCATAGTAATGATAACCAACTTATGAACACACAATGTGTAATCTAATATTTTTATCATGTGATATCTCATAAAGAAGGACACGCACTTGTGTCATCCTCATCTATTGATTTATTATTGATTGATATAACTGGACAGACTTACCTTCAACTACCATGGTCATGGATTTATGAAGGTACTATCATCCTAATCAACCAGTCTCTTACTAAAATCAGAAGAGACAAATTCTATCTTAATAATTCAACAAATTTTATGCCACCAATGATTCACCCAACACAAACTACCTCCCCAAAACTTTATTATCATGGTATTTTCCTTGCATCAAAGTACATGATAAAATAGAACACATTGATAATGATCTCAAGTCAGGAGACTAATACACATGTTCATAGATAGGAACAACCAATGACACCCAAAACATGTGGTGTTCCTATTGGTAGTTCTATCCTCATGACCTCAACTACTAGAGATCACCAAATTCAAACTTCATGAGAAGAAGTCTCAATGATTATGATCCCCCATCACCTTATAGTCACACATCATTTGTGTCCTTTTAGTATGATGTATATGGACCATGGGAAATTACTTTAAGATTACTATCATGGTATATTTGGGTTCTCATTATAGCATGGGGTCAGCTATAACCCTTTGATATGATATATAATCTAAGGAAATTACCATAAATATAGTGGACACAGAAGTATCAACACTACTATGGTAAGATAAGTAAATGTATATATAAAAAACTATATACATGTAGTGGTAATCAAAGTACATCACAATCTGTGTGTAGGGAACCCGATTTCAACACTCCCACTTTCATAAGAACCAACTGTTAATAAGTCTCAATATGCTAGATCTCATATGAGAATCATGATTCTTCTAAGATATGGATTTAGTTAGGGCTCTACCACATTGTCCTCTATGGCTACTCTACTAACTATGAATTCACCTCTCTGAGTAAAATCCATCAATAGATGAAACTTTCTAAGTATATTCTTTTTCCTCTAGTGTTACTTAGGCTCATTATCAAGCACCACTACAACAGTATCATCACAATAAACTGAAATAGGGTCTACACTGCTAGGCACAACACTGATATCTGAGACTAATATTTGTATCCAGACTACTTCCTTTGTTTCATCGGAAGCTTCTATATACTCTAATTCTATTTTATAATTGGCAACTATATATTTCTTTGAGATTCTCTAGCTCACTTCACCGCCATTAAGGCAAAATATGTATCATGATTATGTTTTTATATCATCATGATCTGTCTAGAAACTAGAATCAATGTATCCTATCACTACTAGTTCCTCATCTCTTCCATACACCAAGAACATATCATTTGTACATCTCAATTACTTTAGGATAGTTTTAACATCTCTCCTAGATTATCTTAATATCTACCCACAATGCTTAAAGAAAAAGAAATGTCAAACCTAGTACATAGAATG
The DNA here is from genome assembly GCA_963277665.1 of Viscum album. Lineage (NCBI taxonomy): Eukaryota > Viridiplantae > Streptophyta > Magnoliopsida > Santalales > Viscaceae > Viscum > Viscum album. The sequence goes on from OY728154.1 coordinate 108,690,495, forward strand.
ACATACATGATAGATCCCACTACCGAGGCATAAGAGATTCTACCCATTATTTCAATCTACTCCTATGTATATGGAAACATTTTCTTGGAGATATTGATACCATGTGACATGGGTAACAACCCTCTCTTGGATTGTTCCATATTGTAACTTTTGAGTACCTTGTCAATATATGTACTTTGACTTGGGCCAAGCAGCCTCTAAGATTTATCTTGACAGATCTTGATCCCTATAATGTAGGCTTCTTCACTTAAGTCTTTCATGGATAAGCATTCATTTAACCAAGTCTTATCCAATTGTAAAACTTTCACTTCATTTCCCATAATTAATATTTCATCAACATATAATACTAATAAAATGATGGAATTACCATTAACCTTATTATATACATAAGGCTCACTTTAATTTTTAAATAAACCAAATTCTATTATGTCCACATTAAAATTAGCATTCCATGATTGTGATGCTTGATTCAACCCATAAATGGATCTCTACAACTTGCACACCTTATTGGAATTCTTTGACCTAACAAACCCTTCGAGTTGTGTTATATAGACGTATTCAACCAAATTCCAATTTAGAAAAGTAGTTTTGACATCCATTTTTTAAATCTTATAATCATGGAAGGTTGTTATTGAAAGTAATATTCTGATGGATTTTAACATTGCTAATAGTGAGAAGACTTCATCATAGCTGATGCCTTGATGTTGTCTAAAACCCTTCCCTACCAGTCTTGCCTACCATTCATGTCCATCTTTTTCTTAAATACCCATTTGCTCCCAATGGGTTTTACATCATTTGTGGGGTCTACCAAAATCTAAACTTGATTTTGGTACATTAAATCCATCTCATAATGCATAAAATATTTCCATTTAGCATCATCCTTTCCTTTTACTACTTTCTTATAAGTTATAGGTTCATTATCCTAAAGGAGTAACATGTCACCTGACTCAGTGATAAGAAAACCATAAATCCCTAGTTCTCTAACCTCTCAAGTTGACATATGCAGTACTTGTGTATTGGTAATGACTTTATCTCCCATTTTCCCTTGTGGATATTGTTCATATACCAACTCCTATACATAAAGATAATTAACATCATCGAATTCAATATTTCTCTCACTATTTCCATTGTAAATGTGTTCTCATTCTAGAAATGTGGCTTGTCTTTACATAATAAATTTTCTATCTAAAGGTTTATATAGGTAATATACTTTATTTAAGATAGCCTATAAAGATTAAATTTGTGTAAAAAGATGTTAATTTTTCACAAGGTATAGTCTTGACAAAATCCTCGCATCCCTACACATGTATGTTTGATAGACTGGGTTTCTTTCTATAGGTTTCAGGCACAACAGAAGTGCATTGGTGGGTGTACCCAACTTTAATTTTAGCATTAACAATGATCAATCTAAGATATTTCATGACAATAAAACACCGGATCTTCGAAATAGAACAAAGAACGAAAAAGAAAAGAGGGGAGTCTCAGAACCATAGATAGAATAATCATATATTGGTTATAATTAATTTAATTAATTGATAAGAATTACCTTGATGGAATTATTTCTTCCTTGATGTTTCCAATCACGGTCTGATGTGATCCAACGTTACATCATAGAATCCAAGTATAGGATTCCTCTAGCGATGATCCATAGGTGCTCCATGTATCTCCGGACGTCACTAAAGGGATCTTCATGTGGTAGCTTGAAAGAGTCTTCGCTTATGATGTCCGCCTTCGATCGCCTTGATCCGATGGAGGAGGATCTTTTTCTCGTAGCTTGAGAGCATTCTTGGAAGAAAAGGATTCTCTATTGGATTGAGAGCTTTCTCTAGATTTGTTGTGCACAACCAAAAAAAATTTCTAGTTTAATGAGAAATATATAATTGGGATTTTTAATTACATAGAATAATAAAATGAATTAATTACCCAAAAGAATTTATTCATTTCATTTAATTCTTAGTAATACCACATGTCTAATAATAACAGTTGAGTATTATTATTACCTGACACGTGCCCAGCGAATTACACCTAATATTATTTAATTAAATAAATATTATTATTTCTCATAAATTCTCAGAAAAAAATACGCAGCATGTATATTTAATATACATGGTGTGTACTTTTGTTTTTCCATTTTTCTTTATTTCCTCCACCACATTTATTATACCTTGAATAATGAATATTTATTTCTAAAATAAATATCACTACATTACTTGCTAATAGATATATTATTTCACCCACAATATATTCTCTCAAATAACTAGTGTTGAAATAAATGTGATCATGAATCCTTAAATAATTATTAAACCACAGTCGGGAATAATCTTTATTCAACTTGTTAAATTAATACTTAACTAATATACTTGGACATACTTAGTGTGTGACTCTCTAGGCCTCCTTCTTAGTGGAATTAGGCAGAGCCTACCTAAAGTCCAATTTTAGCATCTAGAAACACGTCAAGCCACCCATAGAGAAAGAATTTATTGCCGTAATGACGTGTCACCTCCTAAGAACACTTACCATGTAATATAATCCCTTTGTCTCGATATCTTGAATCAAGTGGGTTGCATGATAGTGCCATCAACCCATGTGCTTGATTATTCTTTCTTTGAATTTATAGAATTGAATTTTCCCATTCCTAACCATGGACATGGATTTATTTAGGCTATATCAATTCTATCAAAGGGCTTGAGATATCTACTTCTGTTATGGAATAGAAGGGACAAATCCTTTCTCGCATTATCTATTAATTCAGTATCACTTGTGACACACCCAACGTATCCTACCTCACTACGAATAGTATGTCATTGTAGTTTTAATCAATATATCTAAGTGTGTGAGTTGTAATACCCATTAATAATAATATTAAATTCTAAGGACCAATACACACGTCCACAGATAGAAAAATCCAATAACACTATGAAATGTGGATTTCCTACTGGTGGGTCTCATTCGCATAATATCCTCCTGAATATTACCAAGGGCGCACACCATGAGAAGGTGCCTCAAATTTTTATGAGTCCTCACACCTAATTGCTTGTATTATTTGTGTCCCTCAAATAACATCATCCATCCATAAAACATATATTCAAGAACCGGGTTATGGCACTTCCCGGTTGTCATCATAGCAGGGATCTGTTATTACCCTTTAATGCAATCGTTATCCTTAGGACATTATCACATACATTTTCATGTAGAAGAACAATCAAGATGTGATAATGTATTTATTAATAAATAAAGTACAAAGTAGTTGGTTCTAGGACACCAACTCCAACAGACTCCCACATGGACTAGAGCCAACTACTAACAACTTTTAACCTGTAAGCTCTCACATGATATTCATGCTTCTACTGAGATAGGCCTTTAGTCATGGGGTCCACGACGTTCTCTTCTGTGGACACTCTACTCACTACAACTTCACTATAATGGCCCAGGTTGTTGGAGACCATTACTTAGTAAAAAATCAGGTGGTTGAGGTGTTCTGGGTGGTAGGCCTACCGGTAGCATTAGCCTATCGGTAGTAGGCCTACCGTTAGCTCGGTCTATCGGTATCTGCAGCCTACCGATAGCTCGGCCTACCGGTAGTTCAGCCTACCGGTAGCTCAGCTAGCGGTAGCTCGGCCTACCGGTAGCCGCAGCCTACCGGTATCTTGGCCCACCGGTATCTCAGTCTACCGGTAGCCACGGCCTACCGGTAGCTCGGCTAACTGGTGGACCAGCCTAAACCCCCACGGGTTTTCCAGTAGCGCCTCCTTTGGCACAAATTCCCTATTTTGACCACTTTAACCTTGTTTTAAAGCCCAGTAACGCCCATAAATGGCGTTCAATTAAATTTTTAATGAGTCCCCCTAGTGTGTGCATTGGTTTTAACTTCCCCTAAATGCGGGGACCCTTTAATGATGTGTGGGGACCCGCGATCGACCCACGACCCCGCTCCTTACGCGGTTTCACATTCTTATCTCAACTGTCCCCGGCCCTTATAAACTAAAGGGTTATCCCTGGGTTTCCTTTTCTCGATCACCCTCCCATCGATTCATCTGCTCTTTCTTGAGTTCCCGAGGCCCCACCCCTTCAAATCGCACATCTTCTATTCCTGGCGTGTGAAGATAAACTTCGATCATCGATCAATCAAGTAGGGTTTCACCTTCGTCTCTTCTGTCTGTGTATCTTGCGAGGTGGGTATGCTAGTGTTTCTGTAGAATTGAATTAACCAAACTTTAAAGAAGATAATAAATTGATTCTAAAGAATGAAGGGGAGGGGTGTGACCGATGATGCTGCTCTATTTTTATCTTCTTCCTTATTAGTGATTTTTGAATTGTGCTGGTATACGCCTACTGAAAATCACGGTCGTTGGTGGTCTTTCTCTGTGCACTAACAAACCCTTACTTGTGGTGATGTTTAAATACATTGTATTGCGGTTGTGAGCCCTTTCTGTGTAAAGGAAATTGGTTAATTACATATATTCAGATAAATAAATTGAAAGCACCAGGATCAATCCTTTTTCTGTGATAACCTCGGTTAAAGTACAATGGAATTGGAATCATGGAGTGTGTTAAATCATTTAAATCTAAAAATACCTGCATGGGACTGCCTTGCTTTGGTGGTAGTGGTTTAATTTCTTTTCTTTCACAGGCCAATTGCTGGGTGATGTGGGTGGGGATGGGATCCCCTGTTGCTATGGTTTTGCTGGTTGTGAATTTGAGGTCGCGTGGTTATCTTTCTTATATCACGAATTGGGGTGGGATCCTCTGTTGTTGAGAATTCGTTGGCTCCTGGATTTTGAGAACATGGGGTAGTACCTTGGCTTGTTCTTATGCTTGCTAGTTACCTAAGTAGGTGTAGAAAACTCATCTAACATTATTACTAAACATGAAAACAACGATGAGACAGATGGGTTTTGGTTCGGTGTGGGTTATGACTTGGACGTGAGTGCTGAATGTGTTCTTTAGGCGGGCTGAAGAAAAACCTAAACTTTGGGTGAGTGCTTGTTACCTATACATATACTTGTAGTTTTTGTGTTTCTTATTCGTGCCCCACCCAAGTTGAGAACTTAGTGCCGAACACCCCCATTTCATGGGGGAGGGTGTTTTTCCCAACACTTCTATGAGTGGCTGGTTATTAGCTCCTTTATGCTCCCTTTCCCGGATAGCCCAAGTATTCTCGGGCAGGCTGTGATGGCCTGAAGTCCATTATTAGCCCAAGAATCTTTGGGCAGGATGGTGTGGTGGTTAGCCCAGGTCTGTGCGGGCTAGTGGTTTCCCAAGTGTCTTCGGGATGAGGCCCAGGTGTCTTCAGGCATGGCATTGGATCTTCTTTCCCAGGTGTCTTCGGGCATGGTGGTGGTTGTTCCGGCCTAGGTGTTTATAGGTGTGGTTATGTGAGACAGTTGTGGCCTAGGTTTTTGCGAGTGGGGTTTGGCAGTGGGACTATGTGAGGGTATGGCCCAGGTGTATGCAGGCAGGGTGTGGCAGTGGGACTGCGGTGAGAATGGCGGTATTGGTTCGATGTGTAGGATGTCTTAAATAACCAGTGGGAAAGTGGCGCGAGGTACCCTAACATCGATGTTATATTATTATATTTTACTTGACTTGTGTCATTTGGGGAGTGTGCCTTGGTGAGGCTTGGGTGGTTAGTTTCTCTGTTAAGTTCTTGGTTATTTCTTTTCTCACAGGGCATTAGTATGCCTCCCCACTTGTGCACGAGAGCTTTAGGTTTTTCCCTACTGAGTATACTTTTATGCTCATCCTACGTATATTAAAAATGTTTTCAGGTTTCCAGGAGGACTTTGGGGATCGCGCGGGACCATACTAGCACAGGACCTTTGGGACAGTTGTAATTGCTATTTTTTTTTCTTTGGTACTTTACCTTTGCAGTCACTTTGTACTTTGTGGTTTTTACTTTTGGAACATGCATATGGGAATGGTTGTTTTGGATTTACTTGCACTTCTAGTTTTGGTGTTGTGAGATTTACTATCTTATCTCCCGATCCTATTAAAAGAAAAAGGGTATTGCCTTGCATTTAGTGAGTGATTCTATACCCTTGGTGTTGGTTGCCACTCTGGGACCTATTGAAGGTGGGTCTCGGGGTCATTATCTCTCCTTCAACTTGAAGAAGGAAGGGCCTGGCAATATGCTGACCCTTCCCTCCTTTTGGTGAAGGCGATTCATGACAGAATGGTATCAGAGGTAGAGGTTTGAGCGATAGGATGGAGTCTGGAGTTAGGCATAGTAAGGATTGCATGGGATGGTAGGGAAATAGTGTTGGGTGACTGGGGTATGTGAATTAGGCCAGGGAAGACTGGCTAGGACATAGGATTTTAGGGCCCCCCGTGATCCGATGCAAGGACTCTGGACCTACCAAACAACCAAGTGAGGCCACGGTAATTGCAGGGTAGAAACCCTAAGAAAGGTACATGCATAATAATTACTTGTTTTCTCATGTTTCATGAGTGTTTTGGAAATTGAAATAAATAAGAAGTTTAAGAAATTTTAAGAACAATATTTTGCACTACTTGGGATTAGGCATTCCTTGTTTACCTTGTAGCTATGGCACCTGGGAGGCGACCATGTGTGGTGCAGGTGATCGAGGCCCAGGACACTACTTTGACCGATCGGCAGAGATCTGATCGAGAGGAAGAGGACGACTAGTGGCAAAAGACACTTTGGGCCTTCCAGCGACAGACCCTCGAGAAATATGAGGGCAGCACCTCTGACATGAAGACGGAGAGTTGGTTAGAGGAGCTGGTGATAGCCTTTATCTTGATCCAGGCTCAGACCGAGTACTGGTTTCCTATGGCCGTCAGCCAGATGCGAGGAGCAGCACGTCAGTGGTGGATGCTTTACCTGGGGGAGGGGAGAGAGGCTGAGGTGGCATGGGCTGATTTCGAGAAGGAGTTCCGGGTGGAATTCCTCTCTTCTATGATGAAGGCAGAGAAGAGGTAGGAGCTACTCTCCCTCCAGTAGAGGATTATGTCAGTAAGGGAGCTGGTAATCAAGTTCAAGGACCTTCTATGTTTTTCTCTGGACCTCTTTCCAGATGAAGAGTCTCAAGAAAGACCTTTAGAGGAGGCGCTCCGACCCTCCCTCCAGTACGCTGTTACCCCCTTCACCCTGCCGACATACTTGGAGGTCCAGAAGAAGGCCGAAGTGGTGGAGAGGATGCACACGCTTGGAGGTGTATCATGAGAGGGGATCTAGCTGGGATCGTCGAAGGGGAAGGCTGTCAGCACCAGACCACCAGTATCGGGACCCTCTCGGTTCCAACAAGCAGGGAGCAGGCCACAGCAGTTCCAGTTCCGGTCCCCCGGTCCTCGCCCTTTTCCTTCGGGCCCAGGACCATGGTGCTTCGTCTGTGGGAGCCATGGACATCTTCAGAATCAGTGCCCGGACCGAGTACAGTATGGCGGTGGCGGACAGTCCCAGCACCCGCCCTAGCAGCAGCTTCCAGCTAGGCCCTTCCAGCAGTAGCAGTAGGGGCAGCGAGCTCCAGCTCCTCTGCGAGAAGACATTGCAGGAGGAGTCCGACCTCAAGGAGCTCCTCAGGGACCTCAACCAGGGTGTGGTCGAGGAGGTGGCCAACAACCGAGAGGAAAAGGAGTTGGGCGTGGACAGTTGCACATCGCGAAGGTGGTAGTTCCAGCAGGACTGGAGGTTGTTCAAGGTAAGGTTAGTTTGTTCAGTACCCTTGTTTATGCCTTGTTCGATACCGGAGCTTCGCACTCCTTCGTTGCACCCAGTCTAGCCCGTGCTTTGTGTCTAGATGTCGAGAGACTTCCAGTGCCCCTGGTGCTGAGCACACCAGTTGGAGGTCAGACCAACTTGTTATATGTTTTTCGAGGATGCAGACTGATGATAGGGCCACATCAGTCGGTCAAGGATCTACTACTACTACAGATACAGCCATACGATGTCATCCTAGGCATCGACTGGCTATTCTCTGTGTGTGTCGTCATCAACTGCTTCCGAGGAAGGGTTGTGTTCTCAGACTTGGGTGGCCGACACGTTACTTTCGCTGGAAAGCAGAGCAATCAGAAGGTCAGTAGGTGAGAGGAACCCCTCATCTCCTTGCTAGCCAATCTGTCAGTAGAGTCGGTGGATACTGAGATGGTGGAGGTGCCAGGAATCGTCAATGAGTTTATGGACATCTTTCCTGAGGAGTTAAAGACTCTACCCCCTCGACGTGATATTGAGTTTGGGATAGACTTGCAGCCCGGTGCTCATCCGATTTTGATGGCTCCTTACCGGATGGCACCTTCAGAGCTACGAGAGTTGCAGATTCAGATTGATGATCTGATGAAGAGGGGTTATGTTCGACCAAGTGCATCACCGTGGTGTGCTCCAGTCTTGTTCGAAAAGAAGGCAGATAGTGGTCTCAGTTTGTGTATAGACTACAAGAGGCTGAATCAGGTGACGATCAAGAATCGCTACCCTCTTCCGAGGATAGACGATCTTTTTGACCAGCTGAAAGGGGCAGGGTGGTTCTCGAAGATCGACTAGCGGTCTGGGTATCACCATTTGAGAGTGAAAGAGGGCGATATCCCAAAGACAGAATTTAGGTGCATATATGGACACTTCGAGTTCGTAGTCATGCCCTTCAGTGTTACGAATGCCCCGGCTGTGTTCATGGGGCTTATGAACTCCATCTTCCGGGAGTACCTGGATCAGTTCGTGGTTGTATTCATCAACGATATCCTGGTCTATTCAAGATCAGAGGAGGACCATGCGGAGCACCTGAAGAAAGTTTTGGAGGTCCTCTGACAGCACCAGCTTTATGGGAAGTTGTCAAAATGAAAGTTGTGGATGCGGGAAGTGCACTTCCTTAGGCACGTAGTGTTCGAGCAGGGGGTAGCGGTGGACCCATCAAAGGTTGAGGCAGTTGTTTCTTGGGTAGCACTCAATAACGTGGTGGAGGTCTGTAGTTTCCTTGGGCTGGCAGGTTACTATCGAAGGTTCGTACCCAACTTCTCCCGAGTAGCAGGCCCTTTGATAGCCTTGACCAAGAAGGACCAGGTTTTCATGTGGAGTGAGCAGTGCGAGGTAGCCTTCAGCTATCTGAAGGAGAAGCTGGTTAGTGCCCCAGTGCTGAGACTACCAGAAGAAGGGGCGGCGTATGAGGTATTTTGTGACGCTTCAGGTCAAGGCCTCGTATGTGTGTTGATGCAGCAACAAGGGGTAATCTCTTATGGGTCTAGGTAGTTACGCCCTCATGAGCGTAATTATGCCACCCACGACCTGGAGCTTACAGCGGTCATTTTTTGCACTAAAGTTATGGCGGCATTACCTCATCGGGGAATGCTTTGTGGTCTTCACGGACCACAAAAGCTTGAGGTATATCTTCTCCCAGCAGGACCTAAACTTGCGGAAGTGAAGGTGGGTGGAGTTCCTCCAGGATTACAACTTCGAGATTTCCTACACTTCAGGTAAGGGGAATGTAGTGGCCAATGCCTTGAGCAGGAGATCGCAGAAGGATGCGGTCCAAGAGTCGGCAGATGCCTGGAAGGCGATGGAGGAGTTGGCTGCCTTGCACCTGGATGTGAGGACGGATGGCGATAGAGGTTACCTGTATCAGATGACAGTGCAGTCTTTTCTGTTGCAGCAAGTGGAGGAGTCTCAGTGGGAAGACCCAGAGTGCAAGGTGATGTGTGACCGAGTTGACCAGAACAATGCTCTAGAAGGGTGGATGGAGGATGGTCAGAACCAGATGCTTTTCTGAGGAAAGCTGTTTGTTCCAGAGGCGATGTGTGGAGAGGTTCTTAGTGAGTTCCACAACTCTCCCCTAGCAGTACACCCAAGAGTTTCCAAGATGTGCTAGGGTCTGAAGAGACAGTTCTGGTGGCCTGGAGTAAAGCGAGAAATGGAAGATTTTGTGGCCAAGTGCCTAGTGTGTCAGCAGGTGAAGGCTGAACACCGTGTTCCAGGTGGCCTGCTATAGTCTCTGGATGTCCCTGAGTCGAAGTGGGAGGACATCTCGATGGATTTCGTCATGGGACTACCCAAGGTTCAAGGAGGATACAATGCCATCTGGGTAGTAGTGGACCGGTTGACGAAGTCGGCTCACTTTTTGGTGATTAAGGAGTTGAGTACAGTGGATGCTTTGGCACGTGAATACGTGGATGAGGTGGTGCGGTTGCATGGAGTTCTAAGATCAATAGTCTTGAATAGGGATGCACGGTTTACCTCATGATTCTGGAGAGGATTGCAGTATGCTTTTGGCACCCAGCTACGTCTTAGCACTACTTTGCACCCCCATACGGATGGGCAGACAGAACGCACCATCCAGACCTTGGAGGATATACTTCGGGCATGTGTCCTAGACTCAGGAGGATCGTGGGTGTGACACTTACCCTTGATAGAGTTCACCTACAATAATAGTTATCACTCTACCATTGGTATGGCCCCATTTTAAGCCTTATACGGGAGACCATGTCGCTCACCTGTGTGTTGGACCGGAGTCGGAGAGGCGGGCATCCTTGGCCCGGAGGTGGTGTAGAGCACGATGGAGAAGGTTCAGCTTATACAGGAAAGGATGAAGGTGACCCAGGACCAGAAGAAGTCGTATGCTGATACCAGGAGGAGGCCCTTGGAGTTTGAGGTTGGAGACCACGTGTTATTGAAGGTCTCCCCACGGTGTGGACAACGGAGGTTCGGTAAGGGGAGTAAGCTTTCTCCCAAGTTCATTGAACCCTTCGAAGTGTTGCGGCGGGTGGTCGAAGTGGATTATCAGCTAGCGTTACCACCGCCACTACTGAGGATACATAACGTCTTCCATGTGTCCCAACTTCGTCGGTATCTGCATGACGATTCACACGTCCTCGACTGGGGAGATCTAGACATCGAGGACGACGTGACCTTTGTGGAAAGAACAGTGATGATTGAGGATCGTGAGGAGAAGGTGCTTCATGGGTGAACCATTCCCTTAGTTCGTGTGTTATGGAGACATGGTGGGCTTGAGGAGAGTACATGGGAGAGGGAAGCACAGATGTGTGCCCAATACCAAGAGTTGTTTTGAGTTTTGTGTTATTCTGTTTATAGTTGTTGTGGTGGAGCATTTTACCTTGTTGGCTATAAAATATGGGGTTTTTCTTCCTCTAAATGTGTGTGAAAAGTCCTGGCTATGGTGAGGGGAGGGGAGGAACCAACCCATAATCAAGACGAATTAAGGTGGATGCGATTAAACCCGTGCGGGTGAGTCAGTGCCGCCCAAAGCGGATAGTATCTTGACATGGTAGAAGAGACTTCCCAAACCACATGACTGGGCAGTTTGACATGGTATGTTGCTTGGTTCTTGAGAGGGAGGTGTTTTTAGTTGACAATGAGGTTCACTCCTGAGAGGTATCTTTCGAGGTGGTTGTTCGGACCCTATCTTTCCTTATGGGTTGTCTTGATTATCGAGGGCGAGAATAGTTTGAGAGGTATCTAATGTAATGGCCCAGGTTGTTGGAGACCATTACTTAGTAAAAAATCAGGTGGTTGAGGTGTTCTGGGTGGTAAGCCTACCGGTAGCATTATCCTACCGATAGTAGGCCTACCGGTAGCTTGGTCTATCGGTAGCCACAACCTACCGATAGATTGGCCTACCGGTAGCTCAGCCTACCAGTAGATCAGCTACCAGTAGCTCGGTCTATCAGTAGCCACAGCCTACCGGTAGCTCAGCCTTCCGGTAGCTCGGCCTACCGGTAGCTCGGCCTACCGGTAGCTCGGACTACCGATAGCTCGGCCTACCAATAGCTCAGCCTACCGGTAGCTCGGCCTACCGGTAGCTCGGCCTACCGGTAGCTCGGCCTACCGGTAGCTCGGCCTACCGGTAGCTCGGCCTACCGGTAGCTCGGCCTACCGGTAGCTCGGCCTACCGGTAGCTCGGCCTACCAGTAGATCGGCCTACCGGTAGCTGCAGCCTATCGGTAGCTCGGCCTTCTGGTAGCTTGGTCTACCAATAGCCGCGGCCTACCGGTAGCTCGGCTAACCGGTGGACCAGCCTAAACCCCCACGGGTTTTCCAGTAGCGCCTCCTTTAGCGCAAATTCCCTGTTTTGACCCCTTTAACCTTGTTTTAAATCCCAGTAACACCCATAAATAGCATTCAATTAAATGTTTAACGAGTCACCCTGGTGTGTGCATCAGTTTTAACCACCCCTAAAGGCGGGGACCCTTTAATGACGTGTGGGGCCCCGCGGTCGACCCACAACCCCGCTCCTTACGCGGTTTCGCGTTCTTATCTCAATCATCCCCAGCCCTTATAAACTAAAGGGTTATCCCTAGGTTTCCTTTTCTCGATCACCCTCCCATCAATTTTTCTGCTCGTCCTTGAGTTCCTGAGGCCCCACCCCTACAAATCGCACATCTTCTGTTCCTGGCACGTGAAGATAAATTTCAATCATCGATCAATCAAGTAGGGTTTCACCTTCATCTCTCCTATCTGTGTATCTTGTGGGGTGGGTATGCTAGTGTTTCTATAGAATTGAATTAACCAAACTTTAAAGAAGATAATAAATGGATTCTAAATAATGAAGGGGAGGGGTGTGACCGATGATGCTGCTCTGTTTTTATCTTCTTCCTTATTAATGATTTCTGAATTGTGCGGGTATACTCCTACTGAAAATCATGGTCGTCGGTGGTCTTTCTCTATGAACTAACGAACCCTTACCTCTGGTGATGTTTAAATGGATTTTATTATGGTTGTGATCCCTTGCTGTGTAAAGGAAATTGGTTAATTACATATATTCTTCTAAATAAATTGAAAGCACCAGGATCAATCCTTTTTCTGTGATAACCCTAGTTAAAGTATAGCGGAATTGGAAACATGGAGTGTGTTAAATTGTTTAAATCTAAAAATAACCACATGGGCATGCCTTGCTTTGGTGGTATTGGTTTGATTTTTTTCTTTCATGGTCCAATTGCTGGGTGATGTGGGTGGGGATGGGATCCCCTGTTGCTATGGTTTCGCTGGTTTTGAATTTGAGGCTGCGTGGTTATCTTGCTTATATCAAGAATTGGGGTGGGATCCTCTATTTTTAAGAAGTCGTTGGCTCCTGGATTTTGAGAACATGGGTTAGTACCTTGGCTTGTGCTTGTTCTTGATAGTTACCCAAGTAGGTTCAGAAAACTCATCTAACATTATTACTAAACATGAAAAAAAAGATGAGACAGATGGATTTTGGTTCGGTGTGGGTTGTGACTTGGACGTGAGTGCTGAATGTGTTCTTTAGGCGGGCTGAAGAAAAACCTAAACTTTGGGTGAGTTCTTGTTACCTATACATATACTTGTAGTTTTTGTGTTTCTTATTCGCACCCCACCCAAGTTGAGCACTTAGTACCGAACACCCCCATTTCATGGGGGAGGGTGTTTTTTCCAACACTTCTATGAGTGGCTGGTTATTAGCTCCTTTCTGATCCCTTTCCAGGATATCCCAAGTATCCTCGGGTAGGATGTGATGGCCTGAATTCCATTATTAGCCCAAGAATCTTCGGGCAGGATGGTGTGGTGGTTGGCCCAGGTGTGTGCGGGCGGGTGGTTTCCCAAGTGTCTTCGGGATGAGGCCTAGGTGTCTTCGGGCGTGGAAGTGGATCTTCTAGCCTAGGTGTCTTCAGGCGTGGTGGTGGTTGTTCTGGCCTAGGTTTTTGCAGGCGTAGTTACGTGATACAGTTGTAGCCCAGGTGTTTGCAGGCGGGGTTTGGCAGTGAGACTATGTGAGGGTATGGCCCAGGTGTGTACGGGCGGGGTGTGGCAGTGGGACTGCGGTGAGAATGGCGGGATTGGTTCGATGCGTAGGATGTCTTCAATAACCAGTGGGAAAGTGGCGTGGGGTACCCTAACATCGATGTGCTATTATTATATTTTACTTGACTTGCGTCATTTGGGGAGTGGGCCTAGGTGAGGCTTGGGTGGTTAGTTTCCCTATTAAGTGCTTGGTTATCTCTTTTCTCACAGGGAATTAGTATGCCTCCCCACTTGTGCATGAGAGATTTAGGTTTTTCCCTAATGAGTATACTTATATGCTCACCCTATGTATATTAAAACTATTTTCAGGTTTTCAGGAGGACTTCAGGGATCGCGCGGGACCATACTAGCGCAGAACCTTTGGGACAGTTGCAGTTGCTGTTTTCTTTCTTTGGTACTTTAACTTTGCAGTCACTTTGTACTTTGTGGAATTTATTTTTGGAACATGCATATGGAAATGGTTGTTTTGTATTTACTTTCACTTCTAGTTTTGGTGTTGTGAGATTTACTATCTTATCTCCCAATCCTATTAAAAGAAAAAGGGTAATGCCTTCCATTTAGTGAGTGATTTTATACCCTTGGCACTGGTCTCCACTCCGAGACCTATTGAAGGCAGGTCTCAGGGGTCATTATCTCTCCTTCAACTTGAAGAAGGAAGGGTCTAGCAATCTACTGACCCTTCCCTCCTTTTGGTGAAGGTGGGTCATGACATTCACCCCTTTGATAGAAATCCCTCAATAGGTGATACTTTCAGAGTATTTGCTTTTTATATTGATGTGACCTTGGTTCTTTTGAAAGATCCACCGCTGAAGTATTATAACAATATAATGTGATAGGATCTTTACTAATAGGCATCACATCAAGCTCTTGGACAAAGTTTTGAATCCAGACGGCTTCCTTGGCTACATCAGAATCCTCTATATATTCAGACTCCACTGTAGAATCAGCAACAACTAGTTGCTTTGAACTTTTCCAGCTCACAGCTCCTCCATTGAGACAGAAAAAATATCTAGATTGCGACTTCATATCGTTCTAATCTGTCTAAAAACCAGCATCAACATACCCTCTGATGACAAGCTCCTCATCTCCTACATACACCAGGAACATATCCTTAGTTCTTCTTAGATACTTAAGGATAGTCTTTACAGTAGTCCGATGATGTTCTCCTGGATCTGCTTGATATCTGCCTACCATGCTCAGTGCATAGGCAACATCAATCCTGGTACATAACATGGCATACATGATGGATCCTATAGCCGAATCTTATGTGATATTACTCATTCTATCTTTCTCTTTTTTGTGTCTGAAGACACATTTTCTTAGAAATATGTAGGTCATATAACACTGTAACCAATCCCCTCTTGGATTATTCCATACTAAATCTATTTAGTATCTGGTCAATATATGTACCCTGACTTAGTCCAAGAAGCCTCTTGGATCTATCACGAATGATCTTGATCCCTAAAATGTAGGCTACTTCGCCCAAGTCCTTTATAGAGAAACACTTGTTCAACTTGTCCTTAACTGACTATAAGACTGGTACATCATTTCCAATAAGAAATATGTCATCAACATATACTACTAGGATAACGACTGCACTCCCATTAAACCGCTTATAAACACATGGCTCACATTCATTCTTAATGAAACTAAATTCCTTTATGGCTTCATCAAATCAAATGTTCCATGACCTGGATGCTTGCTTTAATCCATAAATGGATTTCTGCAACTTTCAAACCCATTTGACTTCACTTGGTGTCACAAACCCTTCTGGTTGTATCATATATACATCTTCCTAAAGGTTCCTGTTAAGTAATTTTGTTTTGATATCCATTTTTTAAATCTCATAGTCATGGTAAGCTGTTATGTAAAGTATGATTTTTATGGATTTAAACATGGAAACTGGCGAGAAGGTTTCATCATAGTCAATTCCTTGATGTTTTCTGAATCCTTTATCCACTAGCCTTGCTTTATAGGTGCTAACTTTACCTTCCATGTCTAGTTTTATCTTGAATACCCATTTGCATCCAATAGGCTTTACATCAATTGGCTCATCGACCAGAACCTAGACATGGTTCTGATACATGGAATCCATCTCATAATTCATAGATTCTAGCCATCTTGTAGCTTCTAAGCTTTCTACTACTTCCTTGTAGGAGATAGGTTCATCATTTTCCAACAATAATTATTCACCATCCTCGGTGACTAGGAAACCAAATCTCTCTGGTTCTCTTACCTCTCTTGAGCTCCTACGTAGTACTTGTGTTTCTAGAACCTCTTCCACGGGGACCTGTGGAACTTTTTCCTGTACCAACTCTTATGTATCTTGAGCATCAAATTAGTCAAAGTCAATATTTTCCCCACTATCCTTTTGAGGATGTACTCCATCTCAAGAAATATGTCTTGTCTGGTGATAGACACTTTCTTGTCTCAAAGGTTATATAGGTAATATCCTTTTGTTTCCTTGGGATATCCTATAAAGATACACTTTGTGCCCCGGGGTGCTAGTTTCTTGCCTAAGAAGGCCTTAACAAATGCCTTGCATCCCTATACATGTGTGTGCAACAAAATGGGTTTCTTTCCATTCCATAACTCTGAGGGAATTCCATTTTCTACCTTAGTTGGTACTCGGTTTAATGTGTATGTTGCAGTCTGTAATGCATATCCCCAAAAGGATAATGGAAGATCTGCATGACTCATCATCAACCTCACCATGTCTAACAAGGTTTGGTTCCTCCTTTCACTAACATCATTCCACTATGGTGTATAAGGAAGAGTGAGCTGAGATAGAATCTCAAACTCCCATAGAAGATCGATGAATTCTTGGTTCAGATATTATCCACCCCGATCTAATCAAAGCTTCTTTATCTTCTTACCAAGATGATTCTCTACTTCATTCTTGAATTCCTTAAATTTCTCTAAGGATTATGACTTATACCTCATTAATTAGATATAGCCATATCTACTCAAATCATCAGTAAAAGTAATAAATTAATAATATCCACCTCTAGCTTCTACTATATATGGTCCACACACATCTGTGTGCACCAATCCTAGTAGCTTTGTGGACCTCTCACCCTGCCCACCGAAAGGCGGCTTGGTCATTTTACCTTGTAAACAAGTGTGACATCTATCAAGTGGTTTTATCTCAGTAGAGTCTAAATAGCCATCTTAGCAGAGCTTTGTCAAGAGATTCTTTTTTACATGACCGAGACGGTGATTCCACAACTGGGTGATGTATGAGTCATGTGAGTTTGTTTTGTTATCGATTGTCAACACTTTGTTTTTGTAATTTAATACATACAAACCATTATTTAAATGTGTCATACCATAACATACGTTGTTCTTATAAAAGAAGCAACCCTTATTTACAAACTTAAAAATAAATCCATCCATATCTAAACATGATACAAAAATTATTTTTTTGGTAACACTAGGCACATAATAACAGTTATGTAAAACCAAAATCATCCCAGTTGGAAAAGAGAGGTGGTAATTTCCAATGGCTAATGCATCCAGCCTCGTGCCATTGGCAACTCAAAGATCCACCTCTCCTCTGGAAATCTTTCTAAATCTACTTGGTTCATAGATTTGAATACATATGTGAGCCCCACAAACTGTATCTAATACCCAATGTGTAGAAATGGAATGATTACACTCGATAACGAATGCACCTTTAGCGTCCCCACGCTTCTGGGTGCAATTCCTATTCCAGTGGCCTGGCTTGACACATGCAAAACATACCACCTCTCATTCCTTGACCTGCCTCTGGATCTTCCCCTTCTTGGAGGGATGATGATTGGGGGCTTCAGATCATTTATAAGTCCTTTCCCCCCTTTCCCTTGTCCTTCCTTTTCTTATTCACTATAAGGACTGTGGGTTTTTCACGCCTCATGTCCTTATCTACCTAAAAAATTAAGGTCAGAAGTTCTGATAGACTCTTCTCATTGTTGCTCATGTTATAGTTGAAAATAAATCTAGAGAAGGTCATGGGCAGTGATGATAGGATGATATCTGTATGCAACTCATCCGGGAACTTAATCCCTAAGATATCCAGGCATTCAATATAGCCAATATGCTTGAATACATGAAGCCCATCTGGCGCAGACTCTCGAAGCTTAGTTTTAAAGAAAGCGTTGGAGATATCATATCTCTCATGTCTTGCCTTCTCTTGATAGATATCCTTAATGTGAGACATCATGCTATACGCGTCCATGTTTTTATGTTGCTTCAAGATATCATTAGACATGGCCGATAGCATGAAACATTGGACATATGTGGAATAATCCATATGTTTCATATAGAGAGATAGTTCCTCATCACTGGTCTATTTCCTAGGCACAACTAGAATAGGATCTTCTAGCACATACAATTTTCTCTCGTGGTGAAGGATGACGCGTAAACGCCTTTGCCACTCTTGGAAATTGGTGCCAGTGAGAAGGTTTTCCTTCTCGAGTATGGTTTGCAATGATATGTTTGAAGTCATTTTTCATTCTATTTCTACAAATTAATATGATAAAATCTTTAGTAATTTATTATGATAAAATTGAGACAAATAAATAAATTAATACGTATTAGTTTCCCACTATTTTATCGAAATCCAATAGCCCTCACCATTGACTTCAGAATATTTTTTTGCCTGAATATTCTAGTGGCAAGGATCCATATTGACCTTCGCATTACCCCAACTAGGGTTGTTCAAGAAACTTGAAAGGTTTTAGGTAGGAATTCCAAATTCCAACTACATTAACTCGTAGCTCCTTGATCCGCTGAGTGGAGTCCCCAATCCTGAAATCCTTTTATTTTGGATTTCATCAACCTTTGCTTCTTGGTCACACCAATTCCTGTTGTGGCAGTCATCCCTTGAGGAAAACCAAGTCAAGTCAACCCAAAACCTTGAATTATAATTCCCCACTAATTTAAATCACCCCAACTAGGGTTGGTCAAGCACTTTGAACTATGGTTTGATTCTAACCAAGATTATGGAAGGTTATACCGACTTGATATTTTCTTTGAGGGATTTTATCCTTATATGTAAATTTTCATTTTATTATCTTTGATTACTAATAGAGAAAATATTTTCAATTAAATTTACATTGAATTTAATTGTTTTAAACTGAAAAAATTGTTACTTTAAGATGAATTTCTTCATTTTTATGATATTGGTGTTATTTTGAGCTGAACAGTAAAAATGGCCCATTTCGGATTTTTAAAATATTTTAAATAATTTCTGTATTTTGGCCATAACATTTTCTACACTAATAAAAATTGAATTTTTTTTTTAAGATTCTAAACATCTAGGGGTTCATTTAATCCTTCTTTACCAAAATATTAATCATCTATATGGAAGCTCAAAAGAAGCTCACAAATGGGAGAATGAAAATTGTTTACTGATCTTCCAAGTTTTAATGTGGGGTTCATAACTAATTCTTTCTGAACCCAATTGTTGTGAAATTTGGTGGGTGGATGAGAAAAGAGTTTGGTAACATCTTTCATGAAGGTAAGGATGCATGAATTGGCTGTTTAAGGGGTTATTAAATCATCTTAATCCAGAAGTTTGCGATTTGGAGAGTCTGACTAGACAAAATAAATGGTCAGAGTAAAACGGTAATAACTCTTGAAATACTTATCCAAATCCGCTAATATTTTGAGTCAAAAATCCCAAGATAATTATGAACAACATTAAACAAGGGTGTAACGTGTGAAGATGTCATTTATTGGGGCTAAAATTCATCAACATTCGGGGGGGAAATTATGGCTATAAAAGGAGGAGAGCTCCTCCTTCTCAAAGCATCTCCCATTCCATCTCATTCCTTCTAGGACACCAAGGAGAAGAAATTTTCAGATTTCTCTCTTTTATTTATTTTATTTTCCATAGTTTTGTAATGTATTCTTCTTCTCTATTCATATCGATTACCCTTACCATGGTGGGGTAAACATTTTGAGTGATTGGGGAAGGGTTGGTTTTTTATTTTGTAATGCTTGAGTTCTTGATAGTAATTGAATGAAATTTCTTTCTTCTTCAAAGTTGTTTTCAAATTCATATAGCGGATTTTATTATCAAGTGCGATCATTCTTGAATTTTAATTCTGTTATTTATTTTTTCCTTGGTAAAATCATCATTATCTCCCTCCACTGATTTATGGTTTATATACGATGGAATGGACCAGGGATTAGTGGTGAAGTACTCAACGATCACCAGTATGTGTAAAAGGAGTAGTGAATATTCTTGATTTTTTGGGATAAACAAGACCAGATCGGGTATTGCCCATGTCAATTGAGGATATTCAATACAAGTATTTTTCATAGGGAAGGAGAGTTGACCAAACTGAGATCTTGTTAAGGTTTTCTCTCACCATCATAATTTCACCAAGGAAGTGAGAGAAATGAATGTGGAAACTCTCTTTAATCAACTAAGAAGAAGAGGTTTGAATTAAATTGAATAAGGATGTCATTACAATTAGAAAACCAACCCCGACCTAATCACCCTTTTTAATATCATAGTTTTTCAATCATTTGAATTTAAATTTCCATTCAATTATTTTCTTATCAAACACACCATTTTTACCCTCATTTAAAAGTGACAAACCATTTTGTGTGCACTCCTCTTTGGGAGACATCCTAGGTCAACCACATTACTGAATTTTAACTTAGGAAATAATTTTGTTCCATTCCCTATGATAGGCGTGTGTTAAACTTGGAATCATTGTCGGGGAGGTAGTGCCACAATCTAATTATAAATACTTGACTCTTTTCAAATTTAAAACAAAAAACAAAAAAACACTTTCCATGTTGTTTTTAAATGATTATTTCTTTAATTCATAGAAAAATTACCCAATGATAAATGAACCAATTATTGACTCAACCTTTTCCATGGAGGATGGTGTTTCTTCTATTGCTATACAAGTGATGTTATTTTGGAAAAAAAATAATGATGAGAAAAAATTCAAAGAATTCATAGATGGAATAAGGGAGGACATGAACAAAGATGTTTTTTAATCGATGGCCCAAAAGCTAACTGAGTTCTACTAATACTTTCCAGAATTTTATGAAGTTTCCAAGTTCCAAGATAAACTCCCCTTAGTCATCCTTGGTTTTTCTATGGAGATCCAAGATATAGTGGAGACTGACTCCCTACCTCTACCTGCTACTACTTAACTCCAAGAGGTGTTTCCCAGTGCAGAAGATATTGAATATGAACAAATCTAGGGAGATAATATTTTCATGAACTCATTATCTTTTGATTTTGTTGAAACTGAATTGAGTATTACCTCCCCTTGTTTTAATTTTTCAGATTCAGACAATACATGTATTTCCTTGGAGGAAGAATATGAAAAAGAAGATTCATCTGAAGAGGAACATATGGAGCTCCCTGAAATTGTTAAACATTTATTAGAGGGTGTTCAAGAGGAGATCAAAGTGGATTTTCCTGAGGAGAATGAGAAAAAAGTTGTAGACATTGAAAGGGAAGAATTTGATATTGACACTTCATGCTTTAATTTTTTTCCAAATAGAATTATACTCTGACCTTCCCTTTTATTTTTACACTGATATATCATACCTTCAGCAACCACTGGAGAATAAAGAAGATGTTGTGGAAGCGAAAACCAAGAAAGAGGAGGACTTATTCATTATCCTAACACCACCATGCATGTTTTATCTCATTATAGTGGGGGTGTACTTGGTATACTATATCAATGGATTCCTCAACAAAAAGGAACAAGTGTATTTTGGAAAGAATAATTTTTGTTGGTTCATGAGTAAGAAACCTCACCCACCATCAAATTAGGGATAACTGATCAGAAATGCCCCTCTGGAGGCAGTCAAAACCCAGGGCCCACTTGGGGGGATTAAACCAAGATGTATCCTTCTTTTCTCATTTAAATTATATTTTCATTTCATTTAATAAATATCTTATGTTATATTTTTAACTTTTTTAGGTTTTCAAAGAGTAACACTTAGGAGCTTAACTCAATGTTGCATTGCCAATAAGTCAGGTCGTACCTATCCTTTATATTCTCTGCTTACTATGATTCATTTTCATATATTCTTACGTGTTAAATCCATTTGAATTCATTGAGGACACTACATCAATTAAGTGCAGGGGAGGGAACCTTTTTATTTTAGGATTTTCATTTGATGTTTGGTTTACTGTTTTCATAAAAAAAATATTTTTTTTGTTTTTATGATATTTTTGTGTTTATTTTTAAAATTAAGTGTGTTGTCAAAAATTTTGAGCTAAAATTATTATCATTTCTATTTTTGAAACTCATTTCAATGAGTGAACCAATCTATTCAATGAAAATGAGCTTAAATGAATACTTAAATAACTTTGTTTCAAGTTCAAATCTTTTGGAATTTCATGAAAAGTACTCTGATTTTTAAATCTCAAGCTACATATCACTGTCTTTATTTTTTAAATCACTTTTCTATGAGGCTTATTTACCATTTTTTCATATTATTTACAATCACCTCATTTCTTGAGAGAACCAAACCATTCTTGCTTTAACTAAAATTTGATTTATTCCTGTCAAAACTTGAGGGTTTGAGGTACTTGTGTTTTAAATGATTGAGGAATTTATTTGGTTTTAAGACCCATTTTTATGATAATCCTTTTCATTATGGCCTACCTTATACATTAATCATTCTAGCCCTTAGAATCCATGAACATCCTGTTAGGTTAGCCACATTACAAGCCAATTTTCCCTATCCAACCTGCTCTTAAAGTAAAATTGCATGATCTAGTTGAACTTAAGTGTGGGGGAAGATATCTTGTGGTGTACTACCTCATTTGGTGATAATTTTTGTGGAATATAAAATGTTTAAAAGTTTATGTTTCTACTAAATATTTCATTTTGTTAAAAGTTGTGCATTTTCTAGAGCTTTCATGATAAAAGAAGTTGTGCCTTTCTAGAGCTTCCAAACTAGAAATAAATTTGTGTCTATCTAGAGCTTTCATGAAAAAAAATGTGTTTGAGAATAAATTTTTTCTAGTGAAATTCTAAATGGAATGAAATTTCCTTGAGTTCTCATGATTATGGAGCTGATTTACTATAAAGCGGGAGAGAAGGAGACCATACTTGAGTGAAAATTATAATCTTGCAATTTTGCTTCACAAAGAGCCCAGCCCTCCTTTTTCGGCCTTAGAATTTTTAACATCTAAATCCTACCAACTGAAAGCCACAGAACAACCCTAAAAAGTTATCATGATAAACACATGTCCTTGAATCACATTGGGTGGAGAAGTAGGGATTTATCAAGCCTATGGTGACTCTTATGTGAGTTTGGGTGAGAAAATCCTTGTTGAACATTTACATTTGTGAGATGAGATAAAATTCACGAGAGGTGGGTGTTTTTTATGCATGGGATAAGAAAAGAAGTGGAAATATATTATATAATCTAAAATGGAGAACCTGAAATAATTGTTTTTATGGGGTATTATATCTTTTTTTCATGTTATGGATTTGGTATATCTCAGTGGTATGTGTTTTGGATTTGATTTGATTTGATTTTGATGTTTACTTGTCCAGGAGTCCAAGTGCTAAGTGTGGGGGAATTGATAGAGAAAATATTTTCAATTAAATTTACATTGAATTTAATTTTTTTAAACCCACAAAAGTGTTACTTTAAGATGAATTTCTACATTTTTATGATATTGGTGTTATTTTGAGCTGAACAGTAAAAATGGCCCATTTCGGATTTTTAAACTATTTTAAATAATTTATGTATTTTGGCCATAACATTTTCTACACTAATCCAAATTGAAAAATTATTTTTTTGTCAGATTCTACACATCTAGGGGTTTATTTCATCCTTCTTGACCAAAATCTGAATTGTCTATATGAAATCTTAAAAGAAGCTCACAAAGGGGATAATGAAAACTATTTACTGATCTGCCTAGTTTTGATGTGGGGTTCATAACTAATTCTTTGTGGGCATTATTGTTGTAAAATTATGTGTGTGGACGCGAAAGTAGTTTTTTAACATCTTTTATGAAGTAAAGGATGCGTGAATTGGCCGTTTAAAGGGTCATTAAAGCATCCTAATCTAGAGGTTTGTGATTTGGAGAGTCTTACTGGACAGAATAAATAGACAGAGTAAAATGGGCATAACTCTCGGAATACTTGTCTAAATCTACTAATATTTTTAGGAGAAACTACCAAGATAATTATGAACAACATTAAAGAAGGGTACAATGCTTGAAGATGTCATTTAATGGGGATAAAACACGTCAACATTCGGGGGGGAATTATCTCTATAAAAGGAGGAGAGCTCCTCCCTCTCAAAGCATTTCTCATTCCATCCCATTCCTTCTAGGAGACCAAGGAGGAGAAATTTTCAGATTTATCTCTTTTATTTATTTTCTTTTCCATAGTTTTGGAATACCTTATTCTTCCCCATTAATCTCTATTACCCTTACCATGGTGGGGTAAACATTTTGAGTGATTGGGGAAAGGTTGGTTTTCTATTTTGTAATGCTTGAGTTCTTGAACGTAATTGAATGAAATTTCTTCTTCAAAGTTGTTTTCAATTTAATATAGAGGATTATATTATCAAGTGCGATATTTATTGAATTTTAATTTTGTTATTGATTTTTTTCCTTGGTAAAATAGTCATTATCTCCCTCCACTGATTTCTGGTTTATATACGATGGAATAGACCAGGGATTAGTGGTGAAGTACTCGACAATAATCAGTACATGTAAAAAGTGTAGTAAATGTTCTTAATTATTTGGGATAAACAAGACTCGATTAGGTATTACCCATGTCAATTGAGAATATGAAATACAACTATTTTTCACATAGAAGAAGAGTTGACCAAACTAAGATCTTGTTAATGTTTTCTCTCACCATTATAATTTCACCAAGGAAGTGAGAGAAATGATTGTGGAAACTCACTTTAATCAAATAAGAAAATGAGGTTTGAATTAAATTGAACAAGTATAGAATTAAAATTGGGAAACCAACCCCGAACTAATCACCATTTTTAATATCATAGTTTTTCAATCATTTGAATTTAAATTTTCATTCAATCATTTTCCTATCAAACACACCATTCTTAACCTCATTTAAAAGTGACAAACTGTTTTGTGTGCACTCCTCTTTAGGTGACATCTTAGGTCAACCACATTATTGTATTTTAACTTAGTAAATAATTCTTTTGTCACGACCTATGATAGGCGTGCGTCAATTACATGCTTGTTAATATTAATTGGGATATACTTAAGTGATTAACCATGTCTAAGATAATATTGTATGCATAAGTCGATCTTATTTTAGTTCCATCTAGAATGCTTGTTTAATTAATTAATTGTGTGATCATGATAACACACCCAAAATAAATAAACCATTAAACTGACAGAAATAAAATAAATGGTATGATCATGAGCTTGTTCTATTGGTTAGTTTATCTAGTGGTTGATAAACTAACCCAATACCTAGGGGAGAAACACCTTGAACCTTTTTGGGTTCGTGTTTATAGATTTCCACTTATCCACCTTTGTATCTCCTTGGATTGGTTTCACCTTGGCTCCTAACTTGAGCTGCCTCCACTAGCTTGGGAGCTCCATCCATTACATATGCTTTTATCTCACACACAGGTGAGGGGTAAAATGGGTTTTTATATAAAAGAAACCTTGGGAACGCATTCCATACATATTAATGGGGAGAAAGCTTGCGGGCCAACAAATTTAATTTAAATAAATAAATTAAAAGAAACCATCCGCATACAAAGGTCTTGGTCTAGCTCATGATCATCCATGCATGCAATGATATTTACGTATAAATAAAACTAGCATTCAATTCTTTAATCGTTCTTGTTTAAGATAAATCGCACTCGAATAAATTAATTATCTTTAATTAATCAATCATTTTATCTTAAACCCTTTTTATGAATTTCCTTGAGATTATCATCCATCATAATTTTAAAAAAATAAATTCATTTAAAATTATCTTTGTACGTAACTTGTACCTTGGAGGAAACCCGGTGAATTCCCATTCATAACTACCCAATGAGTAAAAATGAAAATTACACAGATGTTAAATTAAACACATATATATAAAACACCTATCATGTGTTGTGCCTCATCTTTACGCCTTCACTATGCTATATGTCTCAAGGTTTTGTATAATATAATAATAAATTTTAATAAATTTCCATAATTTGGATGAGTACACGATGTGTAGTTCTGACTACATGGCGTATACTTTTGTTCACCATCCATCTGAAGTACACGCCCGGGGACATGGCGTGTAGATGTAATTAGGAAATTTTTCAGAGTACACGGCATGTTCAATGGGACACATGACATGTAGTATCCACATTACACAGTTTCCAGTCAGGCAAACCGTGTACGGGGTACACGGTCCAACCCTAACCTGAAGGGACTACACACCATGTTCAGTGGACCACACGACATGTAATCTGGAAACTCTATGCCACCTATTCCTGGTCAACACACGGTGTCATTTAAGACTTAGAAATACTCCAACACATGGCCTGATTTGGCATACCAGTCTGATGCATTGAACCTAGACTACACGGCGTGTACTGCCAAATACACACCGTGTATTCTGGTGTTGTGTGGCCAGGAATGTTTGGCACCTCTAGATTAGATCTTCTATTTTATTTTAGTCAAAATTAAAAGAAAAAATTGTTTCTGTAAGGTGAACAAGAAACGAGAGAGGAGGAATAGATCTTGAGATTCAGATTTAAATAACGATTAACTTGAAATAAAACAAATAAATTATTAAATTCGTAAATCACCAATGAAAAACTAAATAATCATAATCAACAATATGACCCATTTGATACCACTTGTAGGTTCTGGGTACAGCGAAAGAGCATTGGTGGGTGTACTCAACTTTAATTTTAGTGTTAACAATGATCAATTCGAGATCTATCATGATAATAAAATGCAGAATCTTTGGAATAGAACGTAAAATGAAAAAGAAAAGAGGGGAGTCCCAGAACCATAGATAGGATCATCATATCTTGGTTATAATTAATTTAATTAATTCACAAGAATTATCTTGATGGAATTCTTTCTTTGTTGATGTTTCCAATCATGATCTGATGTGATCCGTCATTGCGTCGTAGAATCCAAGTGTAGGATTCCTCTAGCGGTGATCCACACATGCTCTATGTATCTCTGGACATCACCAAAGGGATCTCCAAGTGCTGGCATGGAAGAGTCTTCGCTTGTGATGTCCACCTTCGATAGTCTTGATCCGGTGGAGGAGTATCTCTCTCTCGTATCTTGAGAGCATTCTTGGAAGAAAATGATTCTATCTTGGCTTGAGATCTTTCTCTAGATCCATTGTGTACTACCACAAAAAATGTCTAGGCTAATGAGAAATATATAATTGGGATTTTTAATTACATAGAATAATAAAACGAATTAATTACCCAAAAGCATTTATTCATTTCATTTAATTCTTAGTAATACCTCATGTATAATAATTACAATTGATTATTATTATTACCTGACATGTGCCCAGTGAAGTACACCTAATATTATTTAATTAAATAAATATTATTATTTCTCATAAATTCCCAGAAAAAAATAAATGGAATGAATATTTAATATACATGGAATGTACTTTTGTTTTTTCATTTTTCTTTATTTCCTCCACCACATTTATTAGACCTTGAATAATGAATACTTATTTATAAAATAAATATCATTTCATTACTCTCTAATAAATATATTATTTCTCCCACAATATATTCTCTCGAATAACTAGTGTCAAAATAAATGTGATCGGACATCCTTAAATAATTATTAAATCACAATCTAGAATAATCTTTATTCAACTTGTTAAATTAATATTTAATAGAGATACTTGGACACACTTAGTGTGTGGCCCTCTAGGCATATTTCTCAGTGGAATTAGGCGAAGCCTACCTAAAGTCCAAGGTTAGCATCTAGCAACATGACAAGGCACCCATAGAGAAAGAAGTTAATGCCGCAATGACGTGTCACCTCCTATGAACGCTTACCATGTAATATAATCCCTTTGTCTCGATATCTCGAATCAAGCGGGTTGCATTCTAGTTCCATCAACCCATGTGCTCGATTATTTTTTCTTTGAATTTCCAGAATTGAACTTTCCCATTCCTCACCATGGCCATAGATTTATTTAGGATTTATCAATTCCATCAAAGGGCCTGAGATATCTACTTCTGTTATGGAATAAAAGGGAAAAATATTTTCTTGTATTATCTATTAATGCAGTATCACTCATGACGCACCCAATGTATCCTACCTCACTATGAATAGTGTGTCGTCACAGTTTTCGTCAATACATCTAAGTGTGCGAGTTTTAATACCCATTAATAATAATCTTAAAGTCTAAGAACCAATACACACATCTATAGATAGGAACATCCAATGACACTATGAAATGTGGATTTCCTATTGGCAGGTCTCGTTCTCATAATATCCTCCTGGATATTACCAAGGGTGCACACCATGAGAAGGTGCCTCAAAGTTTTATGAGTCATCACCCCTAATGGTCTGTATTATTTGTGTCCCTCAAATAACATCATCCGACCATAGAATATATATTCAAGAATAGTGTTATGGCACTTCCAGGTTCTTATCATGGTAGGGATCCGCTATGACCCTTTAATGCAATAACTATCCTTAGGACATTATCACATGCATTGTCACACAGAAGAACAATCAAGATGTGATAAGGTATTTATTAATGAATAAAGTACAAAGTGGTTGGTTCTAGGCCACCAACTCCAACACTTTCCATACCAAAATTCATATGGAATCTCATCTATAGATTTAGTTGGTACTCAGTTAAGGGTATATGTTGTTTTCTGCAAATAATATCCCCAAAAGGATAATGGAAGAGTTCTATGACTCCTCATTAATTTGACCATGTCTAGAAAGATCATATTCATATTTTAACTAACACCATTCCACTATGGTGTATAAGGAGGAGTGAGTTGGGATACTATCCCATACTCTTTTAAGTGATCAATGAAAGCTTGGGTAATATAATCTTCACCTCAGTCTGAGCGAAGTGCTTTTATCTTCTCACCAAGTTTTTTTTCTGCCTCATGTTGGTATTCCTTGAATATTTGAAATGAATATGACTTATACTACATTAAGTATATATAGACATACCTACTGTAATCATCAGTAAAAGTAATGATGTTTGAAAACCCACCCCTTTCCTCTACTAGAAATGGACCACATACACTAATATGAATTAATTACAGTAATTCATTTGCTCTTTCTCTCTTCCCAGAGAAGGGTGCTTTGGTCATTTTCCCTTATAAACAAGCATGACATACATCCAAAGGTTTTAACTAAACCAAGTCTAAATACCTTTTTTGATGTAATTTTTGTAATCACTTCTCATTTACATGACCAAGCCTTAAGTTCCATAAGCGGGTGTAATTCAATTCATGCTCACTGGTTTTTTCATTGATTGTTATTACTAGGTTTTTGAGTTCAAGTATATATAAGCCATTGTTAAGATTTTACATACTATAAAACATGTTATCCTTATAAAAGAGACAACATTTATTTATGAACTTGAAATAAAATCCTATTGTGTCTAGACTTGACACGGAGATTATGTTTCTGGTAATAGAGGGTACATAATAACAATTACTTAATAAAAGGACCAAACCACTAGAAAAAGTAAGGTGATAATCTCTCATTGCCAAGGTTACTAGACTCACGCCATTTTTATCTCGAAGATCAACTTATACCTTTGAAATCTACTTGGTTACTATATATGAATACATATGTTTTAGCCACATGTAATATCCAATAACTAACTTGTAGATAATGAAATATTGAATTCAATGACAAATATACCTGAAGTAGATGCATCACCTTGCTTCTTCTTCCTAGATCTGCAATTTTTATTCTAGTGGCCTTTATTTCCACATAAAAAGTAGACAACCTCCATCTCATTGAATTGCCTCTATATCCTTGGCTTTTTGGAAGGATGGTGCATCGGTATCTTTATCCTGGACTTGGTATTAAACGCCTTAGTCTTTCCATTCATCCTCTTGTTCACCATAAGGGATGAAGAACTAGTGTTATTCATATACTTATCATATTGGGTAACTAAAGTCAATAGATCTAGGAGCTAATTTTTCTTGTTATTCATATTATAGTTAATAATTAAAGTCAAAAAGATGGGAATTAAAGATAAAATAATGAGATATTTTTCTAGTTACACTACTGGAAATGGGGACTTTCCCAACAGTTCAGAACCATTGGGAAAGGTCGTAGAACTGTTGGTATAACATATACCAACAGTTTTGCAAACCGTGGGAAAGTAATCCATTGGAAAAACCTATCCCAACGGTTTGGTTAAACCGTTGGCATAAGTTTTACCAACGGTTTACACTAAACCGTTGGTAAAACTGGTGAAAATAAACTCTTTCCCAATGGTTCTAAAACCATTGGGAATGGTTTTTGCCAACGGTTCAAAGAGAACCATTGGAAAAAAATTCATAGTAATCTTTCCCAATGGTTTTTAAAAGTCTTATTACAATCCTATGACAACGGTTTCAAACCGTTGGCATAGGCTTGTTGTGAAAATTGCACAGCAGCCTGCAATTTTCACAGCAGACTCCAATTTTGCACACCAACCTCCAATTTTGCACACCAACCTCCATTCTGCTCCTTTGAAATTACTATACCTGCAATAACAAACTAATACATACATATAGAGAACAAATTCATACATATTTAACATATAATACATTCTTGAACTATACACATCCAAAATTAAATCAAAATTCATAACGTAATTATAAACATACATAATTGATTTAGAATTCAATTTAAAATTTAGGTGACAATTATATGTGGAATCCAGAATTAAATTCATAATTGAATACATACATAATTTAATTATCAATTATCAAAAAAATACATAAAAACTGAATAACTATCAATAGAATCTGAATATGTTTGTTCGTATTTTCATATACCAGTTGTTTTTACTAAAAATGATGTCCATTTTAAACAAAATACATACACTTGGAGAAATACCGGCCATACTATGGCTCGAATTGAGGCGGGGTTGACTCATACACGTTATATATGACCCATGGATTGTTTTCCTAAAGTATCAACATATTCTGAAAGCATTTGGTTGGTTTTCCTTATGCCAGTTATTGTTTTCACTTAAAATTTTGTTCATTTCAAAAAAAATGAGACACTTTGAGTGGTGCCTCCCACACTAGGCCTCAGATTGAGGCGGGGTTGACTTTTACACATCACATATGACCCAAGGATCATTTTACTAAAGTTTCAACAGAATCTGAATACATTTGGTCGGTTTTCTGTATGTCATTTATTGTTTTCACTTAAAATGAAATCTATTTTAAATGAAAGAGAGACAATTTGAGTGGTTCTGGCCACACTGTGCCTCGGATTGAGGCGGAGTTGACTCATACACATCACAAATGACCCATGGATCATTTTACTAAAGGTTCAATAGAATACGAATGTGTTTTGTCAGTTTTCCATATGTCAGTTGTTGTTTTCACTTAAAATGAAGTTCATTTTAAACTAAAGAGAGACACTTTGAGTGGTGTCAGCCACACCGTGCCTCGTATTGAGGTGGGGTTGACTCGTGCACATCATATATTACCCATGGATCGTTTTTCTAAAGTATCAACACAATCAGAATCTGTTTGGTCGGTTTTCCATATGTACTTAAAATGTTGTCCATTTTAAACAAAAGAGAGACACTTAGAGTGATCCTGGACACACTGCGAATCGGATTGAGGTGCGGTTGACTCGTACATGTCACATATGACCCATGGATCATTGTCCTAAAGTTTAAACAGAATCCGAATGTGTTTGGTCAGTTTACCGTATGTCAGTTGTTGTTTTCAATTAAAATGAAGTCCATTTTAAACTATAGAGAGACACTTCGAGTGGTGTCGGCCACTCCATGCCTCGGATTGAGGTTGGGTTGACACGTACACATCACATATAACCCATGGATCATTGTCCTAAATTTTCAACTAAATATGAATGCATTTAGTCAGTTTTATGTATGTCAGTTGTTGTTTTTATTTAAAATGTTTTCTATTTCAAATAAACCTGAGACACTTTCTATATGTATGTGTTAGTTGGTTTTAGTGTGTTATTTCAATTCCCTCTCATTTTCAATCCAATTATTATAACTGCAATAAACTAACACATACATATAAAATTATTGTACCTGCAATAACCAACTAACACATACATATAGAGAACAAATTCATACACATTTAACATATAATGCATCCTGGAACTATACACATCCATAATTAAATTAGAATTCATAAACATACATAATTTATTTATAATTCAATTTAAAATTTAGATGACAATTATATGTGGAATCCGGAACTCAATTCATAATTTGATCGGTTTTTTGTATACCATATATTTTTACCTGAAATGATTTCCATTTTAAACAAAATACATACACCTGGAGTGATACCAGCCACACCGTGCCTCAGATTGAGGATAGGTTAACTCGTACACGTCACAAATGACCCATCTATCATTTTCCTAAAATATCAACATATTTCGAAAGTGTTTGATCGGTTTTCCGTATGCCAGTTGATGTTTTTCACTTAAAATGATGTCCTTTTTAAACAAAAGACAGACACTTTTAGTGGTGATGGTCACACCGCACCTCGGATTGTAGTGGGGTTGATTCGTACATGTCACATATGACCCATGGATCGTTCTCCTAAAGTTTCAATGGAAACTGAATGCGTTTGGTCAGTTTTCCGTATGTACTTAAAATGTTGTCCATTTTAAACAAAAGAGAGACACTTAGAGTGATCCCAGCCACACCATGCCTCGGATTAAGGTGAGGTTGACTCATACATGTCACATATAACCCATGGATCATTTTCCTAAATCATCAACACATTTCGAATGCATTTGGTCAGTTTTTCATATGTCAGTTGTTGTTTTCACTTAAAATGATGTTCATTTTAAACAAAAGAGAGACACTATAAATGGTGTCGGCCACATCGCATCTCAGATTGAGGTGGGGTTGACTCGTACACTTCACATATGACCCATGGATCATTGTTCTAGAGTATCGACACAATCAGAATCTGTTTGGTCGGTTTTCCGTATGCTAGTTGTTGTTTTCACTTAGATTGAAGTCAATTTTAAACAAAAGAGAGACACTTTGAGTGGTGTCGGCCACACCGCACCTCAGATTGAGGTGAGGTTAACTCGTACATGTCACATATAACCCATGGTTTATTCTCCTAAAGTTCCAACAGAAACTGAATGCGTTTGGTCGGTTTTCCGTATGTACTTAAAATGTTGTCCATTTTAAACAAAAGAGAGACACTTAGACTGATCCCGGCCACACTGTGACTTGTATTGAGCCTAGGTTGGCCCATACACATCACATATGACTCATGGATCGTTGTGATAAATTATCAACAGATTCTGAATGCGTTTGGTCAGTTTTGTGTATGTCAGTTGTTGTTTTCACTTATAATCTTGCCCATTTTAAACAAAAGAGACACAGTTAGAGTGGTGCCAACCACACAACGTCTTGGATTTAAACGGGGTTGACTCTTACATGTCTCAAATGACCCATGAATCATTGTCCTAAAGTATCAACACAATCCGAATGTGTTTGGTCAGTTTTCTGTATGACAGTTGATGTTTTTCACTTAAAATGATGTCCTTTTGAAACAAAAGACATACACTTTGAGTGGTGTCAGCCACACCGCATCTCATATTGAGGCGAGGTTGATTCATACACGTCACATATGACCCATGGATTGTTCTCCTAAAGTTTCAATGGAAACCTAATGCGTTTGGTCAGTTTTCCATATGTACTTAAAATGTTGTCCAATTTAAACAAAAGAGAGCCACTTAGAGTGATCCCGGCCACACCGTGCCTCGGATTAAGGCGGGGATGACTTGTACATGTTACATATGACCCATGGATTATTTTTCTAAATCATCAACACATTTAGAATGCATTTGGTCAGTTTTTTGTATGTCAATTATTGTTTTCACTTAAAATGATGTCCATTTTAAACAAAAGAGAGACACTATGAATGGTGTCGGCCACACCATATCTCAGATTGAGGCGGGGTTGACTCGTACACATCACATATGACCCATGGATCGTTGTTCTAGATTATCGACACAATCAGAATCCATTTGGTCGGTTTTCCGTATGCGAGTTGTTGTTTTCACTTAAAATGATGTCCTTTTTAAACAAAAGACAGACACTTTGAGTGTTTCCAGTCACACCACACCTCATATTGAGGAGGGGTTGATTCATACACGTCACATATGACCCATGGATCATTCTCTTAAAGTTTCAATGGAAACTGAATGCATTTGGTCGGCTTTCCATATGTACTTAAAATGTTGTCCATTTTAAACAAAAGAGAGCCACTTAGAGTGATCCCGGCCACACCGTGCCTTGGATTAAGGTGGGGTTGACTGGTATACGTCACATATGACCCATGGATCATTTTCCTAAAGCATAAACACATTTCAAATACATTTGGTCAGTTTTCCGTATGTCAGTTGTTGTTTTCACTTAGAATGATGTCCATTTTAAACAAAAGAGAGACACTATGAATGGTGTCAGCCACACCGCGTCTCAGATTGAGGCGGGGTTGACTCGTACACGACACATATGACCCATGGATCGTTGTGCTATAGTATCGACACAATCAGAATCTGTTTGGTCATTTTTCTGTATGCTAGTTGTTGTTTTCACTTAAAATGAAGTCAATTTTAAACAAAAGAGAGACACTTTGAGTGGTGTCAGCCACACCGCACCTCAGATTGAGGCTAGGTTGACTCGTACACGTCACATATGACCCATGGTTTGTTCTCCTAAAGTTCCAACGGAAACTGAATGCATTTGGTCATTTTTCCGTATGTACTTAAAATGTTGTCCATTTAAAAAAAAGAGACACTTAGACTGATCTTGTCCACACTGCGACTCGGATTGAGCCCGGGTTGGCCCGTACATGTCACAGATGACTCATGGATCATTGTGATAAATTATCAACAAATTCCAAATGTTTTTGGTCAGTTTTTCGTATGTCAGTTGTTGTTTTCACTTATAATCCTATCCATTTTAAATAAAAGAGACACAGTTAGAGTGGTGTCGGCCACACTGCCTCTCGAATTTAAACGGGGTTGACTCTTACACGTCTCAAATGACCCATGAATCATTTTCCTAAAGTATCAACACAATACGAATGCGTTTGGTTAGTTTTCTGTATGCCAGTTGATGTTTTTCACTTAAAATGATGTCCTTTTGAAACAAAAGATAGACACTTTGAGTGGTTCCGACCACACCACATCTCATATTGAGGCGGGGTTGATTCATACACGTCACATATGACCCATGGATCGTTCTCCTAAAGTTTCAATAGAAACCGAATGTGTTTGGTCGGTTTTCCATATGTACTTAAAATGTTGTCCATTTTAAACAAAAGAGAGCCACTTAGAGTGATCCCGGCCACACCGTGCCTCTGATTAAGGCGGGGTTGACTCGTACACATCACATATGACCCATGGATCGTTTTCCTAAAGCATCAACACATTTTGAATGCATTTGGTTAGTTTTTTATATGTCAGTTTTTGTTTTCACTTAAAATGATGTCCATTTTAAACAAAAGAGAGACACTATGAATGGTGTTGGCCACACCGAATCTCGAATTGAGGCGAGGTTGACTCTTACATGTCACATATGACCCATGGATCATTGTTCTAGAGTATCTACACAATCAGAATCCTTTTGGTCAGTTTTTCGTATGCTAGTTGTTGTTTTCACTTAAAATGAAGTCAATTTTAAACAAAAGACAGACACTTTGAGTGGTGCCAGTCACACCACACCTCGTATTGAGGTGGGGTTGATTCATTCATGTCACATATGACCCATGTATCATTCTCCTAAAGTTTCAACAGAAACTGAATGTGTTTGGTTGGTTTTCCGTATGTACTTAAAATGTTGTCCATTTTAAACAAAAGAGAGCCACTTAGAGTGATCCCGACCACACTGTGCCTCAGATTAAGGCAGGGTTGACTCATACATGTCACATATGACCCATGGATCATTGTACTAAAGAATCAACACATTTCAAATGCATTTGGTCAGTTTTTCGTATGTCAGTTGTTGTTTTCACTTAAAATGATGTCCATTTTAAACAAAAGAGAGACACTATGAATGGTGTCAGCCACACCGCATCTCGGATTGAGGAGGGGTTGACTCGTACATGTCACATATAACCCATGGATTGTTGTGCTATATTATCAACATAATCAGAATCAGTTTGGTCAGTTTTCCGTATGCTAGTTATTGTTTTCACTTAAAATGAAGTCAATTTTAAACAAAAGAGAGACACTTTGAGTGGTGTCAGCCACACCGCACCTCGGATTGAGGTGAGGTTGACTCATACATGTCACATATGACCCATGGTTTTTTATCCTAAAGTTCCAATGGAAACTGAATTTGTTTGGTCAGTTTTCTGTATGTACTTAAAATGTTGTCCATTTTAAACAAAAGAGAGACACTTAGACTGCTCTCAGCCACACCGTGACTCGTATTGAGCCTAGGTTGGCCCGTACATGTCACATATGACTCATGGATCATTGTGATAAATTATCAATAGATCCCTGATGTGTTTGGTCAGTTTTTTGTATGCCAGTTGTTCTTTTCACTTATAATCATGTCCATTTTAAACAAAAGAGACACAGTTAGAGTGGTGCCGGCCACACCGCATCTTGGATTTAAAAGGGGTTGACTTTTACATGTCTCAAATGACCCATGAATCATTTTCCTAAAGTATCAACACAATCTGAATGCGTTTGGTCAGTTTTCTGTATGCCAGTTGATGTTTTTCACTTAAAATGATGTCCTTTTGAAACAAAAGACAGACACTTTGAGTGGTATGTTAGTTGTTTATTCACATTATTCAAATGCACTATTTGACTATGGGTCTTTAAATTAATTTATTTATGAAAAATTTACATTTAAGATGAGAATATCAGAAAATTAATAGAAGATAAAACTTTTACTAAAAATCCTTGTGGAAATATTAAGGTAAACGTGATTTATGAGAATCCTCATGTGGCTATTAGTGGAATGGTATTTACTTAAAATCTTGTGGACATTCATATAGAATATTTTTATATCATTCTTAGTATGGAATAGATTTTATTTTATCATGCTATGAAACATTTCAGAGCTAACAATGTCATGCCCAATGAATACATCCCTTTTATAACATACCAAGAATCTATGATATTGATTCGATGTGTAAATGTGATTTACATTGATTATCATTATGAAAATAAATAAAATATATATTATAGATTTTCTAGTAGTAAATGAAATCAAGGAGGGTGGGGGGGCTGTCCAGGGGGGCTGTCTGGGGGGTTGTCTGGTGGGTGTCTGGGGGGCTGTCTAGGGACCAAGGAGGGTGGGGGGCTGTGGGGGGGGGGCTGTCTAGGGGGTGTTCGGGAGGTTGTGCAGGGTCCAAGGAGGAGGGTGGGGGGATATCCTGGGGGCTATCTGGGGGCTGTCCGGGGGCTGTCTGGGGTCTAGGGAGGAGGGTGGGGGGCTGTCCGGGGGGCTGTTTGGGGGTTGTTTGGGGGATGTTCGGGGGGCTGTCCGGGGACCAAGGAGGATGGTGGGGGGGCTGTCCGGGGGGCTATCTGGAGGGCTGTCCGGAGGGCTGTCCGGGGTCCAAGGAGGATGTTGGGAGGTTGTCCAGGGTCCAAGAAGGAGGGGGGTTCCCAAACACACAACCACTAAAAGACAAAAACATCCATAAAAATAGATAATATATAAAAATAACTCAACTCCAATACTATACTACGAGTCTTTATAAAACCAAAAACTAGAATAGATTAAATATCAAATCTCAGTGATATTAGTCAAAAATGTAATGGATCAATTTGTCCCACATCACCATCACCATCATCACCATCATCATCACCCTCTTCCCCATCCCCATCATTGTCCTCGCCCTCCTCAGTGCCCTCCTCCTCGCCCTCACCCTCCTCCTCACCCTCGCCACCCGCCTCGCCCTCCTCCTCTCCCTCCTCTTCCGCATCAGACTCCTTGCCATCATCATCATCAAGATGGACATCATCCTGACCACCACTAGAACTGCTACCTGGTGCACCATATATAAAACGTATCGACGACATATATTCATCAAAAGATGGGTTGGCCTCTTCTAGAAGTGTTAGACGTAGAACTTCAATAAATTTCATAAACGCATTGTTTGCCCTAGCAGACTGTTCTTCCATCTATGTGGCCCTTTTCTCAACCTATTCTGTCTGTACCCTAACTTGCTACATCTCGGTGGCACTACAACTCGTACCTAAGGAGGGACAATACCTCATCGGGGCTATCCTAGGTCGGCAACGTACTCTACCAGAATGCTCCTCTCCCAACACCTGATGTAAGTGATCTGTTGGCCCAAAATTGTCTGGTTCTTGGGAATCTAGGGCCTCTAAAGCAGCCTGTTATAAATATAAATATATCATTAAGTTACAAAATAGATATTAAAATATAAATTCAATTGATTAAAACTTACAATCTGCTACTGAGTTGCTTTGTTAACGGCACTTCCACCCTTTTTCTGTCTACTCGAGCAAAACAGTTTGGCTCGAGGCACATGTCCTTCAATATTTTGTATTTACCTCTATAATGACATTGAAAACTAAAGTTATATGAAAAATTTAGCAAAATATTAAATAATTGAAGAAACAAAAGAAAGTGTAAGTTGTAAAGAAAACTTATAAACAATTGTTATACCTACTTCCTCTCATGATCAGGCATCGTAGTGTGTCCCAGTGTGTGGAGGTATTTTTTTCATCAATGTTATTTTTATTTTTTTCAGATGATTCCTAAATAAAATTCGAAAATGCAACAGATAATATTAATGCAAAACATGAAAGTTATTATTTAAATACCTCAATTGTTATTAATACCTTAAACTGGGTACTCGTCCAATGAGTAATCATCTGACGATACTGCTCTATAGGACAATCATCAACCACTGGTACCACCTCTAACTCAGTGACAACTATAGCAATCTAGCCAATATACAACTCATGCTTGTAGGATCTCCAAAGCTAGCCTAAATCCTTTAGACGTTCCGGTCATGCACCCTCACCATCGGGAAAATTAAATCGAAGCTAACATCAAAATATTAATTCATATAAATACAAAAATAATCCATGGAATTAAATAGAATAGATTTTTTTACTCATATCTCTGCCCAAGCTCTATCCTTGACCTCATGTGGCAAATGTCTCCATGATAGCGTGCTGACAGGAATGATGTCAGAGTATTTGGAAAGCATCGCCAAAAAACTCCGACATTGCTGCCCTGTTTTCTCAACCATTTGGTTGTCTTCATTA
This sequence comes from Viscum album, assembly GCA_963277665.1. Taxonomy (NCBI): domain Eukaryota; kingdom Viridiplantae; phylum Streptophyta; class Magnoliopsida; order Santalales; family Viscaceae; genus Viscum; species Viscum album. The sequence continues at coordinate 108,729,638 of OY728154.1, forward strand.
TAATCCACCATAACCTGTGTGTGGTGGTTCCACACCGAACGAATGAGTGTACGCCCCCACCCATGCCTCCTGTCAGTAGATGTATCTGTCATGAAAGAAAAACAAATATTTTATCAAAACATGTTATAATGAAAATAAATATTGCTATAAAAATTTGTTAGGGTTCTATAAATATACCTGTGTCGGTCTGATTGTTGAGTGCCACTGGATCTACAGAAACTGATGGAACACCCTGTGGTGGAACAGGATTCGAAGACGATGGAATATAGAAGCTCGGAGAGACAGAAGTAGAAGGAAAAGAAGATGGGACAGTTGTCTGAACGGATTCTGACTAGGGAGTGGGAATCATCATGGGATGTGAAAATGATGGGCCAGAAGATGCATAAGGTAGCAAAAAAATGAGAGGCCTAAATATCCCGTGTGTCCCTAACGATACACCGGAATCAGAATGTGGGAAGGATGACATGTCAGTGGGAGGGGCAGGGTCTAGTCGGGTACGCGCAGCTGCTCGTCCACCTCTGGTACGAACCCTCCTCGTACCACCGGCCTGAGTACTAGGACTAGTACTAGGCTCCTCGTCGAATAACTGTCGACGTATAGGTGGATCCTACAAAAATGTTTACAAAAAATTAATCACATGACATTATATATTCTTTGAATATATCAATTTGAAATAAAGTACTCACTACAGGCACTTATGATGGAATTCCCAACTCCGTCATTCAACGATTGTTCTCCATCATTTTTTTCCTTCGTATCTCTTCAATTGGCTTCATTTCCTACTTTTGAAAACAAATATGTAATTAATTAGAAAAATGAAACTAATGTGTAACCCAAAAAACTAAATATATGAGGGAATAGGGGGATTCATTGGTAATTTAGCTATCAATTGTTTTATAATAGCTTTAATGGATTTAATAAATCATACAAGTTGTAATGTTCACCAAGTTAGAAATATTGTTTGACTATGTTTGAATACAGTTCAATTCCAAATTAGAAAATGCAATTCAAATAAAAATGCAACCAATAAACATTGAAAATTCACATAATGGTCAAGTCAGCTAAAACATATTTGTGATCAATACTAAATCAATTTGAATATTACCAACCTTAACAACCCAAATTGAGATAAAACAAAAGAATTGAGAACATGGATGAATGATTCTATATATTTTCAACTACAACTTCAGGTTCACAATCAACTCTGACAATTGAGCTATTGGAGTCATCAAAAGAAATAAATGGGTTGGTTCCAATGGCACTAGGGATAGTGTCAATTCCATCATCACCATCATCAAAAATATGTCTTGGAATTACCTCAACTATGATACCAAATTCAGGTTGAAGTTGGTCTTTGACATAAAAAACTTGTTTATCCATTGATGCCAACACATATGGTTCTTTGGTAGCAAGAGTGTGAGTCATATTAATTACTCAAAATCCACAATCATCAATAAATGTGCCATGTCTCGTCATTGAATCAAACAAATGGAATTTCATCATTGTGACTCGTCCATGAGAGTAATAATCCAATATTATTATTTTCTCAACAACTCCATAATAACCCACATTTTCAAATTGTGGTCTACTATCTGACTATCTGATGCACTGGCATAACAATCTGTTATGGCAGTAACCATAACACCATCATGTTGTGTTCTCATGTTATTTTCTTGTTCAGTGAAAATAAATTTGTACCCATTGATAACAATTGATTTACAGTCACGAACCACGGTATTAGGACCAAAAGCCAAAGCTCTTATTTCCTCAGAGACAGATTCAGCAGACAAAATCAATACCTGCAATATAAATGACTATTAAACTTAATTAAATATTGATATAATTATTTTAAACATTAATTTTTTTACCTTCAATTTTAACCAAGCAGAAAACTCTTTGCTATGAAAAGTCTCTCTCCTTCTCAAAGATAAAGAATGATGCTTCCTATTTATCACTGTTTTATGTTCCCTGTAGATAAAAAATATGAATAGTTTAACAGATATATATGTAATATATACATAATCAATTTAGTTACCTGATATATTCATCGAACAAATCATAGTTGAACAAAACTATGTGATGTGCTATCTCCCGCCCTTCATGGATTAATGTCTTCAATGTATATGATCCATGAATTCCTCCTGTTTGAGGAAGTGATGGAAAACTGGGTTCAATTTACTCATACTGTTCTTCTTCATTTCTCATTGGTCTGTTCAATCTTGTAGTAACATCAGACAAATACATCGAGCAGAAATCCATACATTCTTGATCCAAGTAACCGTTCACGATAGAACCTTCGGGATGATTTCTGTTTCGGACATAAGACTTTAATGTGAACATATTTCTTTCAGTTGGATACATCCAATAAAAAGAAACAGGTCCTTTGAGAAGTATTTCAGTGGAAATATGGACAGTTAGATGTAGCATGCATGTGAAAAATGGAGGAAATATTTTCTCCAACTCACACAAAATTAATGGGGCATCTGTCAATATTTTTTGCAATAAAGACTTGGACAACTTCTTAGCACAAAGATCTCTAAACAAATGGCACAACCGAATAACAGCCACCCTTACATTATTGGACAAAAGATTATGGATTGCTATTGGAAGAAACTCATACAGTAGAACGTGATAATCATGAGTCTTCAAAGATTTTAGCTGCAACTCTCTTCTATTGAACCGTTTAGATATGTTGCTTGAATAGCCATTAGGAACTCTAATAGTCTCTAATACTTCCAGAAATTGTTTTTTTTTCATAGGTTTCATCACATAAGAAGCACGTGGAAGTTTCCATTTATTTTTACTGATACGTACAGGATGTAATTCTGGTCTGATGCCCCAATCCACCAAGTCACGTCGAGATCGTAAATCATCTTTTGTATTTCCCTTGACATTTAGAAGAACTGAAAGAAACATTTCTCATATATTCTTTTCAATATGCATTAAGTCTAAGCAATGACGTAACAAATTGGTTGACCAATAATTCAAATCAAAAAATATACTCCTCTTCCTCCAATTGTAATAGGATTCAGTGGAAACATTATTTCTCATTCCAGATTTCATTTGACCCTTCCCGAATGAAAAACTGAAATCTTTCAAGTCATTAAGCACGTCAGTTCCAGACATACACTGAGGTGGATCATCGGTCTCTATGGTATTATCAAATTTTCGGCGATTCATTCTATATGGATGATCCTTTGGCAAGAATCGTCGATGTCCCATAAAACTGAAACTACAGCGATGTTTTAGTCTTCTGGATCGTGCATTCTTCATAAAAACTGGACATGACAGTTTTCCCTTCATGCTCTATCCAGACATCATTGCATAAGCTGGAAAATCATTGATTGTCCACATAAGAGCAGCACGCATCTGAAATATGTCTTTAGAACATGCATCGTATGTGCGCACACCCACGTCCCAAAGAAGTTTCAACTCTTTTATTAAAGGTTGCATGTATACATCAATATCAATGTCAGGATCAGAAGGACCAGATATGAGTATACTCATGAAATTGAAAGGTTTTTTCATACACAATCGTGGGGGAAGATTATAAATGTGTATAAAAAATTTCCATGTGTTGTGTGAAGTAAGAATATGCCCAAATGAATTAAAACCGTCGCATGAAAGACCCAACCTCACATTACGCACATCAACTACAAAATCAGGATGTCAAGTATCAAATCTCTTCCATGCAAATCCATCTGCAGGATGAACCAACTCATCATTAGTCTTATTTCTCTCGATATCATGTCATCTCATTTTTATTGATATGTCATCAGACATAAAAAGATTCTGGAGTCTGGGGATCAATGAAAAGAGCCACATTACATTATCTGGAACACGAGATGGTGTTCCATCAGATTTTGACTTTCAGCAGGATGTTCCACATTTTATACAATCATTTAGTTCATCAGTTTCCTCCCAGAATAAAATTCAATCTTTCAGGTAATCATGAATTTTGTTTCTTGAAAATCCAAGTTCCTCAACTAAATTCCATACCATATAGTGGTTTGAGGGAATATCTGCATCATCTGGAAGTAAATCCTTCAAGAGGGTAAGAATTTAATTGATTTTTATATTAGAAATCCCATACATATTTTTTCTATGAAACAATCAGATTAAAAATTCTAACTTTTTCATTTTATCACATTGTCGATATACTGGAGTTGTGGCAGCATCATTCAATTTTTTCACCCTATCAATATCATCATTTTCACTAGAAGCATCAGTTGTCCTCATATCGAAGTCTTATTGAGTCAAAATCCTTTCTTTTTCATGATGATGAATAAACGAAAACTGATCATCTAACAAATTCTTCATTCTGGTCCTTTCATTTCGATCATCACCAATTTGAGATTTCATTTTCTCCCCATTGTGATACCACACAAAGTAGTTTTCTTGAAAACCATTTTTGGTTATGTGGTATTTTACTTCTTCATGGCTCAACCAAGGTCTACCAACACAATTGGAACATGGGCAGTGTATGCGACCACTATCTGAAGCATTGTGAAATGCAAAATCTATAAAGCTCTTCAAATTGTTTTGAAAATTGCTTGAGACCCGGTCAGTTTCATACATCCAACTTCTGTTAATTCTGTAAAAAGAATTTATATAAGTCATTTTTTCATAAAAAATTCAATAGGATTGAACTGTAATAGAAAATACATTTAAGTAAATGATAAAGGAAGAAGTTTCTAGTCGATGTAGTGAACTATTAAAATAATGTAAAGAACAAGTACTCATAAATTAAATTAAAATTTATTTATATTCATTTTCATTAGTTCTATAAGAGCCACATTCCTCAGGTCCCATCATGTGTTATAGGCATCCCAAATCATTTACTCATGTTCGATAACTCATTATTGGCACCTCTATGGCCATACCTTTCATTACCCAATTACTTCCCCAAGTCAAGCGCACCCCATGGGTGAATAAATTTTAGGCTTCTACACTAATAGGTTGTTCATGTCTTGTAAAAAGATTTAATTTCATTAAGTATAGACAAAAACATTTATTTTTAAATTTTAGATTAATAATAAAGTATGTCAATGATAACAACATTACTGAATTAAACTTGTGACTTATCTAACATTTTTATAGATGTCTACACATTCCAGAATGGGTAGTGAAAAGCACCCCACCCTCATAAAAGTAAGTATTGGACAAGAAGGACACATAATATACATCGTACAATGAGAACCATATTTAATTGACCCTAAAGTTATATTAGTACAGTCATCTTGGGGGAAATGGAATATATGATCCTGGTTAACTGATGAATTCAAAAGCTCGTATTTCATATGTTGGACACTATCTAAGGTAAGAAATCATGTGAGGATGGGTTTAAATCATTCAATTTCTTACATGCTAGTGATAATGAAGGCTTGAATTAATGACTTGAGTTCACTGATTAAATGAGGGTAGAGGTTGCATACACTGTGTAAATAGAATGATTAAATAAGGGTAGAGGCTGCATACACTGTGCATAGTGGGGGAGACTCAGCTGATTTAGAAACTAAAATAAATTCCCATCATAGGTAAAAATAAGAAACATCACCATCAAAATAAACTCCAAATAAAAAAGGACTAAAAACATTAAACATTTCAAGAATTTGCTACTATGCAAGGTTTATCCACATGTTTAGTAGTAATTATATGTCTTAATCATGAACCACCTCTACAACTCCCAGTTTTCACCAATAAACATAAGGTAAATATCTCAAAATATCTTTAAAACAACTCATTAATAGGATCAAAATTTAAATATAATCTTGAACCAACCATGGAATCTCTTTCACAACACATTCTCACACATCAGTTATCTCATGTGTTACTAAATACCAAACATAGTCACATAGTGTACTATAACAAATTACATTACACAAGCCTTATTAAAAAAAATCATTTTAATAAAACACTTTCCTCAAGGAATTTTAAAGAAAATATTCATAAAAACTTTGCTAAAAATTATTAAACACATATAAATAAATTTCCAAGTAACAATTAATTACAAGATGGAAAAAATCATAAAAACACATACTTAGAAAATCTAGAATACAACGGCAATGAATTTGAGATGCTTCTTCTTCGATGGAGGGTTAAGGATTTAATTAATTAAATGGATTGGAATGGATAAAGTCTAGATTAAATCAAAACACAAAAAAATGATATACACATAAAAATCAAAACTTAAAACTAAAATATGAGATGAATAACAATAAAAACAAGGTATCACTTAAATATTTTATGTGTATGAAGAATAGAATACCTGATTTGAGACGATTTGGATGTAGTTTGACAGGTTCGGATGGGGGAAGTTGCGAGAGCAGCGGAGCCCTGGATAGGATTAGGGTTCTGTCACGAATGGGGGAGAGAGCAGCCGATTGAGTATTTGGGGGAAATATTTCCCAACGGTTTTTAAAAATCGTTGGGAAAGGGGTGTCCAAGAGACCCTTTACCAACGGTTTAAACAAACTGTTGGTAAAGGGTGACCATTTCCCAACGGTTCTATAAGAACCATTGGGAAAGGGTGCCTTAGAGTAAAACCGTTGGGAAAGAGCTTCTTTACCAACGGTTTGTTTAAACCATTGGTAAAGAAGCGTTGGGAAAACATGAATTTCAAGTAGTGAATTATTGATTTAGTTTTAACCCAAGGGTTTCAAGCCTCTCAATATACCCGATCATCTTGAGTTCATGAGGTCCTACTTGATTCCCTTATGCTAGCATGCACCTATATAGGGAATCGGAGATCTCATACCTTTCTTACCTTTCTCTCTCTTGTCATAATTCTTAGAGATGAGACAGCATCTTTTAGGCATCCTCATCCTCATGTATTTTCTACAATTGACTAGACATGGATGAAAATATGATGCAATGAAAATCTAGTGCATCATTTGCATGATTTTTTCACTTTTCTTTATCCTCCTTGCTTTCTACCTAAGGAGGATCAGTAAGAATTGAGGACTATATCACATAAAGCTTCCTTTCTTGGTGTAGTACTATGTGCAAGTGCCTATACCACTCCTAGAAGTTATGGTTGGTCAGGATATTTTCTTTATCCAAAATCTATCATAGTGATAATGTACTTGTGGTCTTGGTGGTTACCATTTTATATCTAAAAAAAATAAAGTTTAGCAAACAGTACTTTATCTTGATTGCCTTTTAGAAATTTTTGATTAATTAATTATTAAATCATTCAAATGTATCCCACTATTTTTATCGAACCTTAATATCACTCACCATTTGATTTGGAATACTCTATCGCTTGAGTATTATAGTGACAAAGATCCTCTAAACCTCCTCTCATACTCTATAAGATATGGCTATGTCGCTACTTAGAAAGTTTTAAGGTAGGCTCTAGACTATCCAGCCGCTTTAACTGGGGGTCCCTTGATCTGTTGAGTAAAGTATCATCTTATTGGAATCATAACTTGATTCCCTCAACACTTTGCCTCTAAAGTGATAATAAGTTATCTATGGTTAATCCTTGAGTACTAACTTTAGTTAATTCAACCCAATACTCTCATGATAACTCCCTGAAAACCCAATTTTGTTCAAATGTGAGCAATGGAAGGCATTTTGACTTAATATATCTTTGAGGGATTTTTATTATTTCCTAAAGAATGTATTCCATTTATATTAAATGTGTTCAATCTAGGTTGTCTCTCTCACAACTAAACATGAAATAGAAAAACATATGTCGCAACTTTATGCATTTTATCTTGTTTATTATTTTATATGATCACACAATAATCATGCACTTGCATAAAATAACAAATGATGCATAAAGAAAATAATCCAACCCAATTGGTCTTGAGAATCTCAAATTGATTGATCTATAACGGATCAATATTGACCTAAGGGGATTCATACCTAATTCAAATCTTGACTCGTATCACGGCTCGCCCCAGTGTAATATATTTTCTTTTCATCTGGATTATTGCCTTGACTTGGTGGGTTCTACATCTTAAAACATTATCGTTTATGTACAAATATAATCATGTGTGGATGAGGGGGTCTGGGGGTGAAATGTACAATATCTGTATTGGACGCACAGGACCTTATACATATTTGAATGAAAAAATAATATGATTTGCAGACCATCATTTAATTGTCTACTTATTACAATCATAGCACATAATAAATAAATAATTAAATAATTCATACATACACGGGTCAGTCACTAGCTCAAGACCAATCGGTATAAATGAATAAATGCGCAATAAAAATTAAATTGCAATAAATTTAAAAGTATGAGGGTGTTGAAATAAATTAAATGAATTTAAATGAATTTGAATAATTTTTTTATTCAGTTTCATTTTAATTTAATTTTAAATCCAAAAAATAATTTTAAAAAAATAATTTAGTTTACTACTCAAATTAAATTAATATTTCAAATTATAAAATTTTAAAACCAAAATTAATTTTAATTAATTTAATTTAAAAACTAAAATTAAATGAATCAAATTAATTTATTTTGATTATTAATTTCAATCGAGCCCTGAAAACCCCGCCTTTTACAGACTAGTTCGTAGCCCCACAGTCCCATTTGGACCAAGAAAACCCTGTACATGGATATTCTAGGCTAGGAAGGCCTGCCTAGAACCCTTTTGGGTCGGGTATACCAATCTCAACTCAGGGCATATTGAGTCTAGATGGACCTATGTCAAGGTTACCTAGAACAAGGTAGACGTCCAGCTGGATTGCGGACGATGGCGGGGCGATGGTGGTCGCTGAATGGGATAGCAATCGGCCTCCACTGTAGGAGGCGGCTGGTGAATCTCACAGAGGAGATCCGAGCATCAGGGATGTGTCTCTGGTGAGGTGAGGTGATATTTGTTGCTAGATATGGGTGGCGGCGGCGGCCTGTGGAGATAGTGTGGTGGTTGGACCAGTTTCGGTGGTCGGATCCATGAGTCATGGTGGATAGAAAAGGTAGACGCAGTGATGGGGAACCCTGGTCGGTGACTACGTCCAATAGTGGCATGATAGAGGCAGCATGCACAGATGCTGGAGTTAGGATCCCGCAACGATGGCAGGAGACCATAGTGGAGCTCATAGTCACTGAGGGTTCCAGTCCGGTGGAGGGTGGCTCGTAGACGGCTGAGCGAGTGGAAGGGAGACACCAGAACAAGAGGTAGGGTCGGTCACAACACATTGTGTCTCAAACTAGGGTTGGTGGTGGCATAGGAATGCACTGAGGGGGTTGTCGGCATCGACTGAGGAGAGTAGGTGATAGCTGGTAAACCAAGGGTGGGGGAGAGGGGTCGACCAAGAGGAGGAAGAGAGGTAGGGCCACGGGTGAGGTCAGGGTTTTTTATATAAATGGGTTTTTGAAAAAAAAATTGTATAAAAAGGATTGGGTTTCAACTATTTTTTAAAATGAGTTCGGAGATGCGTGAACCCCGTTCATGCATCCTCGATCCTAGGAAGATGCATGAATGGGGTTCACACGTTATAGGCGCGGTGAAAGATGCGTGAACCCCGTTCACGCATCCTTTATAAACTTCGTGAAGGATGTGTGAACGAGGTTCACACATCCTACAGAAGCTTTTAATTCTTTAATTTTTTTGTATTTTTAAAAATTTTATTTTTATTTGTTTTGTTTTGTTTATATATATATATATATATATATATATATATATATATTATATAACAAAAATTTTCAGCAGAATTTATCTGCTATTTAATATCCAGTAGTACTGCCATTACAACAGTCTGGATTCTGAAAGAAACTCTCACATAGGGCTCTCTTTTATAAGAGGGTTTGCCCTGAAAATCATTCTGCATTTTCGATGTGGGATTCAGGTTCTCCCTTTCCTGCGCAGAACATTCTGCATTTTTGATGTGGGATTCTGTTTCATGTACATGAATTTGAAAGACTATAAAATACAAACTATAAGACCAATATAAATGAAACTTAAAACATGGATTAAATATATAAGAAATAGTTGAAAATAGAAAGAATTTCGTAAAAATGTTGATGAATAATAATTTATAAGCTTTCAAAACCACCAAATTGAAACTTAAAAATGTTTCAAATACATGGCTTTGAAAGTCTATAAAATACAAACTATAAGACCAATATAAATGAAACAGAAAACATGGATTAAACATATAAGAAATAGTTAATAATTAATTAGTTAATTAGAAATATAATTATTAACTAGTTAATTATTAGTTAATTAGTAATATCATTATTAATTATATAATAATTAATTTGTAATATAATTATTAATTATATAAAAATTAATTAGTAATATAATTATTAATTATATAATAATTATTTAGTAAATTTTTAATGTAATTATTAATTATTTAATAATTAAATAGTTAATTAGTAATATAATTATTAATTATATAATAATTGATTATTTAATTAGTAATACAATTATTAATTATATAATAATTCATTAGTTAATTAGTAAATTAGTAATATAATATATTATTATAATTATTCATTATAATTATTAGGCATTAATTATTAATAATTATTTAGATAATAATTAATTAGTTAATTAGTAATATAATTATTAATTATATAATAATTAATTAGTTAATTAGTAATATAATTGTTAATTATAATTATTAATTATGTAATTAATAATTATATTACTAATTAAATAATTAATTATTATATAATTATTAGTTAATAATTATAATTAATAATTATATTACTAATTATAATTAATAATTATATTACTAATTATAATTAATAATTATATTACTAATTATAATTAATAATTATATTACTAATTATAATTAATAATTATATTACTAATTATAATTAATAATTATATTAATAATTATAATTTTTAATTATATTACTAATTATAATTACTAATTATATTACTAATTAACTAATTATTTATTATATTATTAATAATTATATTACTGATTAACCAATTAATTATTATATAATTAATAATTAAAAATTAAAAATTATAATGAGTAATTATAATTAATAATTATATTACTAATTAACAAATTAATTATTATATAATTAATAATTTCTAATTATAATTATTAATGACATTATTAATTAGCTAATTAATTAGTATATAATTAATAATTAATAATTAATAATTAATAATTATATTATTAATTAATAATTATATAATTAATACTTATATCACTAATTAACTAATTAATTATAATATAATTATATTACTAATTAACTAATTAATTATTATATATTAGTAATTAATAATTATATTACTAATTAACTAACTAATTATTATATAATTAATAATTACTAAGTATAATTAATAATCATATTACTAATTATAATTAATAATGATATTACTACTTAACTAATTAATAATTATACAATTAATAATTATATTACTGATTAACTAATTAATTATTATATAATTAATAGTTAATAATTAATAATTACAATGAATAATTATTATTACTAATTATATTAAAAATTGATTATTTATTTATTTTATAATTAATAATTATATTACAAATTAACTAATTAATTATTATATAATTAATAATTATAATTAATAAATATATTACTAAATAAATAATTAATTATTATATAATTATATTACTAAATAACTAATTAATTATTGTATATTAGTAATTAATAATTAATGATTAATGATTAATAATTATATTAATTATTAACTAATTAATAATTATATTACTAATTAACTAATTAATTGTTAACTATTTCTTATATATTTAATCTATGTTTTATGTTTCATTCATATTGGTCTCATAGTTTGTATTTTATAGTCTTTCAAAACCACGTACATGAAACATTTTTAAGTTTTAAGTTGGTGGTTTTGAAGGCTTATAAATTATTTTTCATCAACATTTTTTACGAAATTCTTTTTTATTTTCAACTATTTCTTATATTTTTAATCCATATTTTATGTTTCATTCATATTGGTCTTATAGTTTGTATTTTATAGTCTTTCAAAGTCGCGTACTTGAAACATTTTTAAGTTTTAAGTTGGTGGTTTTGAAAGCTTATAAATTATTATTCATAAACCTTTTTTACAAAATTATTTTTATTTTCAACTATTACTTATATGTTTAATTCATGTTTTAAGTTTCATTTATATTGGTCTTATAGTTTGTATTTTAAGTCTTTCAATGCCAGGTACTTGAAATAGAATCTCGCATCGGAAATGCAGAATGTACTGTGCGGGAAAGGGAGAACATGAATCCCACATCGGAAATGCAGAATGATTTCCAGGGCAAGCCCTCTTATAAAAGAGAGCCCTGGGTGAGGGTTTCTATCAGAATCTAGACTGTTATAATGACAGTACTGTTGGATATTAAATAGTAGATAAATTCTGCTAAAAAATTTTGTTATATATATAATAAAACAAAATAAAAATAAAAAAATTAAAAAAAAAAATTCTATAGGATGCGTGAACAGGGTTCACACATCCTTCATAAAGTTTACAAAGGATGCATGAACCCCGTTCACGCTTCTTGGAAAGGGTAGATGCATGAACGGGGTTCACGCATCTTTTATGACATCTGCGAAGGATGCGTGAACCCCATTCACACATCTCTCTGCGCCGAAGATGCGTGAACGGGGTTCACGCATCTCCGAACCCATTTTTAAAAATAGTTGAAACCTTATCCTTTTTATACAATTTTTTTTTCAAAAACCCATTTATATAAAAAAACCTATGAGGTCACACACCGAAGGAGTGTGACTGATGGTTCCTCTCAATTTGTTTTATTTTCCAAAGTCAGTCACCATGGCCCGCAGGGGGAAAAATCTCCCAAGGAAGATTTTCATTAAGTTTTGTTGTAAATATAGTTTAAAAAACATGCTATTTTTGCAATATACTCTTTAAAGATCCTATTAATATAATAATAAAAATTATTATTATAATAAAATAATAATAATGATTAATATTTTATAATATCCACAAAATCTAGCAGAAAAACAAAAATATAACACATTCAAATTATTTAACATATTCTTCAAAAAACATAAAAATATCCTAAAAAATTAAATCTGAAAAACACCGTTTTGATCCATAAATTATTTTTCAGATGGCCATAACTTGGATATTCAAAATAAAATCGACGCACTGTCAAATTTTTTGGAACCATTTTAATACCCTCTACTTAAAATTTAAAGCAAAATAATTTACTTGCTCAGAAAAACCACACGATACCTTTGATACCAATTGAAGGTATTGTGGCACATAGTGAAAGCATATGGGTTGGGGGTGATGAAACCTCATTGTCTACAGCGATCCAACCCTGGTACGGTTTGAGGATCCCACATGGTTTAATCAGAGCACAATAATTAAAACGAATGATCACCTCATTCTAATTTGATGTGTGCTCATCCGTCACAAGTTGCCTACATTTGTTGCTCAAAGGATCCAATATTGAACCCCTCCTCTAGGTTATCCACACACACTTCTCAAACCTGCACGTATGTCGTTCATCAGATTCTGGGTTCTAGCGTGGATCTCTGACGATTACTTCAACACAACGATGATCACCATGATCCTTTTCCTTCAATGCGTGAAGAAAAACTTGGATCATAATCTTGGATTAAGAAATTATCTCTCTAGGAATCAAGAGGAGAGAGAATCTATCAATTCCAACCAATTGAATTCCTTGCTTTGGGATGAGATTCTCTCCACTTATATAGTGGATATTCATAATACCTAATTAGGGTTCCCCAGCCCTCGTGTATTGAACATCCACTAAATAAGTGGTATAAATAATTAATTATGATGAACCAACTACGCCATAATACTATTTATAATTTTTTCACATACTTTTAATATATATTAAATATATTACATGATAAACTTGATCCATTAACTCGACTCGTAACTTCTGATAATATTAAAATACCTAGAATATTAAAATAATATTCATTCGTATAATATTAATCTGTGTATTTACATAATCACTTGTAAATACATGTAATAAATAATTAAAACTAATTATTATTTACTTGAATAATAATGATTTTATTTATTCATTGGTGATCAATATAACTTGGAAAACACTCGGACCTCATGGTGGGTCCCACCAAGTCCTATATTCCTATTTAATTGAATTTGACAAATTCTTGAATGTGCTATTGTGTGTAACCCTCTAGGCCCTTATCTTAATAGTAGTGAATAATATTCACAGACTAAGAGTGGAGTCTAGAAACCCATCAATATCCCTAAAGAGATAAGGAAAAGTCATAGCAATGACAACCAACCTATGAACACGCACTATGTGATCTAATCTCTTTGTCATTTGATATCTCATTAAGCATGATGTACACTTATATCATCATCATATCTTAATTTATTATTTGTTGATATAACTGGATGAATTTATCTTCAACTACCATGGTTATGGATTTATGAAGGTACTACCATCCTGATCAACCAGGCTCGAGATATCTCTTCCTCGACTCATAAACGACAAATAATTTGATTATCATCCAACCAATTTCATTCCACCAATGATGCACCCAATATAAACTACCTCACCATGAATTCATTATCCTTGTTTTTCCCTTGCATAAAAATACATGGTCAAATGACACACATCGATAATGATCTCAAGTCGGGAGACCAATACACATGTTCATAGATAGGAACAACCAATGTCACCCAAAAACATGTGGTGTTCTTATTGGTGGGTCTATCCTCATAATCTCAACTATTAGAGATCACCAAATGTGAACTTCATGAGAATAAGTCTCAATTATTATGAGCCCCCAGCACCTGATAGTCGTACATCATATGTTTCCTTTCAATATAATATATCTGGACCATTGGAAATTACTTTAAGATTAGTGTCATAGTATATCTAAGTTCTCATTATGGTCTGGGATCTGTTATAACCCTTTGATACGACACGTAATCTAAGGACATTGCCATAAATATAGTGGATTCATAAGTATCAATGCTACTATGGTAAGATAAGAACATGTATATATAACAAACTGTATACATGTAGTGGTAATCAAAGTACATCACAAGTTGGGTCTAGGGCACCCACTTTCAACACATCCATCTTTATTTCAATAAGAATTTCCATATTCATCATGCCTTTCATTATATTTACTATATTCACTACTTTTATATATTTCCAGATTCTCTACTTTTCTATATTTCATTTACTCTTCAAGATATTTCTTGAGAGATATCACATTAATTGTAAGTACCTTTTTTATCCATTTGTTCTTCTATTTTATATGAAATTTCTCCTAATAAATTTATTTTCTTCTTTATCTTGACATTTATCATTTCAATGGATTATTTCAAGGTAAAATATTATTGATATATAATTTTATTTTATTGAGATAATTCTATTATAAAAAACCTTTTTTAATTTTAATTTTTTGACGTTGAACATTTTTTCTTAAGGATTGAAGCTCCTCATGATTGTTGTAAGAACATTATCTAGATTGAAAACTTGATGTTGTTGTTACTTATTCTTCTTCAACAATCTCATCATCTATTTTAATCATTGATGTAAAATATGAAATCTTAAATTTAAAATAAAATTCCAAATGATTGTTAGTTTTAAATGTATCAAGAATATAAAATTTAATCACCTATTTTGGATTTCCTTTTTTATTGAACATCTTATTCTTATTCTTTTTCTTTCATTTTTATTTTAGATAAAAGGTATTTTTCTTTGATGGATTTACTTTCACCACTTATTAAAGGAGTATTATTACTTTAACATGGGATCTCTATATATCTATGTTAAATTCTCCCAAGTATCTAAAGTTATATAAAAATAAATAGCATTCATGTGTGTGTGTATTGGAGAGGAGGGGGGTGAAGTAGGTTGCTCATAGATTTTGTAAATACCCAAATTTTCATGTATTTTTTTTTAATTATATGGAACAATTTTGAGGTTTTAAAATCTGATGGCGTTCGATTTCAATGTCTGGTGTGCCCGGAATGGAATTTTAAACTTTCTTTAAGGTAAATTCAGTAAATGTGCAAGTGGGAAATCCTAACTTTTGAACAGGTGCTTGGAATTTAAATTTGAGGGCACCGTTGAACTCGTAGTGTCGGGATTCACTTAAGGGAGGTTTAACCTCGACCGCAATGGGTCGAGAGGAGAAGTTGGTTTTTGTGTTTTTTGTGTAGGATTAAATAAAATAAATATATTTTATTTTTAAAATATCCTCACACCTCTCCTTTTAATTTTTTGTGGTGGGGACCACAAGAGGGTGGTTGGGTATTTAATGGTGGGCATTCAATGTTTGGTTACACAAAATGTGTAACCATTAATCCCTTTAATTAATAGGATTCATTAATTCAAAATAAATGAATCACCTCTTAAATTAAGAGTTATATTAACTCTTCCTTTGGTTTGGGTGTTGGATTCCGTTGGCGAAAGGAGGAGGAGGATCTTGAGGCTCTTGATGAAGAACAGATCTCAAAATCAAGACCAAAGATCATCATTTGAGTGGTGTTGTTGGAAGCTTATTGCGGGAACGATGAACATTGACCCACCTTCAATCGTGAACGTTCTCCAACGGATTTATGAGGTAGGGTTTAATCTTGATTTGTTTCCAAGATTTGATGAAAGTTTTCTTGATTCCCTCCTGTTATCAAGCTAATGCAGAGGGTGCAGGCCAAACAAACAAGGCATGGACTCTTGGTTGCTTTGTTTAATCTATGCGCTCTTCACAGACAAATTTTCAGGTTGAATGGAATCTAGAACGAAGGGTCATGCGGCGAAGAGGGGATCTCAGGGAGCTCGTAGACGCTATCGGATGAAAAAAAACGGGTCACTGAAGCTCACCCAGTGACCCGCAGAAGACTGCCAGAAGGCTATGGCGGTGGTTGGAACTAGCCAGACGTGGTGTTGGCGGCACGCCATCGTGCGCTGCCGGAGAAGAGGGTCGTGGCTCCTTAGTCGCCGCAGCTAGCAGCGGTCGGCACTGTCCAACTGTGGAAGGGAGGGCGGCGCACCCACACGCGCCATCGGAGAAGGTGGTCATGGATTTTTAGTTACGGTGGATGCGAGAAGTGGCCGAAATCGAGCGGTCGCAGGAGGAGACAGTGTCGTGCACCGGCGTGCCACCAGAGTAGTCGCGGCTCCGACGCTGCAGCGGCAGGACCCACTCCCTACGGGTCCCATGACAGATGAGGCGGCGCCATGTGGCGTCGCCGTTGTAGAGGAAACCGAACGGCCGCTCGGCCGCTCGGGAAAATCGAGGGACTCTCCCCCCCCCCCCCCTCGTGTCATCTAGGGCAGGCCCCGCTCTAGTGGGCCATGCATGCCCAGCGAACGGCGTCCCACCGTGGGCCGGGCTATGTGAGCCTAGCGGGCTGCGCCTCCGCGGGTCGGGCCGCGTGAGCCCAGCGGGCTGAGCCCACTGCGGTCCCGCCCATCCGGGTCAGACCTAGACCATGACGGGTCAACTTGAATTGGGTCAGGTCGGCCCGGGTCAGACTGAACCTGAACCCACCTAGACCCAGTTTTGCTTAAAAGGGCCATAACTTGTGAACCAGACGTTCATTTGATGAACCCTCTGTGGTGATGGGATCCTTGGAGTGAGACAGTCCTTTTGGTATACTCCACTTAAGTTTTGGAAAAATTTAGAGTATGACCGGGTTGGATCGAACCCGAATCAAACTGAGTCATCGGCACTAAAATGCCTATAACTCACAGACCGAGAGTCTGATTGATGCACCATCTGTCGCATTGGAACCCTTACAACATGGAGGTCCTTTGGGATAATTCTATATAGAAATTCGTAGCATTTGAGGTACGACCGATGTCTTGAGGAGATGATCCTCCCAAAATCAAGTGTACTATGAGCAGAAATCCCGTGCACTGGTGTAAATCCCACCTATACCAACACAATATTCTCAACAATTTAAAAAAATCATTGGGAAAAATCTACTATACCAATGGTTATGTAGAACTGTTGGTATATTTATATGGTTTTTTTCGTTTTCCCAATGGTTTAAGGAAACTGTTGGGTATAGTGCTGATGAAGAGGTTTTCCCAACGGTTTAAACAAACTGTTGGGTATAGTTTTGAAGACTTTTTTCCCAATGGCTGTAAACTGTTGGGATAACATTTCTTTCCCAATAGTTTTTTAAAACCATTGGGAAAGAAAATCCCCAAATATCAACACCTTCAGGAATCTCTAACTCCAAATATCTTGAAATTTTTTCCCTAAACGAGAGCTCGATGTACCATAGCGAATATTTTTCCCAAAAACCTTGAACATCTTGAAGATTTATCCCTAAATCTTTACGTGAATGCTACTTCCCAGCACAACAAGTCTGGTTTCCAATGATTTTTTCATCTTCTTTAAATCAGTACGTGTGAGTTCATTTATTTTAGATTTTTTTTCTATTTTGTTGCAATGTAGTGTGTATTATTATCCCCTTACAAACAGAAGGCATATATCATTTTAGGTTGCGGTTGGAACCCTATTTCCTAACCTACTCTCGAGGGTGCTAAATCTAATTTCCAACCGGGCATCTATCTTTGATTCAATTAATTTTTGTTCTTCCATTTTAAATTAGTATGTGTGCCTTCATTTATTTTAGATTCTTCATTCCATTTCATTGCAATGTATTGTGTATTATGATCCCCTTATGAACACAAGAAATATATCATTTTAGGTTGCAGTTTTGTTGTGATTTATCTGTATAGAATAATTTTGATTGATATTGAAGAGGTCAATATAATCCTAAGTTATTTTATCCTTGGTTTATTTTAAATCTAAGTTCTATTGACATGATTTCATTGGTTAGACATAAATACAGTAAAATATTTTTTTATCCTAAGAGGAACGATAAGATACTCATGCATTATGAATGTACCCCTAAATGTTGTCTTTAAAATATCACACTCTAACTTTAAGATGATGATACCCATAGTATAAGTCATTCAATGAAGTGGTTCTTCCACTTGAACCACTATAGTGGGTTTGGGGTCATTTTCATGTGTGAATGGTGATAGAACCAAAATGTAATCTATTACATGATCATTTATTCCTACTCTATCAAGCGGTTCGGTCATACACTTGTCATATTTTTTGAAATTCAAAATGAGTGTTAGGAATTCATGTCACAACTTTCTTAGGTAGTTATAAAGCATTATTAAGGTATTTATATCATTTTATATTCTAGTAAGGCACCCATAATAGAGTATAACCATCATAGAACTCACCAATGTTGTTCATGACTACACATTATTTACTCTCTGATATATATCTCATGAAACAAAATAGCATGGTCATGTGCACGTAATTATTCACCGCTAGTTGATAGTATTGGAATTCTGTGGAGGTGCATCTAAGGTGTTGTTGTGAACTTGCTTGGATTATATTGTTTTTCTTTTATTCTAGGCATTAGGAATCAATATTAGAGTGTTTTATTTTTCTTAATATTTGTGGATGATTATATGGTGATAAGTTTGTGTTGGACAGGTGACTCATGAACCCATCTTCAGTAGTAATTATAGGTTAATAGGCTTATGAAATTGTGCTTCTTGATTATCAATGTTACCTGGACACACCCCCCCCCCCCCACCCCCCTAGACACCCCTACCCCCTTAGACAACACCCCCAACACCCTGGACAACCCCCCACCCCCCTGGACAGCCCCCCAACCCCCTGGACACCCCCCACCCTGGACAACTCCCACCCCCCTAGACACCCCCTACCCCCTTGGACAGCCACCCTAACCCCCTAGACACCCCCCCCCAAGCCCCCGGACACCCCCACCCCCTGGACACCCCCCACCCTCATGGAAAGCACCCCCCCAACCCCCTGGACAGCCCCCACCCCCTGGACACCACCTCACCCCCTGGACACCACCCCACCCCCTGGACACCATTAACCCCCCTAGAAAGCCCTACCACCCCCATGGACATCCTCACCACCCCCATGAATAGCCCCCCCACCCTCGTGGATAGTCCCCCCTGGACACCCCCAACCCCCCTGGACAGCCCTGACACCCCCGTGGACAACTCGCCCACCCCCCTGGACACCCCGTACCCCCATGGATAGCCCTTCCACCCCCGTGGAGAGCCTGCCCACCCCCCCTGGACACCCCTTACCCCCCTAGACAGCCCTTCCCACCCCCGTGGACACCCCCAACCCCCCTGGATAGCCCCGCCAACCCAGTGGATAGCCCACCCACCCCCCTGGACACCCCGTACCCCCCTCGATAGCCCCACCACCCCCGTGGACAGCCCACCCACCCCCTTGGATACCCCGTACCCCTTGGACAGTCCTGCCACCATCGTGGACAGCCCGCCCACGCAGCTGAACACCCCATACCCCCTGGATAGCCCCTCACCCCCGTGGATAGCCAGCCCACCCCCTTGGACACCCCACACCCCCTTGACAGCCCTGTCACCCCCGTGGACAGCCCGCTCACCCCCCTGAACACCTCATACCACTTGGACAACCCCCCCCCCCCCCCCCGACCCCCCTGGACAGCCCCACCACCCTCGTGGACAGCCCGACCACCCCCCTAGACACCTCGTACCCCCTCAACAACCCCCCACCTCCTTGGACAGACCACCCACCCCCCTGAACACCCTGTACCCCCAGGACAGCCCCACCACCCCCGTGGATAGCACACCCACCCCCTGGACACCTCGTACCCCCTGGACAGGCCCCCACCCCCTCGAAAGCCCCCCGACCCCCCTCGATAGCCCTACCACCCCCGTGGAGAGCCTGCCCACCCCCTGGACACCTCGTACCCCCCCCTGGACAGCCCCCACCCCCATAGACAGCCTGCCCACCCCCCAAGACACCTCGTACTCCCCTGGATAGCCATGCCACCCCCGTGGATAGCCCGCCCACCCCTTGGACACCTCATACCCCCTAAACAGCCCCCCACCCCTAGAAATCCCCCCCCAGGACAGCCTTGCCACCCCCATGGACATCCCGCCCACCCCCTGGACACCCCGTACCCCCTAGACAGCTCCCCACCCCTATGGATATCCCGCCCACCCCCTGGACACCCCATACCCCCTTGGAAAGCCCTGCCACCCCTGTGGACAACCCACCTGCCCCCTAGACACCTCATACCCCCTGGACAACCCCACCCCTAAGAAATCCCCCCTAACCCCCCTGGACATCCCCGCTACCCCCATGGACATCCCGCCCACCCCCCTGGACAGCCCGCCCACCCCCATGCACAGCCCCCCACCCCCTGGAAAGAAAATTACCCCCACCCCCTGGACAGCTCTGCCACCCTCGTGGACAGCCCGCCCACCCCCCTGGACACCATGTACCCCCTGGATATCACCCCCCACCCCCACCCTCGTGGACTGCCCGCCCACCCCTAGACACCTCGTACCCCTTAGATAGCCCTGCCACCCCTGGACAGCCTGCCCACCCCTAGACACCTCGTACCCCCTTGCCAGCCCCCACCCCTAGAAAGCCCCCCGCCCCCTGGACAGCCCTGCCACCCCCATGGATAGCCCGCCCACCCCCTAGACACCCCATACCCCCTTGGAAATCCCCCCACCCCCATGGACAACCCACCCACCCCCTGGACACCATGTACCCCCTAGACAGCCCCACCACCCCTATGGATAGCCCGCCCACCGCTCCAGACTCCTCGTATCCCCTTGGACATCCCCCCACCCCCTAGAAATCCCCCTGACCCCCCCCCCCCTGGACAGACCTCTCACTCCCATGGACAGCCCACCCACCCCCCTGGACACCTTGTACCCCCTGGACAACCCCCACCCTTGTGGACAGCCCTCCCACCCACCTGAACACCCCGTACCCCCTGGACAGCCTTGCCACCCCCGTGGACATCCCTCCCACCCCCTGGACTCCTCGTACCCCCTAGAC
Organism: Viscum album; assembly: GCA_963277665.1. Classification (NCBI taxonomy): domain Eukaryota; kingdom Viridiplantae; phylum Streptophyta; class Magnoliopsida; order Santalales; family Viscaceae; genus Viscum; species Viscum album. The sequence goes on from OY728154.1 coordinate 108,751,446, forward strand.
ACCCCCCTCCAAAATCCCCCCAAACCCTTTGGATATCCCTACCACCCCTATGGATAGCCCTCCCAACCCCTGGACACACCGTACCCCCTGGACATCCCCCACCCCCGTGGACAGCCCACCCACCCCCTGGACACCCCGTACCCCCACTGGATAGCCCCGCCACCCCCGTGGATAGCCTGCCCACCCCTCTGGACAGCCCCCCCCCCCCCACCCCTGGAAAGCCACCCACCCCCCTAGACACCCCTCAACCCCATGGATAGCCTTGCCACCCACCATGGATAACCCACCCACCCCCTTGGACACCTCGTACCCCCATGGACACCCCCCTGTGGATAGCCTGCCCACCCTTATGGACACCTTCCCACCACCCCCTAGACACCCACATCCCCCCAGACACCCACACCCCCTTGGACACCCCCGACCCCCGTGGACATCCCCCCACCCCCTGGGATAGCCCCCCACCCCTGGACACCCCCACCCCCTTGGGCAGTGTATGTGATCACTCAAATAATCTACTAAAATATAAAATTTCTTTGATCTAAAATTTACTCAACTCCTGAATAATTCTCCTCCATGAGTGTACATGATCTTGTACACTCATGTATAGTTCTTCAAAGATATTTTGTTATAAATATATTATTTTTTTGTATTTTATATTATGATTCTCATATAGAGTAGTGTGTTAGTTATGGTTTCATATAAAGTGAAAAATTCTCATTTACTTAAATATATTTTTAATGAAACTTCAATATTATTGAATTACTTTTGACGAAATGACTTATAACAAAAAAAAATACAGAATGGATAGAAGTTGGATGTATGAAACCAGTTGGATATCAAGTGATTTTCAAAACAATTTAAAGATCTTTTTAGATTTTTCATTTCACAATGATTTGGATAGTGGTTACATACACTTTCCCTGCTACAATTGTATTAGAAGACCTTGGTTGAGTCGTAAAGAAGTTAATTACCACATAACCAAATATGGTTTTCAAGAAAACTACTCTGTGTGGTATCATAATGGGGAGAAAATAAAATCTCAAATTGATGATGATCCAAATGAGAGGACTGGATAGGATAATTTGTTATATAACCGGTTTCCATTTATTTGTCATCATGAAAAAGAAAGGATTTCGACCCAAAAATATTTCGATATGAGCACACATGATGCGTCTAATGAAAATGATTATGTTGTCAGTGTGAAAAAAATTGAATGATGCTACCATGACTCTAGTATATCGACAATGTGGTAAATGAAAAAGTTGTAATTTTTAATCTAATTGTTTCATGGGAAAACTATGTATTTGATTTATAATACTTGCATCGATTACATTCTTACCTGAAGGTTTTGGGTACAGCAGAAGCGTCATTGGGACGAAACCTAATTTTGATTTTACCATGATCAATGATTATTCCAGGATCAATATGATGATGAACGCTAGTTTCCATGAAATATAATCAATGATTTAGATAAAGAAAAAAAGTCCCAAAACCTTTATAAAGGATCTTTCACATCATGTTTATAATTAATTTAATTAATTTCAATAAAAAAATAACACCTATGTCTTTGGTATTTTTCTTAGTTGATGATGTTGATCATCTGGATTGACCCTTCCAGATTATCTCATTGTAGTTGTACAGCTCCAAACTAGAATACTTGTAGCGGTGATCCACACATACTCTAATGGGCCTTCGATCGACACCGCTCGTTCTCTAGGTACTAGCGCGACAAAGCGAGTGTCTTTTGTCGGTCGTTCTTGATTTCTTATTCTTCGGCCTTAAATAACGTCTCTCATTCTTGAGAGGGGAGAGAAGAGTATTTGAGAGAGAAATTGTTTGGGTCATCAATTATCAATTCACCAGGCGTGTGGTGTGTTGTATGGCACAATAGGGGTACTTTCCTATTTATATACATGGAATTTCAGTTACAATATTTAATTACATAGCAACAATTAAATACATTCATGAACTTAGAGAAAACCCAAGCATTTAATAATAATACCACGTCATTATTTATAGTGCACCAACTTGAAAAAACTGAATTATAAATAAAATTCTGCATCACAAAATAATAGCAGCGTTATTTTAATTTGTGTCAACTAGTTAAATAATTATTTACCGTCTAGAAAATAATTATTTTACAACCAGACTGACCTTGGTCTACTCAAACTCCACTTCCATTTATTTAACACCTGAATAAATAAATAGATAATTTATTCTCTTAAATAAATATTTTATTTACAAACTAGTAAATAAATATTTATTAAATATTCAATAAAATAAATAAATATATTTAATTTAATTTATGTGATCATCTTAACTTGAATAAAATTATTCCATAGTCTTGAGAATAATATTTATTTCATTAATTAAATTCAAATATAATTTAACTGAGACCACCAAAAAAACTTAGTGTGTGACCCTCTAGGATTCTTTCTTATTGGCATTAGGCAGGCTTACCTAAAGTCCAAGAGTACTATCTAGCAACGAGTCAAGGCACCCAAGAGAAAGAACATAAAGTTTCAACAACGACATCCACATACAAATGCTTACTGTGTAACATAATCCCTTTTTCACAATATCTCATCAAGTAGGTTTCATGATTGTGTCATCAACTTTTATGCTTGATATGTCGTTCTTTGACTACCTAAAATAAACTGCTTGTTACACCATGGACATGGAATTTTGCACGACGGTTCTATTTCAATCAAAAGGTCGAGATATCAACTTCCATAAATGGAAGGGACAAAGCCTTCCTCAACTTATCCATTAATAACATGTCACTCGTGACACACCCAACATTCCCTACTTCCCGCCAATTGTCTGCATGACGGTTTTTGTCAGTAAATCAAAGTGTGTAAATCGTGACACGTATTAATGATAATCTTAAAGTCTAAGGATCATTACACACGCTCATAGATAAAAATATTCGGTGACACCAAAACATGTGAAATTCCTACTAGCGGGTCTGTTCTCATAATCTCTTATCTTGGAGATTAGCAAGTATGAACTTCATGAGAGGAAGTTTCATCTTCTTACGAGTATTCGCACCTGACGGTCTGCATGCTATGTGTCTCATCATATCATGTCATCCAACCGTAGAACTATATTTAAGAATATTATTATAGCATTTCAAGGTTCTCATCATAGAGGGGAACTGCCATGACCTTATCAATGCAGTAAATACTCTAGGAAATTATTATATTATAGTCATGCATAATAATGAACAATATGTAATAATACATTAAATATCCATGTAATCAAAGTAAAACCACTTGGTTCTAGGACACCAACTCTTACAAACTCACACTTGGACTAGAGCCAACTGCTTATGACTTTCAGTATGCTAGACCTCAAATGATGATCATGTTTCTGCTGAGTCAAGGCTTTAGTCAAGGGGCCCACCATGTTGTCTTCCGTGGAAATACTGCTCACCACAACTTCACCTCTCTAAGAAAAATCCTTCAGGAGATGATACTTATAAAGTATGTGCTTCATCCACTGATGTGACCTTGGATCTTTTGCGAGAGCCACCACTGCAGTATCATCACATTATAGTGTGATGGGATCTTTACTGTTAGGTATCACATCTAGCTCCTGGATGAAGCTTCGCATCCAAACTGCTTCTTTATCTACCTCAGAAGCTGCGATATACTCAGACTCTGCTGTAGAATCTGCGACCACACTCTACTTTGAGCTCTTCCAACTCACTGCACCTCCATTCAAAGTGAAGATGTATCTCGTTTGCAACTTCATGTCATCTTGATCAGTCTGGAAACTAGCTTCTGCATATCCTCTGATGACTAGTTCTGCATCTCCTCTATAAACCAGAAACATATCCTTAGTACGCCTCAGATACTTTAGTATATTCTTGACTACCATCCAATAGCAGTCACCTAGGTCAGCTTGATATCTTCTTACCGCACTCAATGCATAGGCGAAATCCATTCTAGTACATAGCATGGAATACATGACTGACCCAATCGTTGATGCGTATAGAGTCCTTGCCATTATCTTTCTTTCCTCATGTGTCTGAGTACGCATTTTCTTGGAAAGTTGAATGCCATGTGATGTTGGTAACAATTCCCTCTTGGATTGTTCCATACTAAATCTCTTCAGTATCTTAACAATGTATGTACTTTGACTTAGGCCCAGCAATCTATTGTATCTATCACGATGTATCTTGATCCCAAGAATATATGATTCCTCACCCAAGTATTTCATGGAGAAGCATTGATTCAACCATGCCTTAACAAACTGCAAGACTGGTATCTCATTTCCAATGAGTAATATGTCATCAACATATACTATTAGGAAAACGACTGCACTCCCACTAAAATGTTTGTAGATACAAGGCTCACATTCATTTTTGATAAAACCAAATTCTTTTATGGCTTCATCAAAAAGAATGTTCCATGACCTAGATGCTTGTTTTAATCCATAAATGGATTTATGTAACTTGCATACCTTATTGGCATCCTTTGGAGTCACAAACCCTTCAAGTTGTGTCATATAGACATCTTTCTAAAGGTTCCCATTAAAGAATTCTATTTTGACATCCATTTTCCAAATCTCAAAGTCATAGTAAGCCACAGTAGCAAGTAGCATTATGATCAATTTTAGCATTGCAACTAGTAAGAAGGTTTCATCATAGTCAATTTCTTGATGCTGTTTAAAACATTTTGCAACCATTCGTGCCTTATAGGTACTGACTTGTCCTTCCATGTCCAGTTTCTTCTTGAATACACATTTTAAACCAATAGGCTTTACATCAACTGGAGGATCTACCAAAATCCAGACTTGGTTTTAGTACATGGAATCCATTTCAAAATTCATGGCTTCTTTCCACTTGGAAACGTTTGTGACACTTACTACTTCCTTGTAGGTTAGAGAATCATTATTATTGTTGGACCCCATTTAGGTTTAAATGGGTATTTTTGAGTCCCACATCAGACTTACCCTCCTTGTAATTAGATTTACTCATATATAAAAGAATATCCCCACCTCACATTGAGGTAATGGGAATTCACCATTTGCATGGTATCAGAGGGATCTTAATCCCCACCCTCCCTCCCAGTAGATTCCCAGTTCTATCCAGCCCCGCCTCTCCCCCCCCCCCTCTGGCCTTGCCCTTCCCGGCGGTCACCTCCCCAGCACGGCTCCCCCTCCCGACGACCCTCTCTCCAGGCGCAGCTCCCCCTCCTAGCCGCCCTCCCTCCAGGCGTGGATCCCCCTTTCGGACTCCCTCCCTCTAGGCGCAGCTCCCCCTCCCGGCAGCCCTCCCTCCAGGCGCGGCTCCCCCTCCTGGCGGACCTCCCTCTAGGGGCGGCTCCCCTTCCCGGCGGCCCTCTCGCCCAACGGCTCCCGACCCCGACTTCCGGCGCCCTCCCACGACGCGCCCTCGCCCAATGCCACCCTCCTCCCAGTGGCGCCCTCGCCCGGCACCCACGCCCTAGCCCCAGCAGCTCCCGACCCCAGCTTCCGGTGCCCTCCCACGGCGTGCCCTCACCCAGCACCGCCCTCCTCCTAGTGGCGCCCTCACCTGGTGCTCGCGCCCTAGCCCTAGCGGCGCCCGCGCCCCACCGGCACCATTTCCCCAGCAGTGCCCTAGCCCCAGTGGCGCCCTCACCCCAGCAAATCCCTCACCCAACGGCGCCCTCGCCTAGCGCCAGCCCCTCGCCCCGGCGTTTCCTCTGGAGCGTGACCCCCCATCACAGCTCCCTCCGGCGACATCTCCAGGCCACCTCCCTTCCAACGCGCAGCACCCGGCAACCAGATCCAGCGCCCGCCCTCCATGGATGCTTCCTGAGTTCTATCATCCCTAATCACCACCTCCTCCCGGCTTGTCGATGACCGGCTAGACGCCACAAATTTCTCCATCTGGCAGAATACGGTCTTGATGTCCCTACGTGGCATGAGACTTCATTGTCATCTTGAGAATCCCCCACCTGCCATCACTGACCCTAAATTAGACTCTTGGCAACTTGCGGACAACAAAATTTTCACATTACTGGTCAACTCCATGGACCGATCGGTGAAAGATGTCACCGGGACTGCAAACACTGTCAAAGAGCTATGGGATTCCCTGATTGTCATGTACTCTAAGACCAATAACATGGCTCGGGTCTCTGATATTCTATAGTGTCAATCCCACATCTGACAGTAGGATCAGACCTTTCCAAACTATTTCATGGAATGGAAGGGTCTCTGGGACGAACTGCAAGAACTCTGGCATGTTCCTCAGAATACGGCAGAAGCGCAGACTCAACGGGACCAGCTCTGCCTTTTTAATCTCCTGAATGGTCTCGCCCCAAACTACGCCATGACGGCCACTAAGATGCTAGCCAGCCCTTCTACGCTGGATATCTTGTAGGTCTATCATCACCTACAGAAGGCTCATCGGGCCCTTGCACCACCCGTCCCCATCCCTGATCACACTGCTCTCCTGGGACGTGGTGGTGGCTGCCCTACCGGCCCTCATGGACACAGCCATGGAGAAGTACGACCTCACCCCCTATTCCAGCATTGTGGAAAGCTCAGCCACCTGGTAGACCGCTGCTGGGTCCTTCATGGTCGTCCCGATTCACACCCCCGACAGGGCCAGACTACGATCTGCGATGCATCATCACCTACAGCTCTTCCACTGTCTTTGGATCTCTCCCTAGCTGAGATCCAACTAATTCACGATCATCAAACCACCTCCATGTTGGGCTCTTCATCAGCATCTCTTGCCCATTCTATTGGTCCCACTACTTTTGTCAGTCATCGTTCCCCTGCATGGATGTTTGACTCAAGTGCGTCCGACCACCTCACTGGGGATGCAAGTATACTCTCCAACTATCGTCCCTATACTGGATCCTCAGCCATCACTATTGTTGATGGGTCCACTCTCCCCATAGCCAGCTTTGGTACATCTTCCCTCACCTCCTCCCTTCACCTCTCCTCAGTGGCTCATGTACCCCGCAGTCCATTTAACCTGCTTTCCATCAGCAAGCTGACCAAGGATCTCAATTGTAATGCTATCTTTACCTTGTCTTCTATTTTGTTTCAGGAGCAGACAATGAACCAGGAACTTGGTAGAGGCCAGCTTCGGGATGGGGTGTACATGTTCGATGGCCCGACTTCCATCGCCTGCACGTATATCCCGGCTCGTGTCGTTGACCTCCATTCTCGGTTGGGACACCCCTCTACCTCTACTCTTCATCAGCTCTATCATAATATTAGTCCCCATTTATCTTTTCCTTGTGAGTCATGTCGTTTTGAGAAACACCATCGCACATCATATTTTCCTCAAGTTGACACACGGGCCTCCAAACCCTTTGATTTGGTTCATTCTGATGTATGGGTTCTCTGTGCCACCTCAAGTCAATCTGGGTATAAATATTACATTTCTTTCATTGATGATTATTCTCATATGACATGGATTTACCTTCTTTGAGATCAGATAGAGGTTCTCTCCACCTTTCAGACCTTTTACCATGAGATCCAGACACAGTTTTCTATCCCTGTGAAATGTCTATGATCTGACAATGGGTGGGAATACTTATCCTCTCACTTTCAATAGTTTCTGCAGACCTATGGCATCATCCATCAGACCTCCTGTCCTGATACCCCTCAGAAAAATGGGGTGGCCGAGCGGAAACACTAGCATATTCTAGAAATTGCTCGTTCCCTCCTCTTTCATCGCCAGGTACCTCTTCTCTTCTGGGGGGATTCCATCCTCACTACTACTTACCTTCTCAATCGTCTTCCCTCCTCCACCCTTCAGGGGAAGACTCCTTCTCATACCCTGTTCCCCTCTATTCCTCCTCACTCCCTTCCACTCCGTATCTCCGGATGTCTCTTATATGTCCGGTACACTCGCCCCAATCTCTCTAAACTTTCTCCCAAATCCCTTCGATGTATTTTTCTCAGATATTCCCACACTCAGTGCAGGGACCGATGCTTCTCTACCGACCTACGCCGGTATATCACCTCTGCTGATGTATCGTTTTTCGAGAGCTCTCCTTTCACTCCACCCTCTCCTCATCTAGACACTACCATTGATGACTGTCTTCCACTCATGATTCACCTGCCTCTGGTGTCTCCTCCTATCGGTCATCTCTTTGGACATACCTACTCTCGTCGTCCATCCGCTGTACCCCCCATCCAGGCTGAGGACAACATTGTTCCCGCTTTGTCTGATGCTCCTGTCACAGATCCTGAGGACTTGTCGATTATGCTCCGAAAAGGTACTCACTCATGTCAGACTACTCCTCTCTTTGTATCTTCATACAGGGGTCTGTCAGCTCTGGAGACCGTGTTGATTCCTCTAACAGTGGGTGAAGCCAAATCTCACCCCGGGTGGCTAGCAGCAATGCGGGATGAATTGCAAGCTATGGATGACAACCATACATGGGATCTTGTTCCACTCCTGGCAGGAAAATAGGTGGTCGGCTGTAAATGGATTTATATAATCCGTCTCAATCCTGATGGCTCTCTTTTCCGCCTCAAATCCCAGCTTGTGGCAAAGAGATTTGCTCAGAAATATGGAATCGACTACTTTGAGACCTTCTCTCCAGTCGCAAAGATAGCCTATGTTCACCTATTCATATCTTTGGCTACTCATCATCACTATCCACTTCATTAACTGGATGTTAAGAATGCTTTTCTCCATGGATTTCTTGATGAAGAAGTCTACCTGTAGCAGCCCCCTAGCTTTTCTACCTCTGGTGTCGACTCCCATGTCTTTCATCTCCGCTGATCCCTCTATGGCCTCAAGAAGTCTCCTCAAGCATGGTTTGGCCACTTCAGCACTATCGTCATAGCCTTTGCCCTCTCTCGCAGTATGAAAGATTACACAATCTTCTTTCGTACGTCAACGCGTGGTTGTATCTTGCTTGTGGTATATGTTGATGATATCATCATCACAGGGAGCGACTCCAGAGGCATCGACAGCCTCAAGGCGCATCTTCACTAGCACTTTCACACTAAAGATCTTGGTCCCCTCACCTACTTCCTTGGCATCTAGGTCTCCCGGACTGCGGACACTATCTCTCTCTGCCAGCGCAAGTATACTCTTGATATCTTGCAGGATGCCGGGTTGAGCATAACCACTGCAGTGGACACTCCACTTGAGCCTGGGGAATGCTCTCTTCATACCAACTCTGAACCATTTCCTCATCCCGAGAGCTATCGACGTCTGGTTGGTAAACTTAACTACCTTACCATGACGTGCCCCGACATTGCATGTGTTGTTGGAAAAGTCATCTAGTTCATGGAGCATCCAACCAGATCTCAGTGGGATGTTGTCGTCCGCATTGCCAAATACATCAAGAAAGACCCTGCACGTGGCCTTCAATACTCACATCATGCTCACATGGATGTTGAGGCCTTCTGTGATGCGTACTATGCAGGTTTCCTCGCTACCCGCAAGTCTACTTCAGGATTTTCCGTGTTCTTCGTCGGTAATCTCATCTCTTGGCACAGCAAGAAGCAGACTGTCGTCTCCAGATCTAGTGCCGAGGCCGAGTATCGAGCCATGGCCACAGTCACTACTGAGATCCTCTGGCTTCGTCATCTCCTCCATGAGCTCGGTTTCCCAGCACAGACTCCTGCTCATATCTGGTGTGACAATCAGGCAGCCATGAAGATTGCCTTGAATCTCGTCTTCTATGAATGGACGAAGCATATCGAGGTGGACTGTCACTTTATCCACCACCATCTGGAGCAGAACCATATCGGTTTTGGCCATATCCCGATGGTAGATCAGTTTTCCGATCTCCTCACCAAAGGCCTCCCAGGAGATCTCCTTGAGTATCTCACTACTAGGCTGGGTATTTACAGCCTCCATGGCCCAGCTTTAGGGGGAGTATGAGATGGTCTTTGTATCTTGTCATCTTTTTCTTTGTGGGACTCTATCCAATCTGGGCATGTCCAGCTTGAGGGGGAGTGTTGGACCCCATTTAAGTTTAAATGGGTATTTTTGAGTCCCACATCGGACTTACCCTCCTTGTAATTAGATTTACTCATCTATAAAAGAATATCCCCACCTCACATTGAGGTAAGGGGAATTCACCATTTACAATTATCAACTAATAAGGATTCACCATCCTCAGTAACTAGAAAAATGTATTGTTTCGGTTCTCTAACCTCTCTTGTACTCCTACACAGTACTTGTGTCTTTGGAATAGATTCTTTTTCCATGGGGCTTTGTGAAATCTATTCCTGTACCAACTCTTGTGTACCTTGAGCCTCAACTTCATCGAAGTCTATCTCGCTCCCACTATCTCTTTTGAAGATGTGCTCCCTCTCAAGGAATATGGCATGTCTTTCCACTATAACCTTTTTGTATAAGGGTTTGTATAGGTAATATCCCATTGTTTCCTTGGGGTATCCTATAAAGGTACACTTTGTGCCTCGGGGTACGAGTTTATTACCTGAAGTGGCCTTAACAAATGCTTCGCTACCACAAACATGTAAATTCGATAACATGTCTTTTCTTCCACTCCAGAACTTATATGAAATGCAATTTATCGATTTAGTTGGTACTTGGTTTAGTATGTGTGCCACTGTTTCTAATGCATATCCCTAAAAGGATAATGGAATACTTGGATGAATTATCATTGATCTCAACATGTCTAACAAGGTGCAGTTCCTCCTTTCAGTTACACCATTCCATTGAGGTGTGTAAGGAGGAGTGAGTTGGGATAGGATCCTAAACTCTCATAAGTAATCAATGAAGTCCCGATTAAGATATTCCCCACCTCGGTCTGAGTAGAGTTTCTTAATATTCTTACCAAGTTGATTTTCAACTTCATTCTTGTATTCCTTGAACTTATCAAAGGAATAAAACTTATACCTCATTAAGTAGATATATCCATATCTACTAAAATCATTAGTAAAAGTTATGAAGTATGAGTACCCACCCCTTGATTCAACTGGAAATGGTTCAAACACATCGGTATGAACCAATTCAAGAATCTCTTTATCCCTTTCACCTTTCCCACCAAATGGGGATTTGGTCATTTTTCCTTGTAAACATGCATGACATATGCCAAGTGGTTTTAGTTAAAAAGAATCTAAATATCCATCTTGATGTAACTTTGTAAAGAGTTTCTCATTTACATGACCTAGCTGATGATGCCAAAGTTGGGTGTGGTATGAGTCATGTGAAGTATCTTTGTCATCGATTTCCATTACTTGGTTTGTGTAATCCAACACATAAAGACCCTTGTATAAATGTTCCCTACCAAAACAAATTCTATCTTCATAAAAGAAGCAACATTCATTTCCAAAATTGAAAAAAAAATCCATCTATATCTAGTCTGGATATAGAAATTATGTTTTTTGGTTACAGAAGGCACATAAAAACAACCCTTTAAAACTAAGATCATCCCAATTGGCAACGTGAGGTGGTAGTCCCTGACAACTATAGTATTAATTCTGGATCGATTGGCTGCTCGTAGATCTACCTCCCCTTGATCAATCTTCCTGAATCTACTTGGTTCCTGTATTTGGATACATATGTGAGCACCACAAGATGTATCTAATACTAAATTTGTAGAAATAGATAGATTTCATTTGATAACAAATGCACCTAAAGCTTCCCCTTGCTTCTTAGGCTGGGTGCAATTCTTCTTCCAGTGGCCCTTCTTGCCACATGCAAAACAAATAGCCTCATGTTATCTTTCCTCCACTTTGATCTTCCTTTTCTTGGAAGGCTGTGAAGAAGCTTTGGGCTTAAAGCTCTTCTCCTTCCCTTTCCTCTTATTCACCATATGAACAGAAGGCTTTTCACACTTCATATATTTATCCACTTGGAAAATGAGGATAAGAAGATCAGATAGAGACTTCTCAATGTTGTTCATATTGAAATTGACAACAAAGTTATAGAAGCTCTAAGGGAGTGATGCATGAATGAGATCAGTGCCCAGTTCTTCAAGGAGTTTAAAACCTAGAAACTTCAGGTGCTTAATATAGCCAATTAGCTTGACTACATAAGTCCCAGCTAGGGAACCTTCTCCAAGCTTACTCTGAAAGAGTTCCTTAGAGATCTCAAACCTTTCCTATCTTGCTCTCTCTTGTTAAAGACCATGTAGGTGCTCGAGCATGCTATAAGCATCCATGTTTTCATGAGACTTCATGAGCTCACTAGACATTGATGATAACATCAAACATTGAACGTTGACTGCGTCATTCAAATGTTTCTCATAGACCAGGAAATCCTCATCACTCACCTTCTTAGCAGGCAGATCAGGTAATGCTAACTCCAGCACGTAAGACTTCCATTCATGGCATAGGATAACCCGAAGGCGTCTAAACCATTCTTAGAAATTAATACCGGTGAGGATGTTGTCTTTATCCAAAATTGATCACATGGATAGTGTGGTTGATGAGCTTGTCATTTTTATTATATAATTAAAAGAGCAGATCATTAGTACTTTCTTGATTACATTTTATAAGAAATGATAAATTTTATTAAGTCTCCCACTATTTTATCAAGTCCCAATGGCCCTCACCATTGAACTCGTAATTTCCAGTTGTCATGACATTCTAGTGGAAAGGATCCATATTACCCTTCACATAACCCCAAAAAGGGTTGGTCAAGCTATTAGAAGGTATTTAGGTAGGCAGGTCTTTGCCAACTGCGGGCTTGAAACTCCTTGATATGTTGAGTAGACTCCCCAATCCTGAAATCATGACTTTGGATTTCCTTAAATATTGCCTCCAATATTACACCAAGTATAGAAAGGTCTACTCAACTTGATGTAATATGGTTAATTCAACCTGAAACCTTTCATTAGGGCTTCCTATATAAAAGTAAGTGTCCCGACAAGGGTTGGTCAAACACATAGTTTTATTGAGTTTCTACCTTTAATCAAGTAACAGGAGGCTTGTTCTGGCTTAATATTTTATTTGAGGGGTTTTTATCTCTTATGCATTAATTGCTTATTATCATTATCACATAGTTTTTAATGTTAAGTGGAACTTACTTAAGTGATTAACCATGTATTGATAATATTTACGCATAAGTCTGGTTTATTTTAGTTCCATCTTGCATGCTTGTTTAATTCATTAATTATGTGATCGTGAAAACACATCCATAATGATAAACCATGCAACTAACAAAAATAAAATATAAGTAAATGGCATGATCAAGAGCTTTTCTAATGGTTAGTTTATCTAGGGGTTGATAAACTAACCCTGACCTAGGGGAGAAACAACTTGAACCTTTTGGGTTCATGTTTACAACTTCCACTTATCCACCTCTGTATCTCTTGGGATTGGTTTCGTTTCGGCTCCAGCTTGAACCGCCTCCACTATCTTGGGAGTTCCATCTATTACATATGTCTTTTTTAACTCACATGTAGGTGAGGGTTAAAAAGGGGTTTTACATAAAAGAAACTTTGGGCATGCAGGCCCTACATATTAATGAGGAGAAGGCTCGCAGGCCAACAAATTTAATTTAAATAAATAAATTAAAAGAAACCATCCACATACAAAGGTCTTGGTATAGCTCATGATCATCCATACATGCAATGATGTTTATGCATAAATAAAACTAGCATTCAATTATTTAATCATTCTTGTTTAAGATAAATCACGCTTGAATCAATTAATTATCATCTTTAATTAATCAATCCTTTTATCTTAAATCCTTTTTTGAATTTCCTTGAGATTCTCATGCATAATAATTTTAAACAAATAAATTCATTTAAAATTATCTTTGTGCGTAACTTGTACCTTGGAGGAAACCCGGTGAATTCCTATTCATAACTACCCAATGAATAGAAATAAACATTATGCAGATGTTAAATTAAATACATATATATAAAGCACCTATCACGTGTTGTGTCTCAGCTTAACGCTCTCATGATAGTACATGTCTCAAGGGTTAGTATAATATAATAATAAATTTTAATAAATCTGTGTAATTTGGATGAGTAAATGACGTGTAGTTCTAACTACATGGTGTATTATTTTTCACCTTCTATCCGAAGTACACGGCTGAGGAAACGGCGTATGAGTGTACTTCAGAAATCTTCAGAGTACACAGCGTGTCCAGTGGGCCACACGATGTATAGTTCCTCATTACATGGTCTCTAATCGGGCAAGTTGTGTATGGGGTACATGGTCCAACCCTAACCTGAAGGGACTACACGCCGTGTCCATTGGGCCACATGGCATGTAATCTAGAAACCGCGTGCCACCTATTCCTGGTTAACACATGGAGTCATTTAAGACTTAGAAAGATTCCAACACATAGCTTGGTTTAGAGGACCAGTCCGATGCATTGAATCTTGACTACACAACATGTACTGCCGAATACACATCGTGTGTTCTGGTGTTGTACGGCCAGGAAGCTTTGGCACCTCCAGATAAGATCCTTTATTTTATTTTAATCAAAATTAAAATAAAATATTGTTTCTATAAGATGAATGAGAAATTAAAGAGGAGGAATATATCTCAAGATTTAGATTTACAGAATGATTAACTTGAATTGAAACAAATAAATTATTAAATGTGTAATTCATCAACAAAATATTTAAATAATTATAAACTACGATGTAACCCCTCTGATACCACTTGAAGGTTCCAGGCGTAGTGGAAGCGTGGTTGGGACGACACCCAATTTTGATTTTACCATGATCAATGATTATTTCGGGATCAATACGATGATGAACGCCAATCTCCACAGAATATAATCAAAGATTTAGATAAAGGAAAAAAAGAGGCCTAAAACCTTTAGAGAGGATCTTGCACATCATGTTTATAATTAATTTAATTAATTTCATAAAGAAAAAATAATACATGTGTCTTTGGTATTTTTCTTCATTGATGATGTTGATTTTCTAGATTGACCCTTCTGGATTATCTCATTGTGGTTGTAAGGATCCAAACTAGAATCCCTCTAGTGGTGATCCACATGTGCTTCAATGGGCCTCCGATCGACACTGCTCGTTCTCCAGGTGCTAGCGCGGTGAAACGAGTGTCTTGTGTTGGTTGTTCTTGATCACTTGTTCTTTGGCCTTGAAGAATGTCTGACGTTCTTAAGAGGGGAGAGAAGAGGATTCGAGAGAGAAATTATTTGTCTCAACAATTATCAATTCACCAGGTGTGTGTTGTGGTGTATGGTACAATAGGGGTACTTGCCTATTTATATACATGGAATTTTAGTTACAATATTTAATTGCATAACAATAATTAAATACATTCATGAACTTAGAGAAAACCCATGCATTTAATAATAATACCACGTCATTATTTATAGTGTGCCAACTTGCGCAAAATGAAATTATAAATAAAATTATGGATAAAAAAATAATAGCAGCAAAATTTTAATTTGTGCCAACTAGTTAAATAATTATTTATCGTCTTGAAAATAATTATTTTACTACCAGACCGACCTTGGTCTAATCAAACTCCACTTCCATTTATTGAACACCTGAATAAATAAATAGATAATTTATTCTCTTAAATAAATATTTTATTTACAAACTATTAAATAAATATTTATTAAATGTTCAATAAAATAAATAAATAAATTTTATTTAATTTATGTGATCATCTTAACTTGAATAAAATTATTCCACGTTCTTGAGAATAATATTTATTTCATTAATTAAATTCAAATATAATTTAACTGAGACCACCAAAAACACTTAGTGTGTGACCCTCTAGGATTCTTTCTCATTGGCATTAGGTGGGATTACCTAAAGTCCAAGAGTATTGTCTAGCAATGAGTCAAGGAACCCAAGAGAAAGAACATAAAGTTGCAACAATGACATCCACATATGAACACTCACTATGTAATATAATCTCTTTGTCACAATATCTCATCAATCAGGCTTCATGATTGTGTCATCAAATTTTATGCTTGATACGCCGTTCTTTGACTACCTGAAATAAACTCATCATTACACCATGACCATGGAATTTCGTGTGATAGTTCTATTTCAATCAAAGGGCCGAGATAACAACTTCCATAAATGGAAGGGACGGATCCTTCCTTGAATTATCCATTAATAACACACCACTCATGATGCACCCAACGTACCTTACTTCTCGCCAACTGTCTGTGTGACGGTTTTCATCAATAAATCAAAGTACGTAAGTCATGACACATATTAATGATAATCTTAAAGTATAAGTATTATTAAATAGGCACATAGATAGAAATATTTGATGACACCAAAACATGTGGAATTCCTAATAGCGGTTCTATTCTCATAATCTTCTATTTTGGAGATTACCAAGTGAGAACTTCATGAGAGGAAGTCTCGTCTGCTTACGAGTATTCACACCTGATGGTCTGCATGATATGTATCCCATCATAGAATGTTATCCCATCATAGAACTATATTTAAGAATATTGTTATAGCATTTCAAGGTTCTCATCATAGCAGGGAACTGACATGACCTTATCAATGAAACGACTACTCTAGGACATTATTACATTATAGTCATGCAGAACAATGAACAATATGTAATAATACATTAAATATCCATGTAATCAAAGTAAAACAACTTGGTTCTAGGACACCAACTCTTACATTACCTTCTTGAAGGACTTACTTCCAAATGATGTAGATATTCCCTCAAACCACTATTTGGCATGGAAGTTAGTTGAGGAACTTGGATTTTTAAGAAAAAAAATTCATGCATTCCTGAAAGATTGCAGTTTATTTTGGGAGGAAACTACTAAACTAAATGATTGTATAAAATGCGGCACATCCTGCTGGAAGCCAAAAGCTGATGGAACACCATCCCGTGTGCCACATAAAGTAATGTGACACTTTCCATTGATCCCCAAACTCCAGAATATTTTTATGTCTGATGAAATATCAATAAAAATGAAATGGAATAATACCGAGAGATAGAAGACTAATGATGAGTTGGTTCACCCCGTGGATGGATTTTCATGGCAGATATTTGATGCTCGATATCCTAATTTTGCAGCTGACGTGTGTAATGTGAGGTTGGGTCTTTCATGTGATGATTTTAATCCATTTGGGAAGATGCTTACATCTCACAACACGTGGCCGGTTTTTATACACATTTATAATCTTCCCCCATGGTTTTGTATGAAAAAACCTTTCACTTTCATGAGTATACTCATATCTGGTCCTTCTAATCCCGGCAATGATATAGGCGTATACATGCAACCTTTAATAAAATATTTGAAACTTCTTTGGGATGTGGGTGTGAGCGCATACAATTCATGTTAGAAAGATATATTTCAGATGTGTGTTGCGCTTATGTGGATGATCAATAATTTTCCTGCTTATGCAATGATTTTTGGATGGATCACGAAGGGAAAACTATAATGTCCTATTTTTATGAAGAATACACGATCCAGAAGATTGAAACATTGTTGTAGTTTCAGTTTTATGGGACATCGACAATTCTTTCCAATGGACCATCCATATAGAAATAATCGTCGAAGATTTGATAATACCATGGAGACCGATGATCCACATCAGAGTATGTCTAGAACTAATGTGCTTAATGAATTGAAAGATTTCAGTTTTTCATTCGGGAAGGGTCAAATGAAATCTAGAAAGAGAAATAATGTTTCCACTGAAACCTATTACAATTGGAAGAAGAGAATTATCTTCTTTGATTTGTCTTATTGGTCAACCAATTTGTTACGTCATTGCTTAGAAGTAATGTACATTGAAAAAAATATATGTGAAACGTTGCTTTTGATTATTCTAAATGTTAAGGGAAAGACAAAAAATGAGACTTGGTGGATTGGGGGATCAGACCAAAATTGCATTTTGTGCGTATCAGTGAAAATAAATGGAAAGTTCCATGTGCTTCTTATGTGATGACACCTACAGAAAAAAAATTATTGTAAGTACTAGAGACTATTAAAGTTCCTGATGGCTATTCAAGAAACATATCTAAACAGGTCAATAGAAGAGAGTTGAAGCTAAAATCTTTGAAGACTCTTGATTATCACATCCTTCTGCATGATTTGATTCCAATAGTAATTCGTCGTCTTTTTTCCAATAATGTAAGGGTGGATATTATTTGGTTATGCCATTTTTTTAGAGATCTTTGTGCTAAGAAGTTTTCCAAGTCTTTATTTCAAAAAATGTTGGCATATGCCCCCATTAATTTTGTGTGAGTTAGAGAAAATATTTCCTCCATTATTTTTCACATGTATGTTGCATCTGAATGCCCATATTCTAACTGAAATACTTCTCAGATGACCTATTTATTTTCATTAGATGTATCCAACTAAAATAAAGTTGTACACATTAAATTCTTATGTTCGTAACAGGAATCATCCCGAAGGTTCTATCGTGAATGGTTACTTGGCTCAAGAATGTATCGATTTCTGCTCTATGTATTTTTCTAATCTTACTACAAGAATGAACAGACCAATGATAAATGAAGAAGAATAGTATGAGAAAATTGAACCTAGTTTTCTATCACTTCCTCAAATAGAAGGAATTCCTGGATCATATACATTTATGGCATTAAGCCTTGAAGAGTGGGAGATGGCACATCACACAGTTTTGTTCAACTGTGATTTGTTCGATGACTACATATTGTAAGTAAATTGAATATTTATATCTTATATATATATATATATATGTGTTAATATATTTCTATTTTTATCTATAGGGAATATAAAGCGATGATAAATAGAAATCATCGTTCTTTATATTTTAGAAGGAGGGAGACTTTGCATAGAAAAGAGTTTTCTGCTTGGTTAAAATTGAAGGTAATAATATTATTGTTTAAAATAATTAAAACAATATTTAATTAAGTTTAATATTCATTTATATTTCAGGTATTGAGTTTTCCTATTGACTCTGTCTCTGAGGAAATAAGATCTTTGGCTTTTGGTCCTAATACCGTGGTTCGTGACTATAAATCAATTGTTATCAATGGGTACATATTTATTATCACTGAACGAGCAAAGAACATGAGAACACAACATGATGGGTTATGGTTACTACCACAACATACTGTTATGCTAGTGTATCCAATAGTAGACCGTGATTTGAAAATGTAGGTTATTATGGAGTCATTGAAAAAATAATAATATTGGATTATTATTCTCATGGACAAGTCACGATGATGAAATTCCAGTGGTTTGATTCGATGACGAGGCAAGGAACATTTATTAATTATTGTGGATTTTGAGTAATTGATATAACTCACACTCTTGCTACTGATGAACCATATGTATTGGCATCAATGGTGAAACAAGTTTTTTATGTCAAAGACCATCTTCAACATGAATTTGGTGTCATTATTGAAGTAATTCCAAGATATATTTTTGATGATGGCCATGATGGAATTAACACCATCCCTACTACCATTGGAAATGATCCATTTATTACTTTTGATGACTCCAATATCTCAATTTTCAGAGTTGACTATGAACCTGAAGTTATGGTGGGAAATATATAAAATCATCCATTTATGTTCTTAATTCTTTGGTTTACCATGACTTGGGTTGTTAAGGTTGGTACTATTCAAATTGATTTAATATTGATTAAAAATATGTTATATCCGACTTGACCTTTATTTGAATTTTCAATGTTTATTGGTTGTAATTTTATTTGAATTGCATTTTCTAATTTGGAATTGAACTGTATTCAAACCTATGAAACCAACATTTCTAACTTGGTGAACATTTTAACACTTTAACTGTGATTTGTATAAAATTAGTATTACTATAAGACCTCTCTTTAACATTTTACCAAGTAATGAACATGATGGTTTGTATTCTTCTGAAAAAAAAATGTATAGAAACCCGCATCATCTACTTGGGCTAAAGAAATTAAATTTTTCCTTAATTTTGATAATTACTTTACCCCTTATGAATCTGGTAGAATCAATGTTCCATGATTTTAATAGACTGATGACACTTAGTAAATAGCCATCCTACTAAAAAATTAAATTTATCTATTGCATCTTTTATGATTTATTAACTTCATTATATATCTGTTCAAGCTCATTTATTTTGTTTTTTGGGTTACACATTAGTTATACTTTTCTAATCACTTTCATATTTGTTTTAAAATGAAGTAAATGCAACCAATTGAAGAGAGGCAATGGAATTAGATGATGGACAACAATCGTCGCATGACTGAGATGGGAATTCCACCACTAGTTCCTATAGTGAGTATTTTATTTCAAATATATATATTTAAATAATATATAATGTCATGTGATTAATTTTGTTTTCAACATTTTTGCAGGATCCATCTATTAGGTGATAGTTATTTGATGATTATCCTAGTAGTGGTCCCAGTACTCAGGGAGTTTATACGAGGGAGGTGGTACAAGAGCTAGATGACATGGTCGGCGTACCTGATTAGACCCTACCCCTCCCACTTACATACCATCCATCCCATATTCTGATCTCGGTGTGTCGTTAGGGACACACAGGATATTTAGTTCTCCCATGTTTTCACCACCCATTACATCTGAGCCTCCTCACCCATCTGTACCATATCCGATGATGATTCTCACTCCTCATCCAGCATTCGGCTAGCCATCCCTATCATCTTCTTTTACTTCTGCTTCCTTATCTTTGGGCTTTTATATCCCATATTCTTTGACTCCTGCTCTACCAGAGTCTATCCCTATGGAGCATACATTGGGACCCACTCCACCTGTATAGGGTGTTCCTTTAGTTTCTATGGATCTAGTGGCGCCCATTGATCAGACTACCACAGGTATAATTATACAACCCTAACAAATTTTTACACCATTATTTATTTTCATTATAACATGTATTTATAGAATATATTTTTTTCATAACAGATACATCTACTGATAGGAGGTGGGGGTGAGGGTGTACATTCATGTGTGTGGTGTGGAATCAGCGCATGCATTTGATGGTGGACTACAATTAAGATAGTCAAATGATTGAAAAATCAGGGCAGTAATGTCGGAGTTTTTTTGTGACGCTTTCCAAATACTCTGACATCATTCCTATCAGCCCATTCTCATAGAGATAGTTGCCAAATAAAGTCAAGCACTACTAGAATCTGGTGTTTTTCCAATGGTAATATTCTAACGGTTTCTTCAAACTGTTATTATAGTGAAAATAGGGCAACATTTTCCAACGGTTTTTTCAAACCGTTGGCAATGTGTAAATATACTTAAGATTTACCAACAGTTTTCCAAAAACATTGGGAAAAAATTAGTTTATCTAAGATATACCAATGGTTTTGATAAACTGTTGCTAAAGATAGGCTTTCCCAATGGTTTTTGGGAAAGTTTTCCCCCAAATACCCAGCACCCCAGCTCTCACTCAGCCCGATTGCAGACCCTAATTCAGAGCTCCTCCCGAAGTCTTCTTGGCTGTGAAACTCCTTCCAACCATAGATCCATCTTCAATAAAACAAGTTTTTATTTCTACACTTCAAATTATCAAGTGTTACCTTGGTTTTAATGTTTTTTCTCTTTTCTTCTATTTCCTGTTTTGATTTCGGGTAAATTAGAGTTCTTGTTGTATGTGGAGTACCGAACCCTTTGATTTGTTTTATGTTTTTTGTTCTACACTTCAAACATGGTAAAGGGTTTTTTTAGTGGGGTGATATGGTACTTTATGTGGACTTTAGTTTAGTTGAAAATTGGATTTGGATTTTGGAATTGGTTGGGTGATGGATTGGAATTGTGAACACCCCCACCCCCACCCCCCTGGACACCTCCCACCCCCTGGACACCCCAACCCCTTGGACAGCTCCCTCCCCCCACCCCCCTGGACACCCCCACCACCACCCTCCCTGGACACCCCTCACCTCCCATGGATAACCCACCCCCTGTACACCCCCACCCCCACCCCCTTGAACACCCCCACCCTTTGGAAAACCCTCCCCCCACCCCCTTGGACACCCCCCACCCTTTGGACATCCCCCTACCCCCACCTCCCTGGACACTCCCACCCCCACCCTCCCAGGACACCCCTCACCCCCCATGGAGAGCCCCCCCCCCCCCCCCCCACCCCCTTGGACAGCCCCCCCCCACCCCACCCCCTTAGACAGCCCCCCTTGACACCACCACACCTCCTAGACACCACTACACATCCTAAGTGGCTGACCCAATTTTTAAATTAGAATTAACAATGTAGTTGATTTCCCCTTTCCCCAATGACATTTTCTAAGTAACCCATAGAGCCTTATAAATTTAATTTTTCATGTTTTGATAAATTTAATGGGTTGTTTAGAATGAAATGGATAATGCATGATGGTTTTCCTTTCTTAATGAATAAAATGATTTTAAATAAAATTTCCCTAAGGGGGCTACAGTAAGGGTAGGGGGGTTTCCAGGTGTGGGGGGATATCCAGGTGGGGTGAGTTGTCCAGGGGGTAGGGGGCTGCAGGGGGGTAGGAGGGCTATAAGGGTGTGGGGGAGGGGGGTATGGGCTACCCAAGGAGGGGTGCGGGCTGTCCAGGGGGTCAGGGTGGGGTGTTGTAATGACCCACCAATTCTCATTGGCTTGAGAGTGCAACGAGTCATTACTAGGCCTTAAGTGACACCCCCAATACGCCAAAGGCTAGCAATAAATGTCGAAGGGTTTCAAATACAATTGAGAGATGATTTACCCTTTAATAAAATAAACTCATCCATTAACCATTCACTACGTGATGCATGAAACAATGAAAGACCAATCACAACTTCATTTATATTAAACCACATCAGAGTACACAACAGCGGAAGACCAAACCAAACATCAAGGTACACAGCAGAAGAACAACATGAGACTCTCAAAAGGCACCATGACTTCCTGGTCCACAAGCTCCAAGCTCCACAGCATCTCCCAAACATCACCACGATCCATTAGTAATGAGATGTTTTACCTTTACCTGTGTCTCGGAATACAACATCTGCAAAAGTACCAAAGTGCCAAAGCAGGGGTGAGTATAAAACTCAGTAGTTTTTCCCCAATGACTTCCCTACTCACGCCACTAGGATAGAAGAGTTAGCCACATTTATATAAAATCATTTTATATAAAATATTTTCACCAAAACAGTTTATAACTAAATATAAACAAGTTTTCTAAAACCATCCATGCTCAAAACATCAAAGTGCAATTTAAACCAGCTTTTCCAACACGTTATTTTTCCAGAAAAATAACCAAACAAATTTCCAAAACCATTTCACAAACATCCCGTTTTGGCATTCCCAACCATTTCACAAACCCGTGAAATCAACCATGCATGCATTGTTATGACAGTTCTATACTCATGAGCGGTCTCTCGTCGATCTACCAAGTCGTTACAAGGTAATTATTTCCCATGTGCCATTACACCTTTGTCACCTAGCACAAGGTCATATTTCAACCAAGCCTCATACATATAGTTACCATGTTCCATTAAACATTTGGCACCGAGCACAAGGTCCTATTTCAACCAAGCCCCATACATGCAATATGAACACACACCACACATTCCCAAAAATCATGCCAAACCATCCTTTAAATAAAACACCTTTTATTGAAAACCATTTTCCATACAAACCAAGTGTGTTCAAACAATTCAAACCATTTCAATAAAGCTGCCTTTTTATTGAAAACCAAATCCATCAAAACCATTTCAATAAAACACCCTTTTTATTGAAAACCAAATCCATCAAAACCATTTCAATAAAACACCTTTTTTATTGAAAATCCATTTCTCATCAAAACATTTACAATTTCAGTAATTTCATAATTTAAAATTAACATTTTAAATTCAAATAGCCAAGTCACTTTGCACACAATTCACCAAGATTTCACAATTTCATCAAAACCATAAATCATCACTAAAGAATATTTATTCCATGATTTTCACAATCAATTCCATTCAAATAACCAATTTTAAACTAATCCAACCAATTATAACAAGAGGATTCGAGAGTGAAGCCACCTACCTCAAAAAAAGGCAAAACCAAGCAAAGGACGAAGAACACTCAAGAACACCGGGTCAAATATCCAAAAACCCACCTTAGATCTATTCTCCTAACACAACCAAGACCAAATTTAGTCATATTTGGAATACACACACTTATATCTACCCATAATAGGTGTAGATATAAGAAACCGAGAGAAGACAAGAAGTAGATCTGAGTAGATCTAAGAAAACGATCAAGAACGAAGGAGAATGATCACATACCTCAAGAATTTGGCTTCGATTCGCCAAGAGAAGCCTTCGGATAACCTATGGAATGATGGGAGAACCAAAATCCAGAGTTAGGGCCTCTTAGGATCTTTAATGAGGCAATTAGAGGCAAAACGAGTTAGATCCACAATTTAAGGATCTAATTTTAAGTGACCGCACGGTTAATCCACATGGTTTGACAAACTGTGCGCTAACTGTGTGTTAGCTACTGCCTTGGTCACCCTTCTTGCATGGTTTTTCCACACGGTTAGACAAACTATGCGCCGACCGTGCGAAAGCCACTACCACCAAGGTTTTCTACGCACGGTTTAGTCGCATGGTTTGGACAACCCGTGCACTGACCGTGCGACTTACCCTTTGCCTCAATCTTTATCCCAAGTTCTCCCAAGTCTCCCATTCCTCATCCTTAACTTTAAAACCAAGAAAATCATCAAGAAAGGGTTACATACTAGAAACTGGGGGTACTAAATTCTCCCCACCATTGGCCTTTCCATCCCCGGAAAGTAGAAAACCAATGCTTGTCTAAAAGAGTTCTGACCACTGCTCTCTCATTTCTTTCTTGCGTTCCCAAGTCTCTTCCTGAATCTGACCATGTTGCCACAAAACCCGCACTAGACCGATGATTTTCCCATGCAAGACTTTATCCTGCCTATCCATAATCCGCACTGGGATATGTACCAATGAAGCATCCGGCTCTAGGTCAACGTGATCCCGTCTGATCACATGGTCAGGATCGGGTTGATACTTCTTTAACTGAGATACATGGAACACATTGTGCACCGAACTGAACCATGGTGGTAATGACAACCGATATTCCACCTCTCCAACTCATTTCAGTATCTAAAAAGGGCCTATATATCGAGGAGATAATTTTTCCTGCTTTCCAAAATAATGATGTCCAAGCCTTGGAGAGATTCTCAAAAAAACATGATCACCCACTACGAACGACAACGATCATCGGCGGTGATCTGCATAAAATTTCTAATGACTCTAAGCCGTCTTCATCCTCTTTCTAATCAACTGAATCTTCTCTGTTGTTTCTTGGACAAGGCTCGGCCCGACTAGTGAAGTCTCACCTGTTTCCACCCAGCAAAGTGGAGAATGACAAGGATGCCCATATAATGCTTCAAACGGATCCATGCGTATCGAGGCTTGATAACTGTTATTGTATGAGAACTCCACTAGGGGTATATGCTCCTCCCTTGAGCCACCAAAGTCCATTACACAAGCCCAAAACATGTCTTACAATGTTTTTATCGTCTGAGGATGATACGCCGTGCTCATCGTCAACTGAGTCCCCAGGGCTTGCTGTAATGATTTCTAGAAATGAGATGTAAACCTCGAATCTCTATCTGAGACTATAGACATTGGTACCCCATGCCTCTTTACCACTTCTCAGATATAGATTTTTGAAAGATCTTCCACCGTATGAGTTTCACAAATCGGGATGAAATGGGCCGACTTGGTTAGATGATCCACTATCACCCAAATGGCATCGTGTTTCCAGACCATTCTTGGAAGACATGTAACAAAATCCATTTCTATATGCTCCCATTTCCACACTAGGATAGGTAAAGACTGTGACATACCAGCTGGTCTCTGATTCTCTGCTTTAACCTGCTGATCAATTAAGCATCGCGAGACGAACTCGGCCACTTTCCTTTTCATGCCGCTCCACCAAAACTACTTCTTTAGCGCCTTATACATCTTCTGTGTACCCTGATGTACAACCCATCTTGAATGGTGGTAAGAATTAAGGATTTGTTCCTGAAAAACTATAGGTACAACCATCTGATCTCTGAAACACAAAACTGAACCCGCTTCCAGTTTCTAGCCATCAATGGTCTCCCTAGCATTGAGTTTTGAACTCATTACCAGACATTCCACATCAGATGTTTGTGTCTCTTTGACCACTTTTACCAGATCAGGAACAAGCATAGCTGAAAAGAAAACCACAACATCACCTCGGTTTTCACATTCCACATGCATGTCGGCTAAGACCGACATCAATTGTCATTCATCTGAAGCTTCCTTTGCCGACTAAGCATATGAATTCCTACTTAATGCATCAGCCACCAAATTGCCCTTACCCGGTGTATACATTAAGTCAAATTCAAACATTTGAAGATACTTTATCCATATCCTCTACCTCAGATTCAAATATCGCTATGAGAAAATGTGTTTCAAGCTTTTGTGATCTGTAAACACAGTAAACTTCTCACCGAAGAGATAATGACGCCAAGTCTTCAAGGCATTGACAACTGCAGCTAACTCCAAATCATGTGTTGGGTAATTCTTCTCATGCACCCTCAACTGCCTTGAACCATAAGAAAAAAAATGGTCTCCTTGCATGAGAACACATCCCAACCCTGATCTTGAAGCATCACAATACACCACGTATCCTTTCCCTGATTCTAGCAAGATCAAGATAGGTGCTGATGTAAGGCAAACTTTCAGTTCCTAGAAAGGCTTATGACATTCTTATATCCATTGAAATGCACTCTTCTTCTTTGTCAATGTTGTTATAGGCGAAGCTAGTTGTGAGAAGTCACGGAAAAAGCGTCAGTAATAACCAGATAGACCAAGAAAACTTCGTATTTCAATGACATTATTCGGCAATTGCCAAGAAAGAACAGCTTCTATCTTTTTTGGATCCACTGAAATACCTTTATTAGAAACAACATGGCCTAGAAAGCGTACTTATTGTATCCAAAAATCGTACTTTGATAATTTGGCATATAACTGATGGTCCCTCAAGATTTATAACACTATCGCCAAGTGTTGTTCATGCTCAGGCCTTGTTTTTTAATACACCAATATGTCATCCACAAACACCACAACAAAAGAATCCAGATATTGCTGAAATATTTGATTCATCAAAGCCATGAAGACCATTGGTGAATTTGTTATACCAAAAGGCATGACTACATATTCGTAGTGGACATATTTGCTTCTGAAAGCTGTCTTTGGAATATCCTCCTTCTGAACTCACAATTGGTGATATCCTGATCGCAAGTCAATCACTAAGCTCCCCTTAATTGATCGAACAGATCATCAATGCGTGGAAGTGGATATCTGTTCTTTATCGTAACTTGGTTAAGTTTATGATAATCAACACACAGCCTAAGAGTTCCATCTGCTTTATTTACAAACAAAACGGGTGATGCCCATGGAGACATGATTGGACGAATAAAACCCTTGCTTTCCAGCTTCTCTAACTGCACTTTCAATTCCCGTAACTCTATTTGTGTCGTCCTATAAGACGAAAGGGAAATAGTACTGTTCCCCGGAAGGAGATCAATCGTAAACTCCACTTCTCTTACAGGTGGTAATTCTGAGAATTTTTCAGGAAAAACATCAGGAAATTGATCCACCACAGCTAGAAAACTATTTTCCTCACTCTCTTCCAATTATGCCAAAGTCAGCGCTACCAATTGGTAAGAGATTGTTCCCACCATTGGTGCCAACAAGCTCTTTGCGCCTTTCTTTACTATCCTTTCTCCTCTAAAGAGATGGTTGATGCCATCCTCAGTCATGAAACTAACTGTTCTCCTATAACAGTCGATGTGAGCCTTAAACCTTTTCAACCAATCCATATCCAAGATTATATCATAGACATCCATCTCTAGCACAGAGAAATCCCATTTCAGCTGAGCTCCATCAACAGTTATATCACATGCTCTACACATGAAGGCTTGACATTCTCTTTCACCAAGAGGAGTTTTCAGTTTCAAGACAGAACGCATCATTTCCGGTTTTAATTTTAGCAAATCAGCAATATGAGAATCAAGAAAGGAATGCGATGCACCAGTATCGAACAACACTTGCATGAGGGTAGAATTCAAAAGAAACGTACCTCTCACTGTAGATGGTCCAACCTGATCATTGACCATCATCTTCTTGGATCCATACAATTGATTTGTGGCTGCACTTTCCTCCTTATTGCCTTGTTGAGATTGTCCTGCCTGAGGATTCATGGTATTCCTAGAATCACCATAACTAGCTCTATTCTACTGGCGAGACTGATTTTGTTTTCCTCGCCCTGTCGAAGCATACGATGCTTGCGACGCCTGGGAAGTGTCACGTGCACCCGACCTCGGAGCATTTCTACAATAGCATTGTAAATTCCCCATCTGCTTGTAATTGTGGCATGCTCTTGATGGTGCTGTACATTCTCGTTTCATGTGATCAGTCGAACCACATTGAAAGAAACCTGCTTTGCTCTGGGGTCGTGGAGGAAGGTTGACTGATCCCGCTGTCTGGTTCTGATTCACACTCCCACCTTGGAAGTAGATGTCCCTCTTCTACTTATTCCCAGCATTGGAGTTCCCACCCGTTCTCGTGGGTATCATCATGCCTCCTCCTATCGATCCCGAGATATCACATTCAGAAACCATTGCTCTGTTGACCATCTCTGTATAATCCGTAATACAGAGCACCGCAATCTTAGATTGAATCTCTTGCCTTAGCCCCGATTCGAATATGCGTGCTTTCAAAGAAGCACTTACCACAACCTCTAGTGAAAAACGGACAAAATTCATGAACTTAGCCGCATACTTTATGACAGAGGCTCTCCTATTTCAAGCTGAAGAATTCTGTCATTTTATGGATATTAAACGTGTGAGGATAGAATTGTTTGTTAAACTATACTTCAAAATCCTCCCATGTAAGGACTTCATCCAATTTAGCATGCACTGCTAAGTCCCACCACTAACATGCAAGATCATCGAGCATATACGTCGCCAACTTTAATTTTAACTCCACTGGTGTGCCGATGAAATCGAATATATGATTCATCCTACTTAGCCACACCTCCGCCTTCTCAGGTTCAGCATCACCCCTAAAGTTTGGTGGATTCTGCTTCATGAACTAGATGGTATGATCCACATGTCGGGGATCATTCCTCCGGTTCCCCGTATCCACATCTTGAAAGGCTTGGACAATACTCTAAACCAGATCTTGGTTCACACATGGTTCATGTGCAACCACATTCTCCACAGCTTCTTCGGGTTGGTTTCGATGACGCCTACCGGGTGCCATTTTCTAAACCAACAACAAACTCCGTCAATCTCACTCTCTAGCAACTGTTGGCTTAGCATTTCAAATTTTATCACATAAACTATCACAACATTGTCATCAAACAACCTTTTTCTATGTTCAACCATTTTTGAAAACATTCAACATACTTTTTGAAAATCAATCCATTTTCAAAATACACCAAATACCCTATTTTCAAAGTATTTTGGTTGAAAACAATTTCTGAATTTTTCAAAAAAAATGGCACTTTTCACAAAATTCTTACTCATTCCTCTCAAAGAGATATGCAATACTACTGGGAATTCATTCCTCTACAATTCATGTCATGCTCATCTCATTGGATAAACCCATGACAATGAGATTTCCAACATTCTACAAGTGTATCGAAAACACTTATGTACCCAACACCCTGGTAACTTAAAGTTCAGCATAAACGGGTTAGCTACGTCCTTTTATGCTATACATTTCATGTTCCAACAATCCTACTCCTATCTAAGATGACCACCTAAGGAATAGACAAGAAGGAATTTCAACTCCAAGACCAAGAACATCGATGACCACTTGTTAGGAAAGGACCGAACAAGCTGATACCATTTGTAATGACCCGCTAATTCTCATTGGCTTGAGAGTGAAAAAAAGTCATTACTAGGCCTTAAGAGACATCCCCAAGATGCCAAAGGCTAGCAATAAATGCCGAAGGGTTTCAAATACAATTGGGGGATGATTTACCCTTTAAGAAAATAAACACATTCATTAACCATTCACTATGTGATGCATGAAACAATGAAAGACCAATCACAACTTCATTTATATTAAACCACATCAGAGTACACAGTAGTGG